>OY720243.1:21577948-22257242 GCA_963082625.1 Pasiphila rectangulata
TATGCCCGGAGACGAGCTCTGTGGCGCAGCGGGCGAAAGTTCGCCTGCGACGCAAGAGGTTGTCGGTTCGATTCCCGCCTCGGGACAAATGTCTGTACGATCTGCAGATATTTGTTCAGGGTGTTCTGGGTGTTTTTCCATATATATTAAAAATATCTATCTACGTAGTATAATGTGTTAAGTATATCAGTCATCTAGTACCCATAACACAAGCTCTGCTTAGCTTGGGGCTAGATGATGCTGTGTGATTTGTCCAGCATTATTTAATATAATTTAATTTAGTTTAATTTTTATGCAAATTAGTAAGGTTTAACGAACGCACGGTTAGCAGCCGACTGAATCGGAGGAGGTTGCAGGTTGTGTTCCCGCCACGAATCAAGTTCAATTGCAATCGGACCTAATTGAAAAATGTCGCTTGCTCGTTATACGTTCGTAGCGAACACCTAGTTTTACAGGTAAGTTGTGCAAGTGGGAAGGTTTGTTAGCTTCTTCACTTAAAAATTGTGATTCTGAAAATGCTAATTCAGTTTTTTTGTTGGCGGTCTTTTAGTTATAAGAAGCCGCCGGGTACCGGCAATAGAATGTGGCCTCCTATATTGCTTGTAGATGCAGTAAGAATTTGCCAAGGGATCCCGCTGGAACATGATCAGCAGCATCTTTGCGTGTATAAACATTTCATAATGCGCTCGCCAACCAGCCTGCCAAGCGTGGCGATATGGCGATATATAGCAACAACCCCCTCATGATCTTCGAGATTCAGTAAGGAGGCGTGTGTCCAGCAGTAGACGTGGGCAGCAGTTCGACGCCTCAGTTGGTGACGTCAGTGGATTATACGGACACTGACGGTGACCGGTTGCTGTACAGTCGGAAAGCTACCTGACACCGCCAGTGTAGTGTGTAGGTACGCGATATAACCCTGTATTTTAAAAACTAATAATGTGTTAACAAATCACTGGACCTCCCTTAAAATGAATGGATATGTATGGATGTGGACAAAAAAAATTACAATGCCGTTGCTGCCATTAGTTAAGTCATTTGGTATAGTTAGCTGAATTAATTTGGAGGTTTTGTATTATTTTATTTTAATTTAGTTTATTTTATCTTGTATTTTTATGGGTGTATTTTGCCTGAAATAAACGTATTTTATTATTTAATTATTATTTTCCACTGACGTAGTAGAAAATTGTGAATAATTATATTTATCCTTTACCTTTAGCACTTTGTTAAGTGTTTTTCAATTTTTCAGAAGTATTGTGGAGGACTAGTACATTCAGCTTAGCCGTAGGACTTATCTGTTCACGTCCACTGCTGGACAAATGCCTCCTTCATGGATCTCGGAAATCATGAGGGGTTCGTTGTCATACTCGGCGAGTTGGCAAGCGCAGGACAGGATGTCGATACACGGAAAGACGCTGCTGCCCACCTTCCTCTCCTTGGCAGATTCTTACTGCATCCACGAAGAAAGACAAAATCTCACGGGGAAGAGAGGAAAGGCGAAATTCTACTGATGGAACCCCACGGCAAAACCTATTTTCATCATATTTTTTTCAGCCGTAAAAGTCCACTACTAAACACAGGCCTCACTCATAGATCACTATTAGGGTAGTTGCCATACTCAACACGCTTGGCAGGTGGTTTGGCAAGTAAGAGATAATGATACACGGAAAGACGCTGCTGCCCATTTTCCTCTAATGACAGATTTTTACTGCATCCACGGGCAAAACCAATATTGCAGCGATACAATCTATGTCCAAAATTTCGTGGAGTTTTATCCGAGGCTCAGGAATTTGAACAATTATGCAAACACGCGCAATCCGATGACATGAATATTTTACGGTCACTGCGGAACTAATACTCGCCAGATACACTCATTGGAATGGAAGTTAAAATTGTGGCTCTTTGAAAATCGTTTTATAGTTTTAAGGAATTTTTGTAAATTAAATAAGTATTAAATAATTAATTTTGATCAATATCGAACTATAATTATTATCTAGTGACAACTATTTTTACAAGCTTTTCTTTAACTTGCCCTGTGGGTGATCTATATAATATGTATGTACGAATGGAATATTGCATCTCAACCAATTGAGCTGAAATTTTGTATACACGTTTTGTTTGGATGACAATGCATGGTCAGCTTAGTTTTTTAATGGATGGCGATGGTTCGACGACATTATCGCAGTCGCTGGGCACACATGGATGCGAAATGCACAGGACAGAGGAGGCTGGCAAAAACTTAGGGAGGCTATACCCAGCAGTGGGTGATTCCGGGCTGAGAAGAAGAAGAAGAAGAAAGATTTTTAATGCATCCGCGGCTATAGAGGATAGGCGACATTCTACGGTCGGCACCTTACGGGATTTTTCCCGTATTGAAATCAATATAAGAAGTTTTGTATCGCGACTGTACATTACTATAGTTTGAGTTGAATCCTGTTAAAACATGAAATTTGGATTGTGCACATCTAATGCGGTTTGTAGTGTCCAACATCCATACAAACTGATCATCATTATCATGATCACCATAGCCGTAACACATCCATTGGAGATAGGCCTCCCTCGTGGACTAACAAAGTCAGTTTTATCATCTCAGCCGTAGGACGTCTATTGCTGGGCATAGACAAGCATGTATGTCCGAGTACCGATCATGAGGGGTTGTTGCCATACTCACCACGCTTAGCAGGCGGATTGGCGAGCACAGTACGTGATGTTTGATACATGCACTAATTTTTCCCTAAAGTAGATCTACAGGTTATAGAAACTAAATTTTTCTAAGTTTACTTAATGTAACCATACTTCTGGCAAATAAACTATTTCATTAATTTCATATTTCATTTCATTTCATTAAACCTTTATTTATTTTCACATAATTACAATACAATACAGAATACTCTATTGCACGCATTAAAATATTACCAGAAAAATACTTATAGTACTAAAACTGGTACAATGGGGGCTTAAAAGCGATTTCTTCCAGCAACCATTGGATGAAGATAAATATGGGTATGAAAGGCAATGTAACTACAATAAATAAGTAAACCTATATAGAACCTCCGCTCCAGTGTCATGGGCCACTGGATGATTATGCTGAATCATGACTGGTGGCTCAATGATCTGTCTAGGCCGTCGCGTACCGGCCATAGCGCTAGGATTGAAGCTATAATTTAATTTATTAACGGCGAAAAGACAGATTCAGTAAAACAAATTGTTGACGTCACCTCTAACACCTATACTATCGAGTTTTTGCAACAAAATAGGGACAGAGAAAGTGTCAAACGCCTAAGAGAAGTCGAGAAAGATACCGAAAGTTCTCTTATTATGTGGCAATTTAACCTGTCCTTACATAGATTTTCTTTACAAAAACCTCATCCAATTTACGTACTATTTTATAAAGTGTTTGCAATAGCACTTGCAGAATTCAGACAGACTACTTCATAGTATTTATTTACGTAGTATTTTATTGTTATTGGTTTATTGAAGGACGTCCTACGGCTGAGATTACGAAACTAACTTTGTACGAGAGCGGGTATGAACCACACGCCGCTTAACAATATTAGTTGCGGTGATTGCTCGGATCACGTGTTTGTTGCCGTTACTAATTGATTAGCGTGGACTAATTAGTTTGGATTGTTAAAGTGGACTGCAATGAGTTTACTCAACATAAATAATATAGACATTTATTTCCTTAAGCAATGACAAGTCAGTCACTGTTTGATTAAAATATATTATTTTTGGCAAAAAAGTGTTTTATTTCTAAAGACCTCTGTGGCGCAGTGAAGGTCCACCTGGCTCGAAAGGGCTTGCGGGCTCTATTCCCGACTCGAGACAAAGGGTATAATTTTGGCAAGGGCATAAGTTTGACAAAGGGTAAAATAAAAACTTAAACAGCCAAAAATATTGACTTCAATAGACGCTAGGACCTTAATTTTTTTTTATAAATGTATCTTAAATATATGTATAAAATATCCAAAGGACATGTCAATCGATAAAGTAGTTTGGCTAATAAAAGTTAAAAATTGTTTTTTATTTTTTTTATTATTTCGCTTATCGTAAGTATTTAAGGCTTAATATTCAGCAAAATTATATCTTATAATAAAACAGATAAACATGCATAACAATATTTCTAATTCAGCCAGGGGCGATTTTACTACTGCGACCCGGCCAGGCCCTTTCTGTACAATCTGCAGAAAGTAGGACTTATATATAGTTGCCTAAAATAAAGATTATATTACTATTATTTACGGCTTAAATGCTGAATATCAAATCTGTCCGAAAGCCCTGAATATTCGCCGTCGTTTTAATCTCTCAAGAAATAAACTCTCGCGTACAACATTGAATACCCACTACCCGTAACGCATCTCGTTACCACATCCGCACCTCTGGGTATCATCGTATTCTAATCTTTCCATAAATCAATTTAAAGTACCGAAACCTTCTGAATAATACGAAGGTGGGAGAGGAGCATACGTAAGGTAACATGATTCATGGCCAGGCGATATATTAGAGCGCTGGATGTATGACCTGTCGTTTAGCGGCGAGATTATAAGGGGAAATTGCTAGGATTTTGTCTTAGGCTGTTTTGGCTTTTTGCTGGAAGATGGCTGTGTTATAGGACAAGACAAAGCCAAGTAGAGCCTGTGATGTATAATAGACCGTGATTATATATTTTTTTAATCTATACCTTATACCTTTATTTAAAAGCAGTGATGTCTACATTGCTGTGTTCTGGTTAAAAGTGAAGGGGCCGGGAAAATTACGGGCACATGAGACCTTACAACTATTGTCTCAGGGTGACGGGCGAATTGAAGTATAGTGTTGGTCACGTGCTAAGTGATCACCGCGGTATCGTAGAGGTTACCGCTTAAAATCAGGTGGGCCTTCAGCTTGTCTTGTCATTTAGTAGTATAAAAATGAGCTTTGTCACTAATGCGATTATGACGCCCTGGTTGGATTATATTTGTTTGTCCTAAGAAAGTGTGTTTTCACAGTCATAGTTAATGATTATATAAGAAAGTTTGTCACAAAATACAAAGGTCTCATTCGAGATTTTCGCGAAATTATTATTATTTTTTAGTTGGACAAATAACAGCTGTCACAAGTAACAGATTATCATGAGTAGTTACTAGATGATAAAAGATAACTATACACAGTACGCTTTGGCCACAAAACAACATAAAATATCTCATCCTCATCATAATTTCAGCCGTAAGACGTCCACTACTGAACACCGGCCTCCCTCATGGATCTCCATGAGGGGTAGTTGCCATACTCACCACGCTTGTCAGGCGGGTAGGCGAGCGCAGTTAGGGATGTTGATACACCGAAAGACGCTGCTACCCATCTTCTCTACTTCTTTACTAAATATCTACCATTACGTAAACTAACTACCTAGGTTCTAACAGAGCATTTAGAAGGACGGTTGTTTTATTAACAACTCTTCAATCAGTTTGGATTGTGTACATTATTATGTTAACTCAGCTAACTTGATACAGAGAATAAATAAAAAACCGCCATATTTTCAAAGAAAAAAATAATTTCGTCCTAGTAAATCAAAAGCTCAATTATCACTAGCTCATTGGAAACGAGTTAAATTCAGTATGTCGAGTGTGCTACGACGTAGCGCTAGGAAGCTACGCCGGAGCAGTTGTCTATGTGGTATTAAAATTTTAAATCGGCTACATCGTCCGCGTACATATACCCTTTCCCCTGCCGTCGCGTGCCAGAGGAGCCCTGGGCGACGCCCATCACCGTCCTGAGCGCCTCGGACCTTGTCTCTCCGCCGTCGGCCACCGCCACATGGCTGCGGTCCCGCAGAAGGTCTGTGAGCAGCGCGTGCGCGTGGCTGCTGATGCCGTAGTGCTGGAGCTTATGACAGAGCGCGGTGGTCTGCGCCGGCATTAGTAATTGCGGTGATAGCTAACGATACACGCTCGCGCGCATCGCGGACGGGTCTGCACCTTTGCGGCTGTATTTCGTATCGTAGTACACGTGGCTTTAATATAATCGAGGATTTCTCACTGATGCGATCTTCTAACGAACTGATTTTATTAGTTAAAGTCACCACAGTCTTTTGCAACTCGAGCACAGGAGTCTCAGGAGAATTTTTCGAAATAATCACGTTTAGAATAATTTTCGAACGCGGAGCAGTATTCACATCGCGCGAGGTCGTGGACGCATTCATAACACAGGTTATACCATAGTGTTCATATTGTAGAAATTTCGAAAAAGGAGTAATTTTATAAAAATACCTTAAAAAATTAATAATCCTTATATTTATTTCAATAAACTTTAGTAAGTTACTTAAATTAACTGCTAAAGCAAAAGTTTCTTTCATAATTTAAAGTATGATTATTTGATGCTTGCTATTTAAAAACAACACACTGTTGTGTGTGCCTTATAGTCCTATTTCTCCAAAGTCGTCGTAGAGATAAGATACGACAGCAAAAGGGCTTTAAAATTACATTTTATGGGCAATCAATTTCCATAAGAAGAGCTCTTTATGGGAAACTCTTCCTTCCCACGCTTCTTATCGCGCCCAGTCGAATATACGCGAGATTTTGGGAACTTTTCTGATAACGTACAATGTTTATGCACGGAAGTATACATACGTAGTAAACCATTTGAACACGGTTTAATTTGTCAGCCTTTTTGCTTTTTAAAATCAAAGTTTCTAAATTATTTTATGACTTTTGTGAAATCTGTCACTGATGTTAATTGTGTTTTTTACTTTTCTTTTGTATGAGAATAATTCTTTTAGTTTTACCAAATTAAAAGAAAATAAATATTACGTGAGATAATGACAGCGATATATTTTTATTATATCAAGAATCAAGAATCAAAAAATACTTTATTCAGTGCGGCCGCATGGACCTTATTGACGCGTCACAAATTACAAAATAAAACAACACAAATAAATAGAATAAAGCACATAATTGAATCTGTTCACTTCAGATGACACGCGAGTTAGGAAAAGAAGTGAACAGAAGAACCTAACTCGGTCGTTATAGTCATCATTTAACAATTTTATTTTGTCTTATGTTACGTTTGACGGAGTTGGAGCAGATTCCGTCCCAAGTGGATTTGTGGTGGCCTAGGTGGTTTTGTCCTCTAGGTAATCTGATATTTTATAATAAGCTTTATTGCACAGATTGCGTTTAATAATGTTTTTGAATTTATTTAATGATAACTTCTGCAACTCACTTGGGAGTTTGTTGTAGAAGCGTATACATTGCCCTTTAAAAGATATTTTCACCTTATGGAGCCTAGTAGTGGGCACAGCGAGTTTATTCTTATTTCTTGTATTTACATTGTGATTGTCGCTGTTTTTCTTAAACGAAGCAATATTTTTATGGGTGTACAACAGGTTCTCATAAATATATTGACAAGCTACTGTCATTATATTTATTTCTTTAAATTTAGTGCGAAGTGATTCTCTGGGACCCATATTGTAGATAGAACGAATAGCCCTCTTCTGCAGCACAAATACGGTGTCTATATCTGCAGCACATCCCCACAGTAGTAAGCCATAAGACATAATGCTGTGGAAATAGCTGAAGTAAACACGTCTAGCGGTATCAACGTCTGTAAGAAGGCGGATTTTTTTGACTGCATATGCTGCAGAACTAAGCCTACCCGATAGTTGTTCTATGTGTGGGCCCCATTGAAGCTTATTGTCTAAAATTATGCCTAAAAATACAGTTTTTTCTATAAGCAATTTTTATTTAAAGTGTAAACCCACACCAAGGTATCATTATAGAAATGAAAAATGCAATCAAAATTTTGTCTCCGACGGGACTCGAACCCGTAACGTTCAGACGAACACCTTCAACGCAGGCTGCCTTAACCGTTCGGCCACGGAGCAATTAACCGTCGGGTCGAAAATCTTGACTGCCTTTATCGGTTTCGAACCGAGTGGCGACATCTAGCAGAAATTCTTAAGAGATATTCTTGCCCACTGTCCGAAAACAAGTAGTCAGTAGCAGTGAAGAGAAGTCGCTTTAGTTAATTTTATAAGCAATTTTTATTTAAAGTGTAAACCCACACCAAGGTATCATTATAGAAATGAAAAATGCAATCAAAATTTTTTTTTCTATAAGGTTTAAACTTTCACCTTTTAGTTTAATCTTGGCATCAGCCTGTTTTACATTAGGAAGAGTAAATCTAATGCATTTTGTTTTATTTCCATTAAGTAATAAGTTATTGACATTAAACCAATTAACAACCTCTGAGATTGCATTATTCACCTCGTCATAATCGGTGGTACGTCGTTTCATTTTGAACAAAAGTGAAGTGTCATCAGCAAACAATACAATCTCATGATTGTTTTTGACAAGGTGAGGTAGATCATTAATGTAAATTAAAAATAGAAAAGGCCCAAGAATTGATCCTTGCGGTACACCCATTGTAACTACAGATCCCGAAGAACGTTTTCCATTAACATCAACTCTTTGTATCAAGTATTGCGGTACACCCATTGTAACTACAGATCCCGAAGAACGTTTTCCATTAACATCAACTCTTTGTATCAAGTATCAAGCAACAACACAAAAAACTAATCTACACCTACAACTGTGATTTTTATCAAGATTCCCTCTTGGCTAATCAGTCTACATTTTGGTCCTTCGAGCTAGATTTTTGCGGAGCCCAAGGTTTGTTGAAAATTAAGCGATGAATATTTTGTAAACTTGACAAAAATACAGGCTTCTTATTCACCAACAGCCTGCTGACTGCCGTGGCGCAGGACCTCCGCTTCTGTGTCATGGGCCACTGGATGATGATGCTGAATCATGACTGGTGACTCAATGAGCTGTCTAGGGTGTCGCTTACCGGCCACAGTTCTAGGATTGAAGCTTTTTTTAATTTATTGTATTTGACAATTAATATTTTTTTTGTATTTGAAATTGTAAATGCGCATAGAGCGAAGCGTTATTGTATGTTTTTCACATTACATTTTCTTGGAGTTTTTAGTAACGATTTCTATTATTTTGTATTGTATTTTTCTACCACTTATAACAAAGTTTGTAATAGAGGTAGTGTTAAACCAAACTTAGGTAGAAAGTTTTAAGGGAATAAAAACAAAAGCCGTTTTTTTGATAACAAATGAAAAACATTTCCTTGACACCCATAACAAAGTTTTACTAAACACAGAATTTTCAAAGTTTCGAGGTTTCCCCGGCAGACAATGGATTTCGCTAATAGTGATAATAACGTTCGCTCGGCGTGTCAGCGGCGGGCGCGTGCGGTTTGCTGACGGGGCGGGCTGTCTGCTGGCGCGAGCGGTTTGCAGCTAGATTTGTGGTTCTTTCATTTTGTAATGTTCCGTTAACTAAATGAGTTAGCAGCAGCGATTTGAGGTGAAGGTACTATTGATATGTAGAAAAGTAGATAATGGAAAACTAATAAATGCTGGGTATTTAACACCGGGTTCTTGTTGAAGAAGCAAAAATTAAATAAATAAATATAAATAAGTAAAACATTACTCAAATAAAAAATAATACAATTTAGGTAAATTACAAACTTATCTAAATAAGTAATCATGCTGTACTACGGGACGCTGTAGAGTCTGGGACATTTTAAAATGGATTAGGTTTGCCCAGCACCTACACCATCCTCCCAGATCAGAGGAAATAACAGGTCAATACGAAGCCAACTAAGCCGCGGGTTTCCTCACGATGCTTCCTTCACCGTTAAGTACGTGTTAAGAGTGCACATACATTTGTCAAGAAAGAAAAATCCATTGGTGCACAGCCGGTATCAAACCCACGACCTTCGGATTGAAAGTCGGGGGTACATACCACCCGGCCAACACGGCCATTACATCATACCATAGGTAAATTACTTTTACCTACAGTAAACAAACAGACTAGTGTCATTTAGTTACATATAAACTCTTAATTTTTTGTTTAATGTAGACAATCTGCTTGGCGGCAGAAATATGTATGGTGGCAGTACTGTAGTGTAAGCGCATTCCTTATCCATAGAATAATTAATAGTATCTTAAGAAGACTCATTGTATTCGAACAGAACTCATCGCACCTTCCTACAATAAACACCTATACTAATATGAAGCTCTATAAATCACCACGTCCACCAGAAATAAACAAATATATTACATGGCGATCTTGCCGAAAACGAAGAGAAGAATAAAATAGTGCGCAACATTTTCCCCAAAAATATAGATGGGAAAAATGTAGAAGAAAAGTGAAGAAAGAAAAATATATTTTTTTGAAGCAAGAAAAATGACGGAAGAAAGAAGTCATATTATTAAGTAAGATGAATTTAAATAAAGAAGAAAGAAGAAATAATTTTATGAAAACGAAAAAACATTGTGATGTAAGAAGAGAAGAATAAAATACGAAAATGAAGTAAGAAAATATTTTATGATGAAAAATAAATAATGAAAAATTAAGAAGTATTTAAATGAGAAAAATTAAGAAATGATAAGTATTAAGAATAAAGAAGAAATATTTTAATGAAAATAATGAAGTTTATGAAGAAAGAAGATAATTAATTTCTGAAGAAAGAAAATGAATAATAATAAATACATATTTTTATGAAGACAGAAAAATATGAAGAATAAATAATTTAACGAAGATATTCTATTGTGAGAAGATTAAGAAGAAAGAAGTGTTTTGTTGGAGGAGTCCAGGGGTATTCCCGGCTCAGTTAGCAGTGGTGTCCAGGGTATAGCCCGGCCCAAGCAGCCGTCCAGACGAGGGAAGTGCCAAGCAGCCTTTCCAGAGGAGCAGGACTAGGACGAGCACCAGTCTTCGCATTCAGCACTGAACATGACGTCGAATGAAGAGAAGAAAAGTACTTACGAGGTTTTTATGTAATTTGCGATAAGGTCAGTAAAAAAGTATATATAAGGTATTATAAATTAATATAATTTACGGTAATTTAGAAGTTTGAGAATATTTTACATATTAAACTTATAAATAATAATAAAATAGTAATTGAAAGAATATTATTAAATAACATAGGGAACAGTAAATTGACCAGTATCGGTAATTTTTATGAGTATTTTGTGAGATTTGTGTTAATTTAAAATGGGATCGGAAAATTTTGATTTAAGTACGGCAATAGACTTATTACCAGTTATGAACGGAGAAGAAAGCGTGACCAGAACTTTAATTAATGGAATAGATTTAAACAGTGATATGTTATGTGAAAGTGGGAAGAAAATGCTAATTAATTTTGTTTTAAAAACCAGGCTTAGTAAAAATGGTAAATTTTATTTAAAATCAGAATATAAGGATGTACATGAAATGATGAATGATATGAAAAAATACTTATTGCCTAGAAAATCATTTACTTATTTGCAAACTAAATTATTAAATTGTAAACAGGGATATAAAAGTGTTAAAGAATTTGGAGAGGAAATTAATCAGTTATTGGTAGAGTTGACTTATGCACAGCTAGAGTTTTTGGGTGACTCACAAGGAAATAATCAAACAATATTATTAAATGTAAACGAGAAAACGGCAATAAAATGTTTTTGTGACGGAATTTCAGACTATCGTTTAAGGCTAATTATGGCATGTAGGCAGTTTAATTCACTTAACCAAGCCATCCAAGTTGCGATTGAGGAAGAATATATGATTAAAAATGAAAGGATACAGCGTGACAGACGTACTTTGAACAAAAATATGAACTTTTATATTTATAATGAAGGAATGAATGGTTACTGTGCTAGGAATAAAAGTTTTAAGATGAAAAGTAATTATCATATTGAAAAGAAATACGGTACAAATATTTGCATTATACAGGAAAATAAATGTAGTCATAAAAATAATAACGAGTTAAAGAAGCAACGCGTGTGTAACAACATAGCGACGAAGTTGCAAATTCAGCAGGTTCAGCGAAATCAGACGCCTGAGATAACGAGTAAGAATTGTGTCACACGTTCTTTAGTGCCTATTTACAGGAATGGTAATCGAACAAATATAGGTATGAATTTTGAGACGAGCATAATTATGTAATGGGAACGAATTAGTTGATGGAATGAAAGACGAGTCGACAAGTGTTTTTGATAAGAGAGAAAATGGAAGCAAATATGATGATGAGCATGAGAATAATGAATGGAATTTAGAAAACTTATTTAGTGAGAATGAAACTAACTCGACGAATATGGATGACAAAGATGAGATAAATATAAAAACAAATGAAAATGTTACTATTAAAGATGATAAATGCGATCTAACGGAATTGTTTGAAGAAAAAATATATAAAACGGACTGTGTACAAGAAAAGTGTAAGAAAGAGAAAGAGAAGAGTAATGAGAGTTTATGCAAATTAAGGAACGATAATTTAAATATTGACAGTGTAGATGAAAAGTATATGAAAAAGAACGAGAAAATGTATTGGAATATATTTATGACAAATGTGGAAGACAAGAGTATTATGACGTGGAAGTATAGAAATAAATTTCGTGAGAAAGGATAGTTGATTTGAACGATTTTTATCAATTTATGACAGGTTATTTTGAATGAAGAGGTAATAAATAGGTATATAAGTTTAAAGGAAATGTAGAACAAGTCTAATTTTAAAAGATTTAATATATTTTTTTATGTTTAAGAAAGTAGTATTATAATTTTAAATACGGAACCCTCATGAATACTTTTATTATATAATAAACGGAAAGATAGTATTGAATTAAAATATGTAAAGATAATAATTTGAATCAAATATTTGTTTTGACACTTCTGTAGCCAACATTTAAAGAATTGTAATTGATACCTAGAAGTCATTGAAAGAATGTTTATATTGTTACGTACGAGTTTTTCTAATTATATTGTATGTCAAATAACTTAATCAAACTTTTTTAGAAGATTTTTTTAGGTCAACACCTATTTGTCTTGTATTACTTTACTTGTAATTAAGTATGAAATAAAATAATTTAATTAACAAAATTAAGAAACTTTCAGATATATTGCTGTTTAAGTAAATATAAAATTGTACCTATGATTAAAAAAAAATATTTATTGATATTGGTGACATATTTTATTTGAAATTGTTTAAATATAGATTGAATTTAAATTTATGACATAGATAACTTTATAAATTGTAATATATAAACAATATAGATGTAGTATAAGAACCTACTTAAGAATTCTGTATTGTAAGCAAATAATTTGAACATTGTCATATTCAAATTATTTGTCCCCAAAAATATAGATGTAGTGTAAGCGCATTCCTTATCCATAGAATAATTAATAGTATCTTAAGACTCATTGTATTCGAACAGAACTCATCGCACCTTCCTACAATAAACACCTATACTAATATGAAGCTCTATAAATCACCACGTCCACCAGAAATAAACAAATATTGTATTACAGTACCCGGATGAACTCTTCACAAAAAACTTCTACTACTACTAAATTAGACCAATTGGGCCACGGAGGGAATCAGGTTGATTACGGCAAAGGATCAAAACCGTGGGGTGCCGGCAGTAGAATGTTGCCTCTTTTCTTTTGCCCGTGATGTAGTAAGAATCACAGAAAAATCTTCGGAATGGCAGCAACGTCTTCTGTGTATCAATATCCAGTACTGTGCTCGCTAACCCGCTTGCCAAGCGTGGTGAATATACCCCAACCCCTCATAATCAGTACTTGTAGATTCACGACAGATATAACCTATGTCCAGCAGTGGACTTCCCACAGCTGAGATGATGATAAAGTTGAAAGGATTCATGGGTGCAATTTATTTCAACATAATCCGCAATCCTTTTTGTTGCACATTAAGGGACTTATTTCGCGACGTTAAAGCAAGTAGAATAAGTATGGTGCTGTTGTCCGTGTGATACGTTTTAAAAGCAAGTAAAACGGGTATTGTGCTGTAATGTTGTCCGTGCGATATAAATCCGCAGATTCTTGCGGACGCCGCCGTTTGCTAGGATTACTGCCTCGCCTTAGCCTTTATCGTGCAAATTAGTCTTTGTTCTTTATCGCTTAAAATTCCAACACACATTTAGTTATTTAAGGTTATGTTTCTGGGTCCAGCATACCAAATAGTCCCTAGTGTTCTACTCGTCCAATATTATAATATCTTTTGAATGATGTTGAGGCTGCTCCGTTTCTAAAAGGCGTCATGGATGTTTTTTTCTAGGTATCGTGAGCAAAAAACCAGTATCTGTATGAGCAGAATTCTGGGCAGCCAAAACAAAATACTGAAGACTGCACCAGAAAATGTTTGCATGTTCGTTTTTCTGCTTTTATTCTGCAATATATTATGAAAGCTAAAATATTATTTTTGTACACACACACATATTTCCGGTACTGCTCTTTTTAAATCTATGTGTTCTCTGTGCTGCTGTGTAATTAAAAACTTTAATAATTTAGATGACAAAGTCGGCATGCTGAAATGCTTGGGGTAATCCAGCAGCAATACCATTCACAAAGCTTAGTGCCTCACTTCCGAGTGAAAAATAGTCAATACAGTCCACTAAGCCCTTGCTTCCCTTACGATGTTTTTTTACTATTCATAAATTCTCAACTATATGATAATTCGTGGTGACTTCCATAATTATGTTTCCATCGATATGGAAACTTATGAAGGTCTCATCAACAAAGGCAGCACAGGGTTGAAACAGGCAACAAACTGCTAACATTATACATCCAGAAGAAAACTTAAGCTTCAAGTTAGTAGAGCATGCATCGGCTGCGAGTCAGTCACATAGAAAACAGGGCGCTATTATTAAATCCATCTTACATGGACGTCCTTTGCTGCGTCCTTGCTTGCCGGTCCGTGGCCTCCAATTAAGATATTTGATCATCTGATCTGCGCGCTATATGGCGTGTGTAACTGCGTTAAAATATGGAGCAAACGCAGCGGAGGACGTCCACCAACAAGATGGCTGATGACCTGACGACCGCAGGTCGACGGTGAATGCAGATCGCTTCCAACCACAATAACTGGAAATCCATGAGGGAGGCCTATGTCCAGCAGTTGACGTTCTACGGCTGAAATGATGATGATGAAGTCTTTCTGAGTTTTTCCATATTTAAACGCAGTTATACACGCCATGCCGTGGGGTGCCGGCAGTAGAATGTTACCCCTCCTCTCCTACCCGTGGATGCAGTAAGAGCCTGCTAAGGGACACCTCCGGAAGATGGGCAGCAGCGTCTATCCGTGTATCAACATCCCATACTGCGCTCACCAACCCGCCTGCCAGGCGTGGTGAGAATGGCAACTACCCCTCATGGAGATCCATGAGGGAGGCCTGTGTTCATCAGTGGACGTTTTATGGCTGAAATGATGAAATGATGATACACGCCATATAGCGCGCAGATCAGATGGCCGATGGGCCGCAAATGGAGGCCACGGACCGGCAAGCAAGGACGCAGCAAAGGACGTCCCCATAAGATGGGCAGACAACTTGGTAAAAACCGCAGGTTGGCGGTACTTGGAGATCAATGAGGAAGACCTATGTTCAGCAGTGGACGTACTAATATCCCGTTTATATTAAGATGATGATATGACAATGATCGTTACAAAAGATATAATGATTGTTTGAGACCATTGTTTCCAGTATCATGCAAGTCACAAGTACTTTTCGCATTAATAACGAATTCAGAATTATTTTTAAAAAGTTTCAAAGTAATTTACTTTTATAAATAAATAAATAAATAATGCTGGACAAATCACACAGCATCATCTAGCCCCAAGCTAAGCAAAGCTTGTGTTATGGGTACTAGATGACTGATATACTTAATACATTATACTACATAGATAGATATTTTTATTATATATAGAAAAACACCCAGAACACCCTGAACAAATATCTGCAGATCGTACAGACATTTGTCCCGAGGCGGGAATCGAACCCGCAACCCCTTGCGTCGCAGGCGGACCTTCGCCCGCTGCGCCACAGAGCTCGTCAAATGCAGTTATCATTATGCAGTTTGGTGTTTCTGTAATCTGTGGTTTGGTATCGATCATTATGCATCGGCGTCGGCGTCTGCGTGGAGTGCCGGCAGTAGAATGTTACGCTTCCTCTCATGCCCGTGGATGCAGTAAGAGCCTGCTAAGGGATACCCCCAGAAGACGGACAACGGCGTCTATCCGTGTATCAATATCCAGTACTGCGCTCGCCAACCCGCCTGCCAAGCGTGGTGAGTATAGCTTTTTACGACTGAAATGATAATAATGATTATGCAGTTTATCTGTCTAATATGAATTGAATTTAAATTCGTACCAGCAACTTAACTAAATGCGTCCTAACGATACCGCTACAGAATAGAGTTAGCAAGTTTATTTCATCTGATTTTATATTCCCCCATAAAGCAGTCGCTACACGCATAAGAAGGGGCTCCTATGAGGAGGTACTCGGAAGTGGGCACAGATATTTACATAATTGCCGCGGTCGGGCGGGCGGGCGGGCGGGCGGGCGGGCGTTCGGGCGGGCGGGCGGCTACTTATGCTTGTTGGGCGCTTATAAACTTCACCCAGATTAGTTATTTCATCGAGATCTAGCCGGTATGTTGACGAGATCAAGTTACGGGCACATGAGACCTGACTAGCTGGTGCCATGTGTTGTGTCCGGCATTATTTAATAATTAAAATATAGTTATTTGATTTCATAATAATTTCTTGTATTAAGACCCTTCAGCGACAATACTTCACTTTGTTTAAATTGCGATAAACAATGAACGAATGAATTATTTAAAGAATACTATTTGAAGCGATCGAATTCAATTATTTGTGCATTATTTAATTTAAATGTATTTTGTTTTATTGATGTGAAACATCCATAGCCGCACGTTAAACTGATTTCTGGCGTGGCGCGACGCTATATGATGGTATATATATATATGTATATATATATATATATAAAAATTAATTTAATATATATATATATATATATATATACATATATATATTAAATTAATTTTTGTATTTAATTAAAATAAATGTTCATTAAATAAACAGTCATCATTTTCTGGAATAAAATCGTAATATTTTATTTTATCATTATGTCATATTTATTTCCTATCGTAATCTGTTCTTTTCAGGATATTACTTTTACAAAATAATGTCGATGTTTCACATTTGCCAGGCGTCCCGTGACGGCTCACAATTTTTTTGTGACTATTTGACTTTGTTCAACAGCATAAATAATTATGGTTGTTAGGAGTTTACTCCCCTGTAAATCGGGATTGATATCATGTAATCAATCAATGTTAAATCACGAAAAATATCACGCACAGAAATTTATTTCTTCTGAATCAATTCAAATAGCTTTAGCTAGTTACTGCAACAACAGAATCGCCACCAACTGTCTCCCAATCGAACCGTAACATCTGAAACCCGTTCTAAATAAACTTTCATAATTATTTTATTAACATATGTTTTAGTCGTTATTTTCCTACTGCAGGGCAAAGGTTTCCCTTCTTCCACTCCTCGCGATTTAACGCTGCTACAGGCCAAGATCTTAAATGGGCGTCTAGTTCATTGCGCCATCTCCTTCTAGCTCTTTCTATAATAATTATTATAAAATTTAAATTAACACTCGAAAGGAAACTTCAATCATGTAAAATTGCGAGGAGAATAGTGACAATAAATCGCGGGTTTGGTCGTAAACCTCTCCAATGCAAGTTGAAATGCAAGCAGGTGCACGCTGCGGTCGCCTTGCTATAACCGGGCGGGACTGATGTACTCGGAGTACATAAATGTAGGACGGTGTTCGTAGTTGGGAGTACTGGGACTGTGGAACGGTGCCCGTGGCCAATAGCTACCACGTTTAGGAAATCGATGACGTCGAGTGCATTGGGTATCTGAGCTTGAATATAGCTACGCATAACATAACTACCCGTTGTAACAAAAACTGTAATTACACTGGTAGTAACAAAAACGTTTTAGATACAAAAAACCAATTGTCCTGACGGAAAAAGGAAATGGATTTTTTCTTCAATAGCCGGAATGAGATGATGGGCATTCAGGATTTCTGTATAAACGAAAACGTACGTCTGTCGGGTTAGTTTGTTAACTTACAAAATGAAATTAGGGATAAAAACGCTTCTGCAAGGCTTTATATAACAGGGTATGAACCCTTAAAAATATAACCTGCTGGACAAAGCAAGGCCTATGTCCAGCTGTGGACGTCCTACGGATGAAATGATGACTTAACCTTGAAGGACTAAGTACACACTATTACTATTATTTAATTCCAATGACCCTGATGCTGATGATGTGTGTAGATAAGTATGATGATTAGTGGATAGGGATATATTAGCCGTCTTTCGATGTCGTAACCCGTGAATTTTGTAATATTAAAGAATTTTGATAACCATCTGTGGTCTTCTTTATCAGATACACTTCACCAAATCATGCATTATGAATAAAATTGCTTGATCTTGAGCTAAATATGCCATTAACGCGAACTACAACATTTGAGGAGCTCTCTCGATTCCTCGTGGATCCCATTATCAAGGCAAGGTTTTGAAAAAATGGGACCAAATTCAAAGTAATCAATACGAACCCAAAAAATATTTTACAAATCGGTTCGTAAGCGGCGGAGTTCTAAGGTAATAAAGATTTATAAAAAATACAGGCTTATACAGACATTCTACTTTTGAACTCGATTAAAAACTGGCGCCTAGAGAACCTTTTTCTTTTATTTATGTCAATTGAAATCATCGAGCAATATATCCAATAGTAGGGAAATAAGGTCATAAGAATTCCGAAACACATTAATGATTTGCACTAATGCAATGATATTTCTGTATCTCGCCCTTGACAGTACAGCGCCAACAACCGACCTGTGTACTTTTCCGTACAATTATGAAATATTTTTGCGGAATTGTTGTAAGACAAAATAAATTACACTCTCTCTTTCTATGGGGTATGCCCTCGATAGACGAAATTAACTAACCAAAGCTCTGAAATCTAAGATAAACTTGGTTCCAACACAGCTTAATACCCCCAGTACTGAAACTATTGAACTGTATCCATTATTAGTTCAAATTATTAGTTCATTGTTCTGTGTCTCGCACGATGTGAGCTTTTAATAGATGCGAATAGGTTGAATAACGGGTCATATCGCATAAGATTTAACTATGTTGGAAACAAAGTCAATGGCAGTGTAGGGAGGCACTTGTATTTAATTATGTTGGAAACAAAGACAATGGCAGTGTAGGGAGGCACTTGTATTTAACTATGTTGAAAACAAAGACAATGGCAGTGTTGGTAGGCACTTGTATTTAACTATGTTGGAAACAAAGACAATGGCAGTGTAGGGAGGCACTTGTATTTAACTATGTTGGAAACAAAGTCAATGGCAGTGTAGGGATGCACTTGTATTTAACTATGTTGGAAAGAAAGACGATGGCAGTGTAGGGAGGCACTTGTATTTAACTATGTTGGAAATAAAGACAATGGCAGTGTTGGTAGGCACTTGTATTTAACTATGTTAGAAACAAAGACAATGGCAGTGTTTGTAGGCACTTGTATTTAACTATGTTGGAAACAAAGTCAATGGCAGTGTAGGGAGGCACTTGTATTTAACTATGTTGGAAACAAAGTCAATGGCAGTGTAGGGATGCACTTGTATTTAACTATGTTGGAAAGAAAGACGATGGCAGTGTAGGGAGGCACTTGTATTTAACTATGTTGGAAATAAAGACAATGGCAGTGTTGGTAGGCACTTGTATTTAACTATGTTAGAAACAAAGACAATGGCAGTGTTTGTAGGCACTTGTATTTAACTATGTTGGAAACAAAGTCAATGGCAGTGTAGGGAGGCACTTGTATTTAACTATGTTGGAAACAAAGTCAATGGCAGTGTAGGGATGCACTTGTATTTAACTATGTTGGAAAGAAAGACGATGGCAGTGTAGGGAGGCACTTGTATTTAACTATGTTGGAAATAAAGACAATGGCAGTGTTGGTAGGCACTTGTATTTAACTATGTTAGAAACAAAGACAATGGCAGTGTTTGTAGGCACTTGTATTTAACTATGTTGGAAACAAAGTCAATGGCAGTGTAGGGAGGCACTTGTATTTAACTATGTTGGAAACAAAGTCAATGGCAGTGTAGGGATGCACTTGTATTTAACTATGTTGGAAAGAAAGACGATGGCAGTGTAGGGAGGCACTTGTATTTAACTATGTTGGAAATAAAGACAATGGCAGTGTTGGTAGGCACTTGTATTTAACTATGTTAGAAACAAAGACAATGGCAGTGTTTGTAGGCACTTGTATTTAACTATGTTGGAAACAAAGTCAATGGCAGTGTACGGAGGCACTTGTATTTAACTATGTTGGAAACAAAGACAATGGCAGTGTTGGTAGGCACTTGTATTTAACTATGTTAGAAACAAAGACAATGGCAGTGTAGGGAGGCACTTGTATTTAATTATGTTGGAAACAAAGACAATGGCAGTGTTGGTAGGCACTTGTATTTAACTATGTTGGTAACGAAGACAATGGCAGTGTAGGTAGGCACTTGTATTTAACTATGTTGGAAACAAAGATAATAGCAGTGTGTTTAGGGACTTATATTTAACTATGTTGGAAACAAAGACAATGGCAGTGTAGGGAGGCACTTGTATTTAACTATGTTGAAAACAAAGACAATGGCAGTGTTGGTAGGCACTTGTATTTAACTATGTTGGAAACAAAGACAATGGCAGTGTAGGGAGGCACTTGTATTTAACTATGTTGGAAACAAAGACAATGGCAGTGTACGGAGGCACTTGTATTTAACTATGTTGGAAACAAAGACAATGGCAGTGTTTGTAGGCACTTGTATTTAACTATGTTGGAAACTAAGTCAATGGCAGTGTAGGGATGCACTTGTATTTAACTATGTTGGAAAGAAAGACGATGGCAGTGTTGGTAGGCACTTGTATTTAACTATGTTGGAAACAAAGACAATGGCAGTGTAGGGAGGCACTTGTATTTAACTATGTTGGAAACAAAGACAATGGCAGTGTACGGAGGCACTTGTATTTAACTATGTTGGAAACAAAGACAATGGCAGTGTTGGTAGGCACTTGTATTTAACTATGTTAGAAACAAAGACAATGGCAGTGTAGGGAGGCACTTGTATTTAATTATGTTGGAAACAAAGACAATGGCAGTGTTGGTAGGCACTTGTATTTAACTATGTTGGTAACGAAGACAATGGCAGTGTAGGTAGGCACTTGTATTTAACTATGTTGGAAACAAAGATAATAGCAGTGTGTTTAGGGACTTATATTTAACTATGTTGGAAACAAAGACAATGGCAGTGTAGGGAGGCACTTGTATTTAACTATGTTGAAAACAAAGACAATGGCAGTGTTGGTAGGCACTTGTATTTAACTATGTTGGAAACAAAGACAATGGCAGTGTAGGGAGGCACTTGTATTTAACTATGTTGGAAACAAAGACAATGGCAGTGTACGGAGGCACTTGTATTTAACTATGTTGGAAACAAAGACAATGGCAGTGTTTGTAGGCACTTGTATTTAACTATGTTGGAAACAAAGTCAATGGCAGTGTAGGGATGCACTTGTATTTAACTATGTTGGAAAGAAAGACGATGGCAGTGTTGGTAGGCACTTGTATTTAACTATGTTGGAAACAAAGACAATGGCAGTGTAGGGAGGCACTTGTATTTAACTATGTTGGAAACAAAGACAATGGCAGTGTACGGAGGCACTTGTATTTAACTATGTTGGAAACAAAGACAATGGCAGTGTTTGTAGGCACTTGTATTTAACTATGTTGGAAACAAAGTCAATGGCAGTGTAGGGAGGCACTTGTATTTAACTATGTTGGAAATAAAGACAATGGCAGTGTTGGTAGGCACTTGTATTTAACTATGTTAGAAACAAAGACAATGGCAGTGTTGGTAGGCACTTGTATTTAACTATGTTAGAAACAAAGACAATGGCAGTGTAGGGAGGCACTTGTATTTAATTATGTTGGAAACAAAGACAATGGCAGTGTTGGTAGGCACTTGTATTTAACTATGTTAGAAACAAAGACAATGGCAGTGTAGGGAGGCACTTGTATTTAATTATGTTGGAAACAAAGACAATGGCAGTGTTGGTAGGCACTTGTATTTAACTATGTTGGTAACGAAGACAATGGCAGTGTAGGTAGGCACTTGTATTTAACTATGTTGGAAACAAAGATAATAGCAGTGTGTTTAGGGACTTATATTTAACTATGTTGGAAACAAAGACAATGGCAGTGTAGGGAGGCACTTGTATTTAACTATGTTGGAAATAAAGACAATGGCAGTGTTGGTAGGCACTTGTATTTAACTATGTTAGAAACAAAGACAATGGCAGTGTTGGTAGGCACTTGTATTTAACTATGTTGGTAACGAAGACAATGGCAGTGTAGGTAGGCACTTGTATTTAACTATGTTGGAAACAAAGACAATGGCAGTGTAGGGAGGCACTTGTATTTAACTATGTTGGAAACAAAGACAATGGCAGTGTTTGTAGGCACTTGTATTTAACTATGTTGGAAACAAAGACAATGGCAGTGTAGGGAGGCACTTGTATTTAACTATGTTGGAAACAAAGACAATGGCAGTGTAGGTAGGCACTTGTATTTAACTATGTTGGAAACAAAGACAATGGCAGTGTAGGGAGGCACTTGTATTTAACTATGTTGGAAACAAAGACAATGGCAGTGTTTGTAGGCACTTGTATTTAACTATGTTGGAAACAAAGACAATGGCAGTGTAGGGATGCACTTGTATTTAACTATGTTGGAAAGAAAGACGATGGCAGTGTAGGGAGGCACTTGTATTTAACTATGTTGGAAATAAAGACAATGGCAGTGTTGGTAGGCACTTGTATTTAACTATGTTAGAAACAAAGACAATGGCAGTGTTGGTAGGCACTTGTATTTAACTATGTTGGTAACGAAGACAATGGCAGTGTAGGTAGGCACTTGTATTTAACTATGTTGGAAACAAAGACAATGGCAGTGTAGGGAGGCACTTGTATTTAACTATGTTGGAAACAAAGACAATGGCAGTGTTTGTAGGCACTTGTATTTAACTATGTTGGAAACAAAGACAATGGCAGTGTAGGGAGGCACTTGTATTTAACTATGTTGGAAACAAAGACAATGGCAGTGTAGGTAGGCACTTGTATTTAACTATGTTGGAAACAAAGACAATGGCAGTGTAGGGAGGCACTTGTATTTAACTATGTTGGAAACAAAGACAATGGCAGTGTTTGTAGGCACTTGTATTTAACTATGTTGGAAACAAAGACAATGGCAGTGTAGGGAGGCACTTGTATTTAACTATGTTGGAAACAAAGACAATGGCAGTGTAGGTAGGCACTTGTATTTAACTATGTTGGAAACAAAGACAATGGCAGTGTTTGTAGGCACTTGTATTTAACTATGTTGGAAACAAAGACAATGGCAGTGTAGGGAGGCACTTGTATTTAACTATGTTGGAAACAAAGACAATGGCAGTGTTGGTAGGCACTTGTATTTAACTATGTTGGTAACGAAGACAATGGCAGTGTAGGTAGGCACTTGTATTTAACTATGTTGGAAACAAAGACAATGGCAGTGTAGGGAGGCACTTGTATTTAACTATGTTGGAAACAAAGACAATGGCAGTGTTGGTAGGCACTTGTATTTAACTATGTTGGTAACGAAGACAATGGCAGTGTAGGTAGGCACTTGTATTTAACTATGTTGGAAACAAAGACAATGGCAGTGTTGGTAGGCACTTGTATTTAACTATGTTGGTAACGAAGACAATGGCAGTGTTGGTAGGCACTTGTATTTAACTATGTTGGAAACAAAGACAATGGCAGTGTTGGTAGGCACTTGTATTTAACTATGTTGGTAACGAAGACAATGGCAGTGTAGGGAGGCACTTGTATTTAACTATGTTGGAAACAAAGATAATAGCAGTGTGTTTAGGGACTTATATTTAACTATGTTGGAAACAAAGACAATGGCAGTGTAGGAAGGCACTTGTATTTCTTGATTGTCTCTCTCTTCCATTAGTAGACATCCACTGCTGGACAAAGGCCTCCCTCATTGATCCCTAAGTACTGATCATGAGGGGGGGGGAGATGGGCAGTAGCGTCTTTCCGTGTATTGACATCCCGTACTGCGGTCTCCAACCCGCCTGCCAAGCGTGGCGAGTATGGCAACAATCCCCTCTAATCTTAGAGATGTATGAGGAAGGCCTATGTCTAGCTGTGGACGTGGACAGCAGATCTACAGCTGAGATGATGATTATGATGGCATGCTCCATTCCTAGTAGTTCTGTGGGTATCCCGTATTAAACTATAATTACGCCACTCACTTGCCGTGGGGTGCTGGCAGTAGAATGTTACCCCTCCTCTCATACCCGTGGATGCAGTCCGGCAGTTAAGGGATACGTCCCGAAAATTTGTCCCGAGGCAGGAATCGAACCCACAACCTCTTGCGTCGCATACGGACCTTCGCCCCCAGCGCCTCAGAGCTCGTCTAAATGTATGGTTAAAGTATGGTAACACGGGCATTTTTTCCATCCCACTCCTTTCCTTGAGCACAGCTTCATATAAAGTATAGAAGAAGAAGAAGAAGAAAAAAAACATTTATTTACCACACGCACAAATCACAAAACATACATCCTCAAAAAAAAATTAACATTATAAATAAAAAAAATATCATAAATAAACAAGAAGCAGCAGATGTGGCGTGGGTAAATGGGTCCCCAACTCAGCATTATGTAGCACCTGGCCAGGCTCAGATGCGACG
This sequence comes from Pasiphila rectangulata, assembly GCA_963082625.1. Lineage (NCBI taxonomy): Eukaryota > Metazoa > Arthropoda > Insecta > Lepidoptera > Geometridae > Pasiphila > Pasiphila rectangulata. The sequence goes on from OY720243.1 coordinate 21,602,666, forward strand.
CTGGTTTTCAGTTGGGTATATTATATATTATAATATTATGTATAATATGTATAATACATACGTATATTTTCTAGATTAAGTTCAGAACCCGAAACTCGTGCAATTTCCAGCAATCTCTACTTAAGGTACGTGCGGTTGCAACCCCCTTCGAAGCGGTGTGAAATACGAGCTTATGCAAATGTACCTATTATTTTTGCGCCACGTAAGCACCTGCGACATTTTAATGCATCTGCATGACCTTTATATTTAAGTGCGCTTAGGAATGTACTCGTAAAATACAATATTGTGGTAAAGACATAATAGAAAAGGTCCGCAGGTTTGCCCGTATTTATCTATACTTAATATTATAACGATGAAATATTTGTATATTGTATGTTTAAAACAAATAAACTCAAAAACAACAACCGATTTTGAAAATTATATCACAATTAGAGTGCTACATTATCCTTGAGTGCCGCCGTGGAGTGCCGGCAGTAGAATGATACCCCTCCTCTCATGCCCATGGATGCAGTAAGGCCTGCTAAGGGATACCTCCGGAAGATGGGCAGCATCATACTTAATTAATCATATAGAACATATTTAATTATTCAAAATAATTACCATTATTATTAATACATGGCTTCCATCAAATAGGATGGCCATTTATGCCTGTGCGATAGAACTCTGGTGATCTAGATTCGACAAACTGTGTGAAAGAATTTTGTACTGCCTCCTGAGAAGAAAATAGAAAAGTTAAAGATCTATCGTCGTGTCGGTGAAACATTCTGTAGCTGGAAAGGCCTTTCGTCGAAATTGAAAGTAGGTGAACGACTCTGCTGGGGAAACGGGCGTATATAAAAGATCCTGTCGTCGAACAGTCCAATGAGAACGGTCATAAAACAACGGTTGCAGAATATTTTTTATAACTTTTAATTGATGTTTATAAACAAGCTTTCAAAGCTTTTCGATTGGACACCCAAAAAAAAACTTCGCCATCTTGAAGTGACAGGCAATTTAAAAGTATTTATATACCTAGTGACATGGTATCTTGTCACCAAAGCTAAAGATGTGTATAAAATTTCAGTCCTAATTAGATGTCCGTAGGAAGTATTCCTAATTTTACTTATGAGAATTGACCCGTACAAAAAGTGAAGTTGAACGAACTGACTCAAGCGAGATGTCCGCCGGCAGGGTGATTACGTATCTCGCGACAGGTTTTGCAACAGGCAATTGACAGCAATATTGCTGTCAAATGTCAATTTTAAATTAGAGAACAGCAAGGAATCGATATTTGACAGCAATATTGCTGTCGATTGCCTGTTGCAAAACCTGTCGCGAGATACGTAATCACCCTGCGGGACTAATCCGCAAACATTCATCCAAGTTGCTGTCAAACCTGACATCTGTCAGTTGGGTTTTGAATTGACGTTTATTGGCTAGTAAGCTACCGATAGAGTAAAAGCCTGCTAAGGGATACATACCTCCGGGAGATGAGCAGCAGCGTTTTTCCATGTAGCAACCTCCCGTTCTGCGCTCGCCAGCCCGCCTGCCAAACGTGGTGAGTATGGCAACAACCCTTCATGGAGATACATGAGGGAGGCCTGTGTTTAGTAGTGGACATTTAACGACTGAAATGGTGAAGGATACTAAAGTATGCACATTAAAAATAAATAATTCAATTATAAATAAGGATGTTGCAAACGCTTTTGATACATTTTTTCTAACATCCCCAAAATTGTAACCCAGTCTTTAAACTCATCGGAATCGAAGGCGGTTGCATTAATTTGTTATTAAATGAAAATAACTGGTTTAACTTATTAAAGAAAAACTTTATTTTATAGCAGAACATTTAGTGTAGCAATACTTTCCGGTTAGCGATGCGCATAGAGTACAGAGTATATCAAAAACTATTATAGATACAAAAATATCCACAGATAAGCTGCATATTAGCACAGACTATATAGAAGGTGTAATTTCTACTACAACACTCCTCCTAAATTAAAGCCTTCTTATTAATTTATTTAACAATAAAAACAATATTTCAAGATTTTCTAACTATATGGCAAGATTTCATTCCTATTTTATCTCTTATATAACAAAATTTAAGCTTACACAAAGGTTTAGTAAATATATCTGCTAATTGTTCCTCACTACACACATATTTTAATTCAATAATTTTATCCTCATATTTTTCTTTAATGAAATGAAACTTTATGTCTATATGTTTACACCGTTTGTGAAAATTAATATTTTTAATAACACTTATAGCACTTTGATTGTCTATGTTCAAGCATACAGATTTTTGATTAAATTCACCAATATCACACAATAATTGTTTGACCCACAACGCTTCTTTAGTGGCAGCACAGGCAGCCATGTACTCTGCTTCAGTGGTTGAGAGGGCAACTGTCTGCTGTTTCTGGCAGGTCCATGTCACTGCTGCATTGTTTTTGATGAAAACATAACCAGTTACTGAACGTCTCGTACTTGGGTCATTGGCGTAATCTGCATCACTGTAGCCTATTATTGTATTACGCTCACAGTTTGGCTTGTAGTACAGGCCATAATCTTTTGTTTCTTTAAGATATTTAAAAATCTTCTTTACAGCATTCCAGTGATTTTCATTGTAAGAATTTAAAAATCGACTCACCAGGCTAACCGCATAGGAAATATCGGGTCGGCTTACTGTAGCTAGGTGCATCAAGGATCCAACTGCCTCACGGTATGGAATATTCTTTTCATTTTCTCCTTCTTCTTTTTCCAATTTTACATGTGGATCAACTGGGATGCTGACAGTTGGCGCAAATGTTTCCTGGTAATCAATGCCTTTGCTTTGAGCATACCCTTTTGCACAGAGCCGAGACTTGTATCGTAGACCAGATGGTTCTTCTTTAATGCGAAACACCCATTTGCATCCAATTACTCTCATATGAGGAGTTCTTTCAATTAATGTCCATGTATTGTTTTGTTGATGAGCTTGAAGTTCTTCTTCTATTGATTTTATCCATTTTGGAGCTTCCATAGACTTTATTGCCTGTTGATAGTCTTCAGGAGCTTCATTGTTTAATAATTTTTTCATCACAGCAGAGGTAAGTACTTAGTTCTTGGTTCAGAGTATTTTTTAATTGTTTTCTAGTTCTTACAGTTATATTCTTTTCAGGCGAAGAATCTATACTGTTATCAGGGATGTACTCACTGTCTGATTGTGATCTTCCGTCTGTAACAGTGTCAAATGAGTCATCTGTTGAGATTTCTTCAACATCTTTGGTTTTTATACTGCATTCACTTGTGTTTAACTCAACAGGAACATAGTTTCTTTTGACTGTAGACTCTAAAAATATTGCATCTCTACTTTTAATTGCAGTTCTCGAGTTTGGTAATAAAAATCTATAACCTTTTGTATTTTCACAATATCCAATAAAAATTACCTTTTGTGATTTTGGATCTAACTTCTTTCTCTTCTCTTTCGGAAGGTGGACCATTGCCTCACATCCAAATGTACGCATATGGCCGACATTGGGTTTCTGACCGGTCCACATCTCTTCAGGTGTTTTGTAAGACAGAGATGTTGTTGGAGTGCGGTTGACTATGTAAGCAGCAGTATGAATGGCTTCAGCCCAGTACATTTTAGGTAAATTGGCATTTAACATCATACATCTTGCTCGCTCTATCAATGTCCTGTTCATACGTTCAGCAGTACCATTTTGTTCTGGTGTGTAAGGTGTGGTAGTCTGATGAATTATTCCTGCACCTTTGAGAAGTTTTGTAAAGTTTTCATTTAAATATTCAAGTCCGTTGTCTGATCTGAGAATTTTAATGTTTCTACTTAACTGATTCTCAACTTGGTTTTTAAATTCCTTGAATTTTTCTAGGACTTCTGATTTGTTATACATTGTGTAAACAAATATCTTCTTTGAGTAATCATCTAGGAATGTTACAAAATATCTGGCTTTGCCTAGAGACTGAGTATCCATTGGTCCACAGACATCGGAATGGATGAGTTCAAGCAGGTCTTTGCTCTGTGACCCTTGACTCTTAAATGGCAGACGTGTTTGTTTTCCTTCCTGACACGTTATACATTTTACATTCTCTTTTATTTGGCTAAGCTTCAAATCGGCAGTATTTTCGGTCAGCTTTTTCATGCTTTGAAAATTCAGGTGACCCATCCTTTGGTGCCACAGGTAAGTGTCTTGCTCAATAACATCTGATATGCATGCATAGCCGCCAGGCATATTCAACCGGTACATATTATTTATTAAGCTTGCTGTTGCTACAATAACATTATTTTTGTTCAGTATAACACAGCCATTCTTATTAAACTTCACTTGGCTACCATTCTGTATGATCTGACTCACAGACAGCAAGTTTGTAGCTAGTTCAGGCACATATAAAACATTTGTAAACAAAATTTCATTTTGTTGGCCTCTTTCGTTGTAAACAGATAAACTTATTTTTCCAGAGCTTTGCACATGCATTGTTTTATTATTTGCAACTTTGATGCTTGAAATGTGTGATGTTGTTTCTTCACTCATAAGATTCTTGTGTTTGGTCATATGAACAGATGCTCCAGAATCAACATACCAGACATCAGAGCATTTGGAAGATGCCATGAATACAGCTGCATAAGAACTGTTATTTTTTAGATTTGCATTATTCTTATGATCCTTGTTGTTTGATCTGCATTCAGGACTTTTATGTCCATATTTATTGCATGTATAACAGCGGGGGCCTTTTGAATTTTTCTTGTTTTTATTTTGTCTTTGACTTGAAGCAAAAGCTGATGTATCACTTTCAGCTTTGACATCCTGTAGGATCTTAGACTTCACTGAGTCAGAGCTTATCTTCATACCTGAGCTCTCTATGGCAATTATCATTGGCTTGTAAGTTTCAGGCAGGCCGGACAACAGGAGTGTGCCAAGCCATTCATCATCTACATGGAAGCCAATGTTTCTCAACTTATGTGCTGTTGTAATGATTTTACTCACGTATTCTTCTACGTTTAAGCATCCAGCTAATGTAGTATTGCATAAATCTCGCAGTAGACCAACTCGGCGTGTTAGCCCGGAGTCATCAAAAGCGCGTGCCAAATTATTCCAAACTTCTTTTGCAGTGCTTGATTCTTGTATATGAATATAATTTATCGGATCGACGAGAAGGATAAGCTTAGATCTGGCTTTCGTGTCGCGTTTTTGGTCAATTGAATCTGAATTTTCAACGCAGTCCCACAACTCTTCGTGCTGCAAATATGTTTTGACAGCAAAACGCCATGTGGCATAGTTATCACGGCCCGTTAACCTTTCAATTAATGCCATTGAACTTGTTGATGACATCTTTTGGTTGTGGATTATCACGGATTTACTTGAAATATTGTTCAGAAACTGAGCACGTTGCGTGTGCAGATTATGTCTTTTAATTTTCTTTTGTTCGGCACTGTTTTTAGCACTGGGTCTTTATAGTATTCACTGATTTTACAAATCGGGCTTACTGGGCCCATAACCTGTTATTAAATGAAAATAACTGGTTTAACTTATTAAAGAAAAACTTTATTTTATAGCAGAACATTTGATTATAGCAATACTTTCCGGTTAGCGATGCGCATAGAGTACAGAGTATATCAAAAACTATATAGATACAAAAATATCCACAGATAAGCTGCATATTAGCACAGACTAAATAGAAGGTGTAATTTCTACTACAACATAATTGAATCTTCAATACTTAAATTCATGGCATTTTTTAACTTCTCTCACGTCAATGAAAGTATATATGTAGCAAAGCATTTAAATCCCTTAGCAATAAAAATACACAAGATCTTTGGGGTATTTCTACAAAAGTACTAGGTGAGATTATTCATGATATTGCTCCTTACTTGGCCCATATTTTTAACAGTTGTATTGACGTAGGAATATTTCCAGATCTTATGAAGTATAGTAAATTAGTTCCGTTGTTTAAATCTGATAGTCACAGCGATCCTGCCAATTACAGACCCATTTCTATTCTACCCACGATGAGTAAAATTTAAAAAAAAAATATTTTAAACCAACTGACTTTTCATTTCAGCCTTCATAGGCTGCTTCATGATAATCAATTAGGATTCACTAAAGGTAGATCAACGACCGATGCTCTTAAAACATATACTTGATGCCTGGAAGAGTTCGAGAAATGCAATAGGCGTTTTTTGTGACCTGTCAAAGGCCTTCTATTGTGTTTCTCACAACATCCTTTTGAGAAAACTTAAATATTAGAGCGTTGAAAGCAAGGCATATGATCTTCTAGAGTCATATTTATCTGATAGGATACACAAGGTTGAGATCAGAGGGATCAAGAATTGAATAAGGCGTTTCACAAGGATCCATTTTAGGAACTTTTTTGTGTTTTATTTATATAAATAAGGTTATTTATTATTTATTTACAACGGGAGGTTCCGTTCTTTGCAAAAAAACTTGTGTGATATTGTTTTATTTGTCGACGATACCTCGTAAGTTTTAAAGTTGATAGGAATAATGACGACGTAAATAATTCACTATCACAAGTGCACGATTGGTTTACTGCGAACAACCTAGTACTTAATGCTAAAAAGACAAAATGTATTACATTTTCTTTACCAAATGTAAAAGAATATCCAAAAAAAATTATGTTTAGTGGGGAAATTCTCCATCCGGTCAATTCCACAGTATTTTTAGGTATAAACATAGATTCTTCCCTTCAATGGAAACTCCAAATTGATGCACTTGCAGGTCGGCTTAGTTCAGCAGCTTATGCAGTTAGAACAATAATAACTATTACTGATGAAGCTACAACTAGACTGGTTTATTTCAGCTACTTCCATAGTGTGATGTCATATGGTATTCTGCTCTGGGGAAGGGAGGCCGATATACAGACAATATTTGTCCTTCAAAAGGGCGATTCGTGCCATTTACAAAATGAAACCTCGCGACTCACTTAGATAACTATTTAAGGGAATCAACATTTTAACTGTTATATCGCAATATATTTATGAAAAAGTTTTGACACGCACAAGAAGACTGTACGCACACAAAAATATCATCATCATCAGCCTATATTAGTCCACTGCTGGACATAGGCCTCCCCAAATCTGTGCCATTTCACCCTGTCTTCAGCATGCCGCATCCAGCGTCTACCAGCGACCGCCCGCAAGTCATCACTCCATCTTGCTAGTGGTCGTCCTACACTACGCTTACCAAGCCGCGGTCTCCACTCAAGAACACGTTTACCCCAACGGTTGTCGGTTCTTCGGCAGATATGGCCAGCCCACTGCCACTTCAGCTTGCTAATCCTATGTGCTATGTCGACGACCTTGGTTCTCTGTCGGATAACCTCGTTGCGGATTTTATCCTTCAGAGAGACTCCGAGCATAGCACGCTCCATAGCTCGCTGAGCGACTTTAAACTGGTGGACCAGCCGTACCGTAAGTGTCCACGTTTCGGCACCGTAGGTCATGACGGGTAAGACGCACTGATTAAAAACTTTAGTTTTTAAGCATTGTGGTATATGTGATGAGAAAACCCTACGTAGTTTCCCAAACGCTGCCCAGCCCAGCTGAATCCTCCGCTTGGCCTCCTTCTCAAAATTGTTCCTACCTAATTGCAAAATTTGCCCGAGGTAGGTGTATTCTGAAACAACTTCGAGTAGGTGGCCATTTACACAGATAGGTCCCGGATCAATGTGTTCATTGATCATGATTTTGGTTTTATCCAAATTCATACCGAGACCTATCCGTCGCGAGGCTGAAGCTAGACTGTCCAGCATCTGTTGTAGCTCCTCCAGCGTTTCTGCCATCAAGACTATATCGTCAGCAAATCGTAAGTGCGAGATGTGGTTGCCATTTATGTTTATGCCTATACCTTTCCAGTCCAGCGTCTTAAACATGTCCTCCAGTGCGCTTGTAAACAGTTTCGGGGATATGACATCCCCCTGTCTTACTCCTCGGCGCAGCTGGATGGACTGAGACTGCTGGTTCTGTACTTGGACATTCATAGTGGCGGAACCATAAAGAGATCTCAGCACTTCGATATAGCGACAGTCTACTTGGCATCGCTGTATAGATTCCAGGACAGACCACGTTTCAACAGAGTCAAAGGCCTTCTCATAGTCCACAAAGGCCAGACACAGGGGCTGATTATACTCTTCGGACTTCTGTATAATCTGCCTCACTGTGTGTATGTGGTCTATGGTGCCATATCCTCCGCGAAACCCGGCCTGCTCCGGCGGCTGAAACTCGTCGAGTCTTCTTGCTAGACGATTCGTTATAACTCTGGAGAACAGCTTATAGACGTGGCTCAGAAGCGAGATAGGTCTGTAGTTTTTAAGAAGAGTCTTATCGCCCTTCTTAAAAAACAAAACCACCAAACTCCCGCTCCACGCCCTTGGAGTTCTCCCGGAGTGAAGAACGGAATTGAAGAGGTGCAGTAGCTCTTGGATAATAGGAGCTCCTCCTGCCTTCAGAAGTTCTGAAGTAATTCCATCTTCACCCGGGGCTTTTCCATTTTTAAGCTGTCTCAGAGCCAGCACGATTTCGTCTCGGTCGATGTCCGGTAGTTCGTCGGTGTAGTGGCGTGTCAGGGTGGCTCGAGGATCATGGTCTTCACGCTGGGGACACGGAGCATGTGCGGCGTATAACCGGCCGTAGAAGTCTTCAATCTCAGCGAGAATCTCCGGCCTCGACAGAACGGTTTTGCCCTCCCGAGTCGTTAGTTTTGTCAGGTGGCTCCTTCCAAGCTGCTGAGTGAACACTTTGGACCCTCGGTTTCGCTCTATCGCCTCTAGGATGAGGCGTGTGTTGGAGCTCCGAAGGTCGTGCCGTGTCATCTTCGCAATACGCTTGTTTAGGTCTGACCTCTCTGACGAAGTAACTGAGGTGCATTCCCGCCTCATTGTCATAAGCCGCAGAGTCTCATCCGAGAGTTTAGACTTCTTACCTCTGCGTCGCGTTTGGCAGAACTTGATGCCTTCACCCCTCAGTGTTTCGACCAGATTGTGTAGGGCCTCGTTTACGTCTTCGGTGGGTTCCGATGCAGCAAATCTTTCTCCGAGTATCCTATGGAACTCCTCGGAGCCCGCCATGATTTGGAGTGGATCAGGTCGGAGCGTGGACTTTATCAGACGGTTTCGTTCAAGCTGTAGATCGATATTCAGAGAGCCTCGAAGAAGTCGGTGATCAGATCCGGTATTGAACCTATTGATCACAGAGACATCTCTAAATATGTGCTTCTTGTCCGTCATGATAAAGTCGATCTCGTTTTTAGTCACAGTGTCGGGGCTTCGCCACGTCCACTTCCTTTGGGGCTTCTTTTTAAAGAAAGAATTCATTAAAAAGAGACCCTCCTTCTCCAGGAAGTTGACAAGCATTTGCCCCCTGTGGTTCCGACGTCCATAACCATGCGGTCCAATACGGGACTCGCTGCAATTCTGGACTCCCACTTTAGCGTTGAAGTCCCCCATAACAACGTTGAAGTGAGCCTTGGTGGTGTTGTGTAAGGCTTTAGATATATCCTCATACATATCTTCCACTTCGTCATCCGAGTATGCCGAGGTCGGTGCGTAGACCTGAATGATCTTCAGACTATAACGCTTCGATAGTCGAAGTACCAGGTACGCTACCCTGGTCGACACACTGGAGACTTCTTCAACGTTGTTAGTGAGGGTTCTATTAACGAGGAACCCTACGCCACCCTGGGATGTTCGATCACCCTCGCGGTAGTACAAAAGGTGGCCCGAGTCTAGGGTGATAGTGTCCTCGCCCTCTCTACGGACTTCACTCAAACCTAGAACATGCCACCTTATGTTTTCCAGCTCCACTTCCAACTGTGCCAGATGTTCGTCAAGCCTCAGACTGCGTCCATTGTAGGTTGCCAAGGTCAGGTGGGATGGGCGGCCTTCCGTAGCCCGGGGATTCTTAGCACCCCCTGCCCTGCCGTAACCGTGACCGCCGCCTTGGTCAGGAATAGCAGGGCGACCGGGAACTGGGGGCCGATTCCTCTTGTTTCTTATCATTTTTGGGGGTATTGCCATAATCGCCACGCTCGGCAAGCGGGTTGGCGATCGCAGGGGCACAGCTTCTCGCACCGTTGCCACTGCTGCCTGTCAACGGCCAGATGGTTTTGGCTGTGCCATCTAAGCTAGGTTATTCCGCCTTTAGCCGGTAAAAGATGTCAGAGCCTCGTCCGTTATTTAGCAGGGGGTACCACGGGCCGGTGAGGTTGGCTTGGGTGCCGAAGGATGTAGGTTGGCTCCCCTTACCCCACTTGTATTTAACTATGTTGGAAACAAAGACAATGGCAGTGTTTGTAGGCACTTGTATTTAACTATGTTGGAAACAAAGTCAATGGCAGTGTAGGGAGGCACTTGTATTTAACTATGTTGGAAATAAAGACAATGGCAGTGTTGGTAGGCACTTGTATTTAACTATGTTAGAAACAAAGACAATGGCAGTGTTGGTAGGCACTTGTATTTAACTATGTTAGAAACAAAGACAATGGCAGTGTAGGGAGGCACTTGTATTTAATTATGTTGGAAACAAAGACAATGGCAGTGTTGGTAGGCACTTGTATTTAACTATGTTAGAAACAAAGACAATGGCAGTGTAGGGAGGCACTTGTATTTAATTATGTTGGAAACAAAGACAATGGCAGTGTTGGTAGGCACTTGTATTTAACTATGTTGGTAACGAAGACAATGGCAGTGTAGGTAGGCACTTGTATTTAACTATGTTGGAAACAAAGATAATAGCAGTGTGTTTAGGGACTTATATTTAACTATGTTGGAAACAAAGACAATGGCAGTGTAGGTAAGCACTTGTATTTAACTATGTTGGAAACAAAGTCAATGGCAGTGTTGGTAGGCACTTGTATTTAACTATGTTGGAAACAAAGACAATGGCAGTGTAGGGAGGCACTTGTTTTTAACTATGTTGAAAACAAAGACAATGGCAGTGTTGGTAGGCACTTGTATTTAACTATGTTGGAAACAAAGACAATGGCAGTGTAGGGAGGCACTTGTATTTAACTATGTTGGAAACAAAGACAATGGCAGTGTAGGGAGGCACTTGTATTTAACTATGTTGGAAACAAAGACAATGGCAGTGTAGGGAGGCACTTGTATTTAACTATGTTGGAAACAAAGACAATGGCAGTGTAGGGAGGCACTTGTATTTAACTATGTTGGAAACAAAGACAATGGCAGTGTTTGTAGGCACTTGTATTTAACTATGTTGGAAACAAAGACAATGGCAGTGTTTGTAGGCACTTGTATTTAACTATGTTGGAAACAAAGTCAATGGCAGTGTAGGGATGCACTTGTATTTAACTATGTTGGAAAGAAAGACGATGGCAGTGTAGGGAGGCACTTGTATTTAACTATGTTGGAAATAAAGACAATGGCAGTGTTGGTAGGCACTTGTATTTAACTATGTTAGAAACAAAGACAATGGCAGTGTTGGTAGGCACTTGTATTTAACTATGTTGGTAACGAAGACAATGGCAGTGTAGGTAGGCACTTGTATTTAACTATGTTGGAAACAAAGACAATGGCAGTGTAGGGAGGCACTTGTATTTAACTATGTTGGAAACAAAGACAATGGCAGTGTTTGTAGGCACTTGTATTTAACTATGTTGGAAACAAAGACAATGGCAGTGTAGGGAGGCACTTGTATTTAACTATGTTGGAAACAAAGACAATGGCAGTGTAGGTAGGCACTTGTATTTAACTATGTTGGAAACAAAGACAATGGCAGTGTAGGGAGGCACTTGTATTTAACTATGTTGGAAACAAAGACAATGGCAGTGTTTGTAGGCACTTGTATTTAACTATGTTGGAAACAAAGACAATGGCAGTGTAGGGAGGCACTTGTATTTAACTATGTTGGAAACAAAGACAATGGCAGTGTAGGTAGGCACTTGTATTTAACTATGTTGGAAACAAAGACAATGGCAGTGTTTGTAGGCACTTGTATTTAACTATGTTGGAAACAAAGACAATGGCAGTGTAGGGAGGCACTTGTATTTAACTATGTTGGAAACAAAGACAATGGCAGTGTTGGTAGGCACTTGTATTTAACTATGTTGGTAACGAAGACAATGGCAGTGTAGGTAGGCACTTGTATTTAACTATGTTGGAAACAAAGACAATGGCAGTGTAGGGAGGCACTTGTATTTAACTATGTTGGAAACAAAGACAATGGCAGTGTTGGTAGGCACTTGTATTTAACTATGTTGGTAACGAAGACAATGGCAGTGTAGGTAGGCACTTGTATTTAACTATGTTGGAAACAAAGACAATGGCAGTGTTGGTAGGCACTTGTATTTAACTATGTTGGTAACGAAGACAATGGCAGTGTTGGTAGGCACTTGTATTTAACTATGTTGGAAACAAAGACAATGGCAGTGTTGGTAGGCACTTGTATTTAACTATGTTGGTAACGAAGACAATGGCAGTGTAGGGAGGCACTTGTATTTAACTATGTTGGAAACAAAGATAATAGCAGTGTGTTTAGGGACTTATATTTAACTATGTTGGAAACAAAGACAATGGCAGTGTAGGAAGGCACTTGTATTTCTTGATTGTCTCTCTCTTCCATTAGTAGACATCCACTGCTGGACAAAGGCCTCCCTCATTGATCCCTAAGTACTGATCATGAGGGGGGGGGGAGATGGGCAGTAGCGTCTTTCCGTGTATTGACATCCCGTACTGCGGTCTCCAACCCGCCTGCCAAGCGTGGCGAGTATGGCAACAATCCCCTCTAATCTTAGAGATGTATGAGGAAGGCCTATGTCTAGCTGTGGACGTGGACAGCAGATCTACAGCTGAGATGATGATTATGATGGCATGCTCCATTCCTAGTAGTTCTGTGGGTATCCCGTATTAAACTATAATTACGCCACTCACTTGCCGTGGGGTGCTGGCAGTAGAATGTTACCCCTCCTCTCATACCCGTGGATGCAGTCCGGCAGTTAAGGGATACGTCCCGAAAATTTGTCCCGAGGCAGGAATCGAACCCACAACCTCTTGCGTCGCATACGGACCTTCGCCCCCAGCGCCTCAGAGCTCGTCTAAATGTATGGTTAAAGTATGGTAACACGGGCATTTTTTCCATCCCACTCCTTTCCTTGAGCACAGCTTCATATAAAGTATAGAAGAAGAAGAAGAAGAAAAAAAACATTTATTTACCACACGCACAAATCACAAAACATACATCCTCAAAAAAAAATTAACATTATAAATAAAAAAAATATCATAAATAAACAAGAAGCAGCAGATGTGGCGTGGGTAAATGGGTCCCCAACTCAGCATTATGTAGCACCTGGCCAGGCTCAGATGCGACGCTGGTTTTCAGTTGGGTATATTATATATTATAATATTATGTATAATATGTATAATACATACGTATATTTTCTAGATTAAGTTCAGAACCCGAAACTCGTGCAATTTCCAGCAATCTCTACTTAAGGTACGTGCGGTTGCAACCCCCTTCGAAGCGGTGTGAAATACGAGCTTATGCAAATGTACCTATTATTTTTGCGCCACGTAAGCACCTGCGACATTTTAATGCATCTGCATGACCTTTATATTTAAGTGCGCTTAGGAATGTACTCGTAAAATACAATATTGTGGTAAAGACATAATAGAAAAGGTCCGCAGGTTTGCCCGTATTTATCTATACTTAATATTATAACGATGAAATATTTGTATATTGTATGTTTAAAACAAATAAACTCAAAAACAACAACCGATTTTGAAAATTATATCACAATTAGAGTGCTACATTATCCTTGAGTGCCGCCGTGGAGTGCCGGCAGTAGAATGATACCCCTCCTCTCATGCCCATGGATGCAGTAAGGCCTGCTAAGGGATACCTCCGGAAGATGGGCAGCATCATACTTAATTAATCATATAGAACATATTTAATTATTCAAAATAATTACCATTATTATTAATACATGGCTTCCATCAAATAGGATGGCCATTTATGCCTGTGCGATAGAACTCTGGTGATCTAGATTCGACAAACTGTGTGAAAGAATTTTGTACTGCCTCCTGAGAAGAAAATAGAAAAGTTAAAGATCTATCGTCGTGTCGGTGAAACATTCTGTAGCTGGAAAGGCCTTTCGTCGAAATTGAAAGTAGGTGAACGACTCTGCTGGGGAAACGGGCGTATATAAAAGATCCTGTCGTCGAACAGTCCAATGAGAACGGTCATAAAACAACGGTTGCAGAATATTTTTTATAACTTTTAATTGATGTTTATAAACAAGCTTTCAAAGCTTTTCGATTGGACACCCAAAAAAAAACTTCGCCATCTTGAAGTGACAGGCAATTTAAAAGTATTTATATACCTAGTGACATGGTATCTTGTCACCAAAGCTAAAGATGTGTATAAAATTTCAGTCCTAATTAGATGTCCGTAGGAAGTATTCCTAATTTTACTTATGAGAATTGACCCGTACAAAAAGTGAAGTTGAACGAACTGACTCAAGCGAGATGTCCGCCGGCAGGGTGATTACGTATCTCGCGACAGGTTTTGCAACAGGCAATTGACAGCAATATTGCTGTCAAATGTCAATTTTAAATTAGAGAACAGCAAGGAATCGATATTTGACAGCAATATTGCTGTCGATTGCCTGTTGCAAAACCTGTCGCGAGATACGTAATCACCCTGCGGGACTAATCCGCAAACATTCATCCAAGTTGCTGTCAAACCTGACATCTGTCAGTTGGGTTTTGAATTGACGTTTATTGGCTAGTAAGCTACCGATAGAGTAAAAGCCTGCTAAGGGATACATACCTCCGGGAGATGAGCAGCAGCGTTTTTCCATGTAGCAACCTCCCGTTCTGCGCTCGCCAGCCCGCCTGCCAAACGTGGTGAGTATGGCAACAACCCTTCATGGAGATACATGAGGGAGGCCTGTGTTTAGTAGTGGACATTTAACGACTGAAATGGTGAAGGATACTAAAGTATGCACATTAAAAATAAATAATTCAATTATAAATAAGGATGTTGCAAACGCTTTTGATACATTTTTTCTAACATCCCCAAAATTGAAACCCAGTCTTTAAACTCATCGGAATCGAAGGCGGTTGCATTAATTGAATCTTCAATACTTAAATTCATGGCATTTTTTAACTTCTCTCACGTCAATGAAAGTATATATGTAGCAAAGCATTTAAATCCCTTAGCAATAAAAATACACAAGATCTTTGGGGTATTTCTACAAAAGTACTAGGTGAGATTATTCATGATATTGCTCCTTACTTGGCCCATATTTTTAACAGTTGTATTGACGTAGGAATATTTCCAGATCTTATGAAGTATAGTAAATTAGTTCCGTTGTTTAAATCTGATAGTCACAGCGATCCTGCCAATTACAGACCCATTTCTATTCTACCCACGATGAGTAAAATTTAAAAAAAAAATATTTTAAACCAACTGACTTTTCATTTCAGCCTTCATAGGCTGCTTCATGATAATCAATTAGGATTCACTAAAGGTAGATCAACGACCGATGCTCTTAAAACATATACTTGATGCCTGGAAGAGTTCGAGAAATGCAATAGGCGTTTTTTGTGACCTGTCAAAGGCCTTCTATTGTGTTTCTCACAACATCCTTTTGAGAAAACTTAAATATTAGAGCGTTGAAAGCAAGGCATATGATCTTCTAGAGTCATATTTATCTGATAGGATACACAAGGTTGAGATCAGAGGGATCAAGAATTGAATAAGGCGTTTCACAAGGATCCATTTTAGGAACTTTTTTGTGTTTTATTTATATAAATAAGGTTATTTATTATTTATTTACAACGGGAGGTTCCGTTCTTTGCAAAAAAACTTGTGTGATATTGTTTTATTTGTCGACGATACCTCGTAAGTTTTAAAGTTGATAGGAATAATGACGACGTAAATAATTCACTATCACAAGTGCACGATTGGTTTACTGCGAACAACCTAGTACTTAATGCTAAAAAGACAAAATGTATTACATTTTCTTTACCAAATGTAAAAGAATATCCAAAAAAAATTATGTTTAGTGGGGAAATTCTCCATCCGGTCAATTCCACAGTATTTTTAGGTATAAACATAGATTCTTCCCTTCAATGGAAACTCCAAATTGATGCACTTGCAGGTCGGCTTAGTTCAGCAGCTTATGCAGTTAGAACAATAATAACTATTACTGATGAAGCTACAACTAGACTGGTTTATTTCAGCTACTTCCATAGTGTGATGTCATATGGTATTCTGCTCTGGGGAAGGGAGGCCGATATACAGACAATATTTGTCCTTCAAAAGGGCGATTCGTGCCATTTACAAAATGAAACCTCGCGACTCA
Source organism: Pasiphila rectangulata (assembly GCA_963082625.1). Classification (NCBI taxonomy): domain Eukaryota; kingdom Metazoa; phylum Arthropoda; class Insecta; order Lepidoptera; family Geometridae; genus Pasiphila; species Pasiphila rectangulata. The sequence continues at coordinate 21,618,985 of OY720243.1, forward strand.
CTTAGAGAACTATTTAAGGGAATCAACATTTTAACTGTTATATCGCAATATATTTATGAAAAAGTTTTGACACGCACAAGAAGACTGTACGCACACAAAAATATAATTAATTTAAACAAGAGATCTGATGTGCATAGCATAAAAACAAGAAACAAAAATAAATTACACATCCCTAAATTAAGGCCCCAAAAAGTAAATAAATCATTTATGGGAAACTGTGTGCGTTTCTATAATTTATTCATATCATATCCTTTAACAAATTACATGTTCTTGGACAAGTCAGTTTAAAATAAAAAATAAATGTAAGCTTAAGCATAATATTAAGACAATTATTTTAACAATGAATAGAAGTGAAAGAGTGAGGTTTCTTGTTCGCATCTTTCCCTCACTTGGAAAAAAAGCGAACGAATTCAATTATGAGCTTTATTCAATTTAAATGTGTGTTGTTCTTATTTTGTAAACTGACTATTCTAAGTAGCGTTTTGCTCTATTTAATAAACACTTATTGACTTTGATTTGATACATAATGTATGTTAAGAGATCAAATAGGACGAGGTTATAACAACTATAAAGTTACACGACAACATCGATACTATAAAATTAAAAATAAAATAAACACTCTAAACGACCACACGTGATAGTTTCTTATGTAAGAAAACGTTTTACCTTTTGAATGGTAAATAACATTAATTAAGACGGGCTTAAGCCGTGCCCATCTGCTTAGTCCACCTACGAATACTATAAGCATTATTTTATTTAAAGTCCACCTCAGTCTTCCCAAGTATTCTGCTGCACCGAAAAAGAAAACTAAAGCCCTAGAAATACAGTATATTTCGCTTTAAACGTCGCTGGCAAGTTCTTCAGGCCCAGGGCGGGCGTGGCGCGAGCGTTATTACGGTTTCTTATTTACAAACATCACCAGCACGTACTGAAAGGAATTGCGATTTAACGCACAAAAAGGGATAATTACAAAGAACCCGTAGAAACTTTTCATTTTGTAAGTTAAGGGCGATTCGATGGGGCTTTAAGCAATTGAAGTCCACGTCTATTCAGCTTTTGAAGTGCAGAAATGAATGTTGCTATTTCTGTTATTTGAGCCTTATGAACGCTTTTGAAAAATAGAAGAAATTTGGTAAACGCTTTACAAAATAAAGGTAACTAATTCTCAAGCTTTTGTGTCTAAAGCCTATAAAATAAAGTAAAAGACAACATAAAGATTAAAACATGATTTTATATTAGACGTTTTATCAATTTCCTAGTAGCAGTCTAAAAAAGTATACCTACCGTATTTTTTTTTATTTTAAGAGTCCAAATTTAAAATAATATTGAATTTTAAAACCTAAGAATATAAACAACTGTAGTCATCTTATAGTCTTTTTTAAACTTTCGCGATCACGACACATTATTAACACATATTTAAACGTGTATTTATCGCGCTATTTACCTTTATTATTGAAGTCTTCATTATTATTTATTACTTCTTCTTTATTATTGAAGTTACTGAGTCTTCCCGGGACCACGATGGGTGCAATCCTGTCGAAACGTCGGGCAATAATAAAGGTAAATAGCGCGATAAATACCCGTTTAAATATGTGTTAATAATGTAGTCATATTATTTGACCTCGGGTTTACGTGCAGTAGTGTCTTTCCGTGTCTCAACATTCCGTATTGCGATCGCTAACCTGCCTGCGTGGCGAGTATGACAACAACTTCCTATGATCAGTACTTCGTTCAGCAGCGGACGTCCTACGGTTGAGAGAGTCTTCATTTACATGATGCTATATAACAACCCAGATTGCAACTAAATCTCTTCACTCGGAGCTTTAAAAGCTTCTTCATGATAATAACTTTAAAGTAGTTTTCGAATGAACTTTTTAATGACGAACAAAAAAGTATGAAAGCAGCTCTCTCAAAACGATAATGCTATCGTTGAAGTGTCTACTTCTTTTCTCTCACTTTAAGAGTTTTTTTGGTGGAAGACGTAGAAAATAGCGATTTGCAACTTTTGTACTTATTAGAAATTTAATTCGCCGGTCACGGCTGCAACGTGATCCGTACAGCGACAAACGAGAATCCGCAAAGGAGAGTCCATTCCAAACGAGTTTAACTTTTAAATAACAACATAATAACAACTATGCCGTGGGGTGCCGGCAGTAGAGTGTTACCCCTCCTATCATGCCCGTAGATGCAGTAAAAGCCTACTAAGGAATACCTCCGTAAAATAGGCAACAGAGTCTTTACGTGTATCAAAACTGTGTGTTTACGTGTACTGGGCTCGCCAACCCGCCTGCCAAGCGTGGTGAGTACGGCAACTACCCCATGAGGGAGGTCTGCGTTCAGTAGTGGACCTTTTACGGCTGAAATGATAATAAGGATGATTACCCGTATTAACTTGTTTCTGCGGTACGTCCGCCTCCGCCCATGCCTCGTCCAGCGGCGACGCACGCCCGCCATGATTTATGTCCTGCCCCGCGTGAGTTATAGTCGTCGTAGTGAACTTTCTTCGTTATTGCTCTATCGCCGTGTTTCATTACCGGAGCTGAGTCTGGCAGGTGGAGATGGTAATTACGTCACCACCACATAAGTATCGTTACTTGTCCAATTCAAAATCGGCAAAGTGTGAGACGATTCGCGCACGAAGGGTTCCGTACTATTATTGGGAGAAAAAAAAATTGTTGTATGGGATCCTTTCTTAACTTAAACACATGTTTTCTTCTTTTTCTTCTTCTTCTTCAACTTAACATTTTGTTTCTTTTGCCGTTATAAAAATCGAGCAAAATAGGGCAAAAAATCACGTTTGTTAAATGGAACCCCCCTTAAATATTTATTTTATTCTGTTTTTAGTATTTGTTGTTGTAGCGGCTACAGAAATACATCATCTGTGAAAATTTTAACTGTCTAGCTGTCTAGTCTCGTGACAGACAGTCAGACAGGCAGACCAACAGACGGACAGCGGAGTCTTAATAATAGGGTTTTTAGATTTGGGTACCTTAAATGTAATTGTTTTGTTCCGTGCCGATCATGACACGTGAGGGGTGGACACTTGCAACGACATGACACGTGAGGGGCGGACACTTGCAACGACATGACACGTGAGGGGCGGACACTTGCAACGACATGACACATGAGGGGCGGACACTTGCAACGACATGACACGTGAGGGGCGGACACTTGCAACGACATGACACGTGAGGGGCGGACACTTGCAACGACATGACACGTGAGGGGCGGACACTTGCAACGACATGACACGTGAGGGGTGGACACTTGCAACGACATGACACGTGAGGGGCGGACACTTGCAACGACATGACACATGAGGGGCGGACACTTGCAACGACATGACACGTGAGGGGCGGACACTTGCAACGACATGACACGTGAGGGGCGGACACTTGCAACGACATGACACGTGAGGGGCGGACACTTGCAACGACATGACACGTGAGGGGCGGACACTTGCAACGACATGACACATGAGAGGCGGACACTTGCAACGACATGACACGTGAGGGGCGGACACTTGCAACGACATGACACGTGAGGGGCGGACACTTGCAACGACATGACACGTGAGGGGCGGACACTTGCAACGACATGACACGTGAGGGGCGGACACTTGCAACGACATGACACGTGAGGGGCGGACACTTGCAACGACATGACACGTGAGGGGCGGACACTTGCAACGATATGACACGTGAGGGGCGGACACTTGCAACGACATGACACGTGAGGGGCGGCCACTTGCAACGATATGACACGTGAGGGGCGGCCTCTTGCAACGATATGACACGTGAGGGGCGGACACTTGCAACGACATAACACGTGAGGGGCGGACACTTGCAACGACATGACACGTGAGGGGCGGCCACTTGCAACGATATGACACGTGAGGGGCGGACACTTGCAACGACATGACACGTGAGGGGCGGACACTTGCAACGATATGACACGTGAGGGGCGGCCACTTGCAACGATATGACACGTGAGGGGCGGACACTTGCAACGACATGACACGTGAGGGGCGGACACTTGCAACGACATGACACGTGAGGGGCGGACACTTGCAACGATATGACACGTGAGGGGCGGACACTTGCAACGACATGACACGTGAGGGGCGGCCACTTGCAACGATATGACACGTGAGGGGCGGACACTTGCAACGACATGACACGTGAGGGGCGGACACTTGCAACGATATGACACGTGAGGGGCGGCCACTTGCAACGATATGACACGTGAGGGGCGGACACTTGCAACGACATGACACGTGAGGGGCGGACACTTGCAACGATATGACACGTGAGGGGCGGACACTTGCAACGACATGACACGTGAGGGGCGGCCACTTGCAACGATATGACACGTGAGGGGCGGACACTTGCAACGACATGACACGTGAGGGGCGGACACTTGCAACGATATGACACGTGAGGGGCGGCCACTTGCAACGATATGACACGTGAGGGGCGGACACTTGCAACGACATGACACGTGAGGGGCGGACACTTGCAACGACATGACTCGTGAGGGGCGGACACTTGCAACGATATGACACGTGAGGGGCGGACACTTGCAACGACATGACACGTGAGGGGCGGCCACTTGCAACGACATGACACGTGAGGGGCGGACACTTGCAACGACATGACACGTGAGGGGCGGACACTTGCAACGACATGACACGTGAGGGGCGGACACTTGCAACGACATGACACGTGAGGGGCGGACACTTGCAACGACATGACACGTGAGGGGCGGACACTTGCAACGACATGACACGTGAGGGGCGGACACTTGCAACGACATGACACGTGAGGGGTGGACACTTGCAACGACATGACACGTGAGGGGCGGACACTTGCAACGACATGACACATGAGGGGCGGACACTTGCAACGACATGACACGTGAGGGGCGGACACTTGCAACGACATGACACGTGAGGGGCGGACACTTGCAACGACATGACACGTGAGGGGCGGACACTTGCAACGACATGACACGTGAGGGGCGGACACTTGCAACGACATGACACATGAGAGGCGGACACTTGCAACGACATGACACGTGAGGGGCGGACACTTGCAACGACATGACACGTGAGGGGCGGACACTTGCAACGACATGACACGTGAGGGGCGGACACTTGCAACGACATGACACGTGAGGGGCGGACACTTGCAACGACATGACACGTGAGGGGCGGACACTTGCAACGACATGACACGTGAGGGGCGGACACTTGCAACGATATGACACGTGAGGGGCGGACACTTGCAACGACATGACACGTGAGGGGCGGCCACTTGCAACGATATGACACGTGAGGGGCGGCCTCTTGCAACGATATGACACGTGAGGGGCGGACACTTGCAACGACATAACACGTGAGGGGCGGACACTTGCAACGACATGACACGTGAGGGGCGGCCACTTGCAACGATATGACACGTGAGGGGCGGACACTTGCAACGACATGACACGTGAGGGGCGGACACTTGCAACGATATGACACGTGAGGGGCGGCCACTTGCAACGATATGACACGTGAGGGGCGGACACTTGCAACGACATGACACGTGAGGGGCGGACACTTGCAACGACATGACACGTGAGGGGCGGACACTTGCAACGATATGACACGTGAGGGGCGGACACTTGCAACGACATGACACGTGAGGGGCGGCCACTTGCAACGATATGACACGTGAGGGGCGGACACTTGCAACGACATGACACGTGAGGGGCGGACACTTGCAACGATATGACACGTGAGGGGCGGCCACTTGCAACGATATGACACGTGAGGGGCGGACACTTGCAACGACATGACACGTGAGGGGCGGACACTTGCAACGATATGACACGTGAGGGGCGGACACTTGCAACGACATGACACGTGAGGGGCGGCCACTTGCAACGATATGACACGTGAGGGGCGGACACTTGCAACGACATGACACGTGAGGGGCGGACACTTGCAACGATATGACACGTGAGGGGCGGCCACTTGCAACGATATGACACGTGAGGGGCGGACACTTGCAACGACATGACACGTGAGGGGCGGACACTTGCAACGACATGACTCGTGAGGGGCGGACACTTGCAACGATATGACACGTGAGGGGCGGACACTTGCAACGACATGACACGTGAGGGGCGGCCACTTGCAACGACATGACACGTGAGGGGCGGACACTTGCAACGACATGACACGTGAGGGGCGGACACTTGCAACGACATGACACGTGAGGGGCGGACACTTGCAACGACATGACACGTGAGGGGCGGACACTTGCAACGACATGACACGTGAGGGGCGGACACTTGCAACGACATGACACGTGAGGGGCGGACACTTGCAACGACATGACACGTGAGGGGCGGACACTTGCAACGACATGACACGTGAGGGGCGGCCACTTGCAACGATATGACACGTGAGGGGCGGACACTTGCAACGATATGACACGTGAGGGGCGGACACTTGCAACGACATGACACGTGAGGGGCGGACACTTGCAACGATATGACACGTGAGGGGCGGACACTTGCAACGACATGACACGTGAGGGGCGGCCACTTGCAACGATATGACACGTGAGGGGCGGACACTTGCAACGATATGACACGTGAGGGGCGGACACTTGCAACGATATGACACGTGAGGGGCGGACACTTGCAACGACATGACACGTGAGGGGCGGCCACTTGCAACGATATGACACGTGAGGGGCGGACACTTGCAACGACATGACACGTGAGGGGCGGACACTTGCAACGATATGACACGTGAGGGGCGGACACTTGCAACGACATGACACGTGAGGGGCGGACACTTGCAACGACATGACACGTGAGGGGCGGCCACTTGCAACGATATGACACGTGAGGGGCGGACACTTGCAACGACATGACACGTGAGGGGCGGACACTTGCAACGATATGACACGTGAGGGGTGGACACTTGCAACGACATGACACGTGAGGGGCGGACACTTGCAACGACATGACACGTGAGGGGCGGCCACTTGCAACGATATGACACGTGAGGGGCGGATACTTGCAACGACATGACACGTGAGGGGCGGACACTTGCAACGACATGACACGTGAGGGGCGGACACTTGCAACGACATGACACGTGAGGGGCGGACACTTGCAACGACATGACACGTGAGGGGCGGACACTTGCAACGACATGACACGTGAGGGGCGGACACTTGCAACGATATGACACGTGAGGGGCGGACACTTGCAACGACATGACACGTGAGGGGCGGACACTTGCAACGACATGACACGTGAGGGGCGGACACTTGCAACGACATGACACGTGAGGGGCGGACACTTGCAACGACATGACACGTGAGGGGCGGACACTTGCAACGACATGACACGTGAGGGGCGGACACTTGCAACGACATGACACGTGAGGGGCGGACACTTGCAACGACATGACACGTGAGGGGCGGACACTTGCAACGATATGACACGTGAGGGGCGGACACTTGCAACGACATGACACGTGAGGGGCGGACACTTGCAACGACATGACACGTGAGGGGCGGCCACTTGCAACGATATGACACGTGAGGGGCGGACACTTGCAACGACATGACACGTGAGGGGCGGACACTTGCAACGACAGGACACGTGAGGGGCGGACACTTGCAACGACATGACACGTGAGGGGCGGACACTTGCAACGATATGACACGTGAGGGGCGGACACTTGCAACGACATGACACGTGAGGGGCGGACACTTGCAACGACATGACACGTGAGGGGCGGCCACTTGCAACGATATGACACGTGAGGGGCGGACACTTGCAACGACATGACACGTGAGGGGCGGACACTTGCAACGATATGACACGTGAGGGGCGGACACTTGCAACGACATGACACGTGAGGGGCGGACACTTGCAACGACATGACACGTGAGGGGCGGACACTTGCAACGACATGACACGTGAGGGGCGGACACTTGCAACGATATGACACGTGAGGGGCGGACACTTGCAACGACATGACACGTGAGGGGCGGACACTTGCAACGACATGAGTGACCAAAAGGAAAATGGCAAAGCCATGATGATGGGGAACAACGTTCGAATTAACCTAAAGAGGTTTCTTGTTAGCTTCTTTATCTCACTTGGAAAAAAAATTCTGAAGAGAACTAATTTAATTATGTGTATTCAATTTAAATATGTCTTGTAAATTCTTTGTAAGTTCTTTTGTAAATTAGATATTCTTTGTAGCTCTATTCAATAAACAGTTATTTTGACTTTGACATTAAATTAACCCTACCTTTTATACTTGACACTGGCAGAATTGTGTAAAACGAAACATACAAAAAAGCCATAAAAGAAGAAGAAGAATTTTTTGTTCAAATTTCAGAGAAATAATGTAAGCATTTGACACAAAAAACAATTGCTTGTCAGTTAACCAAAATATAAAAAATATTATTCATCAACTTAATTCACTTATCAATAACATAGTTTTGAGATTCCCTTTTATGTAAAAAATACCTGTGTTACCATATACATATATACCAGTTATCCCTGCATCTATGTCATCCTCTCAGCTTATATATTTTTACGTATTTTCTAGAGCTTTTCTTTGTATGGCTGGAAAAAAACCAACGACCTTTCGATAGAAAGTACTGTACATTTATTAACTGGGCCCCATCAAGGAAATACCCATTAGAGAGGAAATATCATTTATTTTGTCTAAACAACAATTTCGCCAAAAATATTTCATAATTGTACGGAAAAGTACACAGGTCGGCTGTTGGCGCTGTACTGTCAAAGGCGAGAGACATTTATGATTGCATTAGTGCAAGCACTAGTGTTTCCCAGGCCGGGGGGGCCGGCAGTAGAATGTTACCCCTCCTCTCATGCCCGTGGATGCAGTAAAAAGAGATACCACTGGAAGATAGGCAGCAGCGTCTTTCCCTGTATATAATAAGGTCTATCTTCCTGTATTGCGCTCGCCAACCCACCTGCCAAGCTTGGTGAGCATGGCAAGTACCCCTCACGGAGATCCATGGCTGAAATGATGATGGTGACTAATGTGTTTCGGAATTCCTATGTCCTTATTTCCCCTCAATTGGATATGTGCTCGATGCTCGGCCCACACGCCTTCACTTCCAAAATCCAAAGTTACAATCTTTGTCTTTATTTTAAATTTTAAAACTATCTTGGTTATGACCACTGTTATCTAGTGTAAAGTTTACGAGACATTTGATATTTGCCCATAAATAATTATTTTAAACAACGATACGAATTGTTTACTGATTAAGAAATCAATCAATTTACCAGCCCCTCGTTGGAATTGTATTAGAATTGATTCATGCTAGAGCTCGGGTAGCAGGAAGTCAGATTAGGGTGGATCAAGCGGTCTCATAGCTCCCAAGCCACTTTACTAGCGGCGGGCTCAGCCCCGTCCGGGTACCACGATCTACCTACAATGTAAACAATGAGATGCCGAAATAAATACTCAAACGGCGCACTGTACTCGTATCTGTTTTAATGGGTGATGTAGGTGGTGCATTGCGAGTGGCTCAAAAATAGCCAGAGAAAGAGAAAGAGTGGATAAAGATAAAGATAAAGATAAAGATAAAGATAAAGACATTTATTTGCAAAAAACATGTGTTTACATTTTCATGCGAGTTGTTTAATTTTTTATAGGGTCACAACATGCTTTACCGAAATCGGTATGCAAAGTTTTTAAGATATGTAGGTAGGCATGCCGATGTTACAGAAAATTCAAAGAAAATACTACAACTACAACTTAAATTATTATTTTGACAATAGGTATATTAAAAAAAATATATTAAAAATAATTAAAATTAAAATGTATCCTTTAGAAATTCGTCAACATTATAATAGCATTTTTCATGTAATCATGGAAAAGAAAATACTATGTCAGGCCCGATTTTACGGCGGTTTCAGCGTTCGAAACAATGCGAAAAATTACAATTAATGACAATTGAGTCATTTAAGAGAGTAAGCCCTCATAATTAGGCCTTACATAAAATTTATCTTCGTAGAAAGCGATTTTAATCTAGAGGAAAATGGACAAAAGTAACGAAAAGGTTTCCTTCGGTCACAAGTCTACGTCTGACTGAATGTATTTTTGTCTACCCTAGAAAATAAACGTCATGCTTGGCCCGCACGAACAAAATAATCTTGCGGGGTTTTTTAAATGATAAACTTTAATAGTTAATTTATTTTAAGATGTGATATTATCTTATGCCTTTGTATAAAAAAATAATACATACTGAATTCAGTGGAGCATTTTGTGACTTTTATGAAACATTATGAATGTGTGAAATGTCTTTATCTCTAAATTTTCGATTTAAGCTCACCTCTTTCAGTCAGAAAGCTTTATTTTATCCTCATATTTCCAATTTTGAACTACAACACGTGCTAAGATCAAAGTTTCAGCACTGCTCAATAAATACTGCGATATTTACCGAAGTATCTCGGATCCAGAGACAATACTCCCTGCAATTTTAAATCGAGTTTCAAACATCGTATTTTATCGCCTTACGAAACTACCTCTATCTGGTGTATCGGTTATACGATGGAACTAATACTGGAGCGGATTTGAATATAAATTGTAAATGCTGCGAGCGCTTTTCGCTTTTAGGTGCTTCGCCGCTATAAAATAACATAGTGAACATTTTTTTCTTAATTTGAAATACCGCATGCACATTTCGTTAGTTTATATTCATCATTTCAGTCGTAAAACGTCCACTACTGAATACAGGCCTCCCTGATGGATAGTCATACTCACCACGCTTGGTAGGCGGGTTGGTGAGCGCAGTACGGGATGTTGATACACGGAAAGACGCTGCTGCCTATCTTTTGGAGGTATCCCTTAGCAGACTCTTACTGCATCCACGGGCATGAGAGGAGAGGTAACATTGTACTTTATATTGTGCGGTTGAATTTGTTTTGGTGGAAATAAAGTTCGCATCATGATTAACAAAACTTGTACAAGGTTGCCGACGGCATTTCAATTTATCCAGTAATATTCGCGTGAATTGTACGAATACCTATTTTAATTAAATTCTGTGCCCTCCCTGGGCTCATGCTTGAATCTGAACTATTTGCAAGGAAATTTACAACGCTTAACACTTTTGATTTTTTAGCAGATACAGAACACATCAGGCTTAATAGACTGCCCGATAGACCGATGACATCACACGTGCTCTTGAGAGCCATGAAAAATAATCGCAAGAGACCATAAGAAATGGCACATCAAAGTGGGAACCTAAACCTTCAAATAGGCTGATTGAAATGGATGATGAAGGCTTAGTCATTTCAGTTTTCCAAACTACTTGTTGGTTTAGCTTAACCTTTAAAACATAGTTTAAATAGCGCTCATCCGTTCGAATTGGAGCAGCCAATTAGCTGCAGTCACGCTCCAGCTAATTATTAATTAACTCGTGGTTCGAATTCCACGAAGCTATACAATTTTAATCCCCTTCCAGATCTTTAGCAGGTTTACTGCCCAGCGGTTTCTCATAAGCGAAACTCTTTGACTTTTACATTTTAAACTTGGAACTTAATTTCACCTGCATGTTAAACCGTCGTATTATTGTAAATTGAGTGTAACTTCTTATTATTAGAATAAAGATTGTTCAGGCAATAAATATTTTGTATTCATTATTCTTCTGAAGGATTTATTAAGTTTTTGTCCATTGATTTTTAAATGTGTAAGTAACAAAATTGAATATTTGTTGAACCACAGTAACGATAGAGTCAGTGACATTATCCTTAAAATTATATTCCGCTTGCGTGGCATCTTTTTTGGCCCAGTCTAATAATGTTAACGAATGCCTTTTTAAAAAGTAAGATCAAAGTTTTTTTATTAAAACTGATCCATTATACTAAGGTTTTATTTTGTGTTAAAGTTTATGCAGTCTGTTCAAAACTCTTGGTAAATATCGTCGTTTCGTTAATTTAATCAGCACCGATGTTCGTGTAAATAGCGTCGCTCGTGAACATCAATTGCAAACGAACAGTCAACCAACTGGTTCCTTCACCGCAACCTGATTAGTTTCTAGTATTTCAGCTGCTCCTAATATCGAAAGTCTTGCATTTTCATTCAATTTAGAGATGTAAACATTTCTTGATTCAAGTTTGCTCTTTAATTGTATAATATTGAAATCACAAACGAAGTTAAGCAAGGGAGCTTTTTATTTTATTAAAAAAATACCGCCGTAGCATGTTCCCCAACGAGTATGATATTGATAACTCTTCTAAAAACGTGAGCTTATTATGTACAAATCATTTCTTTCATCAACTTAATTAACACAAAATATAAATGCTAATGAGAACCCGTTTTAAGGCAAGATATACCTGTGGTAGGGGCTCACTTTTCCAAACTTAAAAAAAATATTTTGTTTAATATTCAGGATGTAGAAAATTCTAAATATATTTTAGTTGTACATTTTTTAAATTATGAAATAATATTAATATTATTTTTTAATTCTGTTTGGGTAAACCGAACATTCAGCAAATACGCATTCTGCTGCGCTTGCATTGGCATACGTATTCGCCGCGATTCACCCGCTTTGAGTTAGTTCGCGTTCAACCATCACCGTCGCGAGTTCATACCATTTTACCACTTACCAATAAGGAAAGGAACAATAAAGTGAAGTCCGTACCATAGACCAGTGACTTTTACTTAACCAAAAAACCCTTTTCTTCCAAAAGATAAATTATTTTCAAATTCGTTAGTTCCGTTGGAAACCGGTGGACACAAATCGCAAGGGACCGGAAAGAAATCACTTAAACTAAAAATATTTAATTATTTTGTATTTGTTTGCAAAATAAGCTGGTGCCTACGTTTTTCTCGCAATCACTGAAAAAAATGAGCATCTGAATATCCCCAGACAGCCTTTGAGCCCTACGCCATTACTTCCACTATCATGCCGTACTTGCCAGTCATTGCTGCATTATCTATCTCCATTTGCAATCTTGACATCCCTTATTTCGACCGCCATAGCGTTGAGATTCCTAAGCATCAGATGCGAATAAAGCCTAGCCACATACATATGCGAGCAAAACTATTCTTGCCGGTCACTACAACTTTATTAGAATACACTAGGGTTTAAAATTCTGGCCGTGGTGGATAGTGTTGTTGCAAGGATCGGGCATAATGCCAGGGCGTCAATAGACCGCGGTAGTGGTAACCGCGTGTTTACATCGTAGTTACGACCGTTTTGTGGCTAATATTGTTAGTTAAAGCTATCCATTGTTGAGTACGTATGACTTGCGTGAAAACACAATGTCTAAATACGCTATTTGATTGCGGTCATAATCAGTCTTATCACTGAGCTTACAGTTCAGTTAAACTATCGAACAGCCGTCGTTATAAATGACATAATTTCAGGGTGTTCTCTTCCATTGTTTGGTTCATGTTTCACGACATCGGATGGTATACAATTGAGTTTCATTCTGTTTCAGAGTAACAGTTGTTCTCGTGTTGACGTTCATTTTAACGGACAAAGTAATTTTATCAAAGTTGTGTAGCGGACAAACCTATAATTTAACATCGAATCCTTTTAATTATTTATAGTACCTACATTTGTGGCACATATCACATTCAGGAATAGGAATGATTTTTGCCTAACAGTGAACAAGTGGTTAATATTTAAAAACCATTGGTGCTAAACAGGATGGCTTTTGAATTATTCCGGGACCGACCATAACACGAAAGTGCATATAAATAATTAGGCATTCTTAGCCCAATACCGTTTAGACTACATGGCCACTAAACCGTAATGCAATTAAAGCAAACCACACATTCCCGCTAGAAGTTCAAGTACTGATATCCATGCATCGAATCTGTATACGATTTCGGATGTATTTGATCATTTTGATAAGGTGATTTATTATATTGAATGAACATCCTTTTAGAAAGAGCTGCATTCAATTAATGAGCTTTTTATCCAGATGCCTGCGACATTTTATAAGGAAAATCCAACTTTAAGTTTAAGTGGGAACTTAAGTGGTTGCTTAGTTAATGAGTTTTATTAATAGGACTGGTTACCAAGTCGCCATCTTGCGCAGGTCACTGTAGCTCGGAGGGAGCTCTCCATTCAAATCGGTAATTATATCCTTGTAAAGTGAGATTGAAACTTAAATAATGGCTCACTCCACTGCGGATTCAAATCCTGCATAAACCAAATAGCCTTTGATGCTGTAGGAGGTTGGTCTCCGTTTCGATGTTATGCAAATAATAGTCTGTGGTAAAGCAACCACAGGAGAGGAAAAATAGTGGTGGAATTTCATAGTCAAAGGTTTTCCCAAGTTCAGTGTTTTACTAGAATATAGAATGTTATGAAAATGTCGCATTTACATTTAAGAGCCTATTAGAGGAAGAGAGGTTAGCGTCATTTTCAAGTTTAATGTACACACACAATATGTTTCAAGAAAGATAAATCTATGTGTGCCATAAGGGATAGTTGCCTACTCACCACGCTTGGCAGAAGGCTTGGCGAGCGCAGTATGGGATGTTGATACATGGAAAGATGCTGCTGCCCAACTTACGGAGGTATCCCTTTTTAGGTTCTTACTGCATCTACGGGCATGAAAGGAGGTGTTACATTCTGCTGCCAGCAGTTTATCTCATGATTGTCTGAAAAGATGTTTGAAATCGTATCCACGACCTTCAGATCGAAATATGGAAAAATCAGGGGTACATAACACTAGGCTTAAATAGCTCCTAGCGGCTTTTGTATTCGGCTGTGCCAGAGCCGAGTTAAACATACATAACTTATAAATAAATAAATAATAATGCTGGACACTACACACACATCACCTATTAGGTCCCAAACTCAGCAAAGCGTGTACTCTGGAAACCAAATTATTGCTAGAATCAGCATCATCATCATTTCGCCCATAGGACGTCCACTGACGTGCCGTGGGGTACTGGCATGCCGTGGGGTGCCGGCAGTAGAATGTTACCTCCCTCCTCTCATACCTATGGATACAGTAAGACCCTGCCAAGGTGTACCTCCGGAAGATGGACAGCAGCGTCTTACCGTGTATTAATATCCCGTACTACGCTCGCCAACCCGCCTGCCAAGCATGGTGAATATGGCAACTACCCTTCATGGGAGGGAGGCCTGTGTTGAAATATAGCTGTAAAGGCGTTACTTTATAATCATGCTACAATATTATAACCCTTTCAGCAGATCCATCATGTCCGTAGTTACGAGACCGCCCTGTGATCACGGTTACGCTGAATGATTTAATTACGTCCAATCCGATTCAATCGAATCACTCTCGATGCCATTATCTCGATGACGCGTAAACTGGTTTAAAGTACGTTGTGATTTTTAGGGTTACGTATCTCAAAAAGAAAAAACCTCTTTGTTGTCCGTCTGTCGGTCTGACAAGACCCTTTATCTCGAGATCGTGTAGAGGTTTAGAGTTAAAATTAAAACCATGTACATAAATCTACAGCCTTTAACATACTTCACCCCACAGCTAACAGCTGTGTTCAACCCCCGATAAAAAGAGAGGATTTATAAGTTTGACTGATATGTGTGTTTTTGTGTGTTTGTGTGTCTGTCTGTGGCACCGTAACTCCTAAGCGAGTGGACCGATTTGCATGCAGTTTTTCTATGGAATCTGCTCCAACCCCGTCAAACTTAACATAAGACAAAATAAAATTGTGAAATGATGACTATAACGACCGAGTTAGGTTCTTCTTTTCGCTTCTTTCCTAACTCGCGTGTCATCTGAAGTGAACAGATCTAATTATGTGCTTTATTATATTTATTTGTGTTGTTTTATTTTGTAATTTGTGACGCGTCAATAAGGTCCATGCGGCCGCACTGAATAAAGTATTTTTTGATTCTTGATTATATGTAAAAGCAGGCTTGCGGTGGTTCTTTAACATGTATTATCAAAATCCGTTAAGTTTACTTTGAATTGGGGGTGAAAGAGGGACGAATAATCGAATGTTTCCAGATATAATCGAGTTTGGTATGAAATGATGTGTAGAATGCATAACTGAGGTTACAAATTACAATTAAAGTAATTTGGAATCAAAACAAGTCAGTAATATGTAGTTACCCTTAGCGGTTACTTAAAATGTTTAATTTTATAAACTTGTTGATGATTTATACAGCGTCAGCAACTGATATTCATATTGTACGGGGCGCTGCAGTGCCTGGGACATTGTTGGATGGATGAGGCTCGGCCAGCGCCCATAATATCCTCGTGGCTTAGTCAGCTTCTAAGTAGTAGTAAGAGGAGAGTTCTCCGACGTTCGTCTGTAGCTGACTGAGCCGCGGGTTTACACATGATGTCTTCCTTCACCGTTAAGTGAATGTGTTAAAAAAATATTTTAAAATTAAAATTGGCCGGTGTTATACCAACAACCATCGGATTGCAAGTCGGGCGGACATACCACTCGGCCAACACGGCTTTTCGTTGTATAACGCAAAATATGCTATTTGCATATTTTGGGTGCCGTTTCTACAAGCTTTTATTTAACTTACCATGCATGTATGTAGCCGTGGGGTGCCGGCAGTAGAATGTTACCCCCTCCTCTCCTACCCGTGCACTCCTACAATATGGTTATCAAATAAAAGGGCTTGCTGAAAATTACTCGAAAAATTTAATAACATTACTGTAAATCCAACATGGCGATATACTTAAAATGGCAGACTAGTTAAGAAGTATGCAGCCAGTTATATTATGTTGCGTTTGTAACAGTACACAAAATACAGGGTAGTGCTTTCGACCATGCCGTTGTACACTTGGGCTCGAAGCTGTTCGATGAAGCACAAGCATACGTGGTCTTAAGGTAACGTCATTAGAAGTTCTACTCATAGAAGAGTTTATTCCAAAATAAATGACGTTGCAATAATGATGCGTTGAATGAAATGAACAGACTGAGAAACCTATCCAGTGATAACTAAAAAGTAAAAAATTAATTAGAAGTAAAAAAACTTTTTAGCAAACAAGCTTTTTTGCGACAAGCTATTATGTCACATAAATTGTGTAAAGACGTTATAAGTTGACATTAAACTTTTATGGAAAATATTTATTTTATTATTTTTAGAACGTTTAAATAGGCTTGTTTGTTTAAAAGTTTTTTCTACTGTTAATTTATTTGTCTCTCCTCCTTTTACCCGTAAATGAAGAAGAAGAAGAAAATCATTTATTTACCACACGCACAGTACAATAAAACTGCAAAGAACATAAAAAAATAAAATTATAAAAATAAACAAAGAACACAAAACACAAATAAAACTCAATAAACATTGAAATACGGACAGGAAGAAAAGGATCTAGCGCGGGTAAATGGGTTCCCAACTCAGCATTTGCAAGAATAATCTGACAAGGGTTACCTCCGGATGGACAGCAGCAGCGTTTTTCCGTGTTTAACATCCCGTACTGCTCGCCAACCCGTCTGCTAAGCGTGGCAACAACCCCTCATGGAGATCCATGAGGGAGGCATGTGACCAGCAGTGGACGTCCTACGGCTGAGACAATAATGATGATGATGATGATGAAACTCTTAACGTTAAGTAAACAAAATCCAATCTATCCAACATTTACCATTAATTGGTAAAATTTATCTATTAATCTACCTTTTACCTTAAGATATTTGAAATGTTGTAAAATGTTCTTTTGCCAAAGTAATTACATGTTCTAGCTGGAAAATGATTCGGCTTAACGAACGCAGTTGGACGCGCTCCAACCTTGGCATGACGTAACAATGTTCAAGACACTCAACGTGCCAATACGGACGCTACAACGATGTTATATGCTTCTTAAATGTTTTGCTTGTTTTAACTTGAATGTAGAAATGTCTGGGGTTTAATGTTAGTAATAAAAACTTGGTTGTGAGTAGATCGATGAGGGAAGCCTGTGTTCAGTAGTGAACGTTTAGCGGCTGAAAGGAAGAAGAAGAATAATATATACTTAATCCTTACACAATTTACAAAATCGCCTAACATTTAAGTTAGGCTTTTAGTTTAGACTATACCTGGTTATACCCTTCGAGGAATAATTAACAAAAAAATACTGTATACACACATACTTCTTCGTTTGTCTCAATACTGACTTTTTATTTAGTAGACATTTTCAGCTGGTATTTAAGTACAAATGAAGAATTACGTGTGTATGCAGTAGTTTTTTGTTAATTCTTACTTCTTTCTTCTTTGAAGGGTTGAAGATTTACAACAGATGTTGCGTATGTTCAAAGACTTGTTACTTTGTAACTGAAAAATGAAGGCGTGAGAAAATTTGTGAGTGAATTTGTTACGTAACGTCAAACATCTAGTATGTTGCAACAATGTCGGCTCACGCAGTGTCTGCCAGAATTCTTAAGACAAGTTGGCCTTGAAAATAAGTTCGCATTACCGCAGCATCTGCCTAGGCAGATGGATGCTAGCATCCAGAGGTAAATTGAATTTAAAATCATTTCAGCCGTAAGACGTCCACTACTGAACACAGGCCTCCCTCATTAGGAATTGCATACTTACCACGCTTGGTAGGTGGGTTGGCGAGTGCATGTTGATGCACGGAAAGACGCTGCTACCCATCTTCCGGAGGTATACCATAGCAGGCTCTTATTGCATCCACGGGCATGAGAGGAGGGGTCTGCCGCCACCCCACGGCACAAAACTCAATTTGACAAAGAAAATTTGGCAGGCACTGCGGTTGCAGGAAAAAAATAATGTCTGTTTTCTACCTAACCAGCAGTAAATAAACAAATAATGCTTGACAATTCACACAGCATTATCTAGCCTCAAGCTAAGTAGAGCTTACTGGTACTTGATTACTGATATACCTTATTCAGCTTCATATTTTTTATATAGAAAAACATCCAGAACACCCTGAAACAAATATCTGCAGATCATACATACATTTGTCCCGAGACGGAAATCAAACCTCTTTTACGTCGCAGGCGGACCTTTGCCCACTGCGTCACAGAGGTCGTCTGCAATGGACGTAGACATCGGTCTAACAGCTAATATGGTGACGATGCATCATTAAATATAACTCATTGAAATCAGTCCATGAGGTGTGGACATCTAAGTTCTGTTTTTTTTTCAATGAAATAGTTTATTTTCCACAAGTATGATACAAAGACACAGAACACAGATACAGCTCTGTGTACTAATGTGTTAGACGTAAGTCAGCTTTACAAACTTAACTGATTCATCAAAGTGCAAAATAATGTACGGTGGGCCAAGAAAGTGGTCTACCAGTTTTGACAAAAGTTTCTGTGAGATCGAATTATCGCTAAGGTTGACTTTTCAGAGTGTAAGATATGCAATGGAAAATGGACCTTGTGGTTTCATGACGATCAAATGAATCTCAGCAGTGGGATGGTAGACCACATTTTTGGCCGACTGTACATGAAATAAACAAAAATTCTAGATTTTTGCACACATATCTACACTATAATGTTAACAGAGTATGAAAATCCGTTTCCTATTTTGTCTATCGGGAAGGATAATACACAAGTATCATCTGCTTTTTAAATGAATGAAAAAAATATAAGAATAGAGCCCAAAAGTTAAGGAAGTGATATGGCGGCTCTTGACGTTATCGCGTTAAACTTAGAAACACCGTAAACCTACACGTCTCACATCGTACAAAAAGTAAACACATCGAATCAATAAACTCCGATTACAAACTCCATTAATCTTTATTATCTTCTAAAAATAAACAAAAAGTCGGACGATTTCTGAGAGTATCAAGACGAACTAGTGACGCTCATCGCAAGTCCCAGACGAAGTTTTTAATAGTGTTGTGTCACCGTGCCCCGGTTAATTACTGCAAGGAACTTTCGACCTTATCAACTTCAGCGAAGTAGCGATCTGTTTGGAAGTTTAGAGCTTTGTTTGCTTGAGATTAAGCGTGATCAGTTCATAAGCCGCTTTGTTTAGACTGCAGTTGATGGAGCGTTGTATGAGTTGTGGAGTTTTGTTTGACCAAGCAGCTTGCTAGGTTTGTTTGTTCAAGCAGTACAGGGTATCTTAAAAGAATACCGTAGGATCTTTGATGGGCAAGGCCCGAACATTCCTTTTCCATGACTAATTAATTAATCATCTCAGCAGTAGGATCTCCACTTCTGGATCTATGTTTCTATCAAGGACCTCCATGAGGGGTTGTTGCCATACTTGCCACGCTTGTCAGGCGAGTTGTTGATACACGCCGCTGGTCATCTGCCGGAGGTATCATATTGGCAGATTCTAACCGCATCCTCGTTGCACCTCGTGGCAATAATTTTATCATGAATAGTGTTATAATTTCTATTTTCTTTATTTCGTTATTATTTATTATTATTATTTAGTATTTTAACGAACATCTAACTAAATATAGATTTATTAATATGGAGATTATTGAAAAAGCCCAAAATGTTTGTGTTTATGAACGTCGACCAAATTATCTCCACCTTAATATCTAAATATTTCGGAATCGCTAATTATTATGACTGAATACTCGTGTACGCCTTCTTGTCATTTGTGGAACAAGTTTTAACCAAGACGAGTTTACATCTAGTTGTTTTAGACTGTCAAGTGATTTAAAATATGTTTTACATCAAAAAATATTTCCAAGGTTTAACTGTAGACTTTTTAAGAATTATTAGCTTTATCTTAGTATTTGTTTAATTTTAAATAGCATGTACAATAAACAGCGGGAGACCGACACGTCTGGAAAAAGGGGAGGGAGGCCTTTGCCCCGCAGCGGGAAAACACGGTCTAAAAATATATAATAATAATAATAAACAATGGGTAAATTCTTTTTAGCGTTCCGTACCTCAAAAGGTAAAAAACGGAACGCATATAGGATCACTCTGTTGTGCGTCTATTCTAATTTGCAGCCTGTTTAAGCTGTAAAAAATCAATGTCCTAAGTTAACCTGAAAAAATATACGGCCGTATGACTTAACAAAACGCATGTTTCGACATTCTCAACGGAATCAAAACTCATAGGGTACTTCCCGTAGACCTGGATGAATAACATTTGGCAAGCTATATCGTCTTATACTGTAAATACAGAGAAAAATCCAAAAACTACATTTCTGCAATGGAATTTTATCACTTATAATTTTAATACTTATTATGTTCCTACATACCTACAGAACTCTAGGTGGGCGAATCCAGCCCGCACTTGTCCGGTTTTTTTATTATTCTGACTCACTATAATAATAGATATATTTAGAAATAGGCTGAACGTTAATTTTAGTGAATGAAACGTCCCGAGCCGCTGGCGATGAGCGCGCAATTTGCATAGCTGGCTAAATGCAAATAGATCCATTGGTGTGCACGCCAGCGCGCCGCGAGCGCCAATAACCCACAGAAATGAGCCAATATTTGATTGATAGGTCGCCTAAACTCTGCGGGTGGGTGTTGGCAGAATGTTGCCCCTCCTCTCTTGCCCGTGGATAAGATAAAGATAAGGACAATTTATTCACACAAGAGATGGTTACATATATTGGTGGAACAGATTTATATAGATAGCGACACATCTCGCCTGTCTACAGGGATGTGAATATTAATATTTATAAATTGAAGCATCTACTAGTAATATGAGTCTCATTTTATTGTGAATGTAGTAAGATACCAAGGGATACCTCCTCTCGACGCTTGCCAGGGTGGGCGAGCGCAGTACGGGATGTTGATACACGGAAAGACGCTGCTGCCCATCTAATACATACCATCTATTAATGTCAAATCTAAGCCCGGCTATAAAAGCTTGCCACATTTGGAAGGGAAGCAGCATCTACAGCACAAGTTCACGTCTCACATTCAAGTCTCACACATGTAAAGTCAGGTTTAAATTCAATTTGCGCCACAATTTCTCCAAAACTAAAAAAGCTTTCTTAACCGTTACAGTTTTCCTAGAAAGATTTTTACAGCTAGCCGTTTAGATTTTAGAGGGGGGTGGGAAAGCTCGAAAAAAGTTTAAAAATGTAATAATTCACAAACGAAATCCTGAATTTCAAAATTGTTATTGCAAACCCTAATAGTTCTGAAATACCTAATAAACTATACCCCACATGATAGTACAAAAAAGTTCGTCCCCACCTTACGTGTATGGGAGGTATCTACCCCAAATTATTTATTTTTTTCAGCATTTTTTAACGTCATCTTGGCGTTGTTATTTTATATCTTCATGTTAAATTACAGCTTTCTAGGACTAATAGTCACTTCACAAAGCTGGTGAAGGACGGACAGACAAAAAAAGCAAAACTATAAGGGTTTCTTATTTTACTATGAAACCCTAAAAACTGCATGCAAATCGGTCCTCTCGTTTAAGAGCTATGGTGCCACAGACAGACATACACATAGAGGTCAAACATCTCTCATTTTTTTCAGGGGTTAAAAAGAGAAGGAAGCTGTAGTAGACTAGCGGAGTAAACTCGACTCTTAGCTCAGAGCTAGTGGTAAAGCCGACTTGGATTCTAACCTAGGTAGTGGTGCTAGGCGAGACAAAGTGAAGGCTTGGTCGAGCTTTATAGAAAAGTTTCACTAAATCTTTTGATAAGTTTATAAAAGTCTTGCCCAAACAAAAGATGTCACGGTTATGGGCTGTTCTGGGTGAGCTGGGTATTTCGTAGGCAATACTGAAAGCGCTCTTGGTGATTTGAAGACCCGTGTTGGCCGAGTGGTATTACCTAACCCAAAGATTGTAGCTTCGAGACAGGCGGTGAATAAATTGATTTTTCTTTCTTAAAAAATTATGTTTACATTTAACACGTGCTTTTAACACCAACGGTAAAGGAAAACATTGTTAGGAAACTCGCAAATCTAAAACAATCACATTATTTTAAATATTATTATAAATATTATCAGGCATTGACATTAAGAAGCTTTTCCCCTTGGTCTCTCCCCGCTAAAAACCAAGCTATTTTTTGTACCTCCTCCGAACACCGCAGACATCAAACCGCCATCTGTCAGGTACATTTCCATAAACACACCGTTCAAGCATTTCTTATTTGCCTTTATTTCGTAGAAAGAAGGCCTCCTCTAAACTCCTCGCTACAGGGTGTGTCAACCCCCAGCTGCTCCGCGATTGTGTATAATTTATTTGCATAATTTGTACAGGGCGCTCGTTTTTGTTAAGGCTTTGAAATTAATTGTACGCATCCAGTAATATCTGGTTTCAAGATGGTGGCTTTGCTATGTATCTTTAAAATTTTGTGGGAAATTGATACCTTTTATTACATTAATCTGAGCTGATCTTATTACCTAGTGTATTTCTTGTCATGCAATCTCTAGTGGTTTTGGTGGAGACAATTAAATTAATAATACTGGATGATTCACACAGCATAATCTCTAGTCCCAAGCTAAGCAGAGCTTGTGTTATGGGTACTAGATGACTGATATACTTAATACATTACACTACATATATATATATATTTTTGTAATATATAGAAAAACATCCAGAACACCCTGCACATATATTTACAGGTCGTACAGACATTTTCCCCGAGGCCGATATCGAACCCACGACCTTCGGAATGAAAGTTGAGGATAGACACCACTCGGCCAACACGGCCCTCGTCATATCGTCGAAAAGATTTTAAGGTCATATTAAATCAAATCAAATAAAAAAATACCTTAATGAGTGCGACCGCATCGACCTTATTGATGCTTCGTTACATAAATTATAAAATACAACATATATAATCAAAATAATATAACACATATCAATAGAAATTCCATCAGTTCACTTCAGATGGCACGCGATTTAAGAAGCCTACAGAAGAACCTAACTCGATCATTATAGTCATCATTTAACAATTTATTTTGTCTTATGTTACGTTTGACGGAGTTGGAGCAGATTCCGTCCGAAGTGGTTTTGTCCTTTACCTGATATTTTATAATAAGCTATTTATATTTCTGGGTGTTTTTCTATCATCATCATCATCATCATATCAGCCCGTTGACACCCACTGCTGGGTATAGGCCTCCTCTTCAGCACGCCAACGTAAACGGTCCTGTGCAAGTCTCATCCACTGTCGTCCGGCAACCCTGGCTAGATCGTCCGCCCATCTGGCAGGTGGTCTGCCTCGAGGCCGTCTCGCTTCCACCGGAAACCACTCTGTTACCGCTGTTTTTCTATATATAATAAAAATATCTATCTATGTAGTATAATGTATTAAGTATATCAGTCATCTAGTACCCATAACACAAGCTCTGCTTAGCTTGGGGCTAGATGATGCTGTGTGATTTGTTGAGCATTATTATTATTTATTATTATTATATACTGAAACAACCAGCGACATGACCCCCGTCAATATAACTATAATGTTACAGTCTAGTTAGGTTGCTGGCCAGTCGCTGTATAGTTTAACTAGATGTCGCTACTGGAAAAATTAGAACGCGCTATCGAAGCGTTTTAGCCGTAAGGTCACTCAGAATCTTTTCTTCATTTACATTATCATCTAATCAGTCCAAAAACTGCTGGACATAGGCAAGTTGCCTAGATTTTTTAAAGATTGTTCGACACGTCGTAGTGTTGAACGCTTATACTGGGCTGATCCTTTGTTGCATGCGCTTCATTATAAGTTTAAGATTAAGAATTGATATAGCATAAGGGTTGTTTTGTTTATTTAGATTTACTTTTTTTGTTACGTGTCGACACTCACAATGTCCTACCTAAAAACCAGCGTTGATCAGTATTTTTAAGGATTAACATTATGCTGAGGTAGGACCTTTTGGTCTACGAACTTAGATAATACCTTAATATGTTTTGATAAGTAAAAATTTGTAATTATTTGCTTGTGGATTAATCAATGATTTTTGTCTTTATTTAGTATGATAAACAAAGAAAAATATCTAGTTTTAATTCCGCTAATGCTGAGATGCATATGCACCGCCCTCCCGCCCGCTAATTATGCACATGCAGGGGGAACCAGGCTGTTAGTGCAACATGCATACCCAAACCCACACGACGACACGTGTTTCTTTCGTCTTTATTTAGATAAAGTGACGATTTTCGAACGGTCGCTGAGAGACGCTAGATGCAGAAAGTTGAAGACAAGGTGAATTGGCTTTCATGTCCAGCAGTGGACTAATATTTTTTTTTTTATAATGCTGGTCAAATCACACCGCATAATCTAGCCCCAAGCTAAGCAGAGCTTGTGCTATGGGTACTAGATGACTGATATACTTAAAACATTAAAATACATAGATAGATATTTTTATTATTTATTTATTTATTATATATATCGAAAAACACCCAGAACACCCTGAACAAATATCTGCAGATCATACAGACATTTGTCCCGAGGCGGGAATCGAACCCGCAACCCCTTGCGTCGCAGGCGGACCTTCGCCCGCTGCGCCACAGAGCTCGTCTATTAAAATATATAATAAATGAAATAAATAAATAATGCTGGACAAATCACACAGCATCATCTAGCCCCAAGCTAAGCAGAGCTTGTGTTATGGGTACTAGATGACTGATATACTTAATACATTATACTACATAGATAGATATTTTTATTATATATAGAAAAACACCCAGAACACCCTGAACAATTATCTGCAGATCGTACAGACATTTGTCCCGAGGCGGGAATCGAACCCGCAACCCCTGCGTCGCAGGCGGGCCTTCGCCCGCTGCGCCATAGAGGTCGTCAATAATAAGCCGAAGATGTTAATGACGATAAAAGTATTGTTCAAAATCGCAAACTGAAACAGTTAAATTACCAATACCATTGTCACTCGACCATGCAAATCGGAGACCAACAACGATCGGTCGCCAAACTATGCAAATCTCAACAAACAGCTATCACAGTAACACTGCAGATTATCGAACTCCAAGTTAGCGATCTCGCCGCACTTTGCCCTGCAACGACATTGCTGCGAACTAATAGGAGTTATGCAGCCGCCCCGCACCTAATGCGCAATGGACTGTAAACTCTGGGAGAAGGTAGGTATAAGCGAAAGCATATTGTATATCTATATTTTTGTAGGAGTAGAATTTTTTGTGATCGGGGAAGTACCATCTTCCCTTTTTCTGCCGCCAAGCAGTAATATCTGCATTGCTGTGTTTCAGTTTGAAGGGTGGAGGCCGGTGAAAGTACGAGCACGTAAGACCAAACATGTCTGTCTCAGGGTGACGGGCGCAATGCAATCCAGCGTTGGTCACGTGCTTAGTAGTTGTGGAAGGTAGGGGTTACCACCTAAATTTACCCTTTGGCTTGTCTCGTATTCGTAGTGTAAGAAAAATACACAACATACATATATACATAACTATGACGTGGAGTGCCGGCATTAGAATGTTACCCCTCCTCTCATGCCCGTGGATGCAGTAAGAGCCTGCTAAGTGATACCTCCGGAAGATGGGCAGCAGCATTTTTCCGTGTATCAACATCCCGTACTGCGCTCACCAACCCGCCTGCCAAGCGTGGTGAGTATGGCAACTACCCGTCATGGATTTTCATGGGGGAGGCCTGTATTCAGTCAGTAGTGGATGTTTTACGGCTGAAATGATGATATATGACTAGAGGTAAACATTTCTATACATAGATTTATTGCTACTATTACATATTTTGTTTTATTTTATAACGTTTTTTAGCATACTCTCATTCGATTCAGTGCGATTTATTAAGATATTATTATACGTAGATTTCCGCAAAGTTACGCCTGAATCAATTAACTAGCTCTCAAATAAGGTTAAGTAAGTAATCAAAACCATTGTAGGTCATGTACATTATAAATACATCAACCGGTTATTTCTCCCGTAAATGACTCAATTAGGTAGGCTTTTCACTGCGGTTGGAACGGGGTAACTAATGGCTCCGTTTAACTCGCAAGAGTAAACGCGTGTGCACGGCCAGATACGCTCTCCTCATTCTCGATAAAACGCATACATAAGTCATGTAATAATTATGTTTAAGTACATATATTTTCTTATGCTATACATTTCAGCATTCCCAAGCATTCAGCAGTGTAAGCAGAAGTCGTGTTATAGATACCAGATGAGTAATAGAACATTTGACGTAATATTTTTGATAAACACATACATAATCATATATATAATAACTAGATCCGGGACAAATATTTGTGGAAAAATTTAGAAATACTTGTCCCGTGGCGGGAACCTGCTACCTACTACCTGCTACATACTAAATATATAATAAGATACCTGAGGACATAAGAGAATTACCAATCAGATAATTTAAGACAAAGCTGTATAGGTTGCTAGTAGATAAATGTATTTATAAAGTAAATGATTATTTAAATAGTAAATTTTGACATTGTATAGATATGATAATTTGAAATTTGAATTGGATGTAAATCAATTAATATTAGAATCTCCGTTCATTCTTATGTAGGTACTTGTAATACATACATTATTTTGCACGCTGATCAATCAGTGAAGTATGTGAAGCTGACTTACTTATCCTAAAACCTTTGTACCATACTTCTGCCAAATAAACAATTTCATTTCATTTCATTACCTCCTGTGTAACATTCGGCTATAAAACCAGCTGAACTACGGAGGCAGTCAAACTCGTGAGGCAATCTAACTCATCTAAAGGCTTATGCCTTGCACCGTTCGCGTCGATCGGTGTTCCAAATGGTTCGGGCGGCGGCGTGGCGCGTCACACAGGTTGCTTTATCAGCGATGATGAATGCCTGGACCACCGCCTGATACTGCTCACATCTGGTAAAGCAACATCTGTTAAAAAACAGCAAAAATATTATGAAATTTTACTTCATGTAAAAGTGTAAGCCTTCGTCATCACTATTTCAGCGGTAAGACACCTACTAGTACCTAAGTTCTCGTCTCGCGGCCCTCGGAGTCGGCCACGAACGGTGCTCATGAAGAAGGGCCTCTAAATGGTCTACGAAACGTCATGATAATAAGTTAGGTACGTGGTGTAAGCCGTATTATATTTATTAAAAGACACCTACTGACAAGGGACTCCCTCAAGTATTTCCAGGTCGTCCTACATCCACCGCCGACCTGCGGTCTTCACCATGTCGTCCGTCCATCTTGAAGGTGGACATTCTACACTGCGAATACCGGTCCGAGGCCTCCACTCGAGAACTCTTCGAGTCGATCGCGTAGATAAACATAGCCCTCTCCATAGCTCGTTGAGCAACTCTGAGCTTATTCAATACTAGCTCATGCCCGCCGCTTTGTGCGTTGTACCCGAATTAAATGTGTTAATCCTGGCCAACATTTATGTATAGGTATGTGTGTAAAATTTCAGCTCAATCCGTTGTCTTAAGTAACAAACATCCATACATACTCACAAACTTTCGCGTTCATAATATTAGTAGGATGCTAGCAGTGAAATGTGTGTGCCTTGTACCGTGGGTATTGCAAATCGTTCAGGCAGCAGTGTGTCGCGATATGGACAGGGTGCTTTATCAGCGATGATGGATGCCGCGTCAACCATCTGATACTGCTGACATCTGGACACCGTGCGCTGTATTTCAACCTCATTCATGCATTAATGCTCGGACTTGTATACATGTTTAACA
Source organism: Pasiphila rectangulata (assembly GCA_963082625.1). NCBI lineage: Eukaryota > Metazoa > Arthropoda > Insecta > Lepidoptera > Geometridae > Pasiphila > Pasiphila rectangulata. The sequence continues at coordinate 21,647,507 of OY720243.1, forward strand.
AGCAATGCTTATGTCCAGTGTATTATAGGACATGGTAGAAACGTGGAGTTTCTTATTCATGTCGGCGATCTGTATTTTAGTCAACATTTTCGTGATGTAGGTGCTACTTATAGCATATTCTCCTACGTTGCACAGACATGTAATCTTCGAGAAAGCGAGAAAAAGAGGATAGATCCTCTCAAGATGTGGTGCTGAAGAAGAATGCATGGGGACTCGTGGACTGAGTTCCACAACAATTTGTCCATACTCAAAGAACTCGGCATTAGACAGCGACTTTCATCTGCTGTACATTCTCGCAATATAACATTCTTTAACCACGTGGCACGACGCGGAGAGGTATCCATAGAACGCCTAGTGGTTAAGGGTAGAGTTGAGGGCACACGAGCACGTGGCAGATCACCCATGTGATGGACAGACCAAATCCAGACTGCATTGGACGGTCCACCACATGAATGCACAAGGAGGGCTCCGGTACGCGACGAATGGCGTAAGATTGTCAAGTTTGCCACAGTATCCTTCAACATAATGACCACTATAACGAAAAAGAAGAAACTATAACAAATACATATTATATATATATATGTATATATATATATATATATATATATACATATATATATATATGTAATATATTTTATAATGTATATTTTATATATATATATATATATATATGTAATATATTTTATAATGTCCATGCAAAATAATAGCTTTCTATTTGCAAATCCAGTGACAGACGGACAGCCAGACAGACAGACAGACAAAGCAAAACTGTAAGGGTTTCTTGTTTTACTCCGAACCCCTAAAAAGCAAAGTATGTAGCTCCGCAGAGAAGAACAATGGCAACCGAAATAAATAGTTTTGAAAAACTTTCTTTATAAGCCTCGTGCCCGACTGATTGTGTTGCCAAAGAGTTGATCAACTTTATAACAAAATACACGATTTAAACTGCTATTTATTTAAGAATAAGATTTAAGTTTGCAACAAAGTAAGAACGAAATAAATGTTATCTGAAAGTAAGAAGTTTCGCTTCGCATTATTTTTATGACTGGGAATAAGCCGGTTTCAGTTGAAGCTGGCAAGCGGTGAAAGCAAGTTTGTGATTAATCAAAACTGCTGTCATCCAGACAAATTGTGTTTCCTACCAATAAAAGAAAATAAATGCATATAAGGTTTAAGGGGGTTCTTTTTAACCCCTCACAAAAAATAGGGGTATTATAAGTTTGGCCCCTAAGTGTGTGCCTGTGTGTCTGACGCACCGTAGCTCTTAAACAAGTACACTGACTGATTTGCATGCGGTTTTTGGTATTTGAAAGCCAGTTTTACGGCAGTTTTCCGTTTCCGGCTCTTTAGCTGTCAAGATTAGAGTACATTAACTTCGTAACAAAACACTTTTAAAATAAGTTGGAGGACACTGTGCAACACCGAACTGTTAAAACACAAGAAGATACACGACTTTTTATTATTTTTGTTTACAATTTAAGACAACTCTGCGCCGAACAAGAAAGTGTTAGAGGTTAGATTTTTTTTTAAATTGAAGTCTTTGAGAAAAAATAAAACAGTATGAAAATATATGGAAAAGAAGAACGTGAGAATATAACTCAAGATTTACTGCAATACGTGATGAGAAAGTTCAAGGAAGACCTAGATATACAATTTTAAGAACAAAATCTTTCGCATAGTACGCAACACTAACGAACTGAGTAAACCAAGACCTCTCCTAATCTCTTTTGTGAATAGTTAGAAGAAATACGAAATTTAAAAAAATAAAAAGTAATGTAAGGGTCTGTATCTCGCAGACGACTACTCGAAGGAAGTCTTAGAAAAAAGAAAATCCTTACAAACTAAACTAGCTGAAGAAAGAGAGAAAGGTAAAATAGCATATCTCAAATATGATAGACTCATCGTTAAAAAAAACGTCGGAACAACGGATAAAAGTAAAAGAGTGCTATCAACCTCTCCGTTAACGGATAAACCTAAAAACAACAGACTTTGAGGACAACCATAAACCGAACAAACGCATATGACGTTATGAGGCAGAGGTCCATATGCCAGTCGAACGCGTCAGGTAACAAGATATAGCAATCAAAGGACGAAAAAGTAAAACACAACAAAGCATGCAAGAAAAACACAAAACAAACCACCTTCTCCCAAGCCAACTGTTCATCGTGGGAGACAAAGACCAAAACCCTCCAGCTACTACACAAAAAATGACACTGAAAATTGCTACTTTTAATGTAAGATCATTGGCATCAACGTCAAGATTCATGGCACTTATACTCACGCTACGCAAAATAGAATTCGATATACTGGGCTTGGAAGAAGTTAAAAAGATGGGATGTAACATCGAGGAACACGACGACTATTATATTCTGCTATAACGGCACAACACCTGGACTGCATGGAATCGGATTTCTAATAAAGAAAAAATACAAACACACTAGGCTTCTTAGGAATATCTGAAAGAGTAGCAATATTTAAAATTAAAATAAACTCTGAAACGATGACTACAATACAAACGTACGCGCCAACACACGACTCAAGTGATAAAGACATACAACAGTTCTACAAAAATCCGTATCTATTAATCTAGCCGTGGGGTGCCGGCAGTAGAATGTTACCCCTCCTCTCCTACCCGTGGATGCAGTATGAGCCTGCTAAGGGACACCTACGGAAGATGGGCAGCAGCGTTTTTCCGTATATCAACATCCCGTACTGCGCTCACCAACCCGCCTGCCAAGCGTGGTGAGTATGGCAACTACCCCTCATGGAGATCCATGAGGGAGGCCTTAGTTCAGTAGTGGACGTTTTACGGCTGAAATGATGATGCAAATGAAAGAGCATGAGTTGTAGATTGCAAAACTGAGAAAACACATTACAAAAAAAGTAATGTGTACCTTTGCGGGTTACCTAAAAACATTTTTTTTAATTAAAGGAAACGCCTCATTGTGCATAGTTTTGAGCCGAGCTGACTTGGGATCCGATGGTTGGGAGTACGTATACATTTAACATGAGCTTTAACAGTGGTGGAAAACATCGTGAGAAAAACCGTGGCCTTGTCAGCTTCAGATGTATCGACCTGTTACTTCCTATGCCCAATTGCCGACAAAGCTTAAATTATCAAATTTATAATTTAAAAAGGCCTATTTAAGATAAATTTATTTCTTATAAATGCATTATTATTTATATTTTATGGACACAATAATTATAAATTTAAGTGTTAATTTTGTTTAATAAACATTTTCGTATTGTTTCTTATTATTATTATTATTTAGCCTCCACTGTCCCACTGCAGGGCAAAGGCCTCCCTTCCCTTATTCCACTTTTCGCGATTTAACGCTGTGACATGACACGTGCTCATATGAGTGTTCAACACGTCCCGCCATCTCCTTCTCTGTTTCTTGTGTGTGGAAATTAATTACTTTGAATTATTTTTTATATTTTTTACATAGTAATTGTATAATTTGCATGCTAAAAAGCTGACCATGGCATCGTGTGGGAAAGAGCTAATATAGCACACGTAACAAATCAAGGTAATTTACCGTAACAGAATCAATAACGATAAAACCTGCTGCCCCGTTCATCACTTAAATGTGTCCCTGTCAGCCGCCTCGCTCCGCCGGGCATCAGCCCACCTAATAAATGTCCTTTGAAATCGTAATTACCGAGGAATCAACAATTCACTATCAAATCTGCTTTGAAATGTTTAAAATGTAATTGCTATTTAATGTGGCATAGTTAAGCTGTTTGACGAGCTCTGTGGCGCAGCGGGCGAAGGTCCGCCTGCGACGCAAGAGGTTGCGGGTTCGATTCCCGCCTCGGGAAAAATGTTTGTACGATCTGCATATCATATTCAGGCTGTTATGGATGTTTTTCTATCTATCCATTATAGTATAATGTTTTAAGTATATCGGTCATCTAACCCATAACACAAGCGTTGCTTAGCTTGGGGCTAGATGATGGTGTGTGAATTGTCCAGCATTATTTATTTATTTCTTTTTAGTCATCGAGCACATAACCGGCGTGCCGGCAGTAGAATCTTGCCCCTTCTTGCCCGTGGATGCTGTAAGTCTGCCAAGGGATGCCTCCGGAAGAAAGACATCAGCGTCTTTCCGTGTATCAACACATTAACTGCGCTTACCAGCCCGCCTGCCAAGCGTGGTAAGTCTGGCAGCATTTCAGGGCAAGATCATCAAAATTAGCCAACTTTAGATTCAACTTTAAACCATCAAAAATTTTTGTTTTGATCGGAAAAAAATATATGTTATATATGAATAAATGTTAATGAATATAGAGGTATTATAACGGCAAATTTAAAGTGTTTAATACACTAACAAAATTAAGTTGGCAGTACACTTAAACAACACGTGGGGTGCTCAATTTAAAAATATGGCACAAAGCGCCCAACGCTTTTTTATATAACAAAATTCTTTGTTTAATTTTATTTTCTACCTATATTATGAACTAGCTTTTACCCGTTGCTTCACCCGCGCAAAGATGATTTGACATATTTTCCCAAGTCCAGAGATGTAATTTTTTTTATCTCATTTCGCAAACTTTGTCCTGACGGGAGTGGACTAAGGTACTTTGGGAGCGCTGCGGTAAGTGGAAATTTTTGGACTCATCTCTTGAACTTAACAAGAGCTATTGAGCAGGTTATATTGGCAGAAGCTGCGGTAGCTGGAATTTTTTATGATGCATGACTCAATATTTGTCTGACAAGAGTAAAATAAGGTACTTGGGTAGACGCTGCGATAACTGGAATTTTCTATGACACATCTCTCAAACTTTACCTGACGGAACTAAAGTTAGGTACTTCGGAAGTGCTGCGGTAGCTGGAAGTTTTTCAAACTTTACTTAACGCGAGCTGAATAAAGAACTTGTTGGATGCTGAATTAAGATACTTCGGTAGAAGCTGCGGCAGCTGAAAATTTGTATGACACATCTCTCAAAATTTACCTATTTAAAGTGGAATTTTACCAAAGTACCTGTGGCAGCGTTAGAGTATCTCAAACTTTACCTGACGCGAGCAAAATGCAGTACTTCTACCAGCCGCTGTGCTCAAATATTTTTATGATCATCCTCGCAAATTGACCTGATGGGAGTCGAATAACGTACTTTGGCAGACAATGTGCACGTACATTTTTTAAGAAAGAAAAATGCAATAAATAAAAATAAATAAATAATGCTGGACAAATCACACAGCATCATCTAGCCCCAAGCTAAGCAGAGCTTGTGAAAAACACCCAGAACACCCTGAACAAATATCTGCAGATCGTACAGACATTTGTCCCGAGGCGGGAATCGAACCCGCAACCCCTTGCGTCGCAGGCAGACTTTCACCCGTTGCGCCACAGAGCTCGTCACTGTCAATGGTGCACAGCTGGTATCAAACAAAAAGTTATTACCTACTTTTAACAAATCAGAGCTTTCTTATATGAAACAAAGTCAAAATACGTCAAAATCAATGTAAACAATTGTTTATTAAATAGAGCAAAAATCACAATCAATATTGATAGTCAATTTACAAAAGAAGAACAAGGCATATTTAAATTGAATAAAGCACATAATTGAATTCGTTCGCTACAAATCATAAGCTATAAGCAAAACGTTATAGCTATAACGTTTGCAGGCTCCATCAAAGTGTCAATTAACAAAATAAAAAAACACATATTAAAAGAATAAAGAACACGATTAAACTCGTTCGCTTCAGAAAATATTTGATTTTTTCCAAGTAAGCTAAAACAACGAGAAACTACAATATTTCACTTCTATTCATTATTACAATATTAAACTTGGTTTGCATCTTTAAACACTCACACATTTCTCAGCGTTAGCAAAGAAAACACTTTTAAGTATAGTGTGAGTACACACGACTCGTGCAACATTTAACGTAATCGCTAAATTATTCTTATTAGAGCACTGCAACTTCTCTCACTTAAAATAATCTTGCAAAGAATCTCTCTTTACATGCATAAGTAATTAACAGTGATTCCTAGTATCTTCACGTTTTCTCGCACGCTAGGTTCCATAATTCAAATTAAGAGCCAAGGAACTCTAATTTACAATGTACATGCAACAAACTGCGGACATTCCGACGGTAAATTCTGCTAATAACTAAATTAAAAGCGAAATTGCTTGAGGCAGAAGCACATGGTTGGAAAATTATTCCTACCATTATAACCGGCCGAGATAGGGAGAATCCATAATCATATTTATCGCAGGATCGTATGTACAATAGGTATTATAGTTAAAAAAACACAGCTCAATTACATTCTGCCTAATTCATGCGTGCAACATTTTCGTTCATAATTTAAATAATACTTAGATAATGAAATGATAACTCCTTAATTAAATACATCGGTACATATAAAAAATAATAATAATAATACAAACATTATATATAATAGAGGAATAAGTGCATTGGATGTATTCCTATTTTCAAAAAACTCATTCACACCATTTATACAATGATCTAATAACCATGTTTATAGTTTTTGTTTAAAATTGAATTGCGTTTTTCAATGAAATAAAAGAAATGGCACTGTCAAGTTTTTCTACCAAATGTAACCTCCTTCTCCTTACACTAAATTAAATTGCATGTTGGCACAGACCCTCGCTGGCGAGTTTGCCTCGCTATGGACCGGTTTTATTTATTTCATAAGAACATTGAATTAATTATTGAATTAACAGTTTATTGGACAAAGAAACACAAATAATAAAATATAAGTGGAAAAATATGTACAAACAAGCGCAGCGTAGGACCTACAAGATGAGCAGACGATTTGGTGAGAACCGCTGGTCGGCGGTGGATGCAGACGGCTTCCAACCGCAGTACTTGGAGATCAATGAGGGAGGCCTTTGTCCAGCAGTGGGCGTCCTGCGGCTGATATGATGATGACATTTGTACAAATTGGGGGCCTTATTGCTCAAATGCATTTTTGTCATGTTTATGACGAGTGTGGTACGGATCTGGTCTGGTATCCCATTATTATGTATTTACCCTTATTATGTTTTATTATTATTTATGAACTCACAAGGAGCTCAGTTGATCACCCTTAGCTTAGACATATTTTTTTTATTTAGGATGACAACAAGGCTTAATAAAAATCGAGTAAAAGTTGGTCGGTAAGGAGAATTTACACAGTGTATTTGGTATTTCTCCGTCCCTGGCGTGACAGAAATAATTGCAGATTTTTACAAAATTGTTACTATCCTGTGCAAATACATTTTATGCTTCTCCGTATTTCCCTATTTGAGCACTTTTTGTACTGTATTTGACTTTTTGCACTAGAGCTCTACTGCACAGTCGCGCACATAGTAAAAGAGAAAGACTTAGTAGTATCATTTATTATGTGCGCAACTGTACCTTAACTTATATAAATAAATGTTTCCTAACTTCCTAGAAATTATATAAATAAATATTTCCTCATTTCCTCATTTTCTAGTTCCACGACTGCTTTATCATAGGTTATAATATAGAATAAAAATCGTACAATCATTAGAGAAAACAAGCACTTATGTGAAAACATATTCTTCTTCTCTTCTTTAACCAATTGCTACCCAATACTGAGAATACATCCTTAGTTCTCCAGATTGAGTGGTCTCAGTTTTGCGCATGCAATCTTTCCCAGTCGTTTGAATCAGGTTGTCCGACCGTTGTTAAGCGGTAACGTCCAACCTTTTATAACTGCAATACCGCGGTGATCACGGTCGCGAAGCTTGTAACCAACGCTATTTCTCGCCGGCGGTCTTCTCACACTTCTGCGCCCGAGTTCTTTACAATACAGCACTTTCCTGCCCCATCTCATCCTCATTGACAACATCCCTATTTTCCAATAGAACAAATAGTGAACAGTCCGCCTCAAGGATCCTAAACTAGTGCCGGACACACTGTAAAAAAAATACTTCATCATCATCATTTACAGCCTGATGTCAACACGGCTCAATATATATAATATGTAGATATTTAGAGTAGTGTCAGAATACAATGATCTACTGTTTACATTTAAAGTAGTAGAGTATGTAAGGTGTGTAATTTAATTGTAACAACGAAAGACGGAATTAATAATAGAGATTACTATCTCTATATAAGGTAAGGTCTCCACAAAAGAGCCCTAACTCAGCATTACTGCTTATGGATAAATAGCCAGCGCTGGTCTTCCGTTAGAGCCAGTAAGTAAATCACGGACAGAACCACACGCAAACATGATTTGACATAAAAAATAACAAGGTATTAACCTAACTATCTATACTTAAACAATTATAATTAAATGAATAATGAATAACCTTATAACGGTATCGCGGGATACCGATATGAACAACAAAATGGTAGGAAGTTTCAATTTCCACGCAGGATTGCAGACCTGATTAATATGGTTTCGGATTGATTGAGCTGTTTCACACAACGTGGATGAATTTAATTCCATTTGAAACGAAATTAGCGATTGTGGATTTCAATTAAAGCGAGTTCGAAAAGTTCAAATGCTATAAATAAAACACCTGCCAGACAAAAGTTTAGTTAAAGTTTGCTAGAACAAAAACAATTCATTCGATAAACAATTCCACGAACAAAGTCACGGTTATCGCATTGAAGCATTTTATGAAATAAATTAACTTAATAATCGTCATAATTTTAACGACCAAGTGGGGAGTCATAATGAACAAAATTATTTAATATTATCTTACTAATGAATTTTCCGAATCCATAGGGACGACGCCTCTCATTGCTATTATTTTAATTAGCAAGTTGAAATCCCTAAATATCTGTATTCTAATCGCACTATCGCTGCTTTGTAAGCAAAAGGGGGGGGGGAGATTAGGGGTGTAGGGGGTTAGCACCTGTGACTGCGGTTTATGCTGATTTTTGGCTTTTAGTTCTCATTGCGTGTTTTAGGTTTGAGTTTATCTTAATATCAAATACAACGTTGAGCGAGTTAGTGAGGTGAGTTGAAAATACTTTTACGGGCAGGCTAGGTGATCAAACTGTACCCACGACTTTCAGATAAACTTTGCAGGTCGACAACAACATCTCACGATTAACACGAATAACAGACCTATTATAGTTCCAAGAAAAACTACGAAGAAATTCAAGGAACCGCGAAATACTTCCCATTTTCCACGCAAGTGCTCAATTACAGAATTTCTGAGGAATTAAGCATTTACTTCAAGTACAATAAGTTCCTAAGACTCCTCCACATGCAAGTCATTATTCCAAAACACTTGCGGCGCTCCCACCTCGTGCAGGTTCCACTCACGTCGGAGCACACGGGCTGCTTCTTGTAAGGCGCACGGCAATCTATGTATTTTTACATTTTAATTAGACAGTGGTGGCGATTCTGTTGACATACTAAGTAGCCAAAACTAATTCAATTTACGTTAAATGGACTTAAATTATTAATTTGCCGTGGGGTGGGGTGCCGGCAGTTGCCGTGGGGTGCCGGCAGTTGAATGTTACCCCTCCTCTCATGCCCGTGGATGCAGTAAGAGCCTGCTAAGGGATACCTCCGGAAGATGGGCAGCAGCGTCTTTCCATGTATCAACATCTTATACTGCGCTCGCCAACCCGCCTGCCAAGCGTGGTGAGTATGGCAACTACCCCTCATGGAGATCCATGAGGGAGGCCTGTTCAGTAGTGGACTTTTTACGGCTGGAATGATGATGATTATGATATGAGAGGTACACAGGTTTATCTCGCGGCGAGCTTTTTTATTACATATATTGTGGAAAGACGTTTTAAGTTGACATTTAACTTTAATGGAAAATATTTTTTTTTTTATTTTTTTAATGGGTACGTTTAAATAAAAGCTTGTTTGTTAAAAAGATTTTTTTACTTGTAATTTTACTAGGAATGTTACAAAACTTTGAAGTAGGTAATAATTTTTAATGACTGAGAAAAAGGTGCCCGCGTCGCGAGTGGTGGTGGCGCGGCCTGAACTAAATTCAAACATTGACATCGTTGGGTGCGTTTACGGAAAAACGCGCGACTCGCGGCACCTTCCGTCTCCATAAATGAGGCCTGAAATAAGTCGCCGGCAATTTTTGGCTCGGCATTGCATGCTAAGCATAAGAAGCTACAAAGCGAAATGTTTAGGGCATAATTCTATTTACATATTTTACTACATTCTGTGCAATAAATAAATGTCATTTCATTTCATTTCGGTACAGCGCGAGGCCGTAGATGTGTCGTTTACAAATAGAGGTTGTGGATGATGATGATAATGCTGAATGTCTTAGAAGCGCTCCGTGTGGTCCGTGAATCAGTGCGGAAAGTACCGCTAAGTGCGGGAAGTACGTGGTGGAGTTCCGCAAATTTGCGGGAAATCTCGCGAATGCAGGTTTTACTGCCTTTGACTCCATGATCACTATATTACTTTCGTTGTATATTTGCATTCCGTAATAAGATAAGATTTTTTAAATAAAATATATTATGGGCCGAGTACGGCATACAATGTGGGACGAACAAAGACTTTTTAATGGCGTGGGCCGAACATTAGGGACGAATGTGGCATAAATCTAATATGTCAAAATAAATATACAAAAGTATATTCTAAGTTTAAAAGTGTTTATTCATTCGGTCCCAAAGCCATAAATAAATGGAAATTTATTATTCAAAAATTAAAACTTGTCGCAAGTGTGGCCGAGGGATCCTCTCTCGAATTGGACTCTATAGCCACGAACGCAAGTGCCGGTGGCACTTGCGTTCTTGCTGCTTAAAACATCTGACATAGATGAAAAGGTCTATTATATATTATTAAAAAACAAAATACAAACATTTAAATTGAATAAAGCGCATAATTGAATTCGTTCGCTCAGAAAACTTTTTTTTCCAAGCGAGGAAATGAAGGGGCAAGAAACCCTCTTCTCTTTAAAATTATCGTTATTTTTGTCTTTAATGCGCAAGGTTGTTTGATAATTTGGGTATTGCAAGATTAAATCATTTTTTTATAGCGGATGAACCGAGCGTCACCCGGCTAATAGTCAATATCAAATAATAATCTACGGAGCTAGTAGGTAATAAACTTTTTCCATGAGATTTTGTTTATAAAATCTTTCGCTTAAATTAATAAATCGATAGCTCAATCGCCTCAGAGGGAAGCTTGTTATAGAAGGACACAGTTTCCCATGAATTACCTATCTACTTTTTAAATCAAGGGATAATATACTTAGATGGCGTACAATAAGCGGTTTGGGTATTTTAAAAGCAACTAGTCAATAATATTATCACTGAAGTCTGTTTTTTTGTTAATCAATTTTAGAAATTATCATACATATAAAAAGTGCCGTCAGTTGAATGTTGCTTCTCCTCTCTTACCCGTGGATGCAGTAAGAAGATCCTTCTCCCATCTTCGGCCATCTTAGGCGGCAGTCTTTTTCCGTGGATAAATATGTGCTCGCCAACCCGCCCGCCAAGCGTGGCGAGTATGGCCACAACCCCCTCATGATCTTAGAGATCCATAAATGATGCCTACGTCCAGCAGTGGACGTGGCAGTCCTACGGCTGAGAATGGCGTTTGAGTGCCATTCGTCATTTGATCATACCAAGGACATTTCAGCTGCATAGTTGAGTAATCGTTTCGTCGCAGGATTGTTCCGACGTGAACCACGGGCGCGCATTCTTGTCACCGCAGAATGCTCCCAACAAAATATCATTATCATCATCTCAGCCTCTCTTAGACATAAGCCTCAACACGGATCGTCAAGTGCTGAGCATGAGGGGCTGTTACCATACCCGCCACGCTTGGTAGGCGGGTAGTCAAGCGCAATACGGGATGCTGATACAAGGAAAGACGATGCTCCTATCTTCCAGGATATCCCTTAGCAGATTCTTTATCCATAGGCACGAGAAGGGAGACAACACTATACGACGGCTGTACTGACGGCACAACACGGGTTCGTGCCGTGTATAATTCTCGCTCCGTGTGAATGTGGTGTGTATTGTGATGTGCATGTGCGGTCCCAATGAGGAGCTTAAACCTAAATGGTCTAAATGCGGCGGCGACGATTTCACGTAAATGCGGTGAGAGCATCCGGCTAAATCCTGTGGAGTCCCAAGCAGAGAAACAAAATGTACGAGACAAAACTCGGCGCACGCAGTATGCTATGCGCCGAGTTTTTGCGCAAATTGTTTTCGGATTTTAGCTCGATGGGTGAATGAATGACGGTATGAATGCAGCCGAGCGTGCGATCTTGCATCATCATCATCATCCTCTCTACCAACACCATTATCATCATCATCATCATTGCTACCTGACTCACTGATAATAGCGTCAAGTGGCAAGATTCTTAGCCACTGTACCTAATGAACTTTTAAGGTGCAAATTAGTTTCTGTAATCTGTGGTAAACTATGATATGCAATGTGGATATGATACTGGTACATGTGTGTTCCTTCCTCTAATGGCCTTTGATAAGAGCATGGTATATCTAATGGGCAATTCCAATCCATCTTTTAATTGATACAACATTAAAAAAACCCCGACACAACTAGAAACAATATAAAAATCTTTTTAGAATTTTAATGAACTGTTTTTAGATTATTAAAATATGGGATTATCGGGTATTTATCGCGTAATTACCTTTACACTTTGATGGTTTTGATTAACCTTATTTGAAGGCTAGTTAATTGTTTCAGGCGCAACTTTGCGGAAATCTACGTATAATAATATCTTAATAAATCGTACTGGATCGAATGAGAGTATACTAAATAACGTTATAAAATAGAACAAAATTATGTTTATTAACAATAAATCTATGTATAGAAATGTATAGTATTATCATCATTTCAGCCGTAAAACATCCACTATTGACTGAACACAGGCCTCCCTCATGAAAATCCGTGACGGGTAGTTGCCATACTCACCACGCTTGGCAGGCGGGTTGGCGAGCGCAGTACGGGATGTTGATACACGGAAAAATGCTGCTGCCCATCTTCCAGAGGTATCACTTAGCAGGCTCTTACTGCATCCACGGGCATGAGAGGAGGGGTAACATTCTAATGCCGGCACCCCACGGCATAGTTATGTATATTTGTTGTGTATTTTTATACGACTACGAATACAAGACAAGCCAAAGGGTAAATTTAGGCGGTAACCCCTACCTACCACAACTGCAATAATCATTATTAAAATATGGGATTATCAGGTATTTACCGCGTAATTACTGTAGGGGACAGGATAGGGCTGTAAAATCATACACGGAAACTTGAGTTCGAAGAGCGGCGAGCGGAAGGAAAAATGCACCCAACAAACGTGCGGTCACTAGGTCGCGTAAAAGAATACTATTTTGCCGCGCTCGGCGCGGCCGTCGGGTTTACCGCGTCGGGGGGACCTACTGCGTCCCTCTCCCGATCCAAGCGCATTCTTCCCGCGCACGCCACATTTTATTATTTATTCTAATACCACAGATAATATAGATTTAACTTATCATTATTACAATTAAATCTATTCACGACATATAAGTAATACAACAAGAGTTCCTACATACAAAGACACAAATTATATAAAATCAATTAAACAGCGAACATTTAATGGCGTACCTATTTACTAGAGGTAGGTACGCAGTACGCACCCCTGAGTGCCTACTAAAATCCGTGAGCAATCTAACGCGTCGCTTACAATTACCTTTATTTGTTTGTTTTTAGATTTTTTATTGGGCATAAGAGGAGGGGTAACATTCTACTGCCGGCACCCCACAGCAAATATATGTATTTACATTTGAATATTTCCCTTTATGTATCATGGGTTAAAAAACTGGGTTTACAAGCAAGCAAACGCTATTAATCTAATCTAATCTAAATAGCCCACCGGATCCCACTGCTGGGCAAAGGCCTCCCTTCCCTGTCTCCATTCGTCTCGGTATTATTATTAACAAGTGTAACAAAAAACCTAACCGCAAGTTTAAACTTTAACTAGAGGTATACCTTGAGGACTCCAGATACACTATAACATTATTTATGGTTTAAGACATTTATTTTCTCTTAAGAATTATATAACAATAATTGTTCAATATTTAATATAAATAATTTAAATTTAATATATAATAATAATAACAATATTCACTTACAGAGAAACTTATAACTACGTAAATTATAACACCGGAAAGCGTTAATAGTTAATATTTCAATCCATTTTCTTTTATTCCAATGGCTCTGATGCTAATGTTGATGATGATTATGTGTGGGCCGTGGGGTACCAACAGTAGAATGTTACCCCTCCTCCTGCTCAGGGATACCTCCGGAAGATGGGCAGCAGCGTCTTGCCGTGTATCAACATCCCGTACTGCGCTCGCCAACCCGCCTGCCAAGCGTGGTGAGTATGGCAACTACCCCTCATGAAGATCCATGAGGGAGGCCTGTGTTCATCAGTGGACGTTTTATGGCTGAAATGATGATGATGATGTTTAAATCGCTCTAGGTTTCCCTACAATATATGGGGAGTTCCCTGGATTCCTCACTAAAATTGATTAAAAGTGTATCTATTCGAACTCAAAAATAATTTTCTCAATCAGTTCGTAAACGAGGAAGTTCTGAGTTACGTAAGAAAGATTAAAAAAAAAAATCTTTTGTAATTCATTCGCAATCGATATGGCATGCACGCACCATAATTTAAGTGATTCTGTATCAATTTGTAAATCAATTTTACCATTCATAGGTCAGCTTTATTTTGTAATTCTCATTAAAATTGCTAACGAATTAATCGTAGTCCATTTCATAACTGTTGCCGGTACGATGAAATCTGACGTGCTTTTCTTGATTTAACTTATAAAGAATGCAAATTTAAAAAGCTTTTTAATGCGCTACATTCCATTTTATGAGTACAGGCCTTTAACTTTATAATCGGTCATTTATACAGTGTCAGCAACTGATACTTGTGTGTATTTTAGCCTAAGTCAACCATATATACGTTTGCGAAATTTCAGCTCGATACGTAAGCTAGTTTTTGCGTGAAGAGGTAACAAACCTCCATAAAAATAAACTTTCAGCTTTATATTATTATTGAGATATACCTGTTTGACTACAATTTCTCAGTTTTTCTCTTTCCGTATGTGTGTGTGTGTGTGTGTCAAATAAACGCTATTTTATTTCATTTTCATTTCACATGTAAGCTTTGCTGTTAAATGGAGTAGGCCTGCCCAGCACCTATACCATCTTCTCAGCTTAGCGAGCTATTAGTCAGAGGAAAGACAGAAAGACATAGGTACCAGGTACCCAAATTAGGTTTCATCTGTATGTACACTATTTTTATCAACGTGCGCGCACAAATGATGGGTACCGTTAATATAGTTCTGACCACAGGTAATAATATAAAAAAAACATGAAAAACACAAAGAAAACTAATTTCAATAGTATCTCATAGAAATAGGCAGACATTAAATAATGTAATTATACACGACTGTTTGACGGAATCCCATAATCCAGTTTAATTTCCAGACAAAGTTCCTTGAGCCAAGAAAATGCAGTTAAAGTTCAGTGTGCGCTTTAATAAGTCGGCGATTGTTCGGCCGGAAGTTTCCAGAAGCGATCGATCCGCTCGCGAGCCTCTGGGTATTGTTTAAATTAACCTTGTGAATCTCGACTTCTCTTAGTAATCCTTATTACATTTGATTTATTAGCTTCGTCATCTTTCTTCATCTGTTAAAAAATGTAAACAAACCCGAAGACATGTTGTTTTGGGGGGTAAAAATCAGGAATTCATGTTTTGAGGGTTCCGTACTCAAAGGGTAAAGACGGGACCCTATTACTAAGACTCCGCTGTCCGTCTGTCTGTCTGTCACGAGGCTGTATCTCATGAACCGGGATAGTAAGACAGTAGATTTTTTTTAATTTTTACAGATGACGTATTTCTGTTCCAGTTACAACAACAATTACTAAAATAAATATTTAAGGGGGAGCCCCCTAAATATTTATTTTACACAACAAACATGATTTAGATTAAATAAGGGAACCCTTTTGTGCGCAAGTCCGACTCGCACTTTTTTAGACTATTTTTTATATTTTTAACCGAGTTCAAGGAAAAAGAGGAGGTTCTTAAGTCGTCTGATTTTATTTAAACTTTGTTAGTTACCTCGAAACTTCGTCGTTCATGAAAATTCTTTTTGAGTTCAAATAAATACATTTTGACATAGGTCCCATTTTTTTTCAAAATTAAGTTATGATGTGGAATTCATGAAGAATCGGGCCACCAAGATTGTGCGATTTAACGCCGTGCGATTTTTTTCTTTGGGGTTTCGCGAAATCTCGGGTATAAGCGAATAAACCAAAAACAATTCCTGAGATCAAATCAAAGATCCAAAAGTCATGGAAAATTTCATGAAAAGAGTAATGGCCTGTTATGTGAGCCGTGGGGGCCATTTGATGGATATTTTATTCCATACTTAATTGGAACATGTCTTCTTTATAATCCAATAAAAAGATCACAACTCCATATCAGTGTTTTATTTTATAATGAAAAAGCGCACTTATACTGGGACACCTTTATTATTTGTGAAGTGGAACTTATGAAGAAGACCACATCAGTTCAATAAACTTGAGAAACTCCTTCTTTTTCTTAAAGTTTGTTAAAAATTATAAAAATAACCCTGTAAAACCAACCAACTGTAAATATGCACATTTCTTGTGCATGGTTACCGTTAAAGATAGTTTTGATATATTTCAAGATTGCGAGAGCCACGAACTTTCGATTGAAAATCTGGGATAAGTCAAATAGAGTATCATCTTCATTTCAGGTGTTAAACTTCCACTACTGAACCCAGGCCCCCCTCATGGATATCCATGAGGGGTCGCTGCCATACTCACCACGCTTGGCAGGCGGGTTGGCGAGCGCAGTACGAGACATTGATACACGGAAAGACGCTACGAGATACTAAGAGATACCTCCGGAAGCCTACCTACTAAGAGATACCTCCGGAAGATGGGCAATCTTCCGGAGGTATCTCTTAGCAGGCTCTTAATGCATCCTTGGGCTGAGAGGAATAACATTCTACTGCCGGCACCCCACGTCATCATAAATATAAACCTAAAGAAAGTATAACAAATTCAGCGCAATTATTAAAACTTTACCTCCCGCACTCGTTACAAAAAACTGTGTTACGGCAAGGTAAGGTCTCTTAAACCGTATGTGTGTGTTTTAGCAGCAGCCAATCGTTTTACAAGCAGGTCACGATCCCACTGTATGCGATCACACGTACGTAGTGCAGTGCAATGAGCCTGGTGTGGCCATGAATGTACAATTGACAAGATAGTTTATAAGTTTTACCAAAACTTTTAGGGCTTTTAAATGGCAGAAATTCGTTAAGCTGTACTCCCGTACAGATCTTACCGGGAGCCGGGACGTAATAGTGACACTGAAATACCCTAAAAATGGTTAAAGCTTTCCCGGCATCTTTATTATTCTGTCAGCTTTGTCAACTTTGTAATAAGTTTTTACAAAAAACATCACTAAGTTCTCACACATCAACGGTCACATGATGGATTTTTCTATTATAACTCCTTGAATTCAAAGTCGACGTCAAACTGAATTCGTTTACTTCAGGAAACTTACGCTTTAATCGAGTTAGACAGTCGTTGTGCTACAGTTCCTTATGAACTTTTGAATTACTAGATATACCAAACTGTACTTCCGTCGAGTCACATTATGAATTTTTCGATTGAAATACGTCAAAGTCAAAGTCGAATTTTAAAAAAAATCGTTTGTTTTATGAAACGTTGTGCCCTTTCTAATGTCCATCGACGTCCTCTGTAGGTAAAGAGTAATAAATGATACAACTGATAGTGTACGTCTGCCGCCGGCGCTGGTAAGATGACAAGTAAGGTGTCTGCTTCCCCTCGCGCCCACCGCCACTCACCACCTTAGCACACTCGGAAACTTATTATTATCATGAACATTATTATTATACTCAATAACTATAATATCACATCCTTAAACTGAGTTATACAACAGTTGCGCTGCAGTTCCATAAAAACTTTTATTTACTAGATATTCCAAATTCTACTTTGACAGAGTTGCAAAATAAACGAAAATGTACTGCAATCAAGACCTATAGACAAGCACGTAATTCATAATAATTAAGTACAAATAAATAGTCCTCCTCATCGCTTTCGATGATGGCGACTCTTTTAAGTTTTTTTTTATCTCAATAATTTCAAAAATATTATAAAGCCGAAAGATGTATGGATGTTTGTTACACTCTTCACGCAAAAACCAGCCTACAGATTGAGCTGAAATTTTGCACGTATAGATGTTGACGAGGATTAACACATAAGCACATACTTTTAATCCGAATACAACGCATGCGAAGCTGCGGGCACAAGGTAGTTTCTAATATGAGTCTTGATGTGGCTCGGCAGGCCGGGTCTTAAATACGCGATTACACGTTTGGCAGTAATTAGTGGTAATAGTTGGTCGCGGAGTTATTTGTGTATGTGTATGAGGGCTTAAGAGCGGAGGGAGATTTATTGATACGACCTTCAGACATGAAGAGCCACAGAGAGTGAGAAGGGCTTAATTATCAGAACGGGATCGAGAAAATATCGCTTTTGCATGCTGCCGTTGGTTTGCAGCTCAAAGAGCTATGGCGTTTCGAGTGGCTTGTTCCACCAAATGAGCTTATCGACACTCGCAGCGCACTCAGCAAACAGGCGATAGCGTAATAATGTCATAAGCTATCACGCGGCTAAACGACATGGTAAATAACGCAGACCTCTGTGTAAGCTGAGCTTATTGCAATAGCGTCCAAGGATCGGTCACGTGCTCAGTTTTACTAAAACTGTCAATGACTAGTCTTTGGTCGTGCATAGAGTGACAATATAATGACACTCTATGTAGACTAGACATCCGAGCAAATATAATACCTTCTGATAGTGAAAAGGTTTTACTATAGTAACTCTCGGGATTTATTACATTTATATTAATTAGCGGGAATGTTCACGTACTTACTTGTTATTGTTGGTGGAGGCACCAACGTTTTCGACTCTTATCGAGGGCCTTCTTCACACAAGGCCAAGGTTCCATTATACACACGAACACACATTAAACAACACACATTAACACATATTAAATGTTTTCGCATCAGGTCGAGAAAATATCATAAATGTACGGAATATGTCCTAAACAAATTGCTCTTCTGTAATAAGCTTCCCTGTGAGGCGACCGAACTATCGATTCATAGGTTTAAAAAAGAAAATCTCATAAAAAAGCTTATTAATTCATAGAATGATTGTTTGAATAATATTGGCTCGTGGCCGGGTATTGACCGGTTCAGCCGCGTTAGGAAATTATGTCGTCTTGTGCTCTTATTAATAAACACAGCCATGGGGTGCCGGCAGTAGAATGTCGACTCTCCTCTCTTGGCCGTGGATGCAGTAAATATTACAAATGTCAAAGAACACCGTCATTCCGTGTATCAACATCCCGTGCTGCGCTCGCCAACCCGCCTGCCAAGCGTGGTGACTATGGCTTCCCTCATGATCAGTACTTAGTGATCAATAAGGAACGAATTTGTAAAGCAGTGGATATCTTTCGGTTGGAAGAGAAGAGAATAAACAATAGTTTTTTTAAACTTTCGCGATCACGTCACATTATCAGTCTTCCCAGGACCACGACGGCTGCAATCCTGTCGAAACTTCGGGCAATAATAAAGGTAAATAACGCGATAAATACCCGGTTGAAAAAAATATAAAGAGAATAAACACTTTTTGTCTGTATATTACCTAAACCATCTCAAACAGAACCAAGACCAACAAACTAACTCACGGGTGGAACTCAAACTCCGAGGAGATGGCACGAGACCGAACATGGCGATGTTGCGTATTCTCCCGGTGATATATCACGCGGAACAATGGCCCAGGGGAAATTACTTGTTGCACGTCACGCTGTCAAGCCTCATTTAACTTAATGCTGGATTTTTCGCGGAACTAACAAGCTTCCATCAGCTATTCGGTTGTTCTGCGCCGGCTGTAATAATTTCTAACCCGCTCTGCTGTTATTGGACCTGAAATTGGTTAGGTGTTGCGACGCGTAATGTAAATAGATTATGCTTGTAGGCTTGACAAAATAGACCAGGGAAAGTGCTGAGCTTGCATTAATTCGCAACAAGCTGGATTCCTGTACTGCTCTTGAATACGTTGTTATTACAAATCATCATTTCCGTCGTTCGACGCGAAATGCTAAACATAGGTCTTACTCATAGATTTCCAGTTACACGGTTGGAAGCGACCTGCATCCACCGACCAGCGGTATTCACGGTCGTGTAGGTCGTCAGCCCATCAAGTTGGTGCACATCCTGCAAGTCCGCTGCGGTCCGTGGCCTCCACTGTCCACATTCTGCGAGCTATAATATGGCCTGCCCATAGCCACTTCCACGTGCTAATTGTTAACGTGCTTTTTGGGTATGTCGGTAACCCGAATTCTTTTACGTATCTCCTCATTTCTGATTGTTCGATCCCGTAGAGCTCGATAATCGACTCTGACTTTATTTATGAGGCCAATAGTGATAGACCACGAATCATTACAACTGCTATGTAAAAACTGCTTTTGCGTTGTTTTTTATCCGAGGTCAAAGGCCACATGTTTCTACATTTAGCGTCCTTATATGTATGTCTGTTACTGTGAAATCTAGTGTATTAAAGTTTTTAGATCATAAAATCTTCAACGACAAATTATTACATTAAAAAGTGAAATAAAAACCAAACAGCATCCAACACACACGTGGCCGATCTGTCCAAGTGTGTGTTGGCCAAGTTGCGTGGGTTTTTTTTTTTCGAAAATAGTTGTAATTATTTCTTATTAAATTTTATATATGCTACCGGCCAAACCCGATTTCAGGACAAACTAGTTTTGCCTAGGCTAAACTAATCCTTCCTATATATGTATTATTCCGAAGCTATTTAGGAAATGTATAAAATAAAAACACTGCCTGTGACAGAACCGAGATGGAGAGACAGTAGGTTATTAGGTTTTTTTATAACCATCCAAAAACACTGCCTGTGGCAGAACCGAGATGGAGTGACAGTAGGTTATTAGGAAAAGAACTAGTTTAACCTAGGCAAAACTAGTTTGTCCTGAAGTCGGGTTTGGCCGGTAACATATACATGTCATATATTTGTTTTTTTTATTTATTATTATTACGTAAGTTTTTGTATTTTGATTTGTATTTATATTTTGACCTACTCGACTAGGTTTGGTTCAAAAAAAATAACTACTAACAATTTGGCGCTAAAAATGTTTGTCCACCATTTTTAACTACCTACTTTTGAAACAAATCTGACGATACCTTAACTGTTTAAATCCATATAGCCCTTTGAAAGAGATACGTGGCAATAACAAACGTACATAATACGCGCGAAAAACGATACCCTTCCTTGGCAGTCGGGTAAAAAGGTATCAATACCTTTTTCCCTAAAAAACACCGTTCTCGAGTTACACCTACCGCCATATTATAAAATATATTGTGCTCCTACCAAGGCATTGAAAGGTTGCTCTTGCATGTAGCTTTGGTTAGCACGAGTTCGACGCGGGTTTCTCGGAAATTCATTTTGTTGAAGATAATTTATCAAAGATAATTAACCTCGATTCTGATAAAGGGAAGTGAATAGTGACACAATATATTGTAAAATGAAGCCAGGATAATGAAGATGATGTCGATGACCTTAGTTTTCACACATTTAGTAAAATATGGATTACCATCATACATCTATTAGATTGTCCCTAAAGGATCCTTTATAATAATACTAGCTTCTGCCCGCGACTTCGTCCGCGTGGAATAGTTTCTTTGGGCTAACGCTAACTCTTACCCACGACTTCGTTTACGTAGAAGGTGAAAATATAATATTTTTAAATAATACCTACGTTAAGCGTAATTTTAGGTAGGTAGGTACCTACATCACGCTTTCATCAGTAAGAGTGGAACTTTAAAACATTAGGTAAAAGTACTGGGTCTTATAATCTTATATCATTTAGATTGTAGGTTATTCTAATAATTCATAACTATGTTATTTTATAGTACTTCTGCGTACACTATATTTTCAATTTATCTATTCAATTCACAAAGTTTTATATTTGTTTATATAAAAAAAGTATATTTACAATTACAAAACTAAATGGAAACACAAAGTAGGCAAATTTAATTAAAATGCTGGAGGCGGGCAGCCCTATCGCATGTTTACGTACCGCGCGGCTGTAGGTATTTATTTCAAAAATACGGCCGAGTCAAACTACTGTATACATTACTATTCTGTGCTACGACGACGTATGATTTGAAGGTTTGCGTTATATTGAATTATTTTCCCTCGTTGAATAGTAAACAAACTAAGTGTAGGTGTTATAATTTCGGTGATGAACTGATTACCTATCCGTTTCTTTGTCTAAAATGAGTATTAACTTATCACTATGATTGATTACTGAGCATAAAGTTCGTATAAATGTCTATCTAATTACCTCCTCAAGTTTAAAGCGTAGCTAGTTATGTAGTACTATATTAATTCTGTGGTGTAGGTAATTAGATTTTATCTGTATGTAATTTAACAGTCAGTTGAATAAAAAATCGTATACAAATCAGATCAATAGCTATGGCGTAATGTGATTCTAGACAGAGTTTTAATGTTGTAGATAGGTAGCTCTGTATAGGTTCCTGTGGGAATGAGATATTTTCCCGAAGTAAAAAGTAGTCTGAATTTTGGTACCTTCCTACCCTATAAGTTAAGTAGTGTGATGGTATGTCGCTAAGTTTCGATCCAAGTAAAACTGTTAAATAAAGACAGATGCATCAAAATTTTATAATAAATTCCCTAAATTATGGCGCCTACCGACCCTCTAAGTTAGAAAAGTGATCAAATACTAACTTTAAGTCTTAGTAACACTCATTTAAAAAAAAAAACATCAAAATCATTTCAGTAGCTATGGCGTCATTCGCTTCTTGACACGATCACGCTAGATTTCCGCGGGAATGAGGTATTTTCCCGCCGTAAGAAGTAGCCTGTGTCCGTGCCTAGGATCCTATCTTTATATTAACCAAGTCTTATAAAAATCCGTTCAGACGTTAAGGCGTGAATGAGGTAAACTTTTAAACCAAACTATTAAAAATCACTAACTTAATTAGTTTTCTGCCTACTGCCTACGCCTTAAGTACGATAGCATGAATATTAATAGCCCATATCCTTTTCTAGGTTACTATCTATCACCTGACTAAATTTCATCAAAATCCGTTCAGCCGTTTAGGCATGATAGAGCAAAACTCCCACCAAAAACCATAAAAAAATCACTAACTCAATTCAGTTTTCTGCCTACTTCCTACCCCCTAAGTACTATGACGTGATCATTTTGATCTTATATCCGTTTTTAGGTAACCATCTATTACCTTACTAAATTTCATCAAGATCTGTTCAGCCTTTTATACGTGAAAGAGCAAAAGTCCCAACAAAAACGACTAAAAATCACTAACTCAATTTAGTTATCTGCCTACTACCTACCCCCTAAGAACGATGGCGTGATTATTTATAGCCTATGACCATTTCTAGGTTATCATCTATCACCATACCAAATTTCATCAAAATCCGTTCAGCCGTTTAGGCGTGAAAGAGGAACAGACAGACAGACAGACAGACAGACAGAGTTACTTTCGCATTTATAATATTAGTATGGATTGTAAGTTTCCAATCATAGAACTCAAGAAAATGGCAGTTAAAAAAAGAAGTTATTTTATTTAAAACATATCATACGCCTTCTTCCCCAGAACTGAAAAGCTATTAAAAATTCAATCGGATTTCAGGAAAGGTACTAATTTAGCTCACAAGACTTGACGCGGATAACTAAAATACGACAATATAAAAAAGAAACTTGTCATAGCCAAGAATTCAAAGCATGTAATAAGTATGTCATAAAAATTTCAGCCGTAGGTCGTCCACTGTTGGACATTGGTCTCCTCAGGGATCTCCAAGGACTGATCATGAGGGGTTAATTGGCATTGGGTTACTCGCCACGCCTGGCAGGCGGGTTGGCGAGCGCAGTACGAGATGTTGATACACGGACTGTTGCCTGCTCTTTCGGAGATAACCCTTGGCAGATTTTTACTGCATTCACGGACAAGAGAGGAGGGGCAATTACTACTGCCGGCACCCCAAGTATGTCAATAGACTATTAAAAATCTCCACTGTTCACCGTTCTGCATATATCTAAGCTCGGTCCATTTCTGCAAGAAGCCTTGAATAGTTGCCATCGGCAGAATGCGCCTCACGAGCGGCGGTAAACGGTCACGCGCCTGCCGTGAGCGGACTCGCTGAGACATACCTATGTACCGGACGAACCCTAACTGCACCCTTATTCTGTGTGCACATGAGTCTGAGAACATCGAGTGTCCTCCCGCGACCAAGAACGCTGAATCGTGTTCGAAACTTGAGGACATAAAAATGTACGCGATTACAATCCTGTATTTTAGAAACCAATATCGTTATGAAATCCGAGCCTCATTCAGTATACGAATAGACCGGTTCTTTCTTCTGACTAATAGCTGACTAAGTTGAGAGGCCGTGGGGTGTAGAAAGTTTGCCTCTCCTCTCTAGTCCGTGGGTGCCACAGGATACCTCCGGATGATGGGCAGCAGAATCTTTCCGTGTATCAACATCCGCCGTGGGGTGCCGGCAGTAGAATGATACCCCTCCTCTCATGCCCATGGATGCAGTAAGAGCCTGCTAAGGGATACCTCCGGAAGATGGGCAGCAGCGTCTATCCGTGTATCAACATCCCATACTGCGCTCACCAACCCGCCTGCCAAGCGTGGTGAGAATGGGAACTACCCCTCATCCTCCATGAGGGAGGCCTGTGTTCATCAGTGGACATTTTACGGCTGAAATGATGATGATGATCAACATCCCGTACTGCGCTCGCCAACCAGCTAACAAGTTCGACGATTTCTGGGTGATGTTAATTTGAATAAGCTCAGAGTCACTCAACGAGCTATGGAGAGGGCTAATCTCGCGGATTCCCTTTGGGATCGAATCAGAAATGTAAAATGTATGAATACGTAGAAGAACTCGGGTCACCGACATAGCTAAACGGATTACTAGCACGTTGAAGTGAAGTGGCAATGAGTAGGCAATATAGTGCACAGAACAGATGGCCGATGGGGCCGCAAAGTTCTCGAATGGAGGCCACGGAATGGCAAGCGCAGCGTAGGATGTCCACCTACAAGATGGGCAGATGACTTGGTGAGAGCCGCTGGTCGGCGGTGTATGCAGACGGATTCATAAAATTTAATGGAATTAAATAATAAGTAGTGTACACTGGAGTCTACAATTGAAATTATGATGACTTGACATCATTTATTAAATATAATACGGCTTGACCACGTACCTCAATTAGGCCGCGAGATGAGAATCTCGTCTCGCGGCCATCGGAGGCGGCCACGAACGGTGCTCATGAAGAAGGGCTTCTTTATGGTCTACGAAATGTCAGAAAGATATTAATAAGTTAGCTACGTGGTGTAAGCCGTATTATATTTATTAAATAGTATCTCAAATAGATACTGAGCAAATTAATTAATGACTCACGAGCGCCCGCCGCGGCGCCAGCGCGATATATCAGCCTCTGTTATTGCGACACGTATTTAATCAGAGTATTGTTTCCACACAACCCTATTACGTATTTCAGTCGCCTTCTCACCTCTATCATTGAGCTGAAGTTACTAACAGCCAGAGAATCCTTAACGATATAGTGCAGTCAACATTTAAACATACAATACCGACTTCAATGATAATTTCTAAGATGTTGCTGAAAATACGCAAACCGCTATAAGTATGCTTAGTACATTTAAATCATCATCATCATCATTTCAGCCATGAAACGTCTACTACTGAACATAAGCCTCTCATGGATCTCCATGACGGTAGTTGCCATACCATGCTTGGCAGGCGGATTGGCGAGCGCAATTCTGGTTGTTGATACAGGGAAAGACGCTCTTGCCCATATTCCGGATATGTCCCTTAGCAGGCTTTACTGAATCAGCGGCCATGAGAGGCGGGGTAATATTTTACTGCCGGCCCCCCAGGGCATTTTAATATTTTCCTTGATACATCATGGATTCCATCATTAGAACTGGGTATAAAAGCAAGCAAATATTATAAAGCAAAACAAAAAATGTTTAAATTTAGGACATACACCTTGAACACTATTACATTATTTCACTTCATTAAGTTTCTTTTCACTGACCTTGATGACAATGATTCTGATGATTATGATGTGAAGATAAGTATGATTAGTGGATAGGGTATAGTATAGGGGATAGGATATTATATTAATAATTTTTTGGTACAAAAAGTACAGACGACTTGAGAACCGCCTCCTTGTTTTGAAGTTGGTGAAAAGTGCTGAGTTTGTATTATTTCCCAACAAGCTGGATTTTTGTACAGGTCTTTAATACGTCATTATAAATGGCTTGTCGAAAGTCACCATCGATCCCGCTTCGGAAAATTGTTTGTTGGGATGCAAACAAGAATGTCTATTTTATCCGAACTATCAATTTAATTATGGATATTATTAACAGACAGCGTCCAAAATTTCTTTGTCAACCAATTTTTTTTTAAATAAATCCTTAACGACATTTTCGTGTAACCGAAGAAACCGTGGCTTAGTCAGCTTTAGACGAATTAATTTCATTGTTTCAGCCGTAAAACGTCCACAATTGAATACAGGCCTCCCTCATGGATCTCCATGAGGGATAATTGCCATACTCACCAAGCTTGGCAGGTGCGTAGGCAAGTGCAGTACGGCATGCTGATACACGGAAAGACACTGCTGCCCATCTTCTGGAGGTATCCCTTAGCAGGCTTTTTCTGCATCCACGGGCCCGAGAGGAGGGGTAACATTCTACTGCAGGCACCCCACGGCTCCATTATTTGTCTATTTGTCTGTAATTGAAAATATCGTGAAGAAACCCGTGGCTTAGACAGCTTATTTACTCTGAATATTAAACAGTTGTCGTGGGGTGCCAGCAGTAGATTGCCTATTCTTTCTTGCCCGTGGATGCAGTAAGTATCTACCAAGGGATACATCTGAAAGATGGGCAACTGCGTCATTCCGTGTATTAGCATCCAGTACTGCGCTCGCCAACCCGCCTGCCATGCGTAGTGAGTATGGCAACAACCCCCCATGATCAGAAGGGGTACATGGCGATTTATGAGTGAGCCTGTCTCCAACAGTTAGACGTGCTATGGCTGAGAATAAAACTCTGAATATCGCCGAATAAGTTGAGAGGGTGGGTGCTGGACAATAATCCATCATAATAATGTCTCCAGCACCACACCGCCCCGTACAATATAAATTCCAGCTACTGGCGCTGTATAATCATCTAGAATAATATTTTTAATCTCGGTACCTTTTAAAGTTATGGTAGTCCTAATTGCAACGAATTCACAATTTCAGTAAACATTACTCTTCAACAAACACGAATTAACAAACTTTCTTAGTTACTGTTAATTATTCTGCGCCCAGTTATGCGAACTTTATATTTGACCAGCCGAGCCACAATTACAGTTATATTCTGCAGTTTTTACATAAAGGAGAACAGTTATTAGTGAAAAAGGTTAGGTTAAATAGAGACTTCTTACCGCAGGCACAAATATAAGTGAAAATCAAGCATGGTTATAAAATATTTGCGTATAGTATTCGTTGTCCAACAACTTTTTGTGGTCTGTGTTCACGAACTCTTTACAAAAGCAGTCCATGAGACCTTGGGTACTCTCGTGGTTATCCAAAATCCAGGTTGGTCGAACTTTTTAATTTCATCCGTCGAGAAAAGTTACGCTGTTATGAGAGAGAAGTTTCGGATTAGTTGGAGCATTAGTGTTCCTTCAGTTTTTAATTAAACTAAGGTGAAGTGGCGGCTGCGCTCGGGAGGGCTTACTAGTTGGACTTATGAATGTGGCAGTGGGGCTTTTCTACGTCATCGTGAAGTTGGTTAATTTGGGAGACAATAAAAAGCAATGAAAATATCTAGTTTTAATTCCGCTAATGCTGAGATACATGTGCATATGCACCGCCCTCCCACCCGCTAATTATGCACATGCAGGGGGAAACAGGCTGTTAGTGCAACATGCATACCCAAACCCACACGACGACACGTGTTTCGCCGCATAATTTGCGGGCGGTGCATATGCATCTCAGCATTAGCGGAATTAAAACTAGATATTTTCATTGCATTTTATTGTCATATGGATTTCCGCAAAGTAACGCCTGATTCCATTAATTATATTAATTTGCGAGAGTATGTCGTTTATCAGTATGCTCCTCATTCTTCACAGAGTTTAAAGACAGAGAACTGTATCTCATCTTGACACTTTGACTAACATTGCACTAAGGTATTTAATTCAAACGGCTGCCTGACACGACCAAAACACGCGCATACACCGAGCAGCTGTATGCGCTAAAGAGCTTGGGTATTGTATGGGTCAAATCAATTTCTTACGACTTTGGTCTAAAATAATAAATGAAGAAGTATAATAATGTCCACTTGTATACAAATGTCGATGTATAAAAATGCCAACAATAAATTTTGCAAATATGCAAAAAGGACACGGTATATTCCTCCCTCGATGAGATCTACTTTTTTGATGACAGCTGCTGTCAAACTTCAAACAGCGATATCTCGAGAACTCCTCTTTATTAATAGGTACTATCTATCATTGATATGAAAATAACATGACCCTACTCTTTCTGTCTAATAATATAAGTATATTGGACCCGCGTTAAACTTTCCTCGCTTGCGCGTGGCAGTTAAACAGATGACATTTGAACAATAGATTACAGAATTGTTTGTGGGACTGTCCCGGGAGCAGTTTGACTGTCCGAAGTCCCGGAGTCGGGGAGTTCCGGCCGGTCGCCGGGCTAGCTGCATGTGTTTGTTTCATGCCACGCTTCCTTCCGGCTAGTCCGGGGGTCGGGGCGCTGCTCTGCTTATATTAATTCTGGGATTGTAAGCTAAAGGACACTGCTTAAGATCCAAATTCAAAGTGCTAGATGAAGATTAAATACCTTGAGTATCCTAGAGGTGCAAAATTTCAAGTCTCTAGGTCCTGTGGTTTATGCTGTGCGTTGTCTGTTAGTCACTCAGTAAATAACGAAAGAGTTTTATATATATTGATTTATTTAATATTTAATCAAAATCACGTTTGTTGTATTGGGAGCCCCCCTTAAATGTTTTTTTTTTGTAAATTTCAACTGTATAGCTATCACGGTTTATGAGACAGCCTGGTGACAGACAGACGGACAGACGAACAGAGGAGTATTAGTAATAGGGTCCCGATAACCTTTGGGTGAGGAACTCTGAAAAGTAGAAACTAAAAATCTTCAATTCTTTGTGCAGCATTTCTGTCCATAACAGATTTGCCAAGATCGATACGGGTATGCGTATGTATGAGGGGAATATGGTGGTTGTGCGTTATAAGCGAAATCAGGCTGCGACCCGGAAACCGGCCAATACGTGATTTATTGAAAATAAAGGGTCAGACGTCTTGGCAGGGTCCGACGGGCACAATAAAGGGGATTTTATTATTTTACAAAAACATGTCGGGGAAAAACGCTGGTCGAATATTTGTAGAGGTGTTTGAGCGTGTGAGGGTTTGTGATTGTGACGCGTGGTGTGGGCGAGCAGCCGCCCGGTAACCTCTGTTCAAAGACGAAGTGAGAAGTCAAAAATCAGCGGGAAATAAAAATGCTAGGGATTCACGAATTAAATCACGAGATTTATTTATTTATTTATAAATTCTTTATTGCACAAAATTTTTACAAAGATGCACAAAAGGCGAACATAATGCCGTAGGCATTTTCTACCTGTCAACCAATTATTGTAGGAATATCAACTTGGCGTGCATAAAGAAACAGATAACAACTTAACTTATTGCCAATTAATCTAAATTTAGCATCTACAAGACTTATGTATCTAAAACAAATACAAATAATGTAATATATACAATAATTATACACATCTATAATATGAATATTATAATACATATATATATATAAATACATATATATATATATATATATATATACATACATACAAATACATATATAAATGGAGCTAGTATATTACGAAAAGCCCAACAATAATAATAACTGCCAGAGAAATAAAGGATAATATAAAAAAAATAAAAATAAATAGAAAGAAAATAAAATACATTATGAAAGTTTAGATTCCACAGGAAGAAAGTGATAGAGTTTTAAAGTACAGTTCACGAGTCCGTTTCTTAAAAATCTCTTTTGAGATTCGTAACATTATCAGCCTAAGTTTTATATGATGGTGGACACTTGTAATGGGGTGCCGGCAGTAGAATGTTACCCCTGCTCTCATGCCCGTGGATACAGTAAGATCCTGCAAAGGGATACCTCTGGAAGTAGCAGCAGCGTCTTTTCGTGTATCAATATCCCATACTGCGCTTGCCAGCCCTGCCAAGCGTGGTGAAGATTAGATCAGATAGACGTTGGCCTTGGGTTGAGAGATGCAAATTAGCCAAGTGGATAGAATGCTGTTCATCATATGCTACCCTGAAGTGTAAGAAGTTCGTGTGGGTTCATTACTTTGTTAGGTCATATTACAGATGTCATTAATAGATTGCCAAAGTTTTTTTGGATTGTCCTTTTGCAGTAGCTTATTTTCATAGTCAGTTTTAAGATTTCGAAGTAGTTTAACAAAGTAGTTGTGGTACCGCTGTACGTTATTTTAAGAATTTTATTGCCTGGATCTCTTTTACTGCTAAATGCGCTCGCCAAAGCCTGCCAAGCGTGGTGAGTATGGCAACTATCCCTCATGGAGATCCATGAGGGAGGCCTGTTCAGTAGTGAACGTTTTACGGTTGAAGAGATGAATATTGGAGTCTACACACATCTAATCCTAAACTAAGCAAAGCTTGTACTATACTGACACCAGATGATAGAATACATATTTTTTTTGTAAATACGTACTTATCATACATAACAAAAAAAATACCCAGACCCGGGACAAATATCTGCAGAACAATAATTATTAGTAATATTTGTCCTGAGGCGGGAATCGAACCCTCCTACGTATAAGTTGGCGTGTTTTTTTTTGTTAATATGTTTACATATCCGTTTAATAATTATATTCATAGCACAACAAAATAATAATAATTGTAAAAATCACTGAATTGAACAATTGAATAAAATATATATGAAAGTATTAATTTGAGTAGAGAAAAGGAGTTGAGTATGAGAGGAACATAAAGTTGTTTTTTTTTAATAAAATATTTAATTAATCTAAGTATGTTTCATTGCTATCTATGTACTTTTGAAAACACTTTGAAGGCGGTTTGGTCTGCCCCATCGGAGTTGAATTTTTTCCCTTGCAAGAAGTTATCAAAATTTCTAAAAAAAATGGTAATCTGCTGGAGCAAGGTCCGGAGAGTTCGGTGGATGTCTTAGACATACCATTTGAAGCTCCTTCAATTTGGTAGCCGTCTGTTGAGCAGTGTGTGGTCTAGCGTAACGTTGTCCTGAAGTAGCAGTGGCCTAGAGCGATTGACCAGCCGCGGTTGTTTAGCAGCTAGCTTTTCCATCATGGTTTGCAGTTGCTGACAATAGACATCTGCCGTAATCGTCTGGCCAGATTTAAGAAAGCTGTAGTGGACGACACCGGCACTGGTCCACCAAATGCTCACAAGTAACTTTTTTAAGTCAGTTTCCGCTTGGGGCATGATTTGGCTGGTTCGCCAAGGTTCAGCCATTGCGATGAGCGCTTCCGCTTATCGTATAGGATCCACTTTTCATCACAAGTTGTTTAAATTTGAATTTGGAATTCCTAACCAAAGAGATTTATTTGAGATCAAAGTGGCCAGTAAGACAAAACGACCCATCCCCACAGAAAAACCTTTGTATATTATTATTTTTTTAATCACTGTAGCTGGCCATGTTGAACCTCTGGTCACGACACAATATTAACACATATTTAACCGGGTATTTATCGCGTTATTTACCTTTATTATTGCCCGATCCATCGTGGTCCCGGGAAGACTAACATGTTCAACATGTCAGTCTAAATGAGAGAAGGTGACTGATTGGTTTTAGTGACACTAGGGTCACAGGGACCGGAGTTATTGAGAAATCAATAGGTCATCTAAAAAATAAAAGTCTTCAAATGGTCGAAAACGTCCGAAAACCCAAAAATGCCATTTTTGACATTCGGCGACCTTTTGAGGCCTTCGCCCCCGTTTCTGGTACCCCGTACTAATGCTTGTTTTATAATAGCTACCTACGTAATCAATCTGACTTTCATGTCTCATGTGTATCCAAGATCAGCGAGCAATTTTTTCCTGAGGGTGCTTCGAAGGGAGGTGAAACTTGTGTATTATTTTGTTTAGTTTGCTTGTTTCAGGTTTGTTTTGCATGATTCGATTCCTTGGAGTATTTATTAGCCTAACTATATATAATATATATAACTATTCTTATTTGGGCGTAAAGGGAGAATATTCCACGCACTTTAAGTCTAAAACACATTTGAGCAAGTAATGGGGGTGACCACGTGACCATCATTAGTACGAAAAGCCTAAAAAAGGTTCGCACAAGGTTTTCCACTCGCTTACCCTTTTTAAATTGTAAGAACATATAATCGAAGATATCCGCAAGAAACCGCCAATTAACTATTTGTAATCAGCATTCTTCATGTCGAAACTATTGTGATTCGTACAGCCAAATCCACCACCACGTATTCTAACAGTGCTGCCTTGCCGAAACGTCGGGTAAACATGCATATACTTCCGTAGGTTCTCTGTGTGTGCTATATCGTATGTATGATGGGGAATGTTCTGAAGAACTATTCAGCTTAATACCCGCAGCTTACTTCCATCAACGCACTACTCGTCATAAAGCGAATTTTCATCAGCACCATCTGGATAGCTGGTTCTCCAGAACCACTTCAATATTATCTAATGACTGTATAATCCGAACAGAACTCAACACTCCTGCATCCAATAATGGCATGACGTGCACCAGAACCACCAGTAAATCCTACATATGTATATTACACTTCAAATTAAGATAGCTGCCCGTTAATGTTCTTATCAAACAAAAAAAAGTATGGCCTTTACATCTATTATAGATGATTTATACATGGTCAGAAACTGGTTAAAATGCTGTACGGGACGTTGCAGTGCCTGGGAAATTGTTAGATGGATTAGGCTTGCCCAGCACCTATACCATCCTCCCAGCTTAGTCGTCTATAATATTAGTCAGATGAACGAACAGGTCAATTCGTCTGAAGCTGACTAAGCTGTGGGTTTCCTCAATGTGTTTTCCTTCACTGCTAAGCACGTAATAAATTTAATGTGAACATACAATTATTAAGATCATCAAACAAAAACGTTATACGTATATCTTATAAAAATGGCGATAACGCACTAGCCTTTGCTGAGAAATAATATCCAACTAAACTTTTCTTCTCCCATATTAATAGAAAACTTGCTAAACTACGCACTAAGCTTGTTGGCAAGTAGAACCATCCCACGCTATTGTTCATAACACTGCACGGTTCTGCAAAAATTAATAAAGTTAATGTTAATCCGTCACGTGAATGAATGAATGAATAAACATTTATTTGTGACACAATACAAAGTTATACTATATGACATGACCTATTTATACATTAAGGATATTGTTGTGTCACAAATAGGCGTCCAACTCAGCATTTGCGAATGGTTTTCATAGAGGTTAAACTTAGGCATACCAAGGTACTACTCGGAGTCTATTATTGCCGTTCCTCTAAATTTAAATTAATTTAAATTTAATTAATTTAAATTTAACTTAATCCGTTATTTTAAAAGCTCTTGGAAGGCCTCACTCCAGCTTTTACCCACACAATAATCTTAGGTGATTTTAACACATGCCTCGTTAACGGGGATTCCCGTTCAGCACAGTTGCTAAAGCCCGTAATTTATCAATAATCTCTTTTTCTCCTACCCATCATTGCCCAAATTGTAATTCTTCTCTTCTGAATTTGATACTTGTTTAATCCACTAATAATGTTTCTAAACATGGTCAATACACAGCAAATGCTTCTTTTCATTTCATGATTTAATTTTTCTCTCGTTTATAGCCATTTTTAGGGTTTCGTTTTAAAACCAGAAACCTATATAGTTTCTATATTGGATTATCGGGTATTTATCGCGTAATTACCTTTATTTTATTCCCGACGTTTCGACCGGATTGCACCTGACCGTGGTCGCGGGGAGACTGGCGTGCTGAAGTTTACAATAATGTGTTGTGATCCAATATAGTAATAATGTGTTGTGATCGCGATAGTTTAAAAAAGACTATATAGTTTCTGTCTGTCTTTCTGTCTGTCTGTCCATCCGTCACCGGCTTTGCGAAGAGACTATTGATCCTAGAAAGCTGTAATTTTACATGGGCATAATGAATAAGAACTCCGAGACAACACGACAAAAAATGCTGAAAAAATAATTAATACTAATTGGGGTACCTCCTAAAGGGGGTGATGAACTTTTTTTTCTTGATTTTCCCATGGTGGGGGGTGTCGTTGAATAGGTATTTTAAAACCATTTTTCGATTTAGGGTTCCGTTTGCGAAACATTAAAGTTTTAACCTTTTTTCGAGTAGAAATTCATTTATTTATTTCCATAGTTTGCAATAACAAAACATAGACACAATAAAAATACATATTTTATCATATATGTTAACAGGAAATAAGACACATGAATGAATCTGTTCGATTCCTTGTTTTAAGAACTGTGATAAGAAGCGGTTAGAAAACACAGTTTTTTTATTGTTATTTTTTCGAAGTTAGAGCAAATTTAATTCCAAACACTTTTGTCTTCTACCTCTAGATAATCCGATATTTTATGCTAAGCTTTATTGAAAAGATTGAATTTTTTTTTTTAATTTATTGATATAAAATTTCTGCATTTCTATAAGAGTTTTATTGTAGAAGCGTATACATTACCCCCTGAAATCCTCTCCCCTCTAAAATCTAAACTGCTAACTTTATAAATTTAATATGTTTTGGTACTTCTAACAGCAGGTCCACGGTTAGCTACGGAACCCTAGATAGCGCGAGGCCCAACACGCACCTGGCCTAATTTATTATTTTACTGTTAACTTAAATACAGGACTTGAACTTAAGGATCAGTTTGACCAATGGGGCTTAGAATTCCGTCGGAATCAAACATGTTAATACGAACTTTAATTTCAATGTAAGTACGTTTCCCACCAAGCATTTCCAGTGATGCCACCGCCCGTGGCGCTGTGGCGCGCTCGCCCCCGCGCTGGGGACTTGCCGATAGATTATAATAAAATTTAAACATAGTTCCCTGGAGGTACTCAGTTGGGAACTAGACCGCGGCGTCGACTGCGTAATCAGAATTAATGTGTACCACATTCAACATTTCAGCCGTTAAGCGTCTACTACTGAAAACAGGCCTCCATCATGGATTTACATGCGGGGTTGTTGCCATACTCACCATGCTTGGCAAGCGGGTTGGTAAGCGCAGTACGGGATGTTGATACACGGAAAGACGCTGCTGCTTTAATATCCATGGATGCATGCATATGCATCCATGGATATTAAAGTAGGAGGAAGAGAACATTCTACTGCCGCACCCCACGGCGTGCCACCTTAAGGATCGTTCAAATGCTCGCTGGGCATGCGGGAATATTGTATTTTTAGGGTCCTGGCCCAAAATGGTAAAAGGAATACTTACGGTGTGACTTTTTCTGTCTGTCACATGTGCATATCTTAAGAACTACTGATGCTATCGACTTAAGCTTTTAAAATGTTTAAATATATACTTATAATGGTTGCAAAAGAGGCAGAAAGGGGGTCTCAAAAAGTGGTGTTACTAGGTCATGTTGGGTATGAAAGGGCTTAATTTGCACATAAAAAAATCTTTTTTTTGTTTTACTTTAAGTAGTTATGTTTTCGAATTATTTACAAAAATACTGAAAAAAATACGCACCATCTAGCTTACCTGCTTAGGTGACTATTAGGTCCATCAAGTGCGACTTTTAAGGTTGGGTTGAAAAAACAATAAATAGACGTAAAAGAGTGAGGTTTATTCTTTGCCACTTTCCCTCACTTGGAATTAAAAGTTATCCGAAGCGAACGAATTCAATTTTGGGCTCCATTCAACTTAGATGCGTTTCGTTTTTATTTTGTAAACTGAACATTTTAAGTAGCATTTTGCTCTATTGAACAAATATTTAAAGACTTTGACCTTGAAAAGCATGAATATGAGTTTAATAAAATATCCCTGTATTTTATAAACACAATCGTACTCGACATTGTTTTATCGCGTTATTTACTTTTATTATATCCCGACGTTCTGGCAGGATTGCACCCATCGTGGTTCCAGAAATAAGATTAAAGATGTTTCCTAAACTTTTTCTACTGACCGTCAGTTTTTTTTAGCATTTGTCCCGGGGCACACTGTACCTTGAGTTGCTCAATTCTTAATGAGCGGAAATTTTTATTTCTCAAGGCGGAAGGGACAGAAATTTTTATCGGAGTTACCTTGTTTTATTGTTCAAAGACGACTTGTAAATTTTTTATTAGGTTCTTCTGACATAAAAAAAAATTCAAAAAATTTTGATTTGAGTTTTTTTATGATTTTTTGTAGTTACGTACAAAGGCGGATTATCCAGGTAGGTAACGGTGTAAATTATATTTACTACAACACTTCACACCATACAACAAATCGCGCACATTAAATACGGTTCCTTCTCTAGAGGTATTTTGTCTCCGAAATTTTATATCCCTAATATAATATAACATAACGCCGTGGGGTGCCGGCAGTAGAATGATACCCCTCCTCTCATGCCCATGGATGCAGTAAGAGCCTGCTAAGGGATACCTCCGGAAGATGGGCAGCAGCGTCTATCCGTGTATCAACATCCCATACTGCGCTCACCAACCCGCCTGCCAAGCGTGGTGAGAATGGCAACTACCCCTCATGGAGATCCATGAGGGAGGCCTGTGTTCATCAGTGGACGTTTTATGGCTGAAATGAATATAATATAAATAATCCAAAAAATGTATTTTCTTTACTTATTTATTTATTTTTGACAAACACAACACTTACAATATTAATGTTTGTTAGAAAAAACACCGAAAATGTATAATTTTAACAATTCTTTTAATTAGGTTTTGTGTCTAATACTCTGCTTCGATAACAAGATAAGACCTACGGATGATGGTGGGTATCATCACGTGACACTGTGATCTCAACCACCATTCCCTAAAGACAAGGGCCACAGACAGCGGACTTTGTCGCGGGTGTCTTAAGGAGGAGGAGACAGTGGATCACGTGCTATTGCACTGCACTGCCACAACGGACGCTAGATCAAAAACGGGACTACAGGAGCTCATAAGATTATGCCCTTCTTCTTCTACAACATCTGCATTAGAGTCCTTCTCCGGTACTTTAAGGAGTTGGGCTGGCGGGGTACCATCACGGGGGACAATGCACAATACATCCCAATGCGGGACGTCAGTGCAGATCTGGTTACCCCAATTAGAATAAGGTTATGTGTTTTTTTCATTAGACAAGTTGAGTTAAAAAAAACTTTTCAAAAACATGCTTTTGTTATTTTTAATGAAAAAAAGTGAAAAGTTAGAAATCTCCATCATCAGACCCTGGTTACCATCTAGCACCAAAGTACTCGTAAAGACGGATCAAACGAATCCAAACTCAATGGGGTTACGTCGTTTAACTAGCGAGTTCATATGGGCACATTCCGCTTCACATCAGATCAGCTCCATGTCATAGTAATTTTGAATTATCGTCCAAATCACACATGCATGCAAAATTTAAGCTCAGTCGGCACCGGGAAGTGGACCAAATTTAACTTGCAAGATTCAAGTACAGACAGACATAGGGACAGGTGAAACTGAATAAAAACTGATGATGTTTTTATTGAATAATCGAAACGTGTCGGAATAATCTTCGACACTACAATACTACGTCAGTAATCCCCGTTTTGCAAAATGAATAGTATATCTTACGTTAATTTTGAAAGTGCAATAAATAAAAACTTGTAAAAAAGGACATTTTATATGTAAAATTTTTAACATAAGAAGGAAGAGTTAGGCGTTTCAGATAAACTTATAACTAAGGACGACCCAAATAGGTACCTAAACGTGTTGCGTGAGATCAAAATATGAATATAGGTAAGGTTACATTTAGCCTGTTTTAACTTTTATTACTACAGGTTGTATTAAAACATGTGTTGGTATTATTTATTGGTATTGGTTTATGGGGTATTAATTGTCGAGTAATTCCGCCGTTTTAAGGATAAAAAAACCAGGTGCAATCCGGTCGAAAAGTCGTGATAAATACAATATAAAGATAAATACGTAATAAATTATAATAATAATGTTATCTATAGATAGACATATATATATGTCGGAGCATATTTTTTGTAAGTTGCTAAGTACTTGATTAGGCAGAGCGTCGTTGGTTACTTCGAGAACGTTCGACGGCTTCAAATTCAAGGAAGCGGCTAAGTACTTGATTGGGCAGAGCGTCGCTTGTTACTTCGAGAACGTTCGAAGGCTTCAAATGCTAAGTACATGATTGGGTAGAAAGTCGCTGGTTACTTCGAGAACATTCGAAGGCTTCAAATTCAAGGAAGCTGCTAAGTATGTACATGATTGGTTAGAAAGTCCCTGGTAACTTTGAGAACGTTCGAAGGCTTCGAATTCAAGGAAGCGGCTAGCTATAATGATTGGGCAGAGCGTCACTTGTTACTTCGAGAACGTTCGAAGGCTTCAAATTCAAGGAAGCGGCTAAGTACATGATTGGGTAGAAAGTCGCTGGTTACTTCGACAACGTTTGAAGGCTTCAAATTCAATTTTCGAATCTCGCTGCACTTGTAGTCGGAATAAGAAACAGCTGTAAAGTAGGCGGCCTAGTTCTTTCTTCGTTTCGAATTCCCGCCGAGCTGCCAAATGTGGCGCGCATTCCGAACGAGGTCGCGAGGCTTTGTTAAGCTTTTTCTAGTTCCTTTTATAAGGTTCCCGCTGTTTGAATACGTCTATGCGTTTTGATATCACGCCAAATGTATTTTTTTAGTAATTTCTCTAAGAGCCCGAAAAGCTTTTGGCAGTAAGCTGAGATTTTATTTAAGTTTTAATCGTGCGTGTTATTATTTTATGACTGTGTTGCGTAATGTTGGGTTAGAGATCTAACTGCTCTTTTGCTAAGCATAGTTGTTTAGTTGTAGAAACAAGAACTACTAGTAATCCAATACAGTTGACATGATTCATGTTTCATGACCATGGGGTGCCGGTAGTAGAATGTTACCCTTCCTCTGATACCCGTGGATGCAGTAAGAGGCTGCTAAGGAATACCTCCGGAAGATGGGCAGCAGCGTCTTTCCGTGTGTCAATATTCCTTACTGCGCTCGCAAACTGCCTTCCGAGCGTGGAGAGTATGGCAACTATCCCTCATGGAGCTTCATGAGCTTCAGGCTGTGTTCAGTAGTAGACGTTTTGCGGCTGAAATGAAAAAACTTATGATGTTTCGTGATGATAGATTGATGCAATTTTTTGGATTATTATCGTATTTCTCACTTAAGATAAAGATAAAAATAAGTAAATTTCGTGAACGTATTACTTGTGCATTGTAGGGTAAAAACAAACAAAATGTTTAAATTAATGACACGAAAATGGCCACCAATCAGCGTAAGCTGAGGCAGAATGCATCCTGCCACAGCGCTGGTCTTCCGTGGTTACTCTTTTCAGCAGGCACAAGAATCTTAATTTAAAAACAATATTACAATAAGTACAAATTTTATATAACAGACAACTACAAATAATATTCCTACAACAAAACGAGCATCAGTTTAACATTCAAGTTACGTAGGTGAGAATATCAACAAAACTTCATCATAGCCAGCTCAGCCGTAAGGCGTCCACTGCTGGACATGAGCCTCCCTCATGAATCTGTAGTAGAAGTACTATAGTAGAAGTAGGAGTACTGATCTTATGGGGGAAGTTGCCATACTCACCACGCTAGACAGGCGGGTTAGCGAGCACAGTACGGGATGTTGTTACAAAGAAAGATGCTGCTGTCTATCTTCCGGAGTTTTTTTATACGACTAAATGACGAGACATGCGCAAGGCCCACCTGACGTTAAGCGGTAACCTCTACCTATTGCAACTGCAATACCGCGGTAATCACGTTCACTTAGCACGTGACTAACGCTGTACTGCATTGCGCCCGTCACCCTGAGACATAGAGTTGTAGGGTCTCATATGCCCGTAATTTCCCTTACTCTTCAAACCGGAACACAGCATTGCAGACATTACTCCGTCACAAAAAGTGCTACTACTCTAGTTTAATATAATACAAATACATTTTATTGGTAAAATCAATTTACAGGTCGATTTATAATTTAGGCAGGTAGTCATAATACATTTATATAAAAATATATATATATATATGTATATATATAAAAATAATAAAAAATTATAAAAAAAAAAAAACATATAGTTAACCCAAGCCAGGGTCTTACTGCATCCACGAGCATGAGAGCGCAACATTCTACTGCCGGTACCCCACAGTTAACGACTTCATAATAAGTGTTTTGATTTACGATCTCCTTTCTAGGGCACGTCACGACCTTTAACGAACCCTAGATATCCAGTAAGTCCGATGATAAGGTTTGAGCTCAGACCTTTTTCAACTGCGAGACAGTTTGTGACGGCCAAAGCCCTAAGGACACATGTTTATTTGATAAATTGTGAGGTTAGTGAAGATGGTGGGTCTACTCGGAAAAAACTTATAAATAGGTT
The DNA here is from genome assembly GCA_963082625.1 of Pasiphila rectangulata. Classification (NCBI taxonomy): domain Eukaryota; kingdom Metazoa; phylum Arthropoda; class Insecta; order Lepidoptera; family Geometridae; genus Pasiphila; species Pasiphila rectangulata. The sequence goes on from OY720243.1 coordinate 21,688,305, forward strand.
TGTTTCTTTATATTCTTCAGTTTCTTACTCAAATATATCATCATCAGCCGGAGGACGTTCATAGCTGGGCAAATTCTTCCCTCATGTTACAGGTACTCATGTATGCAGGTGTTGCCATACTTACCACGCTTGTCAGAGTTGGCGGTTTTACGCCCCGCAAAAGATGTTTTACATTAAAAAAACATTACAATAAATTATTTTACGAGTAGTTGTGTTCGTGCGTAGAATTTTCGTTGACTTCAGGTAGAGCCAGGATCTGCTATAAGACCGGTTTTTGAATGAGATTGGAGTAAAATGTTCTAGACTTTATCAGCTCCCATTAAAACGAAATGAAAAAGTTCGAAATGATTTGTTTCCTCGCTCACCGAATGTCACGAGCTCGACCAGAAAGATAGGTCAAGTTTTACACAGCATTTTTTCCGGGGCTTTGCGCCAAGAATTATCGGAGTACAGTTAGCGGCTGTTGCTTTATAGCAGTAGTAGTGTATACTGTTGAAACGAATATAAATAACATAAATAAATATGTAGGCTTGAAAATTCACACAGTATCATCTTGCCTTGATAAGCAGAGCTTCAGTTTTGGGTACTAGATGAATAATATACTTAATACATCATTATAAATAGATATATATTTTTAATATATAGAGAAAAACATCCAGAACACTCTGGACTGAGTATCTGCAGATCACAGACATTTTGTTCCGAGGCGGGAAAAAAATGCGGATACCCAAAAATCGAGCTACATAATCCATAAGTAATCTCAACTGAGCGACATAGTATAGGAGCGTACCAAGAATGCTTCAGGAAGCCATTAAGATTACCAAGCATAGGTACTTTAACCGAGAAGATGGTTTTCAATTATCTGGAGACTGGTATCCTGTTTTGAAGAAATGTAGCAACCGAAAAAGTGCAGTTTTAGCCCCGCGTAGTGATACCGTTAGTCTTGTGTGCCGTGATCGAGTTGCGTTCGAAAGTGAAACCGATAGTAGGGCCATCATTCGCAGTCGCAGACTTAGAAAGAGGGCAGATCGTTTTTTCTGACAATGACTACCCACTCGCAAAAGACTTCAGTATAACTGTGACCATGACGTGTGAAACTGCGTCGGAATATAGGGAAACTGAAAAAGACTCAAATCATGGTAAATATACCGTTATTATTGCATATAATGTTAACAACCATGATAGTTTCAAAAGTTATAAATATATACTTTGTAATTTCTAATAATATATTATATAATAATATAAAAGTTGAAATATCACCAAACCAATTCCAAATATTTACGTGAAGTCTGATTATAATTTATATAATTACAAGGATAAAGTAGCCAAAACTAACTATTGCATGACCTCAAAAGTATGTCCATTATACAGCAATTAAAACGTATACGGCAGAAAAGGCAGAAACAGATATTGAAATCTTCAATATCAGATTTCAATATCTGTTTCTGCCTTTGTAGCTCTAATCTCCATGTGCCACATCAGCAACTGCTCGACTTGAGGATGACGTAAAGCTAACAGTAATGAGATAGAATCTCATCCAATTCCGAAGTACCAAATTAAAATGCTTGGATTATGCGTGGGTTTGAAACTGGCTAAACGATGGGGCACAAGCAAGCCGCAGAACAAACATTTTTAAAGGTGATTTTTATCACGAAAACTAAAAAAAAGTTTTTGACAAATGAACAACATATCGATAACATATTTTTTTACTACTAAATAATGACGAGGTAATCCGAAGCCATGTCTGTTCTTAAGCCGTAACCTCACCTATTACAACTGCAGTGCCGCGGTGATTACGTTCACACTGAAAAAATACTATATTGTTTGTATTTGACTTTGCACAAATCTTTTTCTGACACTAGATTATAATCTGTGACTAGAAAATTACGAGTCTATGACATCATAATTAATCAGTTAGTGTAAGGATAGCCAGCGATTCCTAATGGCTAATCCTTATGGAAATACGATTGGAATTCCTCACTACGTATTCAAGGTCAAATCTCATATATCTCATACCCGCGCCGGTAGCTATAGGCACGGAATTATTCATTTTACCTGAAAGCATGTCTTTAACCCGCAAGTATAATAAAACATATGCTAAAAATATTTGTTGGCGCCATTTCTGACAGGTTAGAAAAGTAAGCTCTTTATGCCCATTACACACCCCTTTGTAAACGTAAAAGTAAATGCAGAACTCCACAGTGTAGGAGGAAATATTAGCCGTATTTCGCGGCTCGAGGGTGATCAAAAATACATTATTTATGAACTGTCAACGTATCGAGTTACGCGAATTTACAAGTGCAGAGAGAACGTACCGCGATCACGACCTTACATTTTGTTAGAGAAGTTAGTCCGGAGAAGGTGCAAGGTTATAGAGGACTCTATTATTAAATCACTTGTCTACTCGCATGACATTTTCGTTCGACTCATCGCTCACCTCAATTGACACGATTGGTGGAGAACACTCGCTTCCAGTAAAATTGTCATGTTAGTGATAGGCGAGGGATTCAAAAATAGAGCCCTATTCGTCTTACAAACACTACCCGTTAACTTTCCTGCGTATCCATTACGCGCTCCATGAGGCGCGTTCCAGCCACGCGAAATGGATACCGCTTTGGAACGCGCGCCAAAGTCAGAGCACTAAGCAAAGTTCTTAGGCTACCTTTCCTATTATTGTAACGCAGTAGATCATTGTTTAACCCCACGTCTGTGCAGACCATCTATGACACGTGAGGGGCGGACGCTTGCAACGAAATTACTTAGCAAGTAGCCAAAAGGGTGATTTTTATTTTATTTATTTATTTATTTGGTCACATAGTACAGAGTGATTACAACTTATAGGAATTTGATAATACCTGCAGTAGTTTTTTTTTAAAACTGCTGCATAAATTATCGCCCTCCTCGGAAAACATAAAATTACTGTGATCATTTTAATAATAATTATGTAATGGCAAAGACATGAGAAAAACGATAAAATTAACCCTTTTATAATGTTACTTGACACTGGCAGAATTGCGTGAAACCAAACACAAAAGCCATAATAGAACAAGATGAAGAAGATCGTACTTTGACAGGTGCCGGCCAGTTAAAATCAAATGGGACGGAAATGTTTATAGAATATGAATCATTGTGTCTCCTACAAAAGAAGGCGTTTTATTAATCATTTTTCAATATATATTAAGATATCAATATATTTTCAAAAACAATTTCAAAATATTTTTTTTTCATTTTCCATACTCGGCTTTTTAAACTACTTGGTAATCTGTACGTCATGAGCAGGCATCGGGTGTTCGGCATAACTGACATGCTGTTGTCTGCGGTCGGTCGGTTCAATACAGATTTACTTTGTAAATAGTGTATTATCAGATGCTTGTGCTTTTCGTGTTTATTTGAAATGCACAATGTCGACATTTTATTGTACTGTGCGTCAATATGCTGCAGATTAATAATAAAAAGAGTATTTATGATTGTTTCAGATATTTTTTTTGTAAATGAATGAATTAACACTTTATTGTACACAAATACACTTAATAATAAAATATTAAGAGACGTACCGTGGTAAGCCGTGGGGTGCCGGCAGTAGAATGTTACCCCTCCTCTCATGTCCGTGGATGCGGTAAGAGCCTGCTAAAGGATACCTCCGGAAGATGGGCAGCAACGTCTTTCCGTGTATCAACATCCCGTACTGCGCTCGCCAACCCGCCTGCCAAGCGTGGTGAGTATGGCAACTACCCCTCATGGAGATCCATGAGCGAGGCCTGTGTTCAGTAGTGGCCGTTTTACGGCTGGAATGATGATGATGAAGAGACGTACCTACAAATAGTCGGCATTATTGTGCAGAGCAATATTTTATGTGCACAGTGAATTTAAGAGTATCTGTGTGTCTACCGTGAGTTGTCACTGTTAGATCGCTTGCCGTTACTACAGTATTAAGTACTAGTACGTTACTATGACATCTGTCAGATTTGTAACTCATGTTACCAAATTCTTAGTAAATAAAGCCCAAACTACAGTCGCTGTAGTGTAGTTTACTGCGTATTTTAGTACCAAACTATCCGTTAGAGGCGCTGTACAAGTTTTCATACATTTTTTTAACAGTCGCTAGCGAGCGATTGTGAAAACTCATGGTAGACCTACTGTTACTTAGGACAGTCAGTAGCAGAACAAGTTGCAAGTGACTGCGCTAATCCTGGTACAAGTTAGTCTGATGACCCTAAGAAGTTAAAGTAAAAACAAAAATATATCCGGTCGAATTGAGAAACCTCCTCCTTTTATCGTCGCTGTTCAAACCATTGAACATGTTTTTATTTTTATAAATCCTAATTTAGCGTAACGTTATAACTAAATTAATATTTTATAATTTATTTTGTTTAGTTGTAACCACATACAAATGTAATAAATTCATCAACAAACAAATCAAGCCAACGGCATAACTATTACCTTTAATGTTAGCCTAGATGCGTTTATGAGGTTACAGCATGTATCTTAAAGTAAGAACGAATGCAATTATGTGTTTGTTTTTCTTTTGTAAATTAACATTTCTAAGTAGCTCATAAGCTGTAACAAATACTGACTTTGTCAATAATACCTACATACGTTGAGTAAAAAAGCAAGCATACTTCAAGCTGTCAGATGACGTCACAATGGCAGCTGTAAAGTGGCGCCCTCTAATGTGTCGCATTAAACTACAGAGCATCTCGTGGCATTCATAAAGTCCCGAAACAATGGTAAAAACTGTCAACTCGCTCCAAGTTTAATTGCCTAAATAAATCTGAGGCAGGTGGTGGCCACGAGGTTGATGCAAGCGGATCATGGAAATAAATCAAAAATGAAAAGTTAATAATTCTCACTCGGTTGTAACCGCTTGTTCTCCACACTCGGAAAAAAATCTGCTGGGAACGAAATCAATTAATAACAAATGATAAAAAAAAACATAACAAATAAGAGGCACAGTGGGCAGCCTTATCGCTAAAAGCATACAATGTTCACAACCATGATAGTTTTAAAAATGATTTCTTTAATTTAAATGTGTTTTGTTTTTCATTTGTAAATTGATATTTCAATGTGGTCTTTGTGTCCGAATGAATAAACACTTTTTCATTTTTAATCCTACCAAATAATTATTTTTATTAGATAAAGTAAATTTGCCTTTCACATCTATTATAGATGATTTATACAGGGTCAGCAACTGATATTCATGCTGCACGGAACGCTGCCGTGCCTGGGACATTGTAAGCTGGATTAGGCTTGCCAAGACATATACCATCCCCTAAGCAAAGTCGGCTATATTTCAAGCTTGTGTAAGCTTGCAATAAATGTTTTCTTAACGGACTTCAAATGAGGAGGTTCTCTGTATGATTCGACTGTATTAATTTTAATTTAATTTAATTCCACAAAGATCTGTAGAACTACTGTTCAGTTGTAAGTGTAGTTTTAACAATTAAATATATTGAAAAAGTCTTTACAATTTCCTAGTAACCACGCCAATCTCGTAGCCTTGCACAGAGAGAGCTTTTCCACTGTCCAGATGCAAATGAAACTCTTTGTAACGAACCTTAAGGGATTTATTAGTAAAAAAAATTCGACCGGAACCCAGCAACAAAAGTAAACAGAGCAGACGACCTCTGTGGCGCAGCGAGGTCCGCCTGCTTTCTGGATGTTTTTCTATATTTAATAAAAAATATTTTATATGTAGTATAATGTATTAAGTATATCACTTCAGTTTATCCGTGATCATTACGTGTGAAACGCGTCGACATACGGGAAACTCAAAAAGACTCAAATCATGGTAAATATCCCATAAATATCTAATGACAACATTAAAAAAATGCCAACACTTAAAATTAATATGAATTACTTACCTAAACTGTTATTGTTATACAGGCCGTGTTGGCCAAGTAGTATGTATGTACTTTCAATCCGAAGGTTCGATACCGGCCGTGCACTAATGGATTTTTCTTTCTTGAAAAATGTATGTGCACACTTAACACGTGCTTTAACGGTGAACGGTGGGAAACCCGCGGCTTAGTAGCTTCAGACGTATTGACCTGTTATTTTCTCTGAATAATAGCTGACTAAGCTGAGAGGATGGTATAGGTGCTGGGCAAGCCTAATCCATCTAACAATGTCACAGGCACTGCAGCGTCCCGTACAGCATGATTACCAGTTGCCGACGCTGTATAAATCATTTTTAATAGATGCAAAGGCCTTACTTACTTATTATAGTCATATCTGATGATGATGATGACGATGATGATTGTGGAGGTAAGTATGAAGATTATTGTATAGGGATATATTATCGATATTGAATAGTTTCGATAACCATCTGTGGAAGTATATTTTGTGAAATGATGATGATAAAGAGGATTCATCATTTCCACTTCACCATCAAATTTTCCGAATACTTGACCTTTAGATAAATATTCTAATATTACTATATATTTACCTACAATATTTAAGCAGTTCCTCGATCCTTATGGATCCCATCATTGGAAGTAAGTTTTTAAAAAAATAAGACCTTATTAAAAGTGTATCTATTTTAACTTAAAAATAATTATTAACGACGGAGTTAAAATTTAAAGAAAGTAACAAAGGTTAAAAAAAATACAGACGACTTGACGTCCTTTTCTTGAAGCGATTTAAAAAGGTCTACCGAAAGTGTCTGACCAGCTTAAGTAATTTCCTACCCACCAACGTGCGTTATCATTTTCTTTTGTCGACGATTACAAAAACTAAATGCACACTAAATTTCACCACATGCCAGAATAATGAAATGTGGTACTCAGCACTGTACTATATAAAATGCAACTGAATGTAGACTCTAGCGCTACCGGATAAAGGCTACTGAAATATAGGGCGTGTAGGAAGAACTGGAGAGACTGCATGTAATATTGAATCGTAAGGCGGTGGGTGAGGGTAGGAGATAGAACGGGGCTAGTATAAGTCATTTAACATGGCCGGCATGTCTTGTGGTGTGTGAACTGTAAACTCTTATGAGCAAGGGGAGCGCAGACGTGCGATAGATTCCTCTCGGCATTGCTCATAGGTGGTTAATGAGAACTGTTTGCGAGAACGTGTACAGTTTGTTGAAGGTGACGTGAAACGTGTTGCCCTACAAAAGCATTATGCTGTAATCTCATCAACCAGTGCAATATATGGGAAAACATCATGAACAGAAACTATAATTCTGACATTTAGCCTTGAAACATATGATAACTATTCATTTTGTTTAAACGGGGATTACTCACGTAGTATTGTAACGTCGAAGATTATTACAATACTACGTGAGTAATTCCCTTTTTTACAAAATGAATAGTACATCTCACGTTTATTTTGAAATTGAAAATATGATAAACGATAGACTAATTAAAAACGTATGTGTACCCGAAACAATTATAGAACTGCTACGGCAGTAAACATAAATTATAAATGTACTAGCTGTCCTGCGCAGTTTCGTCTGCGTCACATAAGAAAGAGAGTGGGTGGTAGGCACCTGTAATTAAAATGCGCGCGCGGTACAACTGTAATATCTTCTGAGATATTCCTTTAATACAAATGGTGTAAGGGGCAATTTAAAATTGAATACTTATGATGAATAACGTAATCATTTGGATAAGGATTGATATCATGTTCCTAAAAACGCCTTCACAATAATGCATTATTTATGAATAATTTTTTACCTTATCAGAGGTAATTTTAGAGGTTGGTGAACCTTAAAAGATATACATCGCATACTTTTTAATGTGAACAATTCCACCAAACATGGTGGCTGCGTATACTTTACCTCTTTACACGCAACGGAAGCTCTCAAAAGGAATACATTTTCCTCGTTTTTGCAACATTTTTCAATGATGCTCTGCTCCTATTAGTCGTAGCGTGGTGTTATTTATATGATACTTATATATAACCCCTTAACCTTAACCTTCTTCAATAATTAGACTATCTAAAACCGAAATATTTTTTTAATTAAAAGTAGTATTTCCTGAGATAAACGGGTTCAATCAAACATACGAACTAAAACCAAACAACTCTTTAGGTTTATAATAATTAGTACAGATAATGAATTCTCCTGACCCAACTTCTGCACTTCTGTGGAAATTGAAACTGAAACGTTTCTGTTGCCATCTTTAAATGATCCTTTGTAAGCTTTATATTTATGGATATTTCTTAACACCATCTCTATGCTAGCATTTCACTTCGGGCTGGCACAATATCTTTTCATCCTCCTCAGTTTTAACCTCGTCACTCTCTGCCTCATGTCCTCATTCACACAACCCATCCATCACTTGAGAATAATTGAAATTTCAATAGATGTGAAGACGTTTAATAAAAAAGTTAAGTTGCACAAGTTCCTCGATGCAGTCCAAGCCTTTCCGCACGCTCGGCCATCTAGCGCTTCCATCAATTTGCCACGAGTGGCGAGCGCTTTAAAGCGTAATGGAGCGATAGCTGCCACGAGGATGCAGCGCATTTAAGCGCTTTACACAAAATATGATATAGCAGCTGAATGGATGTCTTGCGCTGGATGGAAAAGATGCGTAACTGCTCTGGTGAGTGCCAACGGACATTACACAAGATGTTTTGTATGTTTCGATTACAGCTTAACGGAGTGTTCAGTTTGGAAACATTGCAAAGACTTCAAAGACAAATACGCGAAGATTTAAGTGCTTGGTATAAATATAATCTAAAAGAACTAAGTAAAAAGTATCTACTAATAACTTCGTAATAAGTTAGCGTTACCCAAATGTAGGTTTTCAACCAGTAGTAAAAGTATTCTTGGAATATCTGTAAAGTTTTTAAAAGGATTCTGTCTGACTTCGTTTTTCTGCCTCTCAAAACGCGTCTATTTCATAACTCCTCTTATGTTTCTAAAATATTGGTCAATTTCTACAAAATAATGAATTCTAATTACTTTGATTCTTTAACGGTATATTTTATATTACAATTAAATTAATCGAACTAGGCTGGACACACATGCCTCATGTCAATCGATTTGTGGGCATATAACACCACGGAGTGCATCCCATCCACTGCACGCCGGGACGTGGGAGGCCCAGAAGGAGATGGCGCGAGCTAGTTACCCATTTAAAATCTTCGCCTGTAACAGAGTTAAATCGCGAAGAGTTAAAGAAGGGAAAGGGGCCTTTGCCCCGTAGTGGGACACAAATGTCTGAAAAATAAATAAAAATACTGAAAAAAAAATCTAACGATATTTAATATAACTTAGAAATATCCAAGCATTACTTTCAATAAGCCCCAAAACAAAAAAGGTTTTGTTTTCGACGGCATAATGAGTTTTTTGAAACGTTTATTCCTGACACGTATAACCAAGCCATCTGTTTACTTAGGTTCTGATACATTTAACCTTTGGCTTCGTGGATTTCCCTGAATTTCAAACAAACATTTTCGTTTAGGCAGATTTCATGCCGTAGCGTGCCGGCTGTAGAATTTTTCCGCTCCTATTTATTCAGTAGGAATCTGCCAAGGGATACCTCCGGAATATGGGCAGCAGCGTCTTACCTTGTATAAGCATGCGTCCTGCGCTCGCCAACCCGCCTGCCAAGCGTGGTGGTTCATGTTCACACCACATCAATTCATCATATCCACTACTGGACACAGGATCTCCATGAGGGGTAGTTGCCATACTCACTACGCTTGGCAGGCGGGTTGGCGAGCGCAGTGCGGGATGTTGATACACGAAAAGACGCTGCAGCCCAATTTCCGGAGGTATCTCTTAGCAGACCACGGGCATGAAAGGAGGGGTAACATTCTTCTGCCGGCACCCCACGGCTCCACATCAAATTAGTAACATCATGTATAAAAATAATTAAAACAAATAAGAATTCCCGATTTTATCCACTGCAAAACGACTTGTTTTCATGGGTTAGATAAAACATGTTGGAGTTAAGGAGTGGAGGCTCGTGACGTCAACATTCTAGAACGAGCAACTCGGCGCGTACCAGCGTGTGACGTCACGCGACATTTCTATGAAATGTATCGCGGTTATTTTTAGATAACGTTAAAAAATACGAGTCCAGTAGATTATGTTAATCTATTAGAAGCCTCGCACAAACGGGAACGGTCTGCGGCGCGCTTGTTAGTCAGAAGAACCAAACGCATGCTAACAATGATTTAGAAAGAATGAGCCTTGTTGGCCGAGTGGTATGTCCCATAATCTGCCAAGGGATACCTCAAGGAGACGGGCAGCAGCGTTTTTCCGTGTATCACCATCCTGTACAGCGCTCGCCAACCCACCTGTCAAGCGTAGTGGTAACAACACTCATGGTCACTAAGTGATCAATGAGGGAGGCCTTTGATTATATAGAGGTACATATATTGGTATTTCAATCAGGTCATGGGTTCGATACCATGAACCAATGGTTTTTTTTCGTGACAAATTTCAGTGCACATTTAACACGTGCTTAAACGGTGAAGAAAAACATTCTGAGGAAACCCGCGGCTTAGTCAGCTTCTGTATTGACGTGTTCTTTCCTCTAATAATAATTGCTAAAGCTGGGAGGATGGTAAAGGCTGGGCAAGTCTAATCCATCTAACAATGTCCCAGACACTGCAGCGTCCTGCACAACATGAATCCTAGTTGCTGACCCTGCATCATCTATAATAAATGTAAAGGCTAAACGCAGAAAGCTGCGGCTCATCCTCCAAAGTGATTCGTTCGTCCCGCTCACCATTTTTCTAAGTCTAATCCTAAGCTTTATTTATTTCCTTTTCACCGATTGCAAAATCCCAAGCCAAAGGCGAAATGCATTGCATACAAAACCAAATAAAGTCCCTGTAATACGCGATCACATCGCGCGTTAGTAATTCATTGCGCGCTCGCTACGCTTTACATCGCCGCTCGCTCGTAAACACGTTTTATTGAGTTGTGTATACAGCCGGCGATGAATATTAAACCACGATCAGAAATAGCGATACATACTCGTATTCTATAACAAGACTACGAGTAGTTTGTCGATAACACGATATTAGATTTTGATGAGCCATCGATTGGTTTAGTTTATAGCGAAACAGTGAAGGGGGAAATTGAGCAGATACGAGGCATACTTGAGAAACTGCACATGAACACTGGATGGCTTGACTATAAAATATTTTTTTTGATTGGTTCGGAATTTATCACACAAATTCGACGTTTTGAATTAAAGTTTAGGAGCGGGGGCTCGTGACATCAGAGCATAGTCATAAACTGTACCGTAACACGTCGGCGCGTGACGTCACGCTACATTTCGAGGATGTAGCGTCATGCAATCAAGTATCGCTGTGATTTTTAATTAAAAAATAAAACCGGACAAGTGCGAGCTGGACTCGCCCACCAAGGGTTCCGTAGATATGTTAGAACATAATAATTATTATAAATTAGCTGACCTGATTTAGTAGGTAAAAGTTTTAATAATGCAACCCATTCAATTTATGATCGCGCGTAGGGAGGGTTGTTTAACCACAATTAATGATTTCGTATTTTTTTTATGATTCCATTGCAAATGTATAGTTTTTGGAGTTTTCTCTGTATCAATAGTATAAGACGATATACCTTGCCAAATTTCAAGGTTCTATGTCTACAGAAACATTCTAAACTTTGATTCCTTTGAGAATGTCGAAATATTTTTTGTAGCTTTGAGTATATGTTTATAATTTCAACTCGATACCTTTACACGTCCTCGAGATAAAGGGTCTTGACAGACCGAGAGACGGACAGACGGCAACAAAGTGATCCTATAAGAGTTCCGTCATTTTCCGTCAGGGAACCCTAAAAATTAAATAATAAGTAAAAATAGGTATTCAATAATCATCTAGCCGTAGGTCATCCACTGCTGGACTAAGGCCGCCTCCATGACCTAGTACTGATCACGAGGGGTTGTCGCCATACTCAACACGCTTAGCAGGCGCGTTGACGGGCGCAGTACGGGACGTTGATACACGGAAAGTCGCTGCTGCCCATTTTCCCTTGGCCGATTCGTGCTGCATCCACGAGCAAGTTAGGAATAGCTGCCTATCTGCTGGTCTACTGCCGGCTTCCCACGAAATTTGTTTATTTCACATCAATTCTTCCAGCGCGATACATTTCCTTGCTCGATCGACAAACACGTGCAGAAAGGCAGCTAGTTGAAAGCTGCGCTTCAGTCTCCGCCTTTGCCGCTTCCGCCGGATATTAGCACAAAAACTGCGCCCGACGCCGCGACGTAATTAACTTGCATGTTTGTCTTTTAATGAGCGGAGCTGCGGCCCGCAGATAGTCCATTTCACATAGAGTCAAAGTCAAGTGTTTATTCATTATAGCACAAAAAGTGCAGAGAAATGTCAATTTACAAAAGTAAAACAATATACATTTAAATTTAAAGGATATAAAAACATGTTGATCGGACTCATAGCGAAGAGTCTCCATCAACATCTCGAGCGACTTTCACTAGGCAGTCGGATCAAGAGCCAGATACAAAAGGCAGTACTCCTGGACTCGGCATCATCGGCTTGTATTGGAAGGAGATTCCTTCCTTCTCCTTCTTTATAGTACAATATGAATTTTTAAGAGTTTACAAATTAATGATGTGAAATAATAATAAAGTTACAATTTTTTATTATTATCAGGTGAAATGAAAAATACCGTGTTTTGAACTGTGAAAAATATTATAACGTTATAATTATAAAATAAAAAAAAATACTAATTTTCAATGTACATAAAATAACAAAAAAACCGAGATGTTTCTTTTGCGCCGGGCCTGGGTCATAAATGACCATTCTCCTTTATACCTGATGTATGTCATCTTCTAAGACAGGTAATTTTATACTTAAAAGAGGGTCCCAAACTCATGAAATGTATTTAAGTTTAAGTTACAGAAATGACAATACTTGTATGTGGAATAAAAAAATATTGCTTCTTGTTCTTCATATCTGCAAGTTCTTGAGTTGTCATTAATTACCACCTAATCATCCTGCAGTTGCCTACAGCAACCCTAATCCAAAAATAACCGCGATACATCAGATCGAAATGTCGCGTTAAGTCACACGCTGGTACGCGTCGACGTGCCTAGGTACAGATAGATAGCTAGATAACTCTTTATTATACACCACATTGAAAATATACAAACAAATAAAGAACCTTATATAGTTGTACAAAACCACACAGGAGTACAAAGGGCGGCCTTATCGCTATGAGCGATCTCTTCCAGGCAACCTTGGGATGGACAGGAAATATAAAATGATATAGACAATGGTGTAAATATAAAATAATAGGGATATCAAATAAATATAAATATAGTCATAAATCACATATGTACATACTATACTTGGGAAATAAAGAAACTTACATAAAACTAAAACCAAAAGAGACTTACGTACATACAAATACATAATTACAGTGAATAATTGCCGTGGGGTGCCGGCAGTAGAATGTTACCCCTCCTCTCATACCCGTGGATGCAGTAAGAGCCTGCTAAGGGATACCTCCGGAAGATGGGCAGCAGCGTCTTCCCGTGTATCAACATCCCGTACTGCGCTCGCCAACCCGCCTGCCAAGCGTGGTGAGTATGGCAACTACCTCTCATGGAGATCCATGAGGGAGGCCTGTGTTCAGTAGTGGACGTTTTACGGCTGAAATGATGAATTACAGCGATAGATAATATTGATGAAGCAGTTTTTAAAGATGGCGAGTGATTTAGCTTTTTTGATGTCCAGGTAAAGTGCATTCCACAGACAGAAGTAAGACGTACGCCCCCCCCCCCCCCCCCCACCCCCCCACTTCTACACTTCAACTTTGCTTTATCTAAGTATTGGTTTACTTTACAAAAGTTCGGTGGTCGAAGGGCCACGCGTGCCGGGAGCGGTGGTGGTGTTCGTCGCTGGGCAACTACCTTCGCTGTTTGTAGAGTATTCAGTGACGAACGGGGAGCCGATTTCTCCTTAAGGTCCAACTAGTCGCGGAGGCAAAGTCGTCAGTGAGCGCGGCCTAAATGTATGCTATCTCCCCTGACATAGTGTGTTCACCCGCGCGCTAGAATGAGATGCACAGTGATTCATTCCTAAACCGACCGCGCAAAAATATCTATTCGCATATTTTTAGCACAAGGGTTATTTTAGAAAAATTTGAGTGTAATCATTTCAATATAACATTAAAATTTTGAATAATTAAACTATGCCGGAACGGCATTTATTTTTGAGTTTTCTTTCTCCTTATATTATTTAGTTTCGTCCAAAGTTGGGCTAAAATCAGTGTTGAAATACGAAAGTTTAGAAGCTTGTATTTTTGAAATAAATACTTTTTTACGGTTTGGGGTGTATACAAACATTGATTATGACGAGATAAATTGATTATTATCCTTAATGTTGGATGGTTAACGCCAAACAGTGGAGAAGTTACCCTTCCACGTTTGTATGGAAAGATGAGCGACTCGTTCATCCTTAAGGTGCCTAGTAGAGAGGTGAAACACGTGTCGAATCCTTTTTGAGTGTTTTTTCAAGCGCTCTATAGTTATAGGTTAGCGGATCTGTTACTAGGTATTTGTTGTTTATTTAGATATTATAATACATAACCGCAAAGTCATGCGTAAGTAAATCAACTAGGTTTTTTTATTTTTTTTATTCACCTTCCAAAACTTCTTGCTTTCATTGGCTGAAACCCCCTCTTTCTGTTAAAACACATATTAAAACCATAAATAATTATTAAGCGAGCTATTTGTCTCCTTTCTTGTGGTTCTCGCTGTATTCAGCTAGTTAGCAGCCAGGCGAGCGATTACCGCCGCTGGCTTATTATGCAGCGGATTAAAAAAATGCATTGTTAGCACTTTTCGAGTAACTGTCACTAACGCGATTTAATGATCGTGCATAATTCATCATCTCAGCCGAAGGTCCACGTCCACTGCTGGACATAGATCCTCGAGATCTTGGGGGTTGTTCTATTATATGATATATTCGCCACGCTTGGCGGGCAGGTTGGCGAGCGCAGTCGGGATGTTAATACATAGAAAAACATCCCATCCTCTGTAGTTAGGTATCCCTTTTCTTACAGCATCCATCTTACAGCATAAAGGCAAGAGAGGTGAGGCAACATTCTACTCCGACACCCCACGGCAATGGATTAATTATGTACTTGAAATTGTATTAGAAATAAAGATAATACGTTGTTTGACACGCCACCATAGGTCATTGTTGTCTTTTCTGACTATTTAAACAGTGTCAGTGTTTGGGTAGGAACTCAAGACTGTCAGGACCAATGAAATGTATATTTTTCTACGTTTAAAGATGATTGAATTACTAGGTTGGCGTGCAGAGGAGGAGGCCTATACCCCAGCAGTGGGTGTCAACGGGCTGATACGAAGATTATGATACGAAGTAATCCTCGACATTTATCTAGCCTTGGAGGTTACCTTATATTTTTGTAATTGTGTTTCCCAAACTTTGCAATACACATCATGCCCTTTCATTTGATACCACACTTGGGTATAAAAAAATTGATTGCAGAATATGGCCAGAATACCTTACAATTAATTTAATCGATATTCATTCTAAATTTATTGTAAGGTTTTAAATAATTTAAAGAGTCTCACTTTATTTGTACCATTATAACAAAAAATGTTTGTAAGGATGTTTACATTCTTTGTTATGAAGAACCTTTAAAGCCATTTTTATCATGATTCGAGGCCAATCGCAATTTTGATATCTATATTAATATTAAAAAGCTAAAGAGTTAGTTTAGTAATATCTAACGTAAATTAAATTGAACTAATAAAATAAACTAACCGAACTAAACGTTAAACTGATGCTCTTTTGCTGTAGGAGTATTTTAGTAGTTGTGTTATATTATATTTTTAGGGTTCCGTACCTCGAAAATACAAACAGAACCCTTATAGGATCACTCGGTTGTCCGTCTGTCTGTCTGTCAAGGCCCTTTTTCTAAGAAACGCGTGGAGGTATCAGCTTGAATTCGTATCAAATACTGAAGTCTACTGTCCCTTGGAGCTGTAAAAAAATCAAACTTCTAAACCAACGCAATCAAAAGATACAGCCGATTATGCCGCAAATTTTCGCAAATTTTCGACACTCGCAAGGGAATCAAAACCTACAGGGTACTTCCCGTGAATTCAGAATCTTGAAATTTGGTACGAAGCAACATCTTATAGCACAAATAAGGAAACATTTCTAAAAACCGTCAATTTTCAGTTACATAATAGAGGTATTATAAAAATATATTTTTAATAATTTTAAACTTACTAGCGCTTTCCTCATGAACGCGTAGAGGTATTAAATTGAAATTCATTACAAATACTCAGGTCTTATATACCTACAAGTTTGTACGGAACCCTCGGTGCGTGAGTCCGACTCGCACTAGACCGCTTTTTTTAGTTTTGTACCTATGTATATATTGAAATATTGTTTTTAAACTTGCTTGCAGACTTCGTCCGCGTAGAAATCCCTTTTTTCACGCAAAGCCACTTTGATTCGAAAATATAAATCCCATTTATTCCCAATCCCGTGGGAATTTCGGAAAATCCCTTCTTAGTGCACCTCCAGGATACTCAAGGTATATGTGTGCCAAATTTCAAGTCTTGGTCCAGTGGTTTAGGCTGTGCGTTGATATATCAGTCAGTCAGTGAGTCAGTCAGGACTTTGAATTTTATATATATATCTACTGGCTAACTAATTACTAAAAGCGTTTTGTCCAGGTAATCTTTGAATAGAGCTAGAGACCTGATCAAAATGGATGCGGGTTTTCTAGGTGATAAAACGAATACCTATGTACATAATACAATATATAAATAAATATGATATAAATTCATTGGGGGAGTAATGCCCCTAATCTAATCTAAGAACATACCTAATTGTACGTATACTTTATATACCTACCTGCCTACCTACCTTTTTAGTGAGTAGATAGCCGAGAGTGCGCGGGGAGTGGGGCGGACTCCTCGCGGCGATCGCTCGTAGAATGCCTACGCAACACGATAGTTTTTTTCCTTAAGAATTTTGTAGTCAATTAAATTATCATCTTGTGTCGCATACAGCAGCCGCTAGCTCCTGCTAAACGGAAGACCAGCGCTGTGGCAGGATGTATTTAGCCTCAGCTAACGCTGAATGGTGGCCATTAAATATATCAATTGAAAATCTTACAAGTTATAGCGAAATTAAAACTATCGCGCGATAAAATATTAACGTCGCCGGGTGTTCACACGCAAGACAACTTAGACTTAGGACTGCAGTCCACGTTCACTGCTGACACAGGCCTCCGTCATGGATTTCCAAGATAACTCATTATCTTTGAAATCAATGACGGAGGCCTTGAAGAGTTGTTGCCATTCTCGCCACGCTTGGCTGGCGGGTTGATGAGCCCAGTACTGGAAGACACGGAGAGACGATGCTGCCCATCTCGAAAGAAAACCTCATTCCTTGGTAGATTATTACTGTATCCACGAGCGAAAGAGGAGAGGCAACTTTCTACTGCCGGCATCCTATGGCAACCCCACGGCCATGTAGGTACACAACAAGTAACCGAGAAGGTTGTTATGTCCCCCAACCAGAACGACTTTAGTTCTACGACTTCAAAAATCATATTGTTTTAACTCTTCATACAAGACGACCGATGATTGGATCCGTACACCTTTACGAAACAGGGGCTGGTTGCTTGGGAAACAATAAAGTGCTTTCACGTGATAGGCCGCCGCCGCGCCGCGCCGCGCCTCGGCCGATATTTCAAACTTGTAAACAGATGCCGCGGCATTGGGAACTTGTATCAATCTCCGCAACACTGATTAAGTTACCAACTCGAATAAAGAAACAACTTGATGAAGTGTGCAGCTGTCTGCCGCAACCGGAACCGGCCGGGAAATATTGCGTGTTTCCCCATTTCCCTTGTTTAGGGGAAATAAGTTACGTCATTTCCGGCCCATAACGATTACTCACTCATTTATAATGTTGGCGCGTGTCTAATTGTATTTGAATGATAGATCGCTTTGCGATTGTGTTAACATGCTGCTAGGGAGCATTGTGTCGCTTTATGTCATCTTAGATGTTTCGCTCAACGACACAGCATGGGATTCCTTAATGTCCGTGGGGTGCGGGCATTAGAATGTTACCCTCATGCCCGTGGATGCAGTAAGAGCCTGCTAAGGGTTACCTCCAGAACATGGGCAGCAGTGTGTTTCCGTTAACTCGCTAGCCGCCAAGCGTGGCGAGAATGGCAACTACCCGTCATCTCACGCAGGGAGTGTTCAGTATTAGATGTTTTACGCCTGAAATAATGACGATGAATCCTTACTTATATTTGGTATACAATTTGTAACTCTGCTCGTCTGTAAGGCCTTTAAATATTTATTTTATTCTGCTTTTTGTATTTGTTTTTATAGCAACAACAGAAAAACATCATCTGTGAAAACTTCAACTTTCTAGCTATCACGGTTTATGATACCTGTACAGCCTGGTGACAGACAGACAAACAGCGGAGTCTTAGTAATAGGGTCCCATTTTACCCTTCGGGTACAGAACCCTAAAAATGGAACCAACTTAAAATCTAGTCGAAACCAAAATTAATTTTCCGAATAGGTTCATAAACGACAGAGTTCTGAGGTAACAAATATTAAAATAAAACCGGGCAAGAGCGAGTCGGACTCGCGCACCGAGGGTTCCGTGCCTTCATACAATATAATTTATGACAAAGGCGGTTTTATATTTGTTGGAGAACCTTGACAGCGCCATCTCTTGTCTGATAGCAGAACTAATGTAGATTTTTTACTTTCGATGATTTCTAAAAAAGTATGCTATGTAGAGAGATTGTAATAAATTTCCTCTAATCTTTACATACACTTCTAATAGTAATAAAAGTTTCAAAGGTTTATCTCCGCAAACTTCGGAGATAAGGGGGGGGGAACGCTATTTTTTTCAACATTTTTGTAAATAACTCAAAAACAATACGGCTTAAAGAAAAACTAAAAACTGTTTATTAATGTGCAAATGAATACCTTTCATATGATACCCAACATCACCTATTAACTTCACAAAATTTTTGAAAACCCCCCTTCTACCCACCTTGTCTAAAAAACTATGCAAATTACAGAGTTCGCTATAATTTTCCTATAAAGTTTACATACACTTCTATTATCTATAAAAGTATCACGGGTTTATCTCTGCAAACTTCGGAGATAAGGGGGGGGGAACGGTCGTTTTTTCAACATTTTTGTAAATAACTCAAAAACGATACGGTTTAAAGGAAAATTAAAAACTGTTTATTAATGTACAAATGAATATCTTTCATATGATACCCCACACGGCCTAGTAACTTCACTTAAAATTTTTGGGATCCCCTATCCGCCCCCCTGCAATCAAAAGAAGAATATTTTTTAACATTTTTATATATGCTATAATAGTAAAAAACTGCTGTCTTTTACCATTTTAAATTGCAAGTCGATAGCATCAGTAGTTCTCGAGATATCCATCTGTGACAGACAGACAGACAGACAGACAGACAGACAGAGTGATTCTATAAGGGTTCCTTTTTACCATTTTGGTCCGGAACCCTAAAAACTACAGACGACTTAAGAACCACCTCTCTTTTTGAAATCACTTAAAAATAACAAATCAAAACATGTGCCCAATACGGGATGTTGATGATGATACAATTGAAAGACACTACCCATCTTCCAAAGATTCATACTGATTCTACGGGTAAGAGAGGAATCGCAACATTCTACTGCAGGCACCCAGCATCTCGAATATTGAATTACAATTTCCATCTGCAGCACTTTGTTTTATCAGGAAAATATTATATTTTGATGGAAGCATAAACTCAAATTATAAGCTTCCATTAGCATTCATGAAGTTGATGTTATTTTGGACTGCACAAGGCTCACTTTCATTTCTCCATCGGCATCGAAAAACGTGAGTTTTATTACTCGTTGCGTCATGAATAAATATATTTTATGATAGATGTAAAAGCGAAATGATTTGCGGGTACAATAAAATGTACAATCCAGCAGGACGGGGAAGAGTCGACTGTATCTCCACCGCGTATGTTCCCAAGTCACCATCTCCCCTTACCTTGTGGCATGACATTTTATTGTGATGCTGTGTTTTTCTCCAATGCGAAATATTTTAAGCAATATGATAATAGCCTTGGTTTAGTGTTATTTTTGACTCCTGTTTTATTTGGCAATATGATAATGGTGTTGGTTCAATGCCGTGGTGCTGGCAGTAGAATGTTGAATCTTTTCTCTTGCCCGTGGATGTAGAAAGAATCTGCCACGGGATACATCCGGAAGATGAACAGCAGCGAAGCAGCGAGCTGTAAAGCCTTCTTATCTGTAAAAGTTTGCTTCTACATAATAATGTAAAAATTAAGTCTGGAAAAGCCTTAATAATTATATATTTTTTTCTGTTTTAAGGGTTCCGTAGCATAAGAAGTTGTGTATTACAATAAGGGTTGTATTGTAATAAAAAAAAAAGCATTTACAAAGTCAAAGTCAACAAGTATTAATTCAATTGAGCAAAAAGCTTCATAGAATAGTGAATTTACAAAAGAAGGACAAGACATTTCAATTGAATAAAGCACATAATTGAATTTGTGTGCTTCAGAAAACTTTTTTCCAAATGTGGGAAAGAATCGAAGAAGTACGTAACTAGGATAAGAAGTCTAGTTATTTCGTAGTGTATTATATTATCTGTGGTACGGGCATACCCTGAGTGGTGGAAATGTCTTTGCTTAAGTGTAACCTGATCCTACCTAAGTAGCAGTTGAAAGTGATTTAATTTATACGCGCAAATTTGTCACGTGCCAAAACGGCGAGGTAAAATAATTCTAGTGAAATAGTAAAATAAATAATACGTAGTTTTCCACTTAATTATACATTGAAAATAGCTTTCCGACGTGTTCAGTTCCTCTTAGGGAAACTTATATCAGGGACTGGAATGTTACGCTGCAGGAACTAAACTTGTTGGAAACCCATTTTCAAACATTACAATGAAAATAATGAATCACGAGTGTTTTCAAAGTGAAACCCTTATGTTTCCTCTCCCTAGACATATCTGAAATATCTGTCTTTACGCCATACAAGAATATCGGGATAAACAAGGCTCGAATTAGGCGCATCTTTGTTCCCCTTGTTATACTTATGTTCTTCCAGATACCCTGCGGGAGTGTCATTGCGTCTCTGCCCATGGCTATCCGACGCTTGATTTCCGAGATAAAATTCTCATCGTTGGTGATACTGGAGCTTAGGTAGATTAAACTTTTTACTGCTTTGATGCCCTCACATGTAATCTAGGGTCTGAAAAGATTCTAGCTCGGTCGACCACCATCAGTTTTTTCTTACTTTTATTGATGGACAATCCCATGGCCTCATTCTCAGTTTCTAGATAACTCAGCAATGTTTGAATTTCCTCCATCGATGTGGCGACAAGAGTCATTGAACTCAAGTTGATCTAAAACAAAAATGTGTATATTGCCACTAAATATGAAGTTTGCATCTAATTAAGATGAAAACTTCCGCCAAAATTTAACAGTAATTTTCCACGATGTGCGTGAAAGTAATGAGAATTTTATTATCTATTTGCCCGTGACATAATCGCCTAGAGCTCCGAACGGCCCGATAGCTGAAACCTAATGAAATTTCACTAACAGCTGCTCTAAGCACTAAACAGCCTAAAGCATTCCCCTCCGAACATACATGAACCGAACTACCAGGGAACAAGGTTCGTTTTTAATCGGCGCTGGTTTTAATTAAAATATTGTCTTGTTTACAAAGCAATAACATTCAAAACATCTGTTCCAAATGACTTAATGTGATAATGGTTATGGCAGTAAGTCGGAGATAGGGGAGCTTGACTTTGACACAGCCGGCTAACCTCTAGTTCGATGTGGCACTATCGAAATAATGCTAGGAATTAACTAGTCCTTTGAACGCTCTTTTCAGTCTGACCCACTGAACAAATCCACATGCTAGCCATAAAGCCTTTTTAGGGAATCAAAAATTTTATAAATATTCAGTAGGTCTACCATGAATTTTCACAATCTATACTCGCGACTGTAGTTTAAAAAAAATATGAAAACTTGTATAGCGCCTCTAGCGGATAGTTTGGTACTAAAATATACAGTAAACTATACTATAGCTACTGTAGTTTGGGCTTAATTTGCTTAGAATTTGATACCGTGAATTACAAATCTGACAGATGTCATAGTAACGTAATATTACTACTGTAGTCACGGCAGGCGATCTAACTGTGACAGTTCATGGTAGACTCACTGAGTTTTTCAATGAAAATTTTTACGGCTTTCCCGTGGTGCATTTGGTCTTATAGTTGGCTTAAAAGCAGTAAGTTACGGGTTCGATTCCCACAGGATTAATGTTATTCTGAGTCTGGGTATTTTACTATGTTTCTATTTACAAAATTTATTTACTCTATGTATCATCTGGTACCACATGCATACTTTAACAAGTTTCGCTTGTTTGAGCAAGATATTAATAGTGATTTTGATATATTTGTTTACCATATTGAAACATTTATTTACGGTTAATGAAATCCGGCGATAATTCATTTGCCTCATCAACCTAGTTTTCTGACGTTATAGCGTTTATTTTTTTTTAATGATACTTTTTCTCCAGTCAGTGTGTATTGGGTGAGGATCTTAGTTACAAAAGTAATTTACGCCAAAAATACCCAGTTATGTGAAGATCAATAAAGTTTAAAAAAATACTTATTTTTTATTAATTATTTTGAGTAGCTCCCGACAGTTTACCTAGTTTTGGATGTTACCTATTTTTTTTTTGTGTACCCTCAGTTTTGCAATCTACACGTATACCTATCATTTGACAATAATAATAACAATCATTTTACCTCTTGGGCATACTGAAAAGCATTCCATTGTTATCCCCGCTTTCACCATCCATATCTTATAAATGGGTCACCTGATTTCTATATGTTTTTAAGTTTTGCATTCTGAACACCATTTTCTCTTATTTGATACCAAATTTGGGCAACATTCGATTATTTACTCCCACTTTCCACTCCCCATATCTTTCAAATCGGTCCACTTGTTTAAGAGCTACAGTGCCACAGACAGACGCACATAGCGGTTACACTTATGACACTCCTCTTTGTGGCGAGGGTAAAAAATAAGTTTAGTCAGTCCGTGGGAAACCAGAGAAATAAATAAGTCCCAGATAATATCTGGAAGTCAGCCAGGCACCGCGTGAAACTGCACTTTATGCTCAAGCGAAATATTATTACTTTCGAATTTTATCCCAAGCCAGGGCTGTAAACGATAACTTTTTGCGTACAATAATATAAAGAACATTTAAAAAGTCTGGCTGGAGCGGGTTTTCGATAATGTTCTTGAATATGTGTAAGAGTACGCTGATCATTTTAATTCAATGGATTTTTTCATGAACATTGATTAAATTTTGTCTATGAGAGGGGGTAATATTGGTATCTTTATCATTTGGTAATAATAGCGTCCATGTTTTTAAAATCAATTTCTTCATTTCACAAGTAACATAAAAGTAACATGGTCATACTGTTACAAAAATTTAAAACAAGGATATTATATTAGTAAACTAACAAAAAACCAGACAAGATGAATAACAACAACAATACATTATAAGCCATTTTGGTTTTTTAAGTGTCGACACTAACCGTTCAAGTCGAAAATAAATAAATAATATTAAATAAATAATGCTCGACAATTCACACAGCATCATCTAGTACCAAGCTAAGCAGAGCTTGTGTTATGGATACTAGATGACTGATATACTTAATGCAATAAACTACATAGAAAGATATTTTTATTATATTGTAAAAACATCCAGAACACCTTGAACAAATATCTGCAGATCGTACAGACATTTGTCCCAAGGCGGGAATCGAACCCGAAACCCCTTGCGTCGCAGGCGGACCTTCGCCCGCTGCGCCACAGAGGTCGTCAGAAATCTTGAATGTTTTTTATCGGTTTCTTTGCTTTCTAGCCGAAATGGCATCCTGCGTTAAAGGTGTTCGTCTGAACGTTGCGGGTTCGAGCCCCGTCGGAGACAAAAACAATAATATAACTTGTTAAGCTTTCGCGATTTGTTAACATATTTTTTAGTTTTAAAATTACAGGATTTTATCGCGTAACTTTTTTATTATTTTCCCGACGTTTCGAACACATTTCAGCGTTCTTGGTCGCGGGAGGACTCTCTCGGGAGGAGAATCTCTCTTTAATATTACAGGATAAAATCCTGTAATTTTAAAACTAAAAAACAATAATTGCTATTTTAATTAAAAAAAAACAATCACAATTAAATTATGACGACTAATGTAGCGCAGCTACCGAAGGTCTGCCAGCGGTTGCGGGTTCAATTCCCGCCTCGGGACAATGTCTGTACAATCTGCAGTATTTCTTTAGAGTGTTCTAGATGTCTTCCTATATATAATAAAAAATATCACTTTATATTATTAATATCTGAACTTACCTAATTAAATTTTACTTGTTAGTTACAAGTACAAGGAGTTCGTACTAAAGGTATTTATTTATAGATCTTTATTAATATTGTCGTGGGGTGCCGGCATTAGAATTTTCCCCTCCTCTCATGCCCGTGGTTGCAGTAAGAGCCTGCTTAGGGATACTTTCGGAAGATGGGCAGCAGCGTCTTTCCGTATATCAACATCGTAAACTGCGCTCGCCAACCCGCCTGCCAAGCGTGGTGAGTACGGCAACTACCCCTCATGTAGATCTGAGGGAGGCCTGTGTTCAGTAGTGGACGTTATACGGCTGGAATGATGATTAATATTTCTCTTAAAGATTACAAATCACTTGCGATAAACATAAACAGTTAATAGTAGTTTCAGTTTGCAACGAGCATTTATAAAAGTAACATTTAATTGGCAATCTAAGTAACTGATAGAATATAATACAATTTATTTGAAAAGATTCTTTAACACTAGTTTACATATTAGGCATTAATATTTATTGTAATTATATTAATATTGCATTTGTATTTGAAAAAACAGGTCAATCTAACGTTACAGCTTAAATTTCGGTAGCAAATGTGAAACTCAAAAACCTAAAGTGAGTTATGGTAGACACCCCTACCCCACTCGATCGGAGTTGTGAGAGTCTGAACGACTTTGCAACGATGATTTAATTTCAGCGTCGCGAAAAATGTTGCGGTTGCCTTTTGTGCTGGCAACTCTGTTGGCTTTTCAGCTTATTATGATCTAACAAGTTCCGAGCCCGTCTCGTAATGAATAGACTTGCTTCTTTGTGCTTGTTAAAAGGTCAATAAGGTCCATGCGGCCGCACTGAATAAAGTATTTTTTGAATTTGAATTTGAATTGAAATGAGGATTAGCGGATACCGTACCTAGTTGATATGACCATTATAATTAGTATTCACTCTCCTTACTGAGAGCCTGCCATGGGGTGTCGGCAATAGAATGTCTCCTCCCATGCCCGTGGTTGCAGTAAGAGCCTGCTAAGAGAAACCTCCGAAAGTTGGGCAGCAGCGTCTTTGCGTATATCAACATCCCGTACTGCGTTTGCAAACCGGCCTGCCAAGCGTGGTAAGTATGGCAACTACCCCTCATGAAGATCCACGATAGGCTTGTGTTCATTAGTGGACGTTTTACAACTGATATGATGATGAACACTGAGAGTGGTCTTAGTTTACATTAAAATTAAAAACAAGTTACAAACATGTTGTTTATTTTATATAACTCTATTAACTTTTCTAGTTTCATGTTTTTCTAAGCCCAAAGATGAGGGTTTGTTACCACACTCGCCTCAGTTGACAGGCGGGTTGGCAAGCTCAGTCTGAGATGCTTAACACAGAAAGCCGCTGCTGCCTATCTTCCGAAGGTATCCCTTGGCGGATTCATACTACATCAACGGCAAAAGAGGAGAGGTACATCCCGGTAACCCCCGGCAATATCAGAGCCCTATCCTAATATTTGAATCATAGATCCGTAAAGTTAAGTCACTCCATTTGAAAATAATTGGTGTGTATTATTATTATACTCCGGCCATCCAAATATATAACATAAAAAAAGTTAAGGTAAAGTAAAAAGTATAAAATGGCCTTTGCATCTAATATGCAAAGGCCTTTTTAGACTTTTAGATGATTTAAGTGATTCTTACAGCGTTAGCAACTGTTATACCTACATACATGCTGTATGGGACGCTGCATTGCCTGGGACATTGTTAGATGGATTGGGCTTGCCCAGCACCTATACCATCCTCTCAGCTATGTCAGCTATTAGTCAGATGAAAGAACAGGCCAATACGTTTTCAGATAACTAAGTAGCGGGATTCACGATGTCTTCCTTCACCTTTAAAGCACACGCAACTCGGCCAACATCGCCACCTTTCAAACTTACAAAAATCATCATTTCAACCGTAAAATATCCATTGCCGCGCACAGGTCTTCCTCATGGATTACCATGGGGGGTAATTGCTATACTCACCACGCTTGGCAGGCGCGCTGGCGAGCGCAGTACGGGATGTCGATACACGAAAAGCGCTGCTCACCATCTTTCGGAGGTTTCCCTTAGCAGGCTTTTACTACATCCAGGTATAATGCCGTGGGGTGCCGGCAGTATAATGTTGCCCTCCTATCTTGCCCGTGGGTGCAGTAAGAGCCTGCAAAGAGCTACCTCCGGAAGATGGGCAGCAGCGTCATTCCGTGTATCAACATCCCGTACTGCGATCGCCAACCCGCCTGCCAAGCGTGGTGAGTATGGCAACTGCCCCCCATGGTGATCCATGAGGGAGGCCTGCGTTCAGTAGTGGACGTTTTATGGCTGTAATGATGAGGTGTATGAGAGGAGGGGTAACATTCTACTCTGCACTCCACGGCTATAATATTGCACAGCTAACTTATCTATAAGGAGCCTTAATACGTATTAGATTATTAAGTAACCGACCAAACTAAAGTTCTTGGCTGTAATCTTACGGCCGGCCGCAATATATCTCTATGGAAGTTATGCGATAGCGGGGCCGAGTCGGGAAACTTTACTAATATCGCAGCCGCCATTGTCACCTGACCTGAGTAATGAAGTCAGCATTCTGGGTGCGCTGGGTTCGTACATGGAACTATGTTAAACTTTCGCGATTTGTTAACATGTTAGTTTAAACAAGTTGAGATTAAAAAAATACTTTTTAAAACAAGCTTTTATTACTTGTTATTAAAAAGTTGAAAATCGCTTGATTACTAAGTTCTTATGGCAACCTTCCAGCTCCATTGTCAGACCCTGGTTACCATATAGTACCAAAGTACTCGACAAGGCGGTATTTCGAGGAGTTAGGCTGGTTAGGGTAGGGTCGAGGTAGCACCTCGGGGGTCAATGCACAATACACCCCAATGCGGGACGTCAGTGCAGATCTGGTAACCCCCCCCTAGAATTAGAATTAGAAGGCGGATCAAACGAGTCCTAACTCGATGGAGTTGCGTCATTCAACGACCGAGTTCCTATGGCCACGTTCCAGTTCCATCATCAGATCGGCTTCATGGCATAATAATTTTATATTGTCATCCAATCTACAAATGCATGCAAAATTTCAGCTCAATCGGTGACTGGGAAGTGGATTTAATTTAACTTGCAAGATTTGATTACAGATAGACATCGGGACAGATGAAACTAAATAAAAGATTGTAAAATACAGGATATCATCCCGCGACCAAGAACGCTGCAACGTACGTGTTCGAAACGTCGACGTTTTCCTTCACCGTTAAAGCGCGTGTGCAGATGCACATATCTTTTTCATAAAAGAAAAATACTTTGGTGTACAGCCTGTATCGAACCCACGACCTTCGGGTTTAAAAATCGGTGGTATGTACATACCACTCGGGCAGCGCAGCTATAATAATTATACCAGCCGCAACTGCTAATCTTTCCTCTTTCTAATATTATTATAGATAGAGATCAATAAAATACACAAGTTCACCTTAAATCCCAAAAATGACATGCCTCTTTACAATGCATAACTTATTATTTTGACACTCAGCAAACATATATTGTTCAGTTAAAGCCTTTTAGGAGGTTTCTTAAAAGGGAATCGGAAACACGTGCCTCATCTTTAAACCACGAAACCTTCTAGGATATCAATGAAAATGTATGTCGATGTACATTGGTCCCACAGGCCACTTTCACTCCCGACCTACTTTAAAGTGAAACGTGGCTTTTCCCACACGTTTACAATATGTTATGTTGTGAATGTTAGTATAGATTCGAGTCCGCCCTACAAAGATTCTAAAACTAGGCGATAGACATCGAGATAGTCTGGGATACCTAGTTCAATTTATTTGCACTAGAATATTTACTCATATTTTTTTTTAAGTTTAAATATGCTGCACTACACAAAACACCATCTAGTTCCAAACTAAGCAAAGCTTATAACCATATAATTGATGGAATACTATTGTAAATACATATTTATATTCTTAATCTTCAAGTAAAACCAGTTCGAAGTCAAGATTCTAGGATAGATTACGGCATTTTCAGTGAGATATCAACAAAAGCAGTGTGCTTTTATCTGTGAGTTTGATCCGGCTCAGCGTGAAGCATCCCGATTCTGAACCATTCGATTCAACTTACCTTCAATAACTATTACACTTTCAAGACTCTCTGACTCTCCCTTTGTTGACATTATTTACTAAGGACTATGAGTGCTATGAGGGACATAGGTAAATTAAAAATAAACATTAAATGAAATATAAATCTTATGAGACATACATTGGTCATCAACTCAGTACACGCCGAGTGAGAACCGTTTTGAGAACACGGCATTGATTTTCAGTTGCATTATTAGTAACATCAAATTTTATGGCACAAGAATGTTCAATTTACTATTATGGTATACTAACTTTCACCGTGAGGTGCCGGCAGTATAATGATACCCTCTCTCATACCCCTTAGCAGGCTCTTACAGTATCTATGGGTATGAGTGGGATATCTTTCTACTGCCGGCACCCACGGTAGGTTATTTCATTTTGTTTTGTTAATGTTTAAAAATAAATATTAACAAAACAAAATGCATGAGATGTTTGACATATAATAATGAGAATGATATAAACTACAAAATTTACTTAAAATTTAATACAAATGAGATCAAGGAAGTTGATAGCACTACATTTTTAGGAATAGTTTTAGACAAACATTGTAATCGGAAACTGCGAATTGATCAAATGTATAAAAAAATAAATGAATTTGTATTCGCTTTAAAATAATTAAAATATAACGAATGTGGATACAGATCAATTGGTTTCACATAGGCATGTTTGTTCTATTTTAAGGTACGGCATCATAATATGGGTAAATTCTACAGAAATTCAAAGAGTTCGATCGAGTATCGAAAAAAAATGTATACGATCAATTTTTGGTAAAAAATGGACAGACTCGTGTAGACCCTTGTTTAAAGAACACAATTACTGAAAGTTTGTTAGACAAAATATAAATATATTTGAAAAAGATGAAGAATGGTTATTAAGAAGGAAAATAGTGCAGAAACCACTAAAAGTACCTAGAAATAAACTGAAATTATGTGATAAAAACTGTGACTCAATGGCAGTCAAATTATATAATAAGCTACCACATGACCATGTACCATTGGATTTGTGATGAATTCTTTTATAATATTGAAGAGTATTTAATGTATTAATTTTAAAATATGATTAAATGAAGTTTTGATATTGTTTTTTTCATTTGTATTGGCTTGGACGAATTAATATTTAAGATATTATTAAATCTTTGACTTCATTTTTAAATGTAACGTAATTATTCTGTTAACTAAATTTAACTCTATTATAAATATTTGTACAACTTAATAGTTGAGTGCAGCGATACCAATATACTGTTAGAACTTCATACCTGTAGGTACTTAAGCAAATAAAGTTTATTTCATTTACCTCCGTTGATGGGCAGCAGCCTCTTTCCGTGTATCAACATCCTGTACTGCGCTCGCCAACCCGCCTGCCAGGTGTGCTGCGTTTGGCATCTTCCCCTCATGAGTGAGAGGCCTTTGTTCTGTAGTGGACGTTTTACGGCTGAAATTATGATAGTTACTTCTATCCGCAGCATAACATGCGTTGTACCCGCTTAAAAACCCTATGTGTTAATCGTGGTCAACATCTATTAATTTGCAAAGTTTCAGCCTGTTTGGTATATTTTGCTTGAAGAGGTAACAAACATCCCTACATACAAATTAACTTTCGGATTCATATCATAGGATATATACATTATCAAGGATGAGACGTTGTTGAATTGTGCGGTTCTGGATCGGCGTAGTAACTCCAGCAAAGAACTGAGAAATAAAGAGGTTTTGCTTGTTCAAAGGACGGCAAGTCACTTAGCTCGTGTTCGATAGATAGGAGCCCGGTGTGTCGGGGAATTTATTGCACTGTGTGAGTCAACAGTTTTTTAAATAAGGGAAAAGGGAATACCCTTAGTCGGCTATTAGACCAGCTGAGCCATGTGATGGTGGTCCTTTATATAAATAATTTTATTTCAGATTTTACAGATCCGTAGTAATGTTTGTTTTATTTTATTTGGAAGACAAACAGTATTTATTCTAAGCTTATAAATTGAAACAGCTACACAGTCCGCTCAAAAATGAAAAACGATTGAGACTTAAACTTAGCTAACAAACCAAATATAAAAATTCAAAAACAAAACTAAGAGAAAAAAAAACTAATATCAACATAAAAATAAAACACAATTAAGAGTTAGCACATCGAACCAGTGGTCCATCAGGATATTTTTTACCTTTTGTGCGCTAGAATTAAATAATCTTGTTTGGGGAGTGCCACCAAACTATTGTATGTAGCTCCACTCAAAAAGCATTTTGTCTGTAGTTACTTGCGCTAAAGGGCATTTCTAAATAAACCAGTTGTCTGACCGATCTATTGGGAGCTTTGATCTGTTAGCCTTATTCTAATGATTAGTAAATTAGTATTTTAATGTGCAATAATTATTTAATTATTAACGATCCCCTATCAAACCCTATTTATTTTTATTTAATTTTTTTATTGACACTTTAAATGACATATTAAAGCTTAGCTTTTAATTCACGCAGTAAGAAACGCTCCAGTGCCTAGGAAATTTAAGAATGATAAAACATGCCTAAAAGTTTATGGATCTAAAACATTTACCTTATTCTATAATAATTATAGTCTTAGCTGATTTGAGACTAACTCTCATGTCTTTACTCAAATGAGTAACTATGCATTCAAAGGAATATTTAATGAAAACATTTTACAAATAAAAAAATCGTTAAATAAATAATAAAAAAAATACAAAATATCAAAAATTAACTATAAAATATTGATTACATTAACAGCCAAATATTAAATGTTTTGAAGTGACTCCTTTGTGTCAAGGTCGTTGGCTTTAAACAACAAATTATACTGCCTACAGCCTCGACATGACAGCATGCTCACCGAGGTTAGTTCTGGAGTAAGGTACATTGAAAAGATTATAAGTCCGTTTTCTTGGTAACCTAGCTGGTGCTGATATAATAATGAAGTTACTGAGTTCCATGCAGTCTATATTCCTATTAAAAGCTGTGTGTAAAAATATTTGGTCTACTTGTTTTCTACGGTTAGCAAGTTTGGACATCTTATAATGTTTCATTCTAAGTTTATAGCTAGGTTGGAGCCTAGAATAGAAAGTCTAGGATGAGGAGTTCTCGAGATATCGCCGTTTGAAGTTTGACAGCTGTCATCAAAAAAGTAGATCTTATCCAGGTCTCTTTACCAGAACATAATTTATTTGCTTGTTTTATATTGACAAAATTATTGTTGGCATTTTTATACTACAACATTAGCATACGAGTGGACATTATTATACTTTGACATTTTTACACAAAGACCAAAATATACCTCGGCACTTTTCTACTTTGACAAAATGTATTGTTGGCATTTTTACACATTGACATTTTATACAAATATACATTATTAATACCTTGTCATTTTTCATTTTAAATCAAAGTCGTCAAACCCGTTTTTTTGGTTTTTTATCCTTGTATGACATGTGGTAAAAAAATAGCTTCTGGATACTCTCTAAACTTTTGAATTCATTTTATATAAGACTGAGACTAAGTGTCGTGGGGTGCCGGCAGTAGATTGTTGCTTCTCCTCTCTTGCCCGTGGATGCAGTAACAATCTGCCAAGGGATACTTTCGGAAGACGAGTAGCAGCGTTTTTCCCGGTATCAACATCCCATACTGCGCTCGCCAATCCGCCTGCCAAGCGTATGGTAACAACTCTCTCATGATCAGCGCTTAGAGATTCATTAGACAGGCGTAGTCAAATAGTGGACGTCGCGTCGTACGGCTACGATGATAAAGACTATGATTCTATACATACATACACAATCTTCAGATTGAACGTCAAGGCAGCTTCCACCCACACGAACAGTACTAAATCCAAGTACCTCTACCTATAAAACACAGTAAAAGAGATCGCTTCACTTAATAATCCAAGAACGAGCCAGCTTCACATCGAGAAGTGTGAACAATGGCCAATCCTGAGAAGTGCTGCAAGATTAAACATAGTTCATTAACCAGGACTCGACTAACACTCGTGTTCGGGACTAATTCCTCTTCTGGAATAAGCTCGGCGATACATTTAGTTAAGGGACCGGTTTATCTAACATACATACTTGTAATGATTTTGGCCTGAATTTAGTCGTCGTTATTGCTGTTTAGGTTTATAAATCTATACTAATAATTAAAAAGAGGAAAGATTTGTATGTTGTATGTTTGTATCGAATACAGTCAAAAACTACTAAACCGATATTCCAAATTCTTTCACCGTTCTGCTACATCATCTTTGAGTATATACATAGGCTATATTTTATCCCCGTATTCCTACGGGAACGGGAACTAAGCAGGTGAAACAATTTAACTCCGCGGAGTTTGGCTAGGGTTAAATAAGCCCTTCGGTAATAATCTCACGATCATTGTACCTGAAAAACAATAATCCTTGGTTTTACCTGTGCTCTGCCGTAGATATTGTCCGTACATCATAAACGCCAGTTTTTGACGCTGCTGTATAAATTATCTGTAACAAATATAGAAGATCAATTCACTGGCTCACCGTATATACCTACCGCTTTCCTTGGCCAAAAGTATTGAGCACCCTCGACGTTGTTAAAGTTTTTAAAGTAATATGAAACGGAAGTAAAATAAAACGATTTATAGTGATATAATTATATGTATTTCATCATCGTCATCATCGCTTCAGCCGTAGGACGCCCATTGCATACCTGGAAATTTATGAAGAAGGCCTATGGCCAGGCCTTCTTCATAAATTTCCAGGTATTGCGGTTGGAAGCGGCCTGCATCCACCGTCAACCTGCGGTCTTTACCAAGTCATCTGCCCATCTTGTAGGTGGACGTCCTACGCTGCGCTTACCCGACCGTGGCTTCCACTCTAGAACTTTTCGGCCCTAACGACCATCTGTTCTTCGAGCGACATGGCCTGCCCATCGCTACTTTAACGTGTTGATCCGTTTAGCTATGTCAGTGACCCGAGTTCTTCTACGTATCTCCTCATTTCTGAGTCAATCGCGTAGAGAAACCCTGAGCATAGCCTCTCCATAGCTCGTTGAGTGACTCTCAGCTTATTTACTAGGCCAGGGGTGAAGAACCACGTTTCGGTTCCATATGTTACTAGGCCAGCAGTGAAGGACCACGCACACATTATGTATTTATTAATAAATTAATAATATCTTAGACGTGGAGTGCTGGCAGTAGAATATTACCCCTCTTCTCATGCCCATGGATGCAGTAAGAGTCTGCTAAGAGATACTCCGGACGATGGGCAGCAGCATCTTTCCGTGTATCAATATCCCGAACTGCGCTCGCCAACCCGCCTGCCAGGTGTGGTGAGTACCCCTCATGGAGGTCCATGAGGAAGGCCTGTGTTCGGTAGTGGATTTTTTTAAGGCTGAAATGATAATGATGAAATTATGTTTTGTAGGTCCACCCTGGCCATGATGTTGGCAGACAGTCTTTTTGGAATGGATGCATTAAGAGCCTGCTAAGCGATACTTAGGAGAGTATTAGGTAGTGGACGTTTTATGGATGAAATGATGAACCCTACATGGTGGTGGCCCGACACGCACCTGACTTAATTTATTTTTGAGTAGTCTGCCAAGCCTTTAAAAAGGGAGCGGAGACTAACGGCCAGAACATACTACAAGATCGCTTAAAAAAAATATCTGTCCGTTTGTATACATTACTCGTATGAGGTGGAGTTTTTTTGCATGTACAATATTTTATGAGGTGCCTGTTTGCTGGGTTGGTTGGGCGGCGTGGGACAAGGCGTAAGGGATAAGTTGTTATCACATAATTTAATGCATCAATTGAGTAAATCCAAATCACTAATTTGAAAGGCGTGTATTTATGCCGGGCCACTTTCAAATGTCAGTTATCAGAATATAGCTTTTTAAATTTTATTTTACCTTTGGTGAAGATTATTTCAGGTTAAACTTTTTGTAAATATAATTAATATATGTATAAAATAAGTAAATAATAACCTAAGAATTCACTAATGTTATGTACATGCACATTATCAGAAGTGGGATTGTGGACGTGATCGAAAATATTCGGAAGTTGGCGTAGTAAGAATGCAGACTTTGTTCCAATTTAAAGGGCACAGTCATTTATTATTTAATACCTTATCAATGTTATAACATATTTCGCGCAATATAAAAATCATCATCATCTTCCTTTCAGCCGTAGGACGTCCACTGCTGGTCAAAGGCCTTCCTCATGGCCGAGATCATGGTTATTATTGTCATACTCACCATGCTCGGCAGGCGGGTTGACGAGCAATGTTAATACATGAAAGGACGCTGCTTCCAGGGGTATCCCTTGGCAGATTATTGATGCATTTACGGGTACGATAGGAGAGGTCTTCTGCTGGCGTCCCACGGCGATATAAAGATGATGATAATAATATATTTTGCTACTGACACCAGATAAAAACCTAATGGTCGCTGTAGGCTTATATCTTGCAGCATCCGCTAAAAAAGGACGCTAGTGTTTCACGGCTGCGCCTGCCAACTGTTCCCAATGTTATTATTATTATCTTTTTAAAACGAGACTGCCATCCGTTTCCGTTGAACCCCACTTGACTGAACAATCAGCGAGATGTCCTCGTTAGTGACGTAACAGCTTTTCTTAGATCGAAAAATATAGTGACCCAGTATCGTGCTAAGAAAAGATGTCGGTGTTCTAAAAAGCTTTTATGGGAAGGTTGTTTAGTTTTTCTTTGGTATTTGTCTGAGAGAGCATAATTATTAGGGATAATATCGTCGTTGCGCGTACAAATGTCGCTATGTGGTTTTTGCACACTTTTCAGGGGGAACAAAAAACTGATTTTCTCCGAAAATACCAAGAATATTCCATTATTATTTTTTTCACTTTAATACTTTAACAAATTGACGTAGTTTTATATTACTTTTGAATAGATAACATTATTCATAATTATTCAATTAAACATAATAGGCAAATTTGACACATAGCGTTATGTAATTGAGTCGTTAATACAGGCTATGTGCATTTAGAGCACATAACTACTTTATAATTATATGGAATCATACGAAAACTGGCTGTTAAATAGCACATAGAGATTTTTTATAAAGAAAAAATGTAATGAAATAAATAAAAAACCAATAAAATGACATTAATTTATTGAATCTATTTTTAGTGGCCCATCATAAAGGCTTATAGGTTCCCTTAAGGCTGCGGTGTTTATCTTCCTCATCAATTGTTCCACTCATCTGTGTGGCGTAGTTTGCACTTCACATCACCGTTGAAATACAGAAGCCCTCTGATGTCTGTTACCGATGCATCGCCGGTTTTCTTTCCAGGTCCAATGCTTGAAAAAACACCTGGTATCTCTTAAAAATTTTTTTAAAATGTGTACTCTAGGTGATGGACGATGTATATTTGTTATGGTCTAGCATTTCTCATCCGCTATATATAGTCAGAATAAACGCTGTCTACCTCCATCATCGTATGTCCTTTTTCGAGTATAATTTGCTCTATAATAATGCCTTTTGCAATGCTCTAGTTAGAAAGGGAATTGCAAAGCGTTTTATTTTAAATTTGATAAGCACATCCATCGGATATTAAAATTACTTTCTTGTACTGACAACAATATTCTTTAATAAAATCAATTATACAGCTGGTGATATTGTTAGCTGTTACACCACCATCGCCCTCATGCCATACATATAAGTAAACGTTTTTATTATTTTTGGCATGAAAAGTGTAATTGTGTAGCGATAGTTTAATTTTATAATACTGCTCAGACACAAGTAGCTTAGGGCATAATAAAACACTTTGCATATCCATTGATACTACAATCACATCGTCTGAAATTTGGTTAATAGCTTCTGTTTTCGCTGCTCGAGCTTCATCTTTTTTTTTATAATATGAAGCTGATATACATACGTCGTTAGAAATATTCCCTTGTTTGTGACCAACACAAATGTCACACTGATCTTTGCGCGGCTTGATAATAGAAATTTCCTGTTCTTTTATAATCTCTTCATTTTTTTTTTCTCTTTACTGCATCTACATGCTTATTCTTGCACCAAGAAGTATACACAGAATGCATGTGGCTAAACGATTCGAAAGAGTCTTCAACATATATCCTGGAACTGTTTGCTCGGCAGTAGTGGCTTGGAACTTTCGGTACACATTCAAGCCACTTATGAATAGAATCAGATTTTAGTGCTCTAGTAATTGTTCCTGATGTGTTAGAGTCCGTTTTATTGTGTATTCTTCGAACAGAGGCTTCTTCACTATCTTAGGATGTATGTAATTATATTAGACCTAATCCAAAGCTGAAACATGTCTTTTTTTTAATCAAATGTATCCAGAAAATACTCCTTACAAACACGAACCTTGTCACCGTTAACACCTGGTAAATAACAGTCAAATCCAACAGTTTTTCCCAGAACATCAATTTCTGTCGAAGTTTTTCGTCGCCGTAACGTCAACGGACTGATTCAGGCAAGAAAGGTATTCTTGCCTGAATCAGTCCGTTGACGTATGATTTTTTAGCGTCCCAAGTTGGTAGTTTCCAAAAATATCTAAAACAATATTTTCTGATTTCATCATTTATCGCAGCACACGAATAACTCCTGTCTGATTTCTTTTCTGCCCCGTGAAAACAAGGTTTTTCTCTTAGATGCCTGTCACTTTTTGAAATTTCTTCTAATTTAATAACGTTATCTCTACTTTGTTAAACTTATGTCCCTTATAAGGTTTTCCCAAAAGTCTTATCTCCAGATATCTCTTCCTCTTTCTTGTCTCACTTGTAAATGTCTCTTCTTCAGGTATGTTACTAGAAATACTCTCTTTTTCAATAACTACAGGCTCTAAGCAACCAGTCTGATTATTTAACTGATAAGATAGTTCATCTGAATTACGAGTACTTGGTATGTGGATTCTATTACTGGGTATTTCTGAATCAGGTTCGGTTGGCAAGCAGAGGTCCATCTCTCTTATATCAAGTGATGCTGTAGTTGTGATTGACTGGGTCACACCTGTGTCAGTAACTGTGATTTCCACTCCAGTTGTTGAAATATTGTATGGTTGTTCATGTTCAGTATGCACTCTGATAATGTTCATTTCTTCTTGGTCCCCACTCTTCAATTGGAAAATTTCCGATGGTTGGAAAGCGGATTCGCTTTGGAATTGATTGGGTGGTATTTAAGAATTGTTATCGAACCAAAAACGTACGTAGGTACTAGGTACCTATCTAGCTATAAAAACAAACTTTAATTATATCTGTTTAGTTACATTTCATAGGTTTAAACTGCGATAAATTCTCAAGCCTTTACACAGTTACAAACAAACTTTTAATTTTTTTTCCACACTTTCAATGCTTTCTTCTTAGCTGCTGGAATCATAATGAGCAATTACATCGATAAAACTAGCTATGTGGCGCTCGACCTGTGCGTTTCGTTACCTAACTAGTCTGAACTTGACAAATGACACAGACAAAATATCGCTATGTGCAGCGGAACACATATCGGCGCATTTTTTCTTCTGCTGTTGTATTAACTTATTTCAACTATGTGAAATAAAACACTTAGCGTGAATTTAAGGAACTTTCTATGTATGAATGTCACATAGCTACATTCTGTAACTTTTGAAATACTGTGTTTCTCACAAAGCTGTTTTTACAGTCTGTGCGTATTAAAATTTGGATTAAAACTGCATAAAAAACGAAAATGGCTAAAAAAACACATAGCGATTTTGACACGCGCAACGACGATATTTAATAAATAAATAATGCACGGTGCCGTAGGGTAGTCCCAAACGAGTACTAGTACCTTTATGTTTTGCTTAGTTTTGGACTAGATGGGGCTGTGGTATGGAAACCAGATGATTGATAAAATTGTACATTATTTACTTCTGTTTTGTAAAAACTTATCATAAATAGACAACACCCAGGGGTTGTCTGTTATATATTTATTAAATAAATAAATAAAATATAAGTTTGTTGTTATGATATGTTCCGTGCATAAAGGAGGTGAGATAAGGTGTTTATGATAACTTGAGGTAAGATAAGGTGCTTATGGTAAGTTATTTGTCCGATTCTTGACCCGGGACAATAAACATTGGGCGGTAATTGAACCCACATAGGTTGTTCACATACCTAGTAAATTTTCATAATAAACAGAAATAAATAAGGCCAGATGCGTGTCGAGTCGCGTGATCTGTAGTGTTCCGCAGGACCCGTAGACCTGCTGTTAGAAGTTGGTGTTTTGTTTTTACGTGTACCAGTACATAATTAAGAACTATTAATTGACTTTTCGGTTAAAGTATTCAGGCATGTTTTGTAAACCGTATCATTTATTCGAGCGACCAATAATTCAAAACAATAAATTATTTTTGAGGAAGTTAAAATTGGGGGATGGCTAAAAAGATTTTTAATCTTTTTATTACGCTTTTATTAGTTTCACCTGTATGTTTGCTTGTCTGTTTGTAACTGACTCGTTGGGACTCGATTTTGCCCCACTGTACTGTACTATACTGTACTTAACTGTACTCACGACTTTTTTACGCCACTTTTTTAAATTACTTTCATAAATTTGTATTTTAGAATTTTTAAAAATTATTGAAACATAATTGAGTTAGTATACCATGGATAACAGTTGAATGAAATATAAATCAAAAGTTGTCTTCTGATTTGTAGTTCGATTTGCTATTAAAGAGTGTTTTTTTTAGTTTTTTAAACTTTATTTTATAATATTTCCCAAATGGAACCCTACATTGAAAAATTGTCTTTTGAACCATGTTATTGTTTTCAAACACCTATTCAAAAATACACCAAACGATGGGAAAGTCCAGAGAAAAAATTCATTTCCATCTTACAAGGAATGCTGAATCGTGCTCATGCATCCGTCTCAAATATAATGTGAGCCGCCTTTAAACGGGAGGCAATAAGCACGACATACATACGTCGTGATCCGCCGACGCAATTGTTTCAGCACTTGGCGAAATTACATTCGTATTTTGTTTATGTTTATGATTATGTTTGGGGAAATGTTCAGCTTATGAATGAGGTAATTGTTATAATGCAAATTGATGGTTTTATTTTATCTTTACAATTCTGAATACGGGACAATTAATTAGGAATACAATTCTTATTCTGATAGGGGTATCCGATCTGCGAACCTTCTGCAGCGATTAATTACTTATTGAACTCTTACGCATTTAAAGAGTCACTACTCTCTCTTTATTTACCTGTACATAACCGTAAACAACTAATCAACAATTTTGTTGTTCTGTTTAATATTATTCATTGGGACTGACGGTATGTCCGAGGTCCTTTAAATAAATTGAGAATAAAAAAAACTGATCAGCACTGACGTCCCACGTGACACTAATAAGACAACCCAACTCCTTGAAATACTTGAGAAGGACTCTGGGCGACAGCAGCATTCCATAAGCATCCCGGAAGGAGACTCAGGTGTTGTAGAAGAAGGGAGCGAGAGCGAGTGATGCATGATGAGCTCTTCTAATCCCGTTTTCGATCTGGTGTTTTTTTGTGGTGGAATGAGAAGGAGATACATTTATTCAACGCTGCACTGTCACAAAATAAGCGAAATCTAATTTGCTTCAAGATACCCTCGCGATATTTTTTTAATTGTTGCCGGTTCTTTTAGCGTAACTTGATTATGGAACAGGCAAATACTAACAATATTTTTTCTGAGGTTATCGTGAAGTTACAAAATGTTGACAACCTTTGTGTAAATTTATTGAAACGTTTCGTAAATGTGAACTGATTTTGTCATTTAAAACAACTCTCTTACAAAATAACGTTTTGGACTTTTAATTTAATTTAAATACTGTTATTGCTGATAAGCCCCATTGTATTTTTCCCATCCCTTCAAAATTGTATTTTTATATTTCAGCCTAAAAAAGCCACTACTGAACACAGGCTTCCCAGATGGATATACATGAGGGGTAATTGCTATACTCACCACGCTTGGCAGGTGGGTTGGCAAGCGCAGTACGGGATTTTGTTAAAGGAATGTATCAAATATAAAATATCCTTCATAATATACAACAGCGAAAAGATTGCGCGAGAAAATTCTCAGTACGCATGCTTACCAGGTGTAAGGTGTCTTCTTCTATTCAGTTAAATCCCTTCTTACGAGTATGTACCGCTGAAATTGCCAGCATATTGCTCTGTACGGGTCCTCGGCGCGTTCATATAGATCCCTCACCGCAGACCGCAGAGCAATATCGCGGCTTTAATCTGGATGTCGGTCGATAACAATAGAGTTCCGGTTCATTTCCGGGAAAGGTTTAAACACTTTTTCGTTGGGTCAAGAATGTAGAGCGGGAGATAAAAGAATAAATTAATAATTTTAAGTTCAACCTTGCCGTGAAGTGCCTGCAGTAGAATGTTACCACTCTTTGCCCGTGGATGCAGTAAGGATCTGCTAAAGGATACCTCCAGAATATGGGCATCAGCGTCTGTCCGTGTGTCAACATCCCGCACTGCGAAAATACTTACCCTAAATACCTCTGGTAGTAATACTGGCTGGAGGCTACCTGATAACGTCAGTAGTGCATCCTCGTGTTTACTTAGATTATCTTCATGTCTATTAGGTTTCAAATTCTAGTACCACCTCTCGGACTACTGAAGGGGTATCCGTTCGGAAACGCATTTCGAGGCTCGAATTGGTACTGATCATTAATCCCATTCTACGAGCGTGTTCAAGTTCCAAGTCGTACTGGTTTTGTTACGAAGAATATTTGTGTTTTCACAGCTTTTATAGTGTAAAAACATGGAGTCTAAATCTGTCTATAAATTTCGCGGTAACCAAACCATGTCATTCAAGTCTAGTTGAGACTAGACCATGCTCCGTCTTATCATTACCATCATCACTGTGCCATAGCCGCTGGGCAAGATTATGCTTCTCTAACCCCGTCCCTGCGTATCAAGAAGATAAAAGTGATAGGTAATGATACAAAACAGAGCAGTAATTCAATAATGAGTCGTTAAAAAAGAAAATAGTGTTTTCTACTAAATCTAACAGATGGAGCTGCCAAGTGGAGAAAGAGAAAGCAAGTTTGTGATTAATCACTGTCTTTGTCAAATTGTGTTCCTACCAGTAAAAAAAACTGACACTATAATCATTTCAGCCGTAAGACGTCCACAACACAGGCCTCACTCATAGATCTTCATGAGGGGTGAGGCCTTACTCACCACGCTTGGCAGGCGGGATGGCGAACGCAGTACGGGATGTTGTTACACGGAAAGACGCTGCTGCCCATCTTCCGGAGGTATCCCTTAGCAGGCTCATACTGCATCCACGGGCATGAAAGGAGGGGTAAAATTCTAGTGCTGGCACCCCAGGGCAGGACGTAACGCCATAAATTACGAGGGAAGTATTTTTGAAGATTTTACTTTTTAATGAAAACTGCTTATTATTTCTTAAAAACTTACAACAGTCATAAAAGTAATACGGTAATTTATGAGTAATTCCTTAAGAAACGTGTATGAACTTGGCTTTGCTGATCAGAACCTACAATTCCGCTTGAACCCACTCTGGTGGTTCACAGTAGCTACATAAAGCGTCTATTGGTTTTGTGTTTGACGTTTCAAGCTGATAGAATAACGAAAGTAGTTCGCGGTCTTCCCTTTTCACAAAGAGTAAAACCTTACTGGTACGAATATTGCTTTTCTATGCAAATCCAGCCGTTGTTGTTTAAAATCCTCCCACGCTGAAACGCATTTCACAGTTTGTTACTAGTTCGGAGGGCACCGGAAATACTCATGGACTGAAGGCTATAAGATCAATAACCTTGCATTGTGGCTGCTTCCACAATAAAATTCCTGAAGAATTGCAAGCATTTTCTCATATAAATGTTTCTAAAAACTATCAGATGTCTGGACTTTTTGCTAAAACCCACACAAAGCTATAAACATCACATGAAAATGATAAAAGCAATTCCGCTTAGAGATAAAACGAAGTGTGTGTTGCCAGCAAACTAGTTTAGTGCATGCTCGTGGTAGATATGATACTTGGAAGATTGAATTATTTCTGGGTTCTTTGTCAAGTCGCTTTATTCCCTAAACAAGCTGCACTTTCACCGCACTTTGAGTCACTGTGTGTTCCAGTCGAGCCGGATATTTTAGTTTCCCAATTTTTTCGAGGTATTTTGATTGTTTTGCTTTGTAAGTTTTGTGCGAATCGTATTCCAATTCCGAGTACGTGAAAGTAATAAAAAAGTTGGGAGAGCACTACAATTTTGTAAATCGAGTTTTTAGTTATTTACAGCTGAACTGACAAATTTTTTGCCGCCCAATCTTTTTAAATAAAGGATGTTTCTTTGAACCCCTGGTTTGAAAATTTACTAGGAGTTTTTCGACGAAATAAATTTAAACAAAAGCTTTTGACCTTGTGGCGTATGACAGGCTGTGGCCGAAGCTGTCCGGTGATACAGGGCTGCCGCCCGAGCTAATAATGCTTTTAAAGTATTGGTATGGCAATTAACGTAACATAGTAAAATGGGCAGGATCGTTGTCGACCGAGTACGGGTTGGAATATGGTGTTTGATATAGGGCGGAATTTCTCCTCCACGAATTTTTAACATGGATCATCATGTACATGGATCATCTGGTCCGTGAGCTCAGCAGCACCGGTATAGGCGCTTAATTGGTGGAATGACAGTTAACAACATAAGTTACGCCGATGACATGGTGCTGCTGAGCCCATCGATCAGTGCCCTCTGGAAGCTGTTAAAAATCTGCAAAGGTTATGCGGATGCTCATGCTCAGGCTCAGATACAACGCCAGCAAAAGCAAGCTGATAGTTTTCAAAGCTGGAGCAAAGACCTATTCCACGGTCCCATCAGTATCGCTTGTAGGCACTGAACTGAAGAAGGAGCTGAGTTCAAGTATCTGGGCCACTGGATCTGCGAGACTCTCTCAGATGACCTGGATGTAGAAAGGGACCGCAGGGCATTATCAGTTAGAGCAAATATGTTGGCCCGCAGATTCGCGCGATGCAGTGTACTGCATCGCGATATGCATAAGCGATGCAGCTGATAATATAAGTTTGTTTAGAGCGTACTGTCAATCATTTTATACGTGCAGTCTGTGGGTTACCTACACAGAAATGCTGGAATGCCCTGCGCGCCCAGTATAATAATGGATACAGAGTGCTACTGGGACTGCCCCGCTTCTGCAGCGCGTCCGGGGTGTTTGCAGAGTCCCGCGTTGATGACTTTCACGCAATCATCCGCAACAGAACAGCATTGAGCAACAGCAGTGAGAAGCGGTACCAGTAGCTATCTGAAACTTATAGCTAGAAGGCTGGACACGGACTGCGCTCTGATGAAACATTGGACGCGCACACATAGTGCCTATGAATATATACATATATAAGCGCGTATGAAGATTGTGTGTTCCATTAATTTAAGATGTTTTTATTTAATTATATAATCTTTGGCTAAAATAAGTATCTGTGTACCTGTGTATGTATTTCTAAGCTGAAATAAACGAAGTAAATTGAATTGAATAAAATGGACTATCGTAATTTTAAACAACATTATTGTGTTGTGTGTTGTGTTAACATGGACAGTGAAAAAAAAATCTTAATGTTTACATTTTTCAAATAATGTAATATGTATGTTTGTACCGAATAATATTAAAAACAACAAGACCGATTTTCAAAATTAATATTAGATTATTCAACCCCTCGTTCAACCCCAAACTTCTTGTTAACTTCTTAACTGAGTTCCATAAAACATGTATAGGAACCACCGCCGGAAAACCAGTTTTCAAATAAAAAAACTGCATACAAATCGGTCCACTCTTTTAAGAGCTACGGTGCCATAGACATACACACACATGGGGGTCAAACTTATAACACCCCTCTTTTTGTCGGAGGTTAAAAATAAAGATCTTAAAACTGAAATCAAACGTATTGAAATCAAATTAAATCAAATCAAAACTAAAGTTTGATAGTGCAATAGCACAGCCGGGTAAGCAGCCGGATTTGGGGCCATAGAAGCTTGCGCGAGCAGGCCGGAGCAATTTAGTGGATTTACCAATTGCAATCAAACTGTAGGTAGCCTCCCTTCCGCAAGAGGTAATTACATCGCCGTTTGATCTTCCACTGAAACGATACGCTTGTACACAGATAGGCTACAGACAGTCCACAAATTCACGTACTGTTTGGCACTAGCTTTTAAACCGACTTTCATATAAATTAAAAGTGACAGAAAAGTTTAACAAACAAGCTTGTATTTACACGTACCCGCTAAAAATAATAAAATAAAAAATTTCAATTAGTGTTTATTGTCAATTTAAAACGTCTT
The DNA here is from genome assembly GCA_963082625.1 of Pasiphila rectangulata. Classification (NCBI taxonomy): domain Eukaryota; kingdom Metazoa; phylum Arthropoda; class Insecta; order Lepidoptera; family Geometridae; genus Pasiphila; species Pasiphila rectangulata. The sequence continues at coordinate 21,733,134 of OY720243.1, forward strand.
TACACAATTATTATGTAATAAAAATGCTTGTCGCAAGATTAACCTGTGCGCCTGTAACTTGATCTAATTGTTTTTTTTTCAAACGATGTAAATACGAGTACCTGCTTAAATCTCGCGACAAGCTTTTTTATTACACATTACATTAAGTACTTAACTTATTAAGAAGTTTACAAGAAATATGGGGTTGAACGTGGTTGTGAATAATCTAATATTAATTTTGAAAATCGTTCCAGTAGTTTTTAATATTATTTGGTACAAACATACAAAATACAGTATATGAGAAATGTAAACATTAAGATTCTTTTCAATGTCCATTTTAACACAACAGACAACACAAAAATGTTATTTAAAATAACGTTTAATTTAAATAAAAGCTTGTTTGTTAAAAAGTTTTTTTTTTACTTTTAATTAAAAATTTTTCTTGTTAGTTATCTATCACTGAACAGTTCGTTTCTTGTCTGTTCATCTCATGACCGCAATGTTGAATTTAGAGTGATGTCGTATAATTTTTCAAGTAACTCTCAGCAAGGCCTTTCATTTGACACCCATATTGTAAGAGTGCATTAAGAATAACTAGTCCGCCATCTTGAGTATACCGCCATGTTGCATTTAGAGTATCGTCATTTCATTTTCGAATTATTCTCAGCAAGCCCTGATCAGCAAGCATTTGATACCCATAGGAGTACATTACGAACATAAGTAGTTCGCCAGAACATTACAGGACAGTACAGGACCAGTCCGGCCCAGTCCAGCCCAGTCCAGCACAGTCCAGCCTATTCCAGCCCAGTCCAGCCCAGTCCAGCCCAGATGTCAATGTCCAGTAGTGGACCTCTTACTGATTTAATTAAATACTTCTACAATTATTTATGGATTAAACAATTTAAATACAACCTATGGGGTTTTATTAGATGTACCTAATTACTTATAATAGACATTAACTGAATTGAAATGAACACAAACAAAACCGATGATAATTATAAATATAATACAAGACAGTCAACCAAATTAAAACGAAATCTCATTCGTTATTCTCGCTTCCAACCGCAATAACTGGCAATCCATGAAGGAGGCCTAAGTCCAGTGGACGTCATACGGCTTAAATGATGGTGATGATGAGAAAAGATAATCTCGTACACATAGCATGGAAGATACAACCCAGAAAACAAATCCAAAACGATTCGTAATTCTCAGTAAACTAGCACTTGGACCCAAAGCAATGGCGGTATTACCTAAGCAATTGCAGGGTATTGTGGAGCTATTGCAGCTAACAGGCGGTCCCGAATCGCCGCGCGGATATTAATCAGGGAAGCGTGCTGCAACTTGCCTGATTAACGATCGGCCTCAAGGCACGGGAGGTTAGCTGTGGTTATGCTAGCAGCGGTATGTACCCCCGACTTTCGGTTTCAAAGTCGTGAGTTGTAGGCCGCACACCAAAATACAGATTGTACCTCTATTATACGTGTTCTAACCTAATGGGGGGGTTTCAGCCCCTGGAAACAAGTAGTTTTGGAGGATGAAAAAAATAAAATTCGTAATTTTTTTATATTTTTATCCACAATTTCACCCGTTGGTTTTTTTACGTATCTTACTTTTTTTTACCTCTCGGTGAGATAATAATGTATTTTTATATGTACTAGTACGGTAACTCTTTTTTAAGAATCAGCTGGTGTTTACATTGTCATTATCAAAATCACCGAATCCTGAAAAGTTGTAAAACTAAAGTTGTTCTTTGGAATGGTCAGAATCCACCTCTTCTGGCTCAGTACAAAATGTATGTGCACATTGAGCATGTGCGTTCATCGTCATCATCTTAGGCTTAGCACTGCTGACCACGTCCACTGCTGGACATAGGCCTCCTTTTTGAATCTCCATCTCCATGGTCGTTGCCATACTCACCACGCTTGGCAGGCGGGTTGGCAAGCGCTGTACGGGATGTTGATACACGGAAAAACACTGCTGCCCATCCTCCGGAGGTTTTCCTTAGCAGATTTTTTCTGCATCCACGGGCAACAGAGGAGAGGCATCAACTGCCGGCACCCCACGGCAATCGTCGTGTTAAGAACCTAGAAATCCTCTGAAGCCTGTGACTTGTGGCAAGCCGATCCCAAAGCGCAGGCACGATGTACGCGTGAACGGAATGTAACCGAGACCGCACGTTGCCGCAGCATCTGTGACTATCTCGCCGCCGTCATCTACCTACAAGGTCTTCCTACGATCCGAAACAAGGTGTCATTTAGGTCCGAAAAAAAATGTATACGTAATTATAATAATTCTGAACAATTCACACAGCATCATCTAGCTCCGAGCTAAGCAAAGCTTGTGTTATTATGTTACAAAAATAGATATTATTCATTATATTACCTATAGCAAAATATCCAGAACACCTTAAATAAATATCTGCGACATTTGAAATTTGTCCCGTGGTGGGAATCGAATCCGCAACATCTTGCGACGCAGGTAGACCATCGCCCGCTGCACCATAGAGGTTGTCAAGTATGTGCGCGTTTATCACGTGCTTGTCACGTAAGTCAGTTTCAGACGTATTCATCATCATCATGATCATCTCAGGCGTAGGTAGTCCACTGCTGGACATAGGCCTCCCACATGGATCTCCAAGAGCTGATCAAAAGCGGTTGTTGTCATACTCGCCACGCTTGGCAGGCAGGCAGCGCGGTACAAAATGTTGATACACCGAAAGACGCTGCTGCCCATCTTTTGAAGATATCCCATGGTAAATTCCTACTGCATCCCGGGCAAGAGAGGAGGAGCAACATTCTACTGCCGGCACCCCATGCCGACAAACGTATTCCTCTGAATTTTGCCGTATAAGCTGATTGGTCGTTAAAGATGCTGTACTAAGCAAGCCTAATCCATTTCGCAATGTCCAATGTCCCTAGCACAGTGGCAAGGTATGAACTAACGACTGAAAATGTATAAAGTCATCTTTGTAGACGGGAAAGGTCAATATACTATTATTATTATTATAAGCCCATCTGATCCCACTGCTGGGCCTTTGCCCCCTGCAAAAACCTCCCCCGATTCCCTCCATGCATCTCGATCCTGAGCCACTTCAATATACTAAGATAACATAATTTCTTTATTTGTACCAACAAGCATATACTATATTATATGCAGATAAAACTTTTATAAAAAAAAAGAATGGAGCCTGGTCTTCTGACAGTCATTTCAAAATAAATAAATCAATAAAGATGAATTTTAACCATCTAAAACTAAAATCATCACTAAACTGGGAGAAAAATTATGACTTAAAAGATTCTTTAGGTACACGTATGTATGTATATTAAATAGCACTCGTATCATGTCTGAGAGGTTACTGCTCCTTTTGCCAGTTAAGCAAAAAAAAATTAAAAAATTAGATTATTCAACCCCTCTTTCACCCCCATATCTTCTTATTCGATTTTGATGAAACATGTTTAAGAACTACACCGAATAACCTGCTTTTAATTGAAATACTGCATGCAAATCCGTCCACTCGTTGTAGAGCTACGGTGCCACAGACAGACTACATGTGTGTCTGTCTGTGGCACCGTAGTTCTTCAACGCACATAGTGGTCAAACTTATAACACCCCTCTTTTTTATCGGGGTTTCAAAAAGAACATCAATATAATACACACTTGCACTTTGATAACTTCCTTCTTAATAATAAACGGGCGGGTTGGCGAGCGCAGTACGGGATGTTGATACACGGAAAGACGCTCCTGCCCATCTTCCAGAAGTATCCGTTGGCAGATTCTTACTGCTTTTAAACACGCCGAACGTTCTAGCACTTTTATATTTTATTATTTTTGCACATTTTATACTAAGAAATTGTGCTCTGAAGTGGACTGTCCACTGCGAGATCAGCATTTAACACACTTATAGTCAAATGGTGCTCATTCTTTAAAACTTTGCAACGTTACCTAGAATAATTTTAAAGAATATCATGTTGTCTAAGGGAGATAATGAAACCTTTTTACAATGCTAAAATTGTTTGACATTTTTCACATTGATCTAAAATAAATCAGACAAGTGTCAGCGAGACTGGTACCGCCCTAAGGGTTCCGGAAATATTTACGTACACTGATTCATAGGGTCAATATAGCTATAAGATATTATTATATTTAACAACTGAATTGTGGGTATGATCTCGGTTTATATTGCATACCTAGTACAAAACTGTCACATGCCATTGAGTTATAAGCTTTATTAAAAATACGCATATCGATCACCCCTACGTACACTATCGAAAATGAAAATTGGGATTTTTTTTTATTTTCTTAAATGTCTTATTTTTATGTGTACTTTCATAGGATCAGAAGAAAATAAAATATTTTTCATTATTTTCTCCACTTGCTAAACGTATACAATCGAATGTTACATTTTGTTCAGACGTAAGGTATCGAAAATTAAGTTTCGCGCGTATACGCCGCGCTGATCACTGTGCGAGCGAGACGAAACTACCACTATCGCGAGTATACGTCGCCGTCGCGTCGGTCGCTCGCTCCGCACCGTTCGTTCGTCCCCCGCAGTTGATTTGCAGACAAGATTTGTTATTGTTTATGAGTTTTTAGGTTAAGAATTGATTATTATTAAATGAGTAATAATTTGTTAAGAAGTAATAGAAGAAGTTTTTATATAAATAATAATTATAATAATGCACGTTAATAATCTAAGAATTTATGTTAATTATGTTATGGAATAAACAGGCTTTTTTATTTTTATTTTTATTTTTATTTTTATTTTATTTATTTATTTTATTTAATAGAAGAAGTTTACGTATATTAAGTTTGGTTGAAAATGTTGATTGTAATAAAATTCAAGAAATGGAAAAGTCGTTGGGAGAAGAAGACGATAATTCAATATGTGGTGAGTTATTCAATGTTTCTAGTATTAATTTACTATAAAAAATGTTTTACGGAAATAAGTAACGGAAATAAGTAACGGTAATTTAATGTCATTAACCTAGTTTAACAATCATTTTTATAAGATTTATAATAACCTACTGGGAGTGATACCCACGTAAAGTATTGATACTGACCGTTTCGATATTTTACGTCGAGACACTAAGATAATTTTGTATCGAATGTGGCATTTTCGTTAGTTTACATTGCAATTTCAAAATGTGTTCTAATCGAAATTGCCACATTCAATAGTTTACCACGTAAATACAGTGCATCAAAGCTATCGAATGTGCATTTATTTATCTTACATAAATACAAATACAACCCAAGGTACAACCTAAGGTAAATAATTTAAAGGCGAGCGATGTAGCGCGGCGTACGAAGGTCCGCCTGCAACTCAGGAGGTTGCGGGTTCGATTCCCACCTTTGGAACAAATGTTTGTACGATCTACAAATATTTTGTTCCGGGTGCTCTAGCTATTTTCTATGTATCGTCCTTTAATATAAAATATCTAATGAATAGTATTAAGTAAATCAGTACTCATAACACAAACTCTGCTTAGCTTGGGTTAGATGATGCTATGTGGATTATCCAGCATTTTTTATTTAATTTCGTCTTCTTTTTGAAGCTAAATTTAAGACAATATCAACGTTAAAATGACATAATGTGTTGCGTTCAACAGTGTGGCTAGTGATTAATGGGTACGTTTGCACGTTACCAATTTTTTGCATACCTACTTACCTACGAATTATTTTGCTTAATAATCTTATTTTTTTTCAGAATCTCCGTTACCACTAAACTGTAATCTTACTGACGCAGCATTCGCTATATTGGAAAGAATGATCCACGATAACCTATCACGAGATGCGACATTCTCGCCTGGCATTATTGTGTCTGAACCAAGCAAAAATCTAGTCAGTGACAGTGAAGCCTCAGTTGTTTTAGATAGTATCGCAAATACGCCAGTACCATCGCCGACTGTAGATTTTGAGCCTACCCCACAAAGCTCAAATACGGACAATGGACAACTTTCCCTAGCTATAGATGCTAATATTCAACATAACCCAAGCCCAATCATTTTGTTATATGTGGACAGAATGCACAGCTAAAAGAGGAGCCAATGAAGTTTTAAGCTGCCTGGCCACATTATAAAATTTAAAGTCGAAAAGGGTGCTAAGACGTTTTTATTTTGGTCAGATAACTGCTCGGGCTTGAACAGCAACAGAGTTGTTTACTCAATGTACATGTTAATGTCACAAAAATACAATGTGGATATAACTTACAGATTTCTTGAACAAGGCCATACCCAAAATGAAGGTGACAGTGTGCACGCCCGTATTGAACGAGAAGCTAAAGGAAAACTCATTTACACCCCGGATCAGTGGTATGCATTGGTTAGGTGGGCTTAAGTTGAGGGTAAGTTCTACAACGTTATTGAAATTACACAGGACGATATTTTTGACATGAAGGTATTATTACTGGACAAGCAATGGAAAAAGGATACCGCTAATCGAAATGTACATATCTCGGAACAGTTTGAGAGAGATTAGGGTTAAGAAAAAAGACCCGAACTGTTTGTATTTAAAATATAATTTAAATGATGACAGTCACTTGTTGAAAACCTTACAAGGTACAAGAAAGGGTAAGAGAATACAAGAAGTGTTGAAACAAAGAATTTGTACAGTAATACTCTGCCTTAGCCCGAGGCAAAATACAAAGAACTGATGTCTTTGTGTAATTCTGAGGTAGTACCTAAAGAATATCACAGGTTTTTTCCGGAACCTTAAACACGGAGATAATTTGCCTGACGAAAATGATGATTCAAACTAAATTTAAATAATTCGATCTCATTTTGGATCTCGTCTGATAAGTGATCTCAAATTGTATGTGTTCATTTTGGTTAGAAGTTTATTTATGTTTTAATACTTTGATTGTTTGTTGATTTTAGTAATTTTCAGGCCCTACAACAATTATTTAGTTTATTGTCATTCCTGTCTTTGTAATACATATTAAATATGAAATTAATTAACTTTTCTTTACTTTCCAATAATATTATCTTTTACCAAAATAATAGGAGTACAATCGAATATGCAGTTTTCTACCACGTAAACTATTGAAATTACCACTTTCGATAAAAAGGTATCGTAAAATTTCGAAGTAAACTATCGAAATGGTTAGTTTCGATAGTTTATAGGCCAGTTTGTACGACGTAAGCTATCGAAACTGAAAAATCTTAAAATCTGTTGAGTATTTCCTATTGCCGTTAATATCCAATGTTTAAGTTTAAATTAAAGTCGTTATTCTTAAATAGTTGTTGAATTGGCGCTTAAAATTAAAAAGATATCACAAAAAACAACTTCAAACGGCCGTCCTGTAAAGTGGTCATTTTCAGATTCGATAGTGTACTTAGGGACAATCGATATCATCAATTTTAAAGTAGATAACTATTACGACTTCGATTATATTTATATTTCTTGATCTAAAATAACTCAAATCTTGAAATAATTCTTGAATGAATCACGACCTTTTAGAAAGTTAAAACATTTTTTATTCATACGGTACAAGGGGGTTAAAAAACGGAATTCCTAAATTTCAGAACCTTGCCTTTACTTGTGTCACAAAATCTCCCAGCATTAGAAATTTCAGAATTTTGAGGCTGGAAGTCTGGAAGTGCCCTAGAGCTATATGAAAATGGCAAAAATGGAAAACCCATTTCTGCCATTTTCATATAAAAAATTGACACTTGTTGATGACTACTTCTAAATGCCCTGAGGTAGAAACTTGACTTTTAAAAGGCATCATCTGCCCGCAGACTTCATTTTAAGTAGATACCTTTAGCCTTTTCATAGATAAAAGATCTTGACAGACAGACCAACGTGTGATTCTATAAGGGTTCTGATTTTTCCTACACTCGGAACTCTAAAAATAGACTCGATCCAATAATGTAAGGCTGCCCGCATAGTTGCAAAGCCTGTCCTCCAACCAACTGAACATTATTTAACTTTATCCTTAACTGTAGTTTTCCATAAATCACGTCACGTCAGATCGTTGCAAAATAAATCAATTTGTTCCAACTACATAATCTCATCAATGTTACTACCAAACTACCCCCTCTGGAGGTTTATGAGGGAGGCCTGGTTTCAGTAGTGGACGTTTTACGGCTGAAATGATGAATCTAATCAATTCTTGTTTCATTCTGAACGTATTTCATTAGATTTTTCCGATACGTTTTCGAATTGATATAAATATTTGATTCGCTTTAACAAAAAATGTTATATCCATATTCATAACCATGCAGTATATGAAACTCGAACATTCAAATCTTTTCAACAAAAAACTTTTATTTTTAAAAAACTTTGATAAACAAGTATGAAAGCTCGTTAAAACTAGTCAAAAATCAGGTGGAGGTTACATTCGTATCTGCGATTCAGGGATCGGGGTCGGCCTCTCCCCCGGGTGCAGCTAGTTTTGCTAAGGAGCCTTGAAATAAATGGAGAAGTAGGTACGAGTTAGTCAAAGTCAAAGTCGATAAGTGTTTATTCAATAGAGCAAAACGCTACATAGAATAGTCGATTTACAAAAGGAGAACAAGACACATTCAATTGAATAAACTACATAATTATTGAATTCGTTCGCTTCAGATAACTTCATTCCAAGTGAGGTAAAGAAGCGAACAAGAAACCTCACTCTTTCAGTAAAGGTCTTTCAAATTGAGTTGAACATAAACTCTTTTATGAGTATCAAAACTGACTTTCTTCATCATCATGTCAGCCCTCAAGGATCTCTCAGATCACGAGAGGGGTTGTTATCATACTCTCCATCTTCCGGGGGTATCCCTTAGATGATTCTTACTGCATCCACGGGTAAAAGAGGAGGGGCAACATTATACTGCTCGCACACCACGGCAAACCCATTCCAAGGTAAGCAAACTATACCGAATGGTACTAGATTGCTCATCTGGCCGCAAAATAAAATCCACCCAATAACATATCCACTTTTAATGCTCTTCGTCCCGTCTGCTGCACTTTACGTGGCCCCGCGCTGGGAATCGAACCGGCTACTAAATGAAATAACTCAAACATCTACTGCTTAGTAATTCAGTTTGGTCTCGAGAGCGGCGCGGGTTCGCGGTGGTTCAATGATAATTCATGTGGCTGCTTTCAAACTGATGCATTTTTTAAAGCTTTGTGTTTTACTTATTTTCATCGAGTGCCCTAGAGGTTTTCCTTTTTAGGGTTCCGTACTCAAAGGGTAATAACGGGACCCTATTGATAAGACTCCGCTGTCCGTCTGTCCGTTCGTCCGTCTGTCCGTCCATCCGTCTGTCCGTCCGTCCGTCCGTCCGTCCGTCCGTTCGTCCGTCCGTCCGTCCGTCCGTCTGTCCGTATGTCTGCCTGTCTGTCTGTCTGTCTGTCTGTCTGTCTGTCTGTCTGTCTGTCTGTCTGACTGTCTGTATGTCTGTCTGTATGTCTGTCTTTATGTATGTCTGTCTGTATGTATGTCTGTCTGTATTACTGTGTGTGTGTCTGTCTGTCTGTCTATATGTTGACAGAATTTTCACAGATGATTGTATTTCTGTTGCCGCTATAAAATTAGAGTACAATAAATTTTTGCGCGGTTGGTTTAGGGATGAATCATTGTGCATTTCATTCTAGCGCGCGGGTAAACGCACTATGTCAGGTGAGATAGCATACATTTAGGCCGCGCCAACTGACGACTTTGCCTCCGCGACTAGTTCGACCTAAAGAGAGAAAATCTTCCAAAGCTAATTAAGCAAACGTGTCATTAAATTCACAGATCGTAAACTTCATTGGCAGCGCAGGTAAAATAAGATAACGTCCCGACGAGCGTCCGAACGGTCTCGCTAGACTTAATTAAATTCTCCATGCACTTCATACTTGGCGTTGACGGGAGCACCCACACTGAAGCTGCTTTAATAGCTTTGACCTTTTGGGTGACCTCGGATATATTAGGATAACTTAGCATTTTAACAGACTTCAAACAAAGAACGAGGTTCTCAAGTCACAGGATTTAGTTGTAATCTTTGTTACCTCAGAACTATATAGGGTGTATTATATATACTAAATTAAATTATATGTGTACTAAGCCGAAGGGTGCCGGCAGTAGAATGTAACCCCTCCTCTCGCCCGTGGATTCAGTGAGAGCCTGCTAAGGGATACCTCCGGAAGTTGGGTAGCAGCGTCTCTCCGTGTATAAACATCTCGTAATGCGCTCGCCAACCCGCCTGCCACGCGTGGTGAGTATGGCAACTACCCCTCATGGAGATTGATGAGGGAGATCTGTGTTCAGCAGTGGACGTTTTACGGCTGAAATGATGAAACATTTTTATTAAACTTCAAAAAAAGGAGAAGGTTCTCATGTCGTCAACATTTAGTTGTAATAGTATATTGTAATTGTAATGTCGTCAGCATTTAGTTCGAATCTTGGTTACCTCAGAACTATATATACCGATTTGGAAAATAATTCTGGTGTCAAAGAGAATCTGTCTGGAATATTCCAGACTGATCCTGTTTTTATCATATCTTTAGTTGAAATTTTGTCTGCTGGAGGGTCTCAAGGCTAAGCTACTTATTTAGCCCTTTATTTAAACCCGTGGTGGTTTCTGATGATCCTACATGAAAAATCAAGGAAAAAAGGTATCAAATGTAAAAGGCATACATAAATAAAGCTTGGTTATTTTCAACAGCAAGCACTTTGAACATTGATGTCAGTTTATTTGTCAAAAAATTAATAAATAAAATTAATGAAATTCATGAACTAGTATATCCTCAATATCTTAACGAAAAGCCTTTATCGTCAATGGAACAGAAATGGAATGAGGAAATGGCATTGATTCATATTAAACGTTCTCTTGTCTTGTCTTTTTATTTTATGGCTTTTTGTGTTTGGTTTTTTCACACAATTCCGTCAGTGTCAAGTTATTTAATCATTTTAAAATATATTTTAATTAAATCTTAGAACAAATCCTGAAAATATTTCTTTTGTAATGGTTAAATTTTTGTCTTTTCTATAACTATACAAACACAACTAAATATAACTCAGTTTAATAATACCACCCTAAAATTAAAATAGCATAATCTACTTAATGTTATTGTTTTTTGGCAGAGCGAGATTTCCCTAACACAGGTATTATTTACTTAAAAGGGAATCTCAAACTATGTTATTGATAAGTGAATTAAGTTGATGAATAAATATTTTTGTATTTTGCATTTGTATTTATATCCAGATAGATATTTATTTTGTTTTTCTCTCTTTGGGTACATGTGAAAAGACATTTGAAGTCACATTATTAACACATATTTAACGTTTTTTATTTAACGTTTGAAGTCAACAAGAAATAAGCAACTTTTCAAATACATTGTTAGATGGCGCACTAAATCTGCTTCTCAGACATGTCACTGTTTGTGTGACGGATTGGATGCACAAGAATCGTGATCCAGTCACGTTCTATCAGATTGAAAATATTGCCAAGACTAAAAATAATCAAAACTAGCTGTTGCTTGCAGTTTTGTCCGCATTTAAATATTTTTACGCGGAACCCGTGGGTGCGGAAGTAGAATGTTACCCCTCCTCTCATGCCTGAGGATGCAGTAAGAGCCTGCTAAGGGATACTCCCGGAAGATGGGCAGCAGCGTCTCTCCATGTATCAACATCACATACTGCGCTCGCCAACCCGCCTACCAAGCGTGGTGACTATGGCAACTACACCTTATCCATGAGGGAGGCCTGTGTTCAGTAGTGGACGATTTACGGCTGAAATGATGACACGGAACCCGATTTTTTTCGGTTTAAGCCTCCTTATAAAAACTGGTGAAAGTCCTGTCAAAATCAGTCCCGTCATTTTAGATATAAGCTGAAATAGACAGACAAAAATGAGATACGCATATTTTGGTTACAGGAATAGTAAATACGTTCATAAGCTCATACGAAAAACCTGTTATTTTGACATTACAAACAAATACTTACCTACCACACACCTACTTACTACAAATCAAAAAAAAATAAAAGTAATTCAGTAGTGGACGTTTTACGGCTGAAATGATAATGATGTTTGTATGTATGGATTATAGATGTCGTCTCCAATATATAGACCAACATATTTTCAATACCCACACGCTGTGGACCAACTATCGCTAGAATTTGAGATGGATATCCAAGTTTGACCGCGCGTCAAGGCGGAAACTTCACATGTATGAAGTTAGCTATCGACTAGAATGCAACCAGGCGGAAAACACATAGTGTATGAACCATTGTATCGAATATGATGGGCATATCTAGATAACTTGCTGTAGGGTGCCAGCAGTAGGATGTTCCTCTCTTGCCCGTAGATACAGTAAGAATCTAGCTCCGGAGGATGGGCGTCAGCGTCGTTCCGTGTATTAAAAACCCGTACTGCGCTCGCCAACCCGCCTGCCAAGCGTGGTGAATCTGGCAAAAACCCATCACGATAAATACATAGTGATCGATGAGGGAGGCTCTTGTCCAGTGGACGTCCTACTGCTGAGATGATGATAATGATATCTAAATAATCAAGCACAAAACACACACTAAATAATCAACACAAAAAATCGTGAAAAAACAAAGAATATTAACAAATAAGGATCTAAGTCTAGATAGTAACGTAACAACATGTACGTAGGTACAACCAATAATTACCTTACATCAAGCAGTGAAAGTCCATACACACATTTTATACCTAAAAGTCAAAGTCAATAAATGTTTATTTAAAAGAGCAAAAAGCTACTAAATTGAATAATTGAATTCGTTCGCTTCGGAAAACATTTTTCCAAGTGAGGGAAAGAAGCCAAGAAGCAATCTGAAAAAAAAGATTTACCTCTTTAGATCACGAGCATCACGATTCGTCCGGGGAAGTACTACCACCATACCCATTTCTGCCGCCAAGCAGTAATGTCTGCATTGCTGTGTTCCGGTTAGAAGTTAAGGAGGTCCGTGTAGATACGGGCACATGAGACCTTACAACTCTATGTCTCAGGGTGACAGGCGCAATGCAATGCAGCGTTGGTCACGTTCTTGGCGAACGTGATTACCGTAGTGTTGTAGTAATGCAGAATTTATCATTGAACAAACTCAAAAACGTTATCAAATGCAATATTTGCAATAAAGCTAATTATATATATATATATATATAAATATCAGATTACCTAGAGGACAAAACCACTTGGGGCGGAAACTGTTCCAACTCCGTCAAACGTAACGTAAGACAAAATAAAATTGTTAAATGATCTTCTGCTCGCTTCTTAGATAACTTGCGTCTCATCTGAAGTGAACAGGTACAAATGTGTGCTTTATTCTTTTAAAAGTGTTGTGAGGGTTCCGGACAGAAATTTTAAATGGTACAAGATAACGCTTTTTCACTAATATCAATCTATATATTTTGAAACTCTTCCGTTACTGACTGAGTGACTGACAGACAACGCACAGCCTAGACCTAGAGGCTTGAAATTTGGCACACATTTACCTTGAGTATCCTAGATTAACTACTAGCATTAAGAAGGGATTTTTCGAAATTCCCACGGGAACGGGAACCCGCGCAGGGTGAAACTGCGGGGTGCGGCTAGTGGAATATATAAAAATGTTGAAAAGTATTCTTATTGTCATTGCAAGGGGCAGAAAGTGGGTCTTAAATTTTTTTAGTGAAGTTGCTAGGTCTTGTGAGGTATCATATATGAAAGGGCTATATTTGCACATTAACAGACAGTTTTAAGATTTGCTTTAAGCCCTATAATTTTTGTCATAAGTACAAAACGTTGAAACAAATACCGTTTTCCTTGTACCTACAAAGTTGAGGGAAATAAACTCCTGAAACTTTTATTGCTAATAGAAGTGTAAGTAAAGATTACAGGAAAATTAAAACGATTTATTTTCTTCGATTTTTTGCATAGTCTTATAAAAATCATCAAAAATTTATAAAATGTACATAAGTTCCGCTATCAGATAAGACATGGCGCTGTCGCTTTCCAACATATATAAACCGCCTTTATCATATAGTTACATATTATATTATACGATAGCACGGAACTCTCGGTGCGCGAGTCCGCTCGATCTTGGTCGGTTTTATTTTATTTTGTAATTTCATCATATCAGCCGCAAAACGTCCACTACTGAACACAGGCCTCCCTCATGGATCTTATAAGGGGCAGTTGCCATACTCACCACGCTTAGCAGGCGGGTTGGCGAGCGCAGTATGGGATGTTGATACACGGAATGACGCTGCTGCCCATCTTCCGGAGGTAGCTCTTAGCAGGCTCTTACTGTATCCACGGGCAAGAGAGGAGGGGCAACATTCTACTGCCGGCACCCCACGGCAAACTTTTGTAATTTGTGACGCATTAATTATGGTCCATGCGACCGCACTGAATAAAGTATTTTTTGAATTTTGAAATTTGTTGCAGTTGTAATAGGTAGATGTGACCGCTTAACTTCAGAAGAGCTTTCGATTGGCTGAAATATGGAGCAAATATGTCCAGTAGAGATGTATATGAGACATGATCTTCTAACAGATAATTATATTGACAAGCCATTCTAGTAAGGGGATTGTAATATGAGATATTTTTTTCTCATTATACATATAAAAATATTATTTAATTCTGTATATTTTTTTATAGTATCAAAATCAGCCAGATAAAAACAGTAGGTACAGGTAAATAAATTTTATTAAAACCAAAACTTCATGCATGAACTGTATCATCATCATCATCATCATTTCAGCCATAAAACGTCCACTGATGAACACAGGCCTCCCTCATGAATCTCCATGAGGGGTAGTTGCCATTCTCACCACGCTTGGCAGGCGGGTTGGTGAGCGCAGTATGGGATGTTGATACACGGATAGACGCTGCTGCCCATCTTCCGGAGGTGTCCCTTAGCAGGCTCTTACTGCATCCACGTGTAGGAGAGGAGGGGTAACATTCTACTGCCGGCACCCCACGGCATGTAGAAGATAGATGAAGCTGTATAAATCATCTAAAATTAATGTAAAGGCCTTACTTTTTTATAGGTCATATTAACATCTATTAAAAATTATTAATTTAAATCTCATATTTAATTTTTATAATAATTTAATATTTAATAATATAAATTCTAAAAAGCATTAAAAAATATTAAAATATATAAATAATATAAAATGGCTCCGACTAAACTAGAAGGATGGTGGAGGATGTGGCTGGACAAGCCAACTCCATTTAGCAATGTCTCGGGCACTACAGCATGAACACCAGTTGCTGACACTGTACAATAAAATCATCTATAATATTATAGTAAAGCTCTTTAAAAATCATGCGTTTGTTTTGCGCATTGCATTCAGTGATCAACTTTGCAGTGCTTAAATATACGTAAACTTTCTGTAACTGTGTACAACCTTTCTCAGTTGGAACCAAATTGAAATCCAATTAGATCCAATTTAGTCTGGCAGAAAGTAAAATCGTTTTAGCTTACAACTCTACAAAATGTTCCTGTAGTTTCATCAATTGGCATTCAAATCTCGACCTAGCTGCATTACTTCTTATATTGCGAGCGGAAATGAAACTCGTTCAACAATCTGCTTATCTGATTGGGAGGTGGGATTTAATAAGGTTATATTCAATATCAGAACTTCAGAACCAGTCGCTTCTTTGGAAATATAAATCGGTTGTAGCTTATTCAATATAGAGTATTACAGCTCCTAACTAAGTATTCAATAACTTTGACTTTATAAACCAGTTTGGTAAAATTAAATCAGAGTTAGAGATTTTTGAGAAAACATAATAATAGACCGTGGGGTACGGGCATACAAAAGACGCCCTCCTCTCTTGCCCATGCACTAAGAATCTGCTAAGATACCACCTTTGGAAGATAGGCAGTAGCATCCTTCCGTATACCAACAACCCGTACTGCTCTCGCCAAGAGTGGTGAGCAAAGCTTGCTGAGGGTTAGTGCCCTTTTGTAACAACCTTATCCTATATTTAACACCTGCTTAACTGTGAAGGAAAACATCGTGAGAAAACCCGCGGCTTAGTCAGCTTCAGACGTATTGATATGTTCTTTCCTTGAACTAATAGTCGACTAAGTTGGGAGGATGGTATAGTTGCTGGGCAGACCTTAAACCATCTAACAATGTGCTAGGCACTGCAGCGTCCTATACAGTAATATATCTGATCAATTGAACCTCTGGTGCGATTCGACCATTATTATATGAGTCAATTCACTCGAATATTATATGTATAAATATAAATATATATAGTATATTAACAAGGTAGTAACTGTATTCTACAGGCAAACTATTGCATATTTTAAGAGCTCGAATTCTAAAAAATCGAGTTTTACCCTATCTGTATCATTTGATATGCCTCATTCTGTTAGAGTATTAAGAATAAAAAGCTTCTTTATTAGTCCTAAAACAGGTAGGTTTCTAGCCATGTTTTATTAGGGCGGGAGGGTTCCTATTATATTCGAATGAATTGACTCATATAATAATGATCCAACCTCACCAGAGGTTCAATTTATCACATATTATATTTCGTCAATTCGCTCTTCAATTATAGTATATTAACAAGGTAGATATTTAGAGAATGAAGGTTTGTTCCCCTTCCATTCCTTAGTTTTCAATGAAATACGTGATGTATTGATTATTAATTTGATATTATTTGTTAAATTGTCAAATGTTCTTAATGAAATTAAGAACATCTAATGTCAACGGAATGATAGTTTATCACGTTATCTTGACAAGATTATAAATAGTATTTATTGGACGATAAATATATATATTTTTGGAAATCATAAGCGAAAGTATTTTAAAAAAAAACACAAAAATGCACAACAGAATAGCTCGCAGCCAACTGTTTAAGAAAAGCAACTCGCTGTTGATTTCTTTAATAAGGTAAAATTATTACATGTATGTATGTACCTCCAAACTTAGATACTTAACTTATTATCTGCTTATGAGTTAAGTGTACAAAAGTGGGTACTTCGAAATTGTCTCGTGGACAATGCAGAACGTTTTCAAAACGTTTTGCGTATTATGCATAAATGCATAACAGGATAGCTCGCGGCCACCTGCGTGGAATACTCGCAGTTGATTTCCATTTAACCTAGAAAATTTAACTTTGTGTACACAAACGTACCTTCAAGATTTTCGTTGTCTATCCCGTCCAACGGGCTTCTTCAAGTTTCTTGATATCCTTTGATATTGCACTATTTTAATATGGACACTGCATTTTTATACTTTTGCAGAAACGTGTGCGCTAGTAGCCGTTCACAAAAACAGAATGAGGCATATCAAATGATACAGATCTATATCTGTATCATTTGGTATGCCTCATTCTGTTTTTGTACTATCCTACCCTAACCTATGGTAGGACTGGATTTTTTCGAATTCGAGCTCTTAAAATATGCAATAGTTCGCGTGTAGAATACAGTAATTACCTTGTTAATATACTATAATTGAAGATTGAATTGACAAAATATGATATATAAGTTGCTGACGCTGTATAAATCATCCAAAATAGACGTGAAGGTCTTACTTACTTACCGCTAATATTATATAATCTGTCCTACGTTGTTGCCGAAATGCCCTCTGCAACTACCTTCATATTTTCATATTTGAGTTGTTCCCACGCCCCCGTCACGCCACATTCATATCATATTCACTTACCGGAATTGGATCTCACAACACAGGTCGGTCGGACGTACATTTTGCATGATTATGTTCAAGACTTCCCACAAAGCATATTGTGTGAGTTTGCCAACGCAACAATGCCCTTTATTCGGGCGACGGAAATTCGAACAAATTTTAAATCCAGTGGAAACTCTTAGAGCGCTCTGGTCCTTACAGCACCACCAGCGTACCAAGACCTGCAGCTTTTCTATAATTTTGCAGAACGGTGCTGGGAAGCACAGGTTTCTTACAATGCAGCGGTCCATGGTTAACTGGCCACTTAGTTATTACAGGTACACTGCCGATTCTTGGTAAATTTTAATACAGAAGCCGATAAAGGTTTTATTTTCATCTACAATATGTGAGTAAGTATGTACCCCAGGAGTTTCCTCGTATTTATTTTCGAAAACATGTTTGGTTCAATAAACGTAGAATCGGAACGCGGAAAAAGCGAATTCATATTTTGCTAAGTTTATTCGTTTTATTGAGAACTCGCTTCACACAAGCTACTCTGCCATTTCCTGTGCTTTTATAAATATGTCCATTCCCGAAAAGATTTACATTAACTATTCTGAGAAACATTATTTTAATAAATTAAAGCCCTTTGGTGTGAAACAGCCTTTGCAGGGGGTAAAACCGATAGGTTGAGAGAAGTTGACCGAGCCACGAGTTGCCCCTCACTATATTACTTAAATGATAAAGCACGTGTTAAATGTGCTTACATTTTCCAAGAAAGAAAAAAATACATTATTGCACATAAATAGTTTAAATATTAAATATATAATATGTTTCGTAGGTGGAGCAAATTTAATTCCAAGCATTTAAGGGTTCCGGACCAAAATGGTAAAAAGGAACCCTTATTGGTATCACTTTGTCTGTCTCAAAGTCAAAGTCAAATTATATTTATTGCGTAATTACATGTATAAAGATCCTCACATTTATAATTCGTTTCAGCCGTAAAACGTCCACTACTGAACACAGGCCTCGCTCATAGATCTCCATGAGGGGTAGTTGCCATACTCACCACGCTTGGCAGGCGGGTTGGCGAGCGCAGTCCGGGATGTTGGTACACGAAAAGACGCTGCTGCCCATCTTCCGGAGGTATCCCTTAGCAGGCTCTTACTGCATCCATGGGTATGAGAGGAGGGGTAACATTCTACTGCCGGCACCCCACGGCGTCACACCCCACATTTATAATTGTTTCAATGTAATTTACCCATAATGGATGTGCAATGTTCTGTAAATTACAATTTTTCTTATATTTAAAAAATAATGTCTATAGTAAATTAAAAAAATTAAACAATACGACTAATAAAAATAAAATTTAAACTAATAATAACAAAAAACTAAAAATAACAATAGAAAAAACAATAATATTAGTGCATGCGTATCATATAATAATCAAAAATAATGTCATTCAATAAAATAAAAATGTTCATAGCAATAAAATTGTGAAAATTTAAAAAGAATTAAAATAAATTATTTGTTAAAAGATTTGTCATTTAAAAATTCCTTAACTGTATAATAGATGAGAGTTATGAGAAATATTGTTTCTAGCTTTTATATTAAGCGCTGTACATTTCTGTGAAGGTGTCTCACACGGGACCAGTATTATGTAAATTTACTTTTGTGAATGTAATGTGAAGATGTCGTAGGAGTGTCCTAATAAATAAATAAATAAGATACTGCTCACCGATAACTCTGAAGGCTCTTCGTTCAATCGAGTCTAGGGCAGCCAGCTGATACTTGGCGGAGCTATCCTAAACATGGCAGCAATACTCCATACCAGACCGGACTTGAGCTTAGTAAAGGGATAGAAGCTGTCCCGGTGTGAAGCATCGCTTAACCTTGTTCAGGATCCCTAGCTTCATGGCCGTAGTTTTTGCTTTGGACTCGATGAAGGTGCCAAAGTTGAGTGTCGGTGTTAAGGTGGCACCAAGAAGCTCCAGCTGATCTTTTATAGGTACATCTAAGAACTCAGGAACCTGAAGAAACGGACACTTTTTGGTAAAGAAAAGATAGGCTTGTGTTTTAGAGGCATTGAAATTAACTCGATTTGGCTCCCAATGATACTGGGAACCAGCAGATCAAAACACTAGCACAGGGTGGTAATATGTGGGCTAGCCTGTGCAATATGAACACGATCGAATGGATTACATTTGATTGGCGGTTTGGCGTAGGCTGTAGGTAGGGTTGCCAGATGGTCGGCAATCGTCTGGATTCTCCCGGCATTTCAGGTGATGTCTAGACTCCTGACAAATAACAAAATGTCCCGACATATAGTACGTATCTTATCATCATTTTCTATCAACCGCAATAATAGTTTGAAAATGGCACACGCGAATGTTGATTAATGATGCCTCATACACGGATTACTGCTGTCTTCGGGAGATATTTAAACATCTCAACATATCTCTTACAGATCTTGAAAAAAAATATCTATCTATTAAGTATATCAGTCATTTAGTACCCATTACACAAGCTCTGCTTAGCTTGGGGCTAGATGATGCTGTGTGAATTGTCCAGCATTATCTATTTATTTATTTTTATCTGCCAAAAGACAAGGATATATGTATGCCAAATGACAAAATTTGGGCATATTTTACAAGCTTTTATTTAGATTGCCTTGTATGTATGTAACTATGTTTGTAATGTTTATGTTAAAAATAATAAAATACACATTTTCCATTAATGTTTAATGTCAATTTAAAACGTCTTTACATAATTTATGTGACAAAAAAGCTTGTCGCGAGATTAACCTGTGTAGGTACTTGTAACTTGATATAATTGTTTTGTTTTTTCAAACAATGTAAATACGAGTACCTGCTTAAATCTCGCGACAAGCTTTTTTATTACATAAATTGTGTAAAGACGTCTTATGTTGACATTAAACTTAAATGGAAAATGTTTATTTTATTATTTTTAGTAGGTACGCTTAAATAAAAGCTAGTTTGAAAGTTCTTTTACTTGTTATTTTTAAAAAATGCCACTACCATTATATAAAAAAATTTAAAAAAAATATCATTTGTGTTGTCGATTCCAGTGAGCAATGCATATTGTGAAAGAGTGTTTAGTCTGCTAAATAATTTATATTTCTTAGAAAGGAATTGTATGTATGGGCTTTGATTTGATAAAAGCCGAGCTTCTGATACGACTGAATTTTAATGAAAATTGAGATCTTTCTTCGATACCCCAAAGGGATCCAAATTAATGGGCTCGGTAAAAAGCAATGCCAAATACTTTGTGGCAAATAAACCGTAAAAAATAATGTAAATTTTATTTTAATCCTTTTTTAAAGAGCTTTATCATAATAATATTATAGTTTTAAATTTTGACTCATAAATTTTCATTTCTCCAGACAACAACCCAAAAATCCCGACATTTTGAAATGTTATCCAGATATTTCGATCTGGCAACCCTAGCTGTAGGCCCGATTGTGTGTTATTAATAAGTAATTTAAATTCATAATCATCATCTGCACTGTTGGACATAAGCCTTTGCAAGTACTGATTATAAAGTGTTTTTGCCATACTCACCACGCTTGGCAGGCGGGTTGGCGAGCGCTGTGCGCTATGCTGTACACACGGAAAGACGCTAATGACCATCTTACAGGTATCTTTAGGCAGATTCTTACTGCAGGGTAAGAAAGGAGAGGCAACATTCTACTACCTGATGTAGTAAGAATTCACCAAGGGATGCCCCCCAGACGTTGTCTAGCAGCGTCTTTCCGTATATCAACATCCAGCACTGCGCCCATCCGCTTGCCAAACGTGGCGAGTATGGCAACAACCCCCTCATATTTTTGAAAATTCATAAGGGAGGTGGATGTTGATAGCAGACACAGC
This sequence comes from Pasiphila rectangulata, assembly GCA_963082625.1. Taxonomy (NCBI): domain Eukaryota; kingdom Metazoa; phylum Arthropoda; class Insecta; order Lepidoptera; family Geometridae; genus Pasiphila; species Pasiphila rectangulata. The sequence goes on from OY720243.1 coordinate 21,754,555, forward strand.
TGATTAAACACTGAACGCCAGGTGTAGATCATTTTATCGAGCTCTTGAAAGTATTTCTACATGGCCTTTTACCTTATGAAGAGTCACCGTTTAGCTCACACGGCACATGGCGCCTTGCCTAACATTTGGTATGTAGGTTTTTTTACCATTATTTTCTTTTATTTTCATTTTGATCGTATATTGTTCATGAGTAACTGTGCTATTCAATGCTTTATCTTTAATGTGTAACTAAGAGTGTCAAAAGCGTTAATTAAGATATTTTGTCTCTACCCCAAATTAAGTAAGCTTAATATTAGGAGTGATCGGGGAAGGTTTTAGCCTAACAGAAGGATGAGATAAGCTAATGCATTCGATATTATTAAGTCTTCTATTCAGTAATTGACACATGGTTATTGATTTGATTGAAAAATGTGTTGAAATCTTGTCGATTTTGATCTTCAAAGTCTCATTTCGCATAATATCTTGTAACTTTAAGCATCCTGCAAATACATCAGGAAAGCACCTCATTACAAGAAGTAATCCTAATAGCTTAATGTTGCTTGTTAACAAGGAAGAAAATTTAATAACAATTTATTTAACATCAAAAGCGTTGTCTACACAAGCTAATACAAAGTTAGCAACACTCTGTTTGCAGTAGAAATGTTATTACCCCTCCGCTCAGCGTCTCATGTAAGACATCCGTGACGTCAGCAACTTGCGAACAAGTTAGAATTTTCAATTTAACTTTTACTTCGCCGGATCGCTGGTTGTCGGCGTCGGACTGGAAACAATTATTACCTGCGATCACGGCGCCGGCGCTGATTCTGACTGAGATGCGGGCTTCTGTGGGCCCTCGTGTCGATATAGCTGAATAGACTGTCTCAATAAATACTTCTATAATTGCCAAAATACTTTCATAAACTATTATAATCGACCAACTATTATAACCGTTCAAAAACGCATTTATCTCTCTCGGAAATTGTATGTTTAAATTTATAAAGTTCGTTTTTTGTGCCATTACCCTCATAATGGAAAACACTGAAATAAAACTGTTGTGAGATCTGTTCTTTCCTTTGACTAATAGCCGAGTAAGCTGGTGTTGTGCAAGCCTTGTTCATCTAATGATGTCCAATATACTAGATCGATGATTTCAGCATCAGCAACTGGAATTCATGATGTACTGCAGTGCCTTGGACACTGTAGATGAATTAGGCTTTTCCAGCCCCAATACCATTCTCCCAGCTTAGCAGGCTATTAGTTAGAGGCAAGTACAGGTCAATTCGTCTAAAGCTGACTGAGCCACGGGTTTCCTCACGATGTTTTCCTTTACCGTTACAGCATGTGTTAAATGTGCACATAAAAAAAATCCATTGATGCACGACCGGTATCGAATCCACGATCTTCGGATGTAAGTCTTCTTATAATAGCTTGCTGCCCAATTTGCACGGTTGCCTACGATCTCGACCTCGAGAGCCCGCGTCATCTAAGTTACACCGCCGCAATCTAACTTGACACTTATGTAATCCCGTCGCGAGCCCCAGGACCTGAGTAATTGATAAAGTGCAGGAAGGAACCATCCTAAATTGGGCTAATGTACTTGGCGGGCTAGTCCCTATACAAAATGTTATATATTCAACTTAGTTATTGCTTTAATTTGTTCCCTAAGCTGGTTATGGAACTTAAATAATTGGATTGACATCTGGGAAAGATGTTCAATTCAGTCCTGAAGGAAGTTTTTTAACAAGGGACACAGATAAAAAAACTGGTACTGTAATTAACCACGTATAATTATGTTTCATTGGTGTTCCTTTTAAATCAATAGATAATAATTAAATCAAAAGTTATATTGGTTTTCTTTAATGGAATAGTAATACAATTATAAGTGCGGACTTACGCACCGAGGTTTCCGTGCCACCATACATACAATTTTAATAGTATTATAGGAGCATACAATTTTAAGCTTGGTGAACTGTCTGACCCTCTCACATGGAAATATGGGACCGTGAACGAACGACCAGAGCGAAGTAAGCGGTCAATTGACATTTCACCATTTTTGAGATGCATAAACCAATCAAACACTTGAGTTTTTCCAATAACATTACCCTCAGAGGCCGTTGTTAACATTTCAAGAGTGTTTGTACCAGCTTTTCCGACCTTCTTTCCCTCACTTGGAAAAAAGTATTCCGAAGCGAACGAATTCAATTATGTGCTTTATTAAATTTAAATGTAGTTTCTTTTTATTCTATAAACTGTCTATTTTATATATATTCTATTTCTATAAAATAAACACTTATTGACTTTGACTATGACTTTAATCTGGAGCATAACCTTACGCGGAGCTGTTCACGAGAATCAGCCATTACAAAAATGACGAGCACACAAAACAACTGTCACTAAAACTGTCACGGATACCGAACAGAACGTTCTTTAGCTTAAGCTAATTTTGTTTTTTAAGTGTAAACCCACACTAACGTATCATTTTATAGAAATGAAAAATGTTATTTTTAGGGTTTCGTAGTAAAACAAGAAACCTTAATAGTTTAATAATATAACTATTAAGCTAGCCTTTTTAGTTTCGGAAAAATAGTCGCTCAAATAAATGATGCGTTTTCCCAGACATACCGGAATACTTCAAGCAGAAAACTCAATTAATTCCAGTTAATATGTACTATTTATTGGTAACCATAAAAAACATACACCAACTTCTAACAACAGTTCTACGGTTAACTACGAAACCCTACATAGCGCGTGGCCCGACACGTACCTGGCCTAATTTGTTTAAGTTAGGCTTAACTCTATAACTTGCCTTATTGACTCGACAATGGTGGCTCTATACGCCCCTAGCGGCAAAACGCGGTACTACAAAAACTCTACTTTCCACACCCAGTTCAGTTTCTTCTGTGTACCCCGTATATATATTGGAACTCATGTTGTCATTATGTTTATAGTAAAAGCAAACAAATGAATGCAAGTCTCCGGAAAATAATTGAAAATCGATCGAATTATTTTCCTCCCAGCATCCTTCGCTTAGCTTAGAGTTGTGTGCCCCCGGTAACGAGCGGGGGGTATTTGTCGACGCTCGGTGGAGCCTTGTGTAGGCAGATTCCGGGATTCATTCACATTCTGCACACACAGGTGAACACGAATCGCTGATCAAATCGCCACGTGGAGCGAGGATCACCGATACGATTTTGAATTACATTTTTCTTGTTTGTCGCGGCTGCTATATCGGGTTCGTGGGTTAGGCCCCGTTGACGACGCACAGTGGTCGACGTTTCCAGTCAGTTTAATTTAAATCAAAGACATTTTAATCAATATTACTACATTTTTGATCAACATTGGTAGGCACACGTGGGGTGCTGGCAATAGAATGTTACCCGTCCTCTTCAAATTATTTTTCTCCTATACTGTTTAAGTAATTATGAGTATTAGTGTATTACGGGAGTGCCAGAGGCAAATGTTACATAAACTACCAGGTAAAACTTGTAAGTAAAAAGAAACTAATACGTATTATATCACACAGATACCAGAGATTTAAATCTCTGACCAATACTTAAAAAGTAGAAATGATTGCTTTTGTTGGTGTCTTTAAAAAGAAAATAAACTAATCACTGCAGCCTTGAGCCAATTTTGATCGCTTAAAATTACTAGCTTTCGATGCGTGAGCTGTGGGTTTGAGTATTATATAGAATACTAAGGGAAAGTAAGACTTTTACATCTATTATAGATGATTTATAAAGGGTCAGCAACTGGTATTCTTTCTGTACAGAACGCTGCAGTGCCTAAAACATTGTTAGTCTTTCCCAGCATCTATACCAACCTCCTAGCTTGGTCAGCTACAAATCAGAGGAAAGAACAAGTCAAGTAATAGGTCTGAAGCTGACAAATCCGCGGATTTCCTTACGATGTTTCCTTTACTGTTAAGCACGTGTTAAAATGTAAACATACATTTTTCAAAAAGAAAAATCCATTGGTTCAGTTCCGGTATCGAACCCACTCGGCCAACACGGCTTGCCCAACTTGCCCAAGGTAAAAGATTAAGAAATTTGTCGTATCCCTCTAATCATCATTTCAGCCGCAAAACGTTCACTACTGACTCAGGCCTTCCTAATACTCGTAGATCTTCATGAGGGGTAGTTGCCATAATCACCACGCTTGGCAGGAAGGTTAGCGTGCGCAGTATAGGATGTTGATACACGGAAAGACGCTGCTGCCCATCTTCCGGAGGTATCTTGGCAGATTCTTACTGCATCCGTGGATGCAATCTGCCAAGAGAGAAGAGGCAACATTCAACTGCCGGCACGCCACGGCATCCCTCTAATAATTGTTATGAATCCCGGAGTTTGTTTGGATGTGTGTTACCGTTTCAAGCAAAAGGCTTCATTAAAGTTAAGCTTAAACTTTGCACGTATATCTTAGATGCAAGCCAGGGCTAGTACTTTATTTAACTTTGGTTTAAATTTCTGAAAACTTCCTAAAGATATTTTGTTCCCAACATTTGTTTTTATTATTTTGTAAGCAGCTGTTTGTTTTGCATGTAATTCAACTATAAAATACTGGATTTAAAGCAAAGAACAAAGTAAACCTAAGAAATAAATAGGTACATAAGTACTTAATAAATTAATATTGCTGGGCGTTAAGTATTTCATTTCAGCTTACCCGGAGAGTGGTAGGACCTCATTACTAAGCCTATGTCGTCCGTCCTTCTGTCTGACCTCAAAGGGTTACTAGCTACTAGCGAAACCGTTACTAGCTGGAATTTTCACAAAATGTGTGTCACTATGTCGACTATCCTAACCAAAAAAAAATGAGCTGTCACGGAACGCCTAGATGCAAAACATTAACACCACAATCGCCACAGTCACCATAGTCCCCACAATCGCTACAGTAGCCCCAGTTGCCATGTCACCACAATCGCTAAAGTCGCCATATTAGCCCCAATCGTCATAGTCGCCCCAGTCGCCACGCTAACACGATGGGAACGATGGACGAAGGGCCCTAGTACTAACTCGCTTATCTCCAAGCGTCACGCGTCACCTCTCCTCCGATCGGTTTTACCCCCAAAAGAATGTTGCAAAAGAGCTTTCCCATGAAAAACAATAGAAAATAAAATAACAAGCGAATGCACAAACAAGAAAATTATTTTTATTATTCATTTTAATATCGAAAACAGCAAGTTTGTATAAACTTTATTGTTGAAACTTGTCATAAATTTCCGTCCACGTAGCTTTTATCAACAAGCATCTACTTTGTATTGTTACATGATTTCACATTTCTCATGTTGAGCATCAATATTTGACGAGTACAGAACCGTTGCTATTGATATCGTACACAACCTTGTACTTGCGTACTCCTACAGTGTAGCCTTTACACGTTCTGACAATGTTAGCTATTAGCGTGGCATGACCCTCGTAATTGTAATGTATGGTATCTTGTAGGTATTGTTTTATTTATATTGTTAATTAAATCCGTAAGACGGTTTCAAGATTACAAACATTCAACATTTCAGCTAATTGCGGCGTTTTATTTTCCGTGTTAAAATAATACAAGGCATAATTTTGTGAGGAAAAAGTTTGTTAAAGGAGAGCAAAGTTCTAGTTTTAATTAAAGACTAACTAGCAAGTAACGAAGCCCCAAGTTTATTTGAAAGTTACCTGTCTGAGCCGCACCAGTGCAAGCTAAACACGCTCTCGAATCTGAGGTTAAGTAAATAAGTAGAGACGTTACCAACTCGTGTTGCATGGCTTCTTTAGAACTAGATTTTAAGCAAAACATATTTTTTCGGCTTTCGTTAAACTTGGATCTCCTCTCTTGTCGGTGGATGCAGTAAGAATCTGCCAAAGGGATTGCCTCCGAAAGATGGGCAGCAGCGTCTTTCCGTGTATCAACATCCCGTTCTACATTGCCAACCTGCCTGTCAAACGTGGTGAGTAATGGCTACTACTCCTTATGATCAATAAAGATAAAGATACTTTTATTTTGTCACATAAGTTACAATTATTAATCCATATACAATAAGGTTAAAAAAACAAAGATACAAAGTCAATACAAAAATCCATGGGAGAGACTTACAAAATACAATACAATACAAAAAAAAACATACCTAAGAAAAATATAACAAAAGTTAGCAGATCAGTTTCAAAACAAACATATGTTCATATATCCTGCAGTAGACGTCCTACGGCTAGGATGATGATGATGATTTAAATTATACCTATAGGAACTGCTCGCGAAACCACTGGCAGAAGTTTTTTTAAGACATCTTTATCTTTTCCTACACAAACAAACTTTTTAAAATCTTCTAAGACTTTTCTAGATCAATTGAACAGATTATCAGAAGCTTCGAAGTATAAGAAGTACCGCACAAAGCTGGTTTTAAGAACTTGGAGGTGATATACAATGTCCCGCGAGGATCACGTAGCAAAGAACTGTTCAGAGTGGCTTAGGGACAGATGATGAACGATGTCCACTCGCACTAGAACAAAGAAGATTGGTCAAATGTACGAAATAGTATTTTACTAAGATTGTTTATTTTGTGGTCCACCAAAGTTCCGGCTTAGGTCAGTTTCAGACTAAAAATGTGAGGTGCAAACCCCAAAGTGCGGCCTCAGTTTCAGTTTCGCTCAAAAAACAGCGTCGCTCGACTAACTTTGGCTGACTTTGAATTTAAAAAAAACGTGTGCCATTTCGTCCAGTATTTATGAGCAAGCGGCCGGGGACAACAGTGAAAGTAAACACTTCGAAGACTACACGTGACCACGAGGGCAGCAGAACACTCGAAACATCGGGAAATAATAAAACGAGGTAATTACGCTAAAGTCCCGTTGAAAAGTTTAAAATTTCGAAGACTTTTCACCTCATATTCTACTACAATCAACTTTTATAGAGCATTGTGGTGCTTAACCGACAATCTTATCAAAAATTTCAACTTGGATTTCGTGCAGGGTTTCGTAGCGGTTAAAGCAACCTCTTTCCGGCTAAATCCTAAAGGAAGGGTCAATTATCGATTTGACCAGCGCGCGTTGGAACCCCGTCGAAATCAAAACTATTATACCTCTATAAACATTTTAATTTTCTTAAAAATTTATCAGAAGCGACAGAGCTAAATTTATCATTTTCTTAAAAAGTTTATCACGTTGTATATGATCCACACAGGTCTGCAAAAACTTCGAGTCGATACACGCTGTCCCGGGAGGTTCGCTTTACTCGGAATGAGTGAGAGCTCTGTCGAGTTGTTCTCAGATGATGAATGGTGTCCACCATACCAAGACGAAAGTATAGTGTTGTATGGAATGATTTTGATGATTAGATCGTATTTGTCGCAGAGGTAGTTGCCCAATAACGAACGTAACAAAGAATTTGTTACGTCTTTTTACAACGGATAACACTATCGTTGGTACCGTTAATGGCAATAATTATATATCGGGTCAGCGTGCGAGGTTATATAGGTGGAGTGGCTACAATTACCGGATACACACGCGCGCGCACGGATCTACGTAGCATTTTACCCGCTTTTTCGATCTCAGCAGCGTATTCTTAGAATACGTCTGTCGAGCTCGGCCCCTGGGCCGATCGCGTCCGCGAGTTCTGTGGAAGTGTTTTGGTGAGGTGGCCAGAAGGCCATGGAGCAGGCGGACCTTGGTGGAGGATCGGATCCCCCGGACCCCGGCCGCCCATCAAAAGATTGCGCATCGGTATACGACCTACGGATGTATGCCGAAATACCGAAGGCCCAACGGCGACACAAGGCGTCGGACCGCAATAGCCGTTCGGGTTTGCTCGCCGGCGAGGCCGAAGAATACACTCTTCCGTCTTAAGGTGCAGTTTTGCAACTGGACGTTAACCATCATTACCCATAAAAATCTGGCAACAGTCCAAGCCGTGGTTCGAACCTAAGTGGTGCCCTTGAGCTTGTTGCCCCAACCTAATTTTTGCGGCGGGGCGCCCTCTGCGCTCGCCATAGTCCGGTAACGTTATCATGGCCATCTGCGGTCAACAACATTAATGTCATTTCGGAAAAAAAAATCCATCGGCTCACTTTCTGTTCGGCGGTCGAAGAGGCAACACATCCAGAGAGCGGTAGTGTTGTTCGTTATTGGGCAACTAACTCTACGTTTTAATTGTTTCTAGTGTATCCCATGACGAACGGAGAGCCAATTTCTCCTGAAAGTGCCTTGTAGAGAGTCGAAACACGTGTCAAATTCTTTTTGAGTGTTTTTTAAGCACTCATTAGATATATATGTTTATATATGTAGATATTTTAATGGATTTCCGAAAAGTCACGCCTGAATCAATTCATTTATCGTGTTCATTGTTTGACGTTCTAAAGTGCAATTTATTTTGTCCATAGTGAAATAATTTATATTAAATTGAATTGTTGTAAATTGTTTTTAATTGTTTTTTTGCTGTTTTGTTTACTGAAAAAATAAATAAATAAATAAATTTCACATTATAGACATTTTGTTTCACGCTAGGAATTAATCTTGAATAGAACAAGAATACTTATGCTTAATCTAAGCTTTCACGTACTTAAGGAACTATTTATAAGAGCACCTTTCTCTCTACAGGCCCAAATTCACAAACTACTGGGTATAAGCCACCTCTTTATAATATCATTCGTTCATATTTTAAGCATTCATAAAAAGGAATTTAATGATAAGCATAACGACAATACGGTTATTTTAAAATTTTATTTTCAAGATGAGAATATCCTATAGTTTTTAAAATTAAAACTGGTTTAATATTGCGGTGATTCCCCGATTCAAGTGAAAATAAAATGATTGTAGCAACAAAGTATTTTCGCAGTAAAATGCCACGATAAAATTCCATTGCGGAGACAAAAGGTATTTAAGGTGAACAATATCGGTCACCGTCCGGAACTGACAAAAAGACGAGCGCTTCCGCCGCCCGCCCAGCGCTGCGCGATTCCATTTGAAAGCTTTTGTTTTTACTTTCATTATATCACGACAGTTTTGCGCTCCGAAGACCTTTGCAAAACCCAAAAACCTGTCATGTTATTATATAATTTGCTACAAATAAAATTTATAACTGATGATACCAAAGAACCGGGTTTTAAAAATATGGCAATTCATGACTGATCTCTATCAGCGGTTAAAAGACTGCAAATTTATTCCGCTGCTTACTCATCAGAAAGTTATTTAAACGTTTATTCAAATTGACGGCATGAAGTGGGGAGGGGGGAAGCTCAAATAAACGTAATAATTAAACCTTACTTTTCGCATCGAAGCGCACAGAATCGAATCTCCGTTCAAATTAAACGAAACCAAATTCTCATTAGCAGCATCGAGGTGGCGCTGCCATTGTTCATCGACAAATGATTCGGAAAGCCATTACGGGCGAGCACCTCGAGGGCCGGATTAACGACAGTTCTATTAATCAGGACAAGTGGCTGGAGCTCGTCTCGTCGCGGCCGCCGGATGATGGAGGCTCTGACGCTTTGTTAGAAGATTTTTACATGATTTTTTTTTTGTATTTCATCATCGTCAAAAGTTATTTTAAACGAAATGTATTTCGTATTTGATAAAACTAGGGTGATTGGCAGTTATTGGTAATAATACGATTACGTATCTCAAGACAGGTTTGCAACCGGAGTGAATCTCGGGAATATCGCTGACAAACGTAAATTTCGTGTTAGAAAATAGGAGGATTAGGAAAATAGCAAGGAATTGACGTGCGATGACAGCGGTGAATTTATGAATGAATGAATAAACATTTATTTGTGGCACAATACGAAAATAAAACTATGTATCATAACTATTGACAGGTGATGATCACGAGATTTATATAAATAGATAGATGATCTCTTTTGTGTACACCATACAGAAATAATACAAAGTTACTAAATACATCATAATTATTTCAAACTACAAAAACAACAAAAATACACAATGGACGGACTTATCGCTTAAAATAATTTCTTCCAGACATTTACGCTTGTTGCAAACTTGTCGCGAGATACGTAAACAGCTTGCTGATAGTTCGTATATTGACCGTTAATAAACGGCCATTAAACGAACTATCGACAGGCTTATCTTTCGACCACAATCCATTTCTAGCTAAGAATATAAATTCGAATCATAATAGAAGAATTAATTCATAATTCTGACACACCGTCCTCCATCTTACAATTAGCATGGATCCGCTATCTGGTGGGCTCAGGCACTCGCGACGTTACGTGCCCCGGCTTCCCATCGGCTTACAGCCGGAGCGTGATAGATAGTGTCCTCTACGATACCACGGAACTAGGTCGAGATTGCATTGTCCACCAGAGATATTACATTAACTGCGCCCTCAGCTGCCAAAAGTAGGCTATTATTTGAGCTTCTTACTATACCCCTTTATGAAAAGACAAAAATCTTCTCTGAAGTATTGCGGAGTGATAAGGGTTCCAGGGCAGAATCGTAAAAGAGGACCTTGTTGAAAGCTGAATTATTTTACCTGTAAATTTAAACGGCACCTTTTCGCGAATCTCCGCGCTCTCATCGGCCGTTCTTGTCTTATATGATAGGTATGTACTTGATTAACTAATTTCTGTAGCATTCACCTTTGAAAGGTTGATTTGAACTTGCTCATAAAGTACTAATTAGTGGTACATTAAATCAAAGTATGTACTCGGTAATAATAACTCCTCGCGAGTTCATAAACGTCTGAAGGATATTATCTAATTTTGAGTTCAATATCATAAATTAGGCATCAAACTGTGAGACGTGTCTTATTACGTGGTTTATTGCTGGAAGTGACGTCGTAAAGTGAAATTACCTCGATAAGAAAATTTAAATATTCCGGACGAGTTATTACTTAGAAATTTGATGAGTGCCTTGGATATGTCGCTAGAAGTGCCTCGGATATGGCGCTAGAAGTGCCTTGGATATGTCGCTAGAAGTACCTCAGATATGTCGCTAGAAGTGCCTTGGATATGTCGCAGAAGATATAACAGTATCATTATCAATTTAAAGGAAAATTATGAATAACTTGTTTAGAGATGAGCCGAGAGAGAGATCCGATAAGATCGTTAGTAGAATGCCACTGTAGAGTAACTCGCGTGGCACATGAAGCGAACAAATTAATTTATGTGCTTAATTTTTTGACAACCTCTTTGGTGCAGCGATTTTGGGTTCGATTTCCGCCTAGGGACCCATTTCCGTACGATCTGCAGATATTAGTTCAGGGTGTTGTGGATGTTTTTTTCTATATATAATACAAATATCTATATATGTAGTATAATGTAAGAAGTATATCTGTCACCTAGTACCCATAAGACAAGCTCTGCTTAGCTTAGGGCTAGATTGGCAGGCGGGTTGGCGAACGCAGTACGGGATGTCGATACACGGAATGGCGCAGCTGCCCATCTTCCTTTATACCTTAGCAGGCTCTTACTACATCCACGGGCATGAAAGGAGGGGTAACATTCGTCTGCCGGCACCCCACGGCAAATTTATTAATATTGCTTTATTTTGTAATTGACGCTTCAAAAAGTCCTTGCGGTCTCACTGAATAAAGTATTTTTTGAGTTTCAGTAGATACTCATATTCAATTTTCTACGCCTACGCATAGAGAATTATAATTACATTTAGCGGGTGCTCGCATTGTTGTATCATACCATGATCCAGTTAATAGAATTAGCACTAAGCGTGCCCTTACATTTGCGGTGGTATTCATTGCAGCCGGTGATGACGTCATTACCGGCGCCGGAACTACATTTGCGCCTTTCAGTGCTGAGCGTCCTGTCGGCCATTTCAGTGCTGGGCTTTGGACCTAGTTTAGTTAATCACATACTAACATAACAGCTATAACTAAAACTAGCTCAGACTAAACTAATATTGAGATTTAGGAGAGGGCAACTACCCTCCATGGAGTTCCATGAGGGGGCCTGTGTTCAGTAGTGGACGTTTTACGGCTAAAATGATAATGATGGTAAAATGTTAAATAAAAAACGACATTCTAATAGAATGTCGTGAACCCAGAGTTACCAACTGCAGTTTTTCAGTATTACAAGTTAAAGTTTCAGTGTAATTAACTCGTGCAATTTCGGTTCTCCTCTTTATAAGGTTTCGTTTATTCAAGAATCAAGAATCAAGAATCAAAAAATACTTTATTCAGTGCGGCCGCATGGACCTTATTGACGCGTCACAAATTACAAAATAAAACAACACAAATAAATAGAATAAAGCACATAATTGAATCTGTTCACTTCAGATGACACGCGAGTTAGGAAAAGAAGTGAACAGAAGAACCTAACTCGGTCGTTATAGTCATCATTTAACAATTTTATTTTGTCTTATGTTACGTTTGACGGAGTTGGAGCAGATTCCGTCCCAAGTGGTTTTGTCCTCTAGGTAATCTGATATTTTATAATAAGCTTTATTGCACAGATTGCGTTTAATAATGTTTTTGAATTTATTCAATGATAACTTCTGCAACTCACTTGGGAGTTTGTTGTAGAAGCGTATACATTGCCCTTTAAAAGATATTTTCACCTTATGGAGCCTAGTAGTGGGCACAGCGAGTTTATTCTTATTTCTTGTATTTACATTGTGATTGTCGCTGTTTTTCTTAAACGAAGCAATATTTTTATGGGTGTACAACAGGTTCTCATAAATATATTGACAAGCTACTGTCATTATATTTATTTCTTTAAATTTAGTGCGAAGTGATTCTCTGGGACCCATATTGTAGATAGAACGAATAGCCCTCTTCTGCAGCACAAATACGGTGTCTATATCTGCAGCACATCCCCACAGTAGTAAGCCATAAGACATAATGCTGTGGAAATAGCTGAAGTAAACAAGTCTAGCGGTATCAACGTCTGTAAGAAGGCGGATTTTTTTGACTGCATATGCTGCAGAACTAAGCCTACCCGATAGTTGTTCTATGTGTGGGCCCCATTGAAGCTTATTGTCTAAAGTTATGCCTAAAAATACAGTTTTTTCTACAAGGTTTAAACTTTCACCTTTTAATTTAATCTTGGCATCAGCCTGTTTTACATTAGGAAGAGTAAATCTAATGCATTTTGTTTTATTTTCATTAAGTAATAGGTTATTGACATTAAACCAATTAACAACCTCTGAGATTGCATTATTCACCTCGTCATAATCGGTGGTACGTCGTTTCATTTTGAACAAAAGTGAAGTGTCATCAGCAAACAATACAATCTCATGATTGTTTTTGACAAGATGAGGTAGATCATTAATGTAAATTAAAAATAGAAAAGGCCCAAGAATTGATCCCTGCGGTACACCCATTGTGACTACAGATCCCGAAGAACGTTTTCCATTAACATCAACTCTTTGTATCCTGTTACTGAGATAAGAAATAAGTAGATCCAAAGAGATATCTCTAACGCCATAGTGGCGCAATTTTCCGATTAATGTTTCATGGTGTACACAGTCAAATGCTTTTGAAAGGTCGCAAAAAACACCTAAAGCGTCTTGCGACCTCTCCCAAGCATCATAGATATGCGAGACTAACTCTATACCAGCATCAGTAGTGGAACGGCCGCGAGTAAAGCCAAATTGCTTGCAGTGAAGCAATTTGTTGTCGGCAAAGTGCTTAGATAGCTGATTTAAAATAAGCTTTTCAAAAATTTTACTAAATGTCGGCAGTACTGATATCGGCCTAAAGTTAGTGGGGTCCGACTTAGAACCTGATTTAAATAAAGGTATTATTTTACTGTGTTTCATTAGATCAGGAAATACGCCACAGTCAATGCATTCATTATATATAAGAGCTAGCTCAGGTGCGATTGTGTCTACCAATGGTTTTACAATGTTTACAGAAATACCCCAGAGATCTGCAGTTTTCTTAACATTTAACATTTTAAAGGCTTTAACTATATCGCTGCTGTCCACATATTGGAAATTAAAATTACTATCACATTTAGGTACATTTTTGCTAAGTAAGGACTCGGCGATCAGGTGAGAAGAGTTTAAAGACTTTGTGGTAGAAACTGGAATGTCAGTAAAAAAAGTTTCAAATGCTTGGGCTACATCTTCATCACTTTTGTAGGTTGTATTATTATAATTTATTTTAAATTGGTTGTTAAAGTTACTCACATTTCCAGTTTCTTTGTTTATTATTTTCCAAGTAGCTTTAATTTTATTATCACTATTTTTAATTTTTGAGCTTATATAATTAGACTTAGCAATATGGCAGACTTTTCTAAAAATTTTTGAGTAATTTTTAACCTTTTCTTTAAATTCTTCACTAAAATTATAATGTTTTTCACTATAAAGATCATATAATTTTTGTCTACTTCTATGTATACCCACTGTTGTCCACTCATTAAAGTTAAGATTATCTGTGACCATTATCGACTTTGATGTAAATATTGAATTGAACATATTGCTAAATGCATTGAAAAAATTGCAATATGACTCATTAGGGTTGTTATTTGAGTAGTGAGGTGGAAATTTTGTATTCAATTTACATTTCAGTTGTTCAGATCGATGCATGGTCACAGGTATAAAAGTAATTTTTCTTTTTACATTTTGTTTTTGTTGCTGTTTAATTTGAATGTGCTGACCTAAATGGTCTGACTTTATATTACTAATCAAGCCCTTATGGATAATTTTTATATTAGAATTTACAAAGATATTGTCAATACATTTAGCGGATGTTTCAGTTATTCTAGTAGGCTCCATAAACAATGGTTTTAGATTATATGAATTAAAAAGGCATGTTAATCTAGTACTTAAAGAGTAATTTTCTAAGAGATTAACATTGAAATCTCCACATGTAATGATGTTTTTACTTGACTTTGATGTTTTGAATAATATTTCATCCATGACTTTTTCAAACGTCTCAAATGAAGCTGACGGTGGGCTGTATACGCTTATGATAATAACTTGCTCCAACTCTACACATGCTATTTCAATTTGGCTCTCAACAGACAGACAGACAATGTCTTTCCGTTCTTTAAACTTAAGATATTTGTTTAGTAGCACTAAATAACCTCCACGAATAGCATGCGATCTACAAAAGGAGCTACCAACAAGATGGTTGTTGAAACTGAACATAACCTCATGACTTTTCAACCAATGTTCAGTAATACATAAAATGTCAATATTATATAAGTTTATGTACAGTTCCAACTCTAACAATTTACTATTTATTCCTTGAATGTTTTGGTGCACCAAGTTGGTAACCTTTGTATTTATTTTACATGTTTTAGTTATTTCTTTATTTTGACACATTATATTATTTGACTGGTTCTGGCTAGAGATTTCCTCTGTTGTCTTATGATCTAATTTAAATGACTTGGAATAACTTCCAGATCTAATTTATATTTATTTCCATTCGTACTGATAATGATGTTAAAAACATACCAAACATACGAGGATACTAAGGATGGAAGGAAGTCTCGTTTAAAATAGTCTCTAAAATAAACTGTAAAAATTATGTAAGGAGCTTTTCGTATACTTTCGCGATTTGTAGACATAATTTTATAAAACTGATTATGCGCAATTTACCGAGATTGCAGTCTACCCGTGCCCACGAGAGCAAGGCCCTCGAAACGTCGTAAAATACAAGGAAACAGTCTTAAAAGGGAGCATTTCATTACAAAAATGTTAAACGAAATAATCGCTCTTTCTAGAAGCAGAAAAAACAACACAGTGCCTTACCTCTTCAGCAAGTCAAAAGTAAAAGGCAACGAAAACAAAAAGATATAATTTGTAGAGGTTACTTCCAAGGGACTTTTAGAAAGGAACAGTAAAGCATACCCGTCTAACGAGCTCGGACTGCGGGTCCTCCGCGGAGGGAGCGCAGCGGACGGGGCAGACTCACACTAAATATGTTAAAAAAATGTTCATATATCCCCAAAGGAAGCAAGGATTGTGTTATGGGTACCGTTAGGATGATATTTATAATAGCTAGTATTTTTTATAAGACAAATATCTGCATTAAGCAAACAATGCCGTGGGGTGCCGGCTAAATGATACCCCTTCTCTCATGCCCGTGGATGCAGTAAAAGCCGGCTAAGGGATACTTCCGGAAGATGGGCAACAGCGTCTTTCCGTGTATCAGCATCCCTTACTGCGCTCGCCAACCCACCTGCCAAGCGTGGTGAGTATGGCAAATACCCTACCGGAGATCCATGAAGGAGGCCTGTGTTCAGTAGTGGGCGTTTTACGGCTGCGGCGAAATGATGAAAAGCAAACATGGACAATGTTTGCTTTTCATCAGGAAGCGACTTACATAGTATCTTAACACCAAACCTTCAGCAGTCAGCAGTTTTGAAACTTTATCCTTTTGTTGTGTGTTTAATTGCATACCTATCTTGAACTACGGTATTATATATTTTGTCTTGATTACAAGTTTTGCAATTTCACATGTGTATGTAAGCTCGCATGTACTATTGGAGTTCCACAGCAACTTTCTTTCGTCGTTACGCTTGTTGCGTAACATTCAGGTACTTACCTCAGCATGCTATCAGAACAACTTCGTGCACGTTCTCACTTGCCAACCATAGCTAGGCGCCGCTTACTCCGAGCGGTCCATTCACTTTATATTTTAAAATGCGCCCAGCGGAGGCCGGCTCGCGCTTACAGCTGCCTGCTGGGATTCTTCTGTATCCCTGAATCAAGTACTTTATAGCCCAGCTCTGTCGACGACTGGTTATTGCTGCTTGTAATTTTTTTAAGCAACTATTTTGATATTCTTCCACCATCACTCTTCGCGATTAACCGCTGTGGCAGGCGACAGTATGCTTAGGTGAGATTCCAGCTTATTCCGCCAAAATGCGTTTAGAGTGTATACTGTGGATATTTTTTCTACGAAAAACCGTCGGACATGCGGCAAATCCACTTCAGGCTAGCGGTATTCTGACCAACGTCAGAATGTCAGATTCGTCGATTTGGATTAAATTAGCGTTTAATCACGAAGAGTTGAGAAGAAGGGAGGGGAGGGCTTTGCCCTGTATTGGGACATTGGGCCACTAATGACGTGGAAAATGGAAGTAATTGAATATTGATGAAAATTTCCTTTGCACCTAAATTACCTAGTTATATAAGTTAAATATTGTACGTCCATAATTAATGGATAAACTGTTGTTTCACCTAGCTTTTAAGATCTTTTTGTACACAGTTTCTACAATAAATTTCATTTCATTTCATTTCATTTACAACAAAGTGGGATGCTCCTTTAATGGACAAATCGTGAATAATATTAGTTATGCAGATGGGATATATGTATTTGAGTCCTACGGTCAATGCTCTCACTTACCTGCCGACCATTTGTGAGTCGTAAGCAGTGTCGCTGGTACCACAATACCAACAGAGTGAGTTAATGCTGTTCAAAGCGGGTTACAAAAGTTACGCTGCTTTGCCAGTTAAGCTTTATGATACTCCTCTTAATTGGGTAAAGGTGATTAGTACCTGGGCCATTGGGTTACTGACGGCCCATCAGGCGATGTGGACATTGAGAGGGAGCGAGGGGCGTTGTAGGTCAGATGCAATATGCTTCTCGTAAATTTGCGCGTTCAATAGCGCAAGTTAAAATAACTTTGTTTAAGGTTTACAGCACCACCTTCTACACACATGAGTCTAGGGGTCAAGTATACGCAGAAGGCCTTTTCAAAACGCTGAAAATACTTTTCGCACTTTTGTAGTGCATCGGGGATCTTTGCGGTCGCGTGCACCGACGGCTTCGGTACGAATATAAGAAATAGAACTGCATCCTTGATCAAACGTGCACGAATTATTATTATAATGCAAAAAAATATGTGCTCGAATCGTATGAGGTACTGGATGGCTTTGTAGAAGCCGATATCAAGCCAGGTGTTACAGTAAATTAAAAAGTAGCATTTTTGTAGATTTGTTAAAAGCCTTATTACCGCTAGTAATAAGTGGTCTGAAATAAATTATGTAGGCTGGCTCTTTTCGTATCTCAGGGGTTTGGGGCTTTTGATTGAAACAGTCCTATGCACGATAAAACAGGCAAAGTATAATCCAAAGAAACACGGTAAAAATACACAATACACAAGAGAAACAGATTAAAACAATAATTATCGCGGTGGTATATACTGCCAATACAGTCCTTTTGGGTGAAATAAGACGAACTGTCTGGAAACGTTCTCTTCCCGCGCCCCTTTCAGTCGTTGGCGTGTGAGTTTACCAATCGCATGTTCTAAGGACACACGAGCTAAGGGCGCGTTTGTCGCGCTACAATGATTATTTGATATATTTTTTTAGAGGTTAAAAAAATCTTAAATGTCGTAGCCGTAGGTACAATCCATTTAAGTACATTTCTCATTCACACCTACTAAGTTCGCACAGTTAAAATTTATAAGATGGGTAATTAATAAAAAGTTTCTAGTAGCTTTACTAAATAAAACAGACATTGGTTAAGAGGCGGAAAATTTAGAAAATATAATTATTTTAATGTAGGTAGTTATCGGTGCGATTTTTCATTAAAATTAATATATTATGCACACGAGCCATTAAATAGCACAGAAGCATCGAAACACGCTTATTATAAAACTGAACATTCTGGAACGCCATTTCACTGTAAACTTTTTCAATTTCTGCTTTTCGTTGCACGCGCGTCGCTCTTCGATGGACCGGGGAGAAGGAAGTCGCAGGCTATTATTACCATCTTAGTTTACATAGCTTTTTGAAACTTTTATAACAATAATCTCAAGAATGAGTATGTGAATATTTACTTTGGAGAACGGAGGCAAAGCATTTCAAATTTGGAAAAAGAATGGTACACTTACCAAAACCCGCATAGTCAGTTTTAGACCCTTTCGGCGGTTCATCATCATCATTCCAGCCGTAAAACGTCCACTACTGAACACAGGCCTCCCTCATGGATCTCCATGAGGGGCAGTTGCCATACTCACCACGCTTGGCAGGCGGGTTGGCGAGCGCAGTTTGCAATGTTGATACACGGAAAGACGCTGCTGCCCATCTTCCGAAAGTATCCCTTAGCAGGCTCTTACTGCATCCACGGGCATGAGAGGAGGGGTAACATTCTACTATCGGCACCCCACGGCTAATGACCACTATTAGAAATGACCACAATAAACTTATTGACCTGTTCTATCTTCTAACCAAGAGCTCATAAAGCTGGTAGGAAGTAATTTGTGTAAGGGAGCAAAATCCTGTATGAATGTATCTGGCACTGCAGTGTACCGTTATGTGTATGTCTTACAGCTGCTGACGCTGTAAAAATAATCAAATAAAAAATCAAGTTATTTAAATTAAACTTGGCTGATAAACTGCTTTTCGTAAATTGCTTGGTAATAGGAATAATATTACCAAGCAATTGACGTTAAGCAGTTTATCTGCCAAGTATATCCGCCGTGGGGTGCCGGCAGTAGAATGTTACCCCTACTCTCATACCCATGGATGCAGTAAGAGCCTGCTAAGGGATACCTCCGGAAGGTGGGCAGCAGCGTCTTTCCGTGTACCAACATCCCGTACTGCGCTCGCCAACCCGCCTGCCAAGCGTGGTGAGTATGGCAACTACCCCCATGAGCGAGGCCTTTGTTTAGTAGTGGACGTTTTACGGCTGAAACGATGAGAAATAATTAGGGAAATATATTGTGATTTATCTCTTCAGAACATTTTTGCCCAGTGATGGAAAAATGCAAGAAAGATCTATAATAGATGTGAAAGGACTAGATTGAATATTAACGATACAATATTTGTGAGTTTCCTTTTTGTTGAGTGTGTCTATGTGCGACAATGGATCTGACATGAAGGTCCAGAGATTGCTTTCCCCGGAAGAATAATAACTACAGCTGCTATCTTAGGGACCTCATTGCAACTTAACAATCAACTTCTGCACGTATTTTATAAAGTAAGTTTATAGATTATACATAATTTAATTTGACTGCCGCCGCGGCTCACTTTATAATGTTAGCTTATCTTTACACCCAGTTCTGATGATGGGATCCATGTTATATAAAGGGAAATACTTAATATACATAATATTTTAGCTGTTTAAAAAAAAGATAAAGATAAAATATGTTTATTTTGTCACTTATTACGAATAATAAAATTATTCTTAGAACTAAGTCAAAGTGAAAAAAAGACCACCATTCAGCTTGTGCTAAAAGCTTGTGTTTGTTTGGTCGATTTCAGCAAAAACTGCCAATTCAAAAAAAATATTAATTAATTAAGTAATTAAAATTAATTCATGGAGGATTATCCTTGACTTTTTGCTTTTTATTAAAGTATTTTTTTTATAAATCAAAGATGACAAGATGATTAATAATTAAATAATGCTCGACATTTCACACAGCACCATCAGGCCCCAGTTTAAGCAGATCACGATAAACCCCCAGTGTAAGCAGAGCTTGTGCATTAATGGTTGATAGAATACCAAAATATTTTTTTTTTGTAAATATAATATACGTATAATTATTATTATTAACATGATGATGATGATAATAAAGGTATAATACATAGAAAAATACACGAGAAAAATATCTGCAGACAAAAATTTTATCCCCCGGCGGCTATCGAACTCGTAACACCACGGAAGTCGTCTGTTGTGTATCAATTTATAAGTATTAAACCAAAGTAAAATATTTTTTTCTTATAGTTTGTTTATTTACCTTGAAGCGCCATCTACCGAGCGATCACTGAAGCTAACAGTGGCGATGCTAACCAAAACCGCACTGGGTTCTCAACTTCTCACAGGTTTTCATCAAGTTCTTTGAAAGTTTTGTAGATGGCACTCTTCACCAAAAGCCCTGCCATGGTTAGACTTGTGAGATTTCGTACCTATCTATTTATTCATTAAATACAATCATAATGATATGTCAATATAATAAAAAAATATATCAAATAAACATTATTGAGTGAAAGTAAGCGCTTAGAAGTAAGTTTTTGTCGTTGGTACCACTTGGGTTAATATGTTTAGCAACAATGATTAACACCATTCTAGTTAATAAGCTATATTATTACCTTACCTACCTTCTTATTTATTTCGAAAATTTATATAATATGTCTGAGTTTTCATAGATTTATTTCTATAGAATTGTGATACTTCTAAATCCCTTACGATATTTTAATTGTAAGGGCCTTAGGTACCATTAAAACATCGATGCTAGTTAAGCAGCCCGAAACTCATGCAAAGTTTTTATTATCAGTGTTTATTTATAAGTAGGTAGAACGTTATAGGTACAACTACACAAATTATGATCTTAAAGTTCCGTTCTAAGATAATCATCTATTTGACTATTCACGTTAGCAATTCAATTTCAAATAGATTTAAAATGAGAATATCTTCCCAAGCAAAATAATCGCTAAGTAATCAAATATTTTATGGTCATCATTATTGTTATCATTCTGCAACTCCGAGCGACGATGGCCGACGGAGATGCGCGCGCCCTCTTTTTCGCTCAACTCACTATAAGTTGAGCGAAAGAGAGGGCGATAAAAAGTGCGCCAAGCGAGGGCCGACTCGCGAGGGGCGACCGGCCGCGGCTGGTGTTCGCTTGCCCGACCTAGTACCGAATCTACCCGATCTCACCCGAATACTGCCGTCGACCTACTAGTCAGCCGCTTGTCAGTGCGACGCGGTTAGCCAACTAGACAGGCCTAAACAAAATGGCGTACCCCTCCGAAAAGAAAATACTAAAAGAACTCCTTGAAATGTACAAGGATTACAGATGTTTGTGGTGTCCAAGTCATTCCGGCTACACTAATAAAGTGACCCGAAGAAGAGCGTTGCAAGTGCTTATTGAAAAGTACAGGGAGTTGGAAAGCACTGCCGATGTGTACAAGATGAAAAAAAAAATTGAAAATATGCGCACCACTTACAAACGAGAACGTCAAAAGGTAAGCAACAACTCTTTTTAATAATGACAACCAGGAGATTGCGGGTTCAATTCCCGCCGGGAACCAGTGATTGTATAATCTTCAGTTAGAGGTCGCGCAACTTTATGAGCACTGTGAACGTTGCGGTGCGTTGTGGCAAACGCAAAGTTGCGAATGTTGACATGTTCATTTAATGTTGCCAGCTAATAGTAGGTAAAGCTTACTTTAACTATGTACCGTAGTCAATTTTATATTAAAATATTGACTTCTTGCGATAAAAATAAGGGCTTTATTTTTTCTAATATTTAAGTTTTAATTTAGCCGTCATTAAATAAAATATATTATTAGCACCTATTTAATTGAAAATTAAATTAATTCAAAACAAAGTGTATGCTAACGAAAATTTTGCTGTTGAAGCTAACTTCATGATGTCCATAAAGTTTTGCGCGACCTCTTGTTTCTGGTCTGGCAATTTTCTATACATACATTTAATAGGATACAGTATGTAGTAACTATCGTATCTTCTGTTATCTCAAGTACAATGCAAGTACTTCCTAATTCATTACAGGACTTTCTTGCACTACAACTTAATGAATTTACTGACGACTCGAAAACTAGTTTTTCAGCAGCTTATGCTTATGTAGCTTATGTGTAAATCAATCAAATAAATATGTTTTTGAAGCTAGGAAGTGTAAGTATTTACGCAGTATAAATCTTTATATATTTTTTCTATGTGACCGTAGTTTTTAAACTATCTATTCTATTCTGATGAATAATCAAAATCTTTTTCATACATCAGGTACCAACTATATTTAGGAATAACCCTGTACTTATATAAAGAGAATGATATGTAACTTAAGATGAAATAAACATTTTTACCTTTTTTTTATTTTTATAAGGTGTCAATTAATTTGAAGTTATGGGCCGGTTACCTTAGCAGAACAAAACAACTAAATACCTAGTATGTAATAATACCTTTGAATTGCACGTATTAAATGTGAAATGTATGTTCTAACACGTGCTTAACGGTGAATGAAACAACTTGAGGAAACCCGCGGCTTAGTCAGCTTCAGACGTATTGGCCTGTTCATTCCTCTGTCTAATAGTCGACTAAGTTGGAACCCAGGCACTGCAGCGTCTTTTACAGCATTATTGTCAGCTGATGCTGTAAAAATCAGATGTAATTACCTAACTTTATTTTATTTAAGAATAAATTCTAAAAATTGAAGATTTTGAATTAGATTTCCCTACTGCAGGTTATCAAAGCTCAACTAAACAACGACGAGATGTACGAGCCCACCCTGTGGTACTACCCGCTCCTGTGCTTCCTGGACGAGCTGGA
Organism: Pasiphila rectangulata; assembly: GCA_963082625.1. NCBI lineage: Eukaryota > Metazoa > Arthropoda > Insecta > Lepidoptera > Geometridae > Pasiphila > Pasiphila rectangulata. Next base: position 21,777,664 of record OY720243.1, read on the forward strand.
GCCCGCGCAGGCCGGCGCCGAGTACACAGACTCGTCCCTCATGGACCACTCCGTAGACGACCACGATAACAGCGATAATAACGTGAGTAGTATTTATATTATGCCATGGGGTAGAATATCGCCTCTCGTATCTTACCTGGTAGGCAGGTTTTTACTGCATCCACGGGCAAGATCCTCCGCAGTATGAGCAGTAGCGTCTCTCCGTGTATCAACAACCTGTACAGCACCCGTCAACTCGCCAAGCGTGGTGAGTATGGCAACAGCCCCCTCACGATCCGTACCTAAAGATCCATGGGGTCTAGCGATAAACGTCCTACGGCTGAGATGATGATGATTTATTTATTGCTTTCGTCAATTTCATTTGTCATCAAAGGCAGGGATGAGCAGAGCAGGGCACTAACGATGATCACTGAATGGTTGGGAATCAGTGAATAAGTATTTCAATTGACCGTAAACAACGACGCATTGAAGAGGAGGCCAGTGATGCTTTTATGTTTATAATAACTGCTTAATCTGATTTTTAACAGGTTGCACCCGAATCTCCAGAAACTAAGCCAATACCAACAAGCGTCTACATAACAGAGAGCGTCCATGAAGCCAAGAAGACCAAAACGTCTCGGGCATATTTAAGTGAGGATGAGGCTCCCTACTTGATCAAGTGTGAGCCCGACGCCTTGGGTTTAGAGACGACTGCGGAGCGCGATCTGTTCGGACGGGCTATGTCGTCACGGCTAAACGAGCTGATACCGCAGCAAAGGTTCATAGCCGAGAAACTAATCTCTGACGTCATATTCTTGGGCAGGCTGAATAAACTGAAGACTGGTTCCACGATAAATGTGAATGATGATACGGTTTAGACGAGTATCTAATTAGGAACATAATTTGTGTATAAAAATAAATGTGACCTGTAAATAGTGTTTTATCAGATCATTGCAGTGTTAAGCACCAACTAGGTAGATACTTCCTTCTCCATCGGTACCTCACTGTTGAGAATCGTGACCTTTTTGACGCAATCTATCCACTGAAATTTCTCATCCACTGCGATCAGCTGCCTGATGCAATGCTGTGCTCATCGGTATATCCAGCTTTTCGGCCACTTGGTCAGTCCATCTTTTAGGGCTTCTTCCCCGTGGTCTTTTGCCCCGATTGCAAAATTATCAAATGATTGCTACCCTTGGGGCTACAAATAAAAGTGGTGCAGTTATCATCCAAGTATGGATCATAATGTACTAGAGATATCACATCATTGAATGTTCTACTTCTTATTGTAGATTCAAATAAACAACACACTCAATTTTCAGTAATAATTTTATTTCTGGTCATAAATAAATTAGTTAAATTGTCGTTTTCAAACAAGATTTTTAAAAGGTACTGCTTTACTGGTATACCTTTGTTATAAAGTTGGTACAAAAATGATAAAAAGGAATCTTATAATCGTACCTGCAAAGAAATAGAGCTATTTTTATGGAAAGCTTTCATTACACCAAAATGTAATCTTTTTGAGTAATTCTGTAGACAAATTGCATTTGTTGATTCTGTTTACAACAATCATGGCTGTTTGAATTTTTAATTAAATACATTAACCTTTAAGTTTAGTCGTACCTACAGTAACCCTTTTGATAAACAAAAGCTCAGATTTTGATAGTCCTACGTAAACATTTCCTCAGGGCAAGTAAACACTGATAAACATCAACAGACTAAACTCTACCGATACGTCAACGTTAATACAAACACGTTTCTTCTAAGGCAGTGTTCTCAATATAACATTTCATTTGCAGAAGATGGATTCCGTTCTTCAAAGGTTTCTTTTTTAGGACCACATCAATATAAGTTTAATTATGAAATAATACATAAATAAAAATGTATGTTCGGTTTCTTCCACATTTCATTGATGTATAATCAACCTGTGGATGTAGAGGTATAATCATGCAGATTTGCTACTATGTTAAATATTTTAGGCTTCCGTATCTCGAAAGGAAAAAATGGAACCCTTTGTTGTCTGTCCGTCTGTCTGTCAAGACCCTTTTTCTCAAGAACGCGTGAAGGTATCAAGCTGGAATTTATATCAAATACTCAGGTCTTACTCAGGTCAGTCCTTTGGAGCTGTGAAAAAATCAAACTTCTAAGCCAACGCAATCAACAGATAAAGTCGTTTATGCCGCAAATTTCCGCAAATTTTCGACACTCGCAAGGGAATCAGAACCTAAAGGGTACTTTCAGAGGTATTAAATTGAAATTCATATCAAATAATCTTGTATACCTACAGGTTTGTACGGAACCCTCGGTGCGTGAGTCTGACTCGCACTTGGCCGGTTTTTTTTCTTGTCTTGTGGGTATGTTTTGTTTAACGACGTTCCTATTAAAAAAACTAGGTTTTATCAATATCAAAAGCTACAATTGATGCATATGAGATCTAAACTTTCAAATTCTCATAATTTAGTTTTCAGAAATTTGGTGATGACGATGCTTCAAAATAATTTTGCCAATGTGACTATGGCACACAAGATTAATAAATGTTTTTGTATTATTGAGGGAATCCATCTTCTGCAGAAGTACAGCAAAGCCAAGTGTAATACTCGCTAAAAGGCAACTGGATCCATTATAAATATAATATTCTCATTCTCATTGATTTATATATCTTGTGATTTTTCAGTATCCAATACATTCTAAGGAAAAGGTTTTGGGAAAATTAAATTACCTAGCAGTCTAATAAAAAGTTATTTAGTATTTTTCGAATTAAAATCAAACGTTAGTTTACATGACAAAAAACATGTCTGTTTTTTGAAAAAAAAAAACAATATGGCCAGTAGTTATAGCAGACTAGGTTAAATCTACTTGAATATAGAAAATAAAGCAAACATCTTGTACAATTTTATGACTGTCAAAATTTTTAAAACATGATATTTTTTAAATATTTTACTATACACAATTCTTTTTACATTCCATACACTTTCTAATATGATATTTTATCACATTATTTTATTTATATTCACTAATAATATGAGATGTACCTAACACTAACAACATTTATATAAACACAATAATTTAATGACTTAACAATGACTAAAATTTTGATATAATTTTACTTTTAGGAATTTGGATAATATCGGATATTTGCATAAAAATAGGAATAAGATTAAAATATTATATTCACAGTAATACAACATACTTTTTAACGATATTTTCAAATTTATTTTTCATTCATCTATTTGAAATTTTAAGGTCGATTGAGTAAAACAAATAACGTTATTTGGAAAGTTTGTTTGTGAGATAGACATCAACTTCCAAAAGCCTACTTATATATATATATCAGCAGCTGAATAATTAGTAACTTCAATACAAAGGATGTTTGTGAGTAGCTGGTTTCTTTGTCTTTGTATCATTTGCTCTATAAACACATTCTCTTACACTTCTTCACTTTTAAAAACAAAGTTTCTTACCTATTCACTCCTACAAAATGTCTCTTCAAATTCCCTTTCGGCGTGCGTTCTTATCATTCATATCATTCCCTATTTTTTTGCAATAATTCTTTCATTTTTTGTCTTGACGTGAACAGTTTCAACGTATACTTGGTTATATCACTTTATGCTGGAAACATTACCATTTCACATAAGATGTAACTTATTTATCTTGAATTCTGGCTAGACGTTAAGATGCGTTCCCGCATCGCGCGCTTACTATGTAGTACTTATTGGCATAAGCTTCCTGAGCTTCGGTTTTTTACTACGACCTCGAGTGTGATGTGACCCATACATCAGCCCGTTATCTGGGCCTCAGAGATTTATTCCTATGACCCGTCCATTAATTAATTAGGCTACATCACCCATTCATTTAAAATATGATACAACGTCGACAGACGCTACGTATTTCGTTCCCCAGTTGAACGCTTGTTCCGTACTTCGTATGACCATGAGTTTCCGAGCCCATTCTACTCCATAGGTACTCGGAACAGTATTTATATTGCTTTGCGTGACCTTATGTCACTTTAAGTCTAAAATTGTCAAAAACTGTCAATGACAATGAATTGTTCCTTATTTAGGCCATATTTACGCTTTATTTAACGTTGATGATCAAAGTTTCCCCGACTTAGATTGAAATATCACCATTTCACTTAAAAATTACTTTCTTCACGTTTAGTTAGAGTCAGATAGTCATTTTATTTGACACAGGTATCTATATGACATGTATGCAACTTTGGTGATGTTTACAGACATCACACTTGAGGTGTGACAGACTTCGCCTGAAGTCTGCCTAAACGGCGGGTTTCCTGAGTCACAGGTACCCATATCACTTGTATGCAACATCACTACACTTCAGGTGTGACATACTTCACTTGAAATCTGTCCAGACGTCGTGTTTCCTTAGTCACAAGTTCCCATATCACTGGTATGCATCTCACTAGGTGCGACTGATTTCGCTTAGTCTTCGAGTTTAGAGACTTTGAGTTGGTCTGGCTAGACGTCGAGCTGCGCCAGGAAGCTGGCGACGTGGTGCGGCGGCGCGGGGCGGTGCGGCGCCACGGCGTCCAGGTCGGCGTGGTCGCGGCGCGGCGCGCGGCCGGCGGGCGGCGCGCGCGCCAGCCGCAGCGGCACCGGCAGCAGCTCCGGCATCACGCTGTGGTGCGTCACCAGCGCCGACAGGGACGTGAACTCTTTTGTGAAACCCTGCAATTGGAAATAATGTTTTATTAATTGTATTGAAAGGTGTGCCGTAGGATGTTGCTCATCCTTTCTTCAAAATCAAAATCGTCTTTTGTCAGAATACAATATTACAATAAGGTAAGATCTTATTGTCTATCTCTAGTATCTAGTTCTTAACAATATAGTGGTAGTTCCTGTATTCAGCTTGTGTGCAAGCATGCAAAATATTATATAAAACGTTATAATTATATCGGAGGTATTAAATTATAAACAATTCAGATAGTCATTTAAATAATCTTGCCCGTGGATTCAGTAAAAATCTGCAAAGGGATACCTCCGGTGCGAGTTCCTACCGATATATCAACTTTTGCTAAAAGAAGCGTTCTGGCCAAAGAATGTCCTGTGTCGTCGCGATTGCGGTTGATATTATGACTACATATACAAAAATAAGTTTTATATGTATGTAAGTCTTTAAATTAATTTTGCCGTGAGGTGCCGGCAGTGAAATGTTTATTTATTTATTTATTTACTTATGAAGGAAGGCCTACAGCTTATACAAAATCAGAACAAAAATAAAGTTAATTTTTAACCCAAGCTACAGATAGTACTAAACACTAGGTAGACAAAACATTAACTTAATTTTAACAGACACCAGACAAGTTGTTAATGTTACCCCTCTTCTCATGCCCGTGGATGCAGTAAGAGCCTGCTAGGGGATACCTCCGGAAGATGGGCCGCAGTGTCTTTCCGTGTATCAACATCCCGAACTGCGCTCACCAACCCAAGCATGGTGAGTATGGCAACTACCCCTCAAGGAGATCCATGAGGTAGGCGTGTGTTCAGTAGTGGACGTTTTACGGCTGAAGATGAAGGTATGCCGAGCACCTTGATCTTGTACCCCTTGGGCGTCCTCAGGATGAGGTAGTGCGCGATGCCGCTGGGCTGGAAGTCGCGCGGCACGCGCACGGACAGCGCGCAGCAGCCGGCCTGCGTCGTGCTGCCGCGCACCAGGAACGCGCCCACCTGCTGGCTGCTCAGCACTTCCAGCGCTATCTGAAGATGAAGGTATGCCGAGCACCTTGATCTTGTACCCCTTGGGCGTCCTCAGGATGAGGTAGTGCGCGATGCCGCTGGGCTGGAAGTCGCGCGGCACGCGCACGGACAGCGCGCAGCAGCCGGCCTGCGTCGTGCTGCCGCGCACCAGGAACGCGCCCACCTGCTGGCTGCTCAGCACTTCCAGCGCTATCTGGAAACATTCATCACCTGTTGCTGTAGACAATCGGACTCGCGCGCGAATGGTTTCTGTTCCATTATTTGGCAAAACAACTACTTTAATATAAATATACAACTGAATATTCTGTGAATATTTGAAGTATCTACCTGATGCTGTTATTATATCGAGCAAAAAACGGCAAAAAAATCACGGTTGATGTATGGGTGTCCCCCTCAAATATTCGTTTTATTTTGTTTTAATAGTTGTTGTTATAGCGGCAACAGGAATATAAATTCAAAATTCATTCATTTATTTCCATAGTTATTATCACATAAATTCGTGTAAAGACGTAATAAGTTGACATTAAACTTTTATGGAAAATATTCTTTTTATTTAAAAAAAAATAAAAATAATATTTTCGTACACTAAAAAGTGGGTAACGTTAAATAAAAGCTTGTTTATTAAAAAGTTTTTTACTTTTAATTAATAAATTTTTAAGTTCTTTCGGATTTGGAGCAAATTTCATTCCAAGCATTTTTGTCTTCTATTTAATCTGATGTAATAATCGCATGTTGCCAGGCGAGACGACAGCCGATGGACCAAGGCGGTAACAGAGTGGTTTCCGATGGAAACGAGACGGCCTCGAGGCAGACCACCTGCCAGATGGGCGGACGATCTGGCTAGGGTTGCCGGACGACAGTGGATGAGACTTGCACAGGACCGTTTACGTTGGCGTGCTGAAGAAGAGGCCTATACCCAGCAGTGGGTGTCAACGGGCTGATATGATGATGATGATTTAATCTGATATTAAGTAAACTTTATTGTGAAGACTACATTTTATTATTTTTGTAAACTTTTTCATGGAAAATTGCTGCATTTCTTTAGGAATTTTACTGTACAAACATGTACACTGCCCTCTCAAAGATACATTGACCTTACTTAGCCTAGTAGTTCTTCTTTATGTCTAGTATTTAATTGTAAAAATCACTTGTCTTAGGAAAATTATTTATAATATTGTTAGTATACAGCAGAACTTCGTAAATATATCGACAGGGACTAAGTCATTACATTAATTTCTTCAAATTTATCACGTAGCGATTCTCTGGGGCCTATACACGAATAGTCCTATTCTGCAGCACAAATACAGTGTTTAGCTTCAGCGCACCCCCACGAAACTATGCCATAAGATATAATACTATGCGTCTCATCACGGTCTCAGTTGTACGACGACAACAGCGTGGCATAGGCCTTCCTGCATGAATCTCCAACTGTTGGTCATAAGGGGGTGCTACCATATTCTCCACGCTTGGCAGGTGGGTTTAGAAATCTACCAATGGATACTTCCGGAAGATGGGCGGCAGCATTTCTCCGTGTATCAATATCCCCCACAGCGCTCGCCAACCCGCCTGCCAAGGGAGGTTAAATGGCAACAACCCCCTCATGATCTTGGAGATCCATGAGGAAGGCCTGTGTCCAGCCCTCTTCTGGACGTGGAGTAAATGGACGTAAGATGATGATGATGATAAAGTTTTACAAGACATAATAGTGCTGTGATAATGCTTGCCCAAAAGATATCCATTCGATTGTCGGTATAGTTAAAATATTTATCTTAATTGGCGCAGCCTGTTGAATTTCTCACCTCCCTAGGTATCCCGTGCTGGAACCACGGCGCCTGGCGCAGCTCGGGCTCGGTGCGCGGCGCGTTGTTGTTGCCGGAGCCGTGCGAGCCGGGCGCGCCGCACGACGACGCCGCTGATGATGATGACGTCGTCCGACTGCAGTTCGCTGACGGGCTGGAAAAGAGACAACACAGTATTACTACCTTGCTTGAGAAAGATACAAGCTTTTCTCCGTTGATAATGGATGAAAGTAGTCTTTGTTTTGCCTCGGATCCAGGTTAACTCTTTCTATCTCTATGCCGTGGGGTTTCGGCAGTAGAACTCCTGTCTGTGGATGCAAAAATAATATACCTACCAAGGCATCACTATCTGTGTGTGTTGAATGATAACAATTTTATTTCTTAACAAACATGAATTGTCACAATATTTTCATACTATCGCGTTTATCATCGATGTAAGTAGGTATGACCTGAACTGAATTTAATGTGATTCATAGTTGTTCAATGCACCAACAAAATCCGTCTCTAAAAAGTATCCCTCATTGTATACCGTCCGCTGTTTACCTGTTCTTAACATTACTGATGCCACATTTCCTGAAGTCCAGCTCGTCTCGCAGCACGTCGTGCCGCCGCGGCGCGTGCGCCGACTCGCGGTTGGACTCGCGCGTGCGCGCCTCCGCCTCCGACGCCTCGTTCACGTAGCCGCCGTTTAGGCATAGGGGGAGGTTGGTGGGGCTGGAAGGACGGGCGGATTAGTGTTAAGGGGATAGTCAATAGGATATCATCGTGTAAAGATTACGTAGGGATAGATATCTATATATCTATCAATGCGTAATCTTTTTTTTGCATTAACTACCAGCGAACGCGGCAAACGTCGTGCTGCCCGCGGATTTTGGTGATATATCGACAGCAACGCCATCTACCGGGCATTGCTGTCCAGTCGTCTTCAACAAATCAGTTTAATTGTATTTTCAAACCATTCAGGAACCCATGAAAATACGCACAAAATACGTACTTTCTATTAAACTAACTAGACTATAGGCGCCAAGCAAGCCATACGTCGGGGTGGACGTAACCTTAGTAAATTTTAGTTTCAATGCCTCAGTTTGACTTGAGAAGCTTCAGTTTCTCTATAAAATGCTTTGTCAAACAGCTAACGATTCAAATTTATGCGCATTTAAACGTCATGTCGCTCATTCAGTGATCAGTGGCTGCCGGACGCCAAGCCACCGGTAGCTGTTTAGCTCGGCGGGTGAGTTAGACTCCTCGGAGAAATTCGTTCCTATGAATACATACGTGGTGGGTGTATCCGCGACTAGCGGCGTAGAGTCATCATCTGAAGGCTGCAGTAGGGCTCCACTCAACCCCATCGCCAGCCGCTTCATCAGCGGCTGGCGGTCGCCGAGCCGCCGGTAACAGTTCAGCTCCGTGGGCGAGTTTGACTCCTCGGAGCTGCTCGGGCTGGGCTCGTTCACCAGCCGGGACACGCCCATGTTGTTGCATTTCGAAGGCGATCTGGAACTGATGAAATGAAGCCCGTTAGAGAAAAAACTAATAGAAAGCATGTTTTGTCAACCTCAAGCGATGTGTGTTAAAGGCTGATAATGCTGAAATGACCATAAATAACCCTTAAGTTTTGGTTAGTTTTAGTAATTGGTTTACTTATGGCCAGATAATGAAAAAACAATTAAAGGTTAAACAATTTGTCGATATTCTTATATTTTAAAGTCCTGGCAAAGGTCTGGTTGGCTTATAAATGTAGCTAAAAAAGCTTTCCTACATTTGCACTAAAAAAGTTTTTCTGTTGGCTGTCGTATGACTTACATATATGCTACTGGTTGAACAGTTATATATCTCCGCAGTGCGGGCAGTGGTAGGTGAGGCTATTTTTTTTGCACACAGCGCTAGTTACAAATAATAGATGGTTGTTACCTACATATATCCGCAGTGCAGGTAGTGAGTGATGGTTGAGGCCTTTTCCTTGCACAGAACTCTTACAGTAATAAATGTTGATAGGTGTTACCTGTCCTCGCAGTGCGGGCAGTGGTGGGGTGATAGATGGTTGGTACCTGTCTCCATAGTGCGGGCAGTGGTGGGGTGATAGATGGTTGGTACCTGTCTCCACAGTGCGGGCAGTGGTGGGGTGATAGATGGTTGGTACCTGTATCCGCAGTGCGGGCAGTGGTGGGGTGATAGATAGTTGGTGCCTGTCTCCGCAGTGCGGGCAGTGGTGGGGTGATAGATGGTTGGTACCTGTCTCCATAGTGCGGGCAGTGGTGGGGTGATAGATGGTTGGTACCTGTCTCCACAGTGCGGGCAGTGGTGGGGTGATAGATGGTTGGTACCTGTATCCGCAGTGCGGGCAGTGGTGGGGTGATAGATAGTTGGTGCCTGTCTCCGCAGTGCGGGCAGTGGTGGGGTGATAGATAGTTGGTACCTGTCTTCGCAGTGCGGGCAGTGGTGGGGTGATAGATGGTTGGTACCTGTCTCCGCAGTGCGGGTAGTGGTGGTTGAGGCCGGGCAGCGAGTCGGGGGCGCGCACCATGCTGCCACACTCACTGCTCAGCTCCTTGCACTGCGGACAACCAAACCTTTGCTTAGGACACTATTTTTTTAAACACTTCTAAAGCGGGAATTTGGAAATAAAGTAATCAGTGCCAGCAAATGTTAGGCTTGCGAATCATTATTAACCCACGCGCCTTGCAGTGTGTTGTGTGTGTGCTCGCCTAGTCTAAAACCAAGTATTTAACGGTATTATACGTTCAGCCACTCACGCTACAAGTATTTGCACCGGCATTATGCTAATTCGATATTATTGGGACAATTTGCTTGATTTGATGTTTATAACAACTAAGCTGTAAAATGTAAGGTATATTTTAAAAGAAACAGTCATTGACGATAATAGCAATATTTTTCTATAAAACATTGTGCATTAGCAAACTATAAGCAGGTTACGAAGCAGAAATCGTGCCTATTTCTAATCCTGTTAGATCCAAGTAGGCGGTTAGTAACAAAGCGTCACTTTGTCCACATTCCAGCGGTCCGGAATGTGGCTCTTTATCTCAACAATAATACGAAATCAATGCTGGGAAGAATGCCGCTGTAATCCGCACTTATATCGCTCTATTAACAAGGCCATAGGGTTCAAAGTAGCCTGAGCAGTTGAAGTAAACATCGCGTGAGGACAAACACTGAGTGACGAACGGAAATAATCTTGTTTCGCTTTTGTTTCGGTAAGTTAACTGCCGGATAAATACGCGGCTACTTCCGCTTAATCTGTGACCCAGTTAGCCGTTTAGTAAATAAACATAACGTTTCGCTTTCGGAACCCTATCGGTTTGCAAGTTAAGTAAATCGTTTGGAAGACAAATCCCCGACAAGACTGAACATTTACAAATCATCATCATTTCAGCTGAAGGACATCCACCTGCTAGACAGTTGCATCCTTCGTGGATTTCCAGTTATTGAGATTGGAAGTGACTTGCATCTACCGTCAGCGGTCTTCACGAAGTCGTCAGCCCACCTTGTTAGTGGACGTTCTACGCTGCGTTTCCCGGTCCGTGCCCTCCACTCCAAGACTTTTTGGTTCCATCGTCCATATTGTGTTCTGCGAGCTACATGGCCTGCCAGTTAGCACGTTTAAGTGGCCTGCAATGGGCAGGCCACTTAAACGTGCTAATCCGTTTGGCTATTTCGGTTTCCGAGTTTTTATAAGTATTTCCTCATTTTTGATTTGATCAGAATATTATTATGTTTATGAAATATACAAACAGAAAAGTAGAAACATCTGAACTACATTTTTTATATAGGTTTATTATAGGATTGTTCTCAAAATATCTAGTGCATTTTTACTCTGATTAGATCATCATTTTCCGACTGGTATGAAAAAACGGACGCAATAAAATTACTGCACTTAAAATAAAACCGGGCAAGAGCGAGTCGGACTCGAGCACCGAGGGTTCCGTGCCATCATACAATACAATATAATGATAACGGCGGTTTATATTTGTTAGAGAACCTTGACAGCTCCATCTCTTGTCTGATAGTAGATCTCACTATGACTCATGTAGATTTTTTACACTTTCGATAATTGCAAAAAACTATGCAAATTAGAGGGTTCGTTATAATTTTCCAGTTATTTATACAAACACTCCCATTAGCAATAAAAGTTTCAGGGGTTTATCTCTGCAAACTCCGGAGATAAGGGTGGAACGCTACTTTTTCAACGTTTTTGTGAATAAGTCCAAAACTATACGGCTTAAAGCAAAACTAAAAACTGTATATCAATGTTCAATTAAATACCTTTCATACGATTCAAATACGATAAAAAACTATGCAAATTAGAGAGTTCGCTAAAATTTTCCTTCAAACTATACATATATTTCTATTAATAACTAAAATAATAATAACTCAAAAACGATACGGCTTAAAGGAAAACTAAAAACTAATTATCAATGTGCAAATAAATAACTTTCAAAATATCCCACATGACCTAGTAACTTCACAATTTTTTTTGAGACCCCCTTTCCAACCCCATGTCTTAAAAACTACGCAAATTAGGTAGTTCACAATAATTTTCCTAAAATCTTTACATTCACTTCTATAAGCTGTAAAAGTTTTAGGGGTTTATCTCTTCAAACTTCGGAGATAAGGGTATGTTTTTCAACCTTTTTGTAAATAACTCAAAAACGATACGGCTTAAAGGAGTTTATTAATATGCAAATGAAACCCTTTCATATGATACCCCACATGACCATGACGATGACTAGTAACTTCACTTAAAAATTTTGAGATCCCCTATCCTTGCACTCGTAATAATAGGGGTTAAGGTACGAAATTGCCGTTTTATTGTAATAGGTACTTCGAATTGACATAGAAAATGGTACCTATGAAGTTCTTCTTTTAAAAAATGTGCAACATTTGATTAACGACTTTCAATTTTATTGTTTTTTTTATTCAGCTTCGACAAGAAAGATGGATATTTCGAAAATTCGAATGATTTTGGAATACGAGGTCCGACGCGGAACTAACGCGGCAGAAACAGCTCGCAATATCAATGTTGCGTTTGGAGAGGGGACTGCGAATGAACGCACCGCGATTTTGGTTTAAACGTTTTCGTGATGAAAACTTTTGTTGGGTTTTCGTACACGGCTTAGTTTGAAACGAGACGCAAATTCCCGCCAAACGTGCCGCCGTGGAATGTCGCGGCGAGCGCATCGGCCATTCGGCTGACTGTCAAAGACTGAGACAGAGCGCGCGCGCAAAATAACCAAATTTCAAAAAAATTACTCAAAAACAAGAACTAATCTAAACTAAACAAAAACTGTGAAACTAACTAATTTAGTGTCAGTGCAGCAACAAGCAGAAATTGTGCCTATCTCCCGGGCCCGGGAACCTTCCGAGACATCGCTGGGGAACGAATTCGAAAGGTCAGTTTCACGCCGTACATTTTATTTAATAAATTATCAATAAGATCAAACAACTTTGATTTGAAGAACTAACCACGTGGAAGACCGTCTACATAGGTGAATAACAATGAATTGAAAGACTTGGTGCAAGCCGATCCGAGCCAAACTACCCAGGAATTAGCGGTATGGTTTAACGTTACCTTACCAACAGTATTGACTCATTTGCTTCAAATCAATAAAATAAAAAAATATGAAAAATGGGTGCCTCATGATTTGACTGATCTGCAGAAAGAAACGCGTGTTGAAACTCATGTTGCCTTGTTGAATCTATACAGAAATGAAGGAATATTGGATCGAGTTTGTGACATGTGATGAAAAGTAGATTCTTTACGATAACCGTAAGCGAAAAATTCAATGGCTGACCCCAAGTCAATCGCCGCAACAGTGTCCTAAAGCAAAGTTTACCAATAAAAAGGTAATGGTGACTGTTCGGTGGTCTCAGCATGGTGTTATTCACTATAGCTTTTTCCGATCTGGTCAAGCAATAACGGCAGATGTCTACGGTGCCGAAATCCGAAGAATGATAGCAAAACTAGCAGTGAAACAGCCCCGACTTATGAATCGATCTTCACCATTATTGCTCCATGATAACGCGAGACCTCATACAGCACGAGAAACCAGCTTAAACTCTACAGGAAATGCAATTAGAAACCATTCGTCACTCTCCGTATTCGCCAGACCTTGATCCAATGAACTACCATTTTTTTCGTGAATTGGACAATTTTCTACGTGATAAAAGTTTTCTTCTCAGGAAGCAGTACCAAATGCTTTCACACGGTTTATCGAATCTAGATCACCAGAGTTATATCGCAAAGGCATAAATGAAATTATGACCTATTAGATGGCAGCAATGTATAGATAACAATGGTAATTATTTTGACTATATAAATATGTAGTAGAATGTTGCCTCTCCTCTCTTACCCATGGATGCAGTAAGAATCTGCTAAGGGATACCTCCGGAAGATGGGCAGCAGCATCTTTCCGTGTTTTTTCACTACCCTATACTGCGCTCGCCAACCCGCCTGCCAAGCGTGGCGAGTATGGCATCAACCCCCTCATGACAACACAACAAAAAACCAGGCCCCGAGTCCCCGGCGGCCCCGCTAATCCTGGCTACGGTAGCAGTCACGGTAACGGCGGGGCTAGGGGTGCTAAGAATCCCCGGGAGACGATCGGCTACCAACCCCTACGACGACCACTGGCCCTGGTAACACACAACATCCGCACTTTGAGGACAGACGATAAGATTGTTGAGCTGGAAGAAGAAATTAGTAGATTACACTGGGACATTTTGGGGCTATCAGAAGTCCGTAGAGAGGGCGAGGACACGATATCCCTTAAGTCCGGTAACCTACTATACTACCGGGAGGGCGACCAACAGTCCCAAGGTGGTGTCGGGTTTCTCGTTCACAAGTCACTCATTAACAACATTGTCACCATCGACAGTGTGTCGAGCAGGGTCGCGTACCTAACACTCAGAATATCTAAGCGATATTTGCTGAAGGTCGTTCAGGTATATGCGCCGACCTCGTCACACCCAGATGAAGAAGTAGAGTCTATGTATGAGGACATCAGTAGAGCCATACATACGAACAACACTCACTTCACTGTTGTAATGGGGGACTTCAATGCAAAGCTAGGCATGAGAAGCGATGATGAGTTGAGAGTGGGGCAATTTGGGTATGGGCAACGGAACCCCAGGGGACAGAGGCTGGCCGATTTTCTGGAGAAAGAAGGACTCTTTATGATGAATTCTTTCTTCCAGAAGCCGCCTCACAGGAAATGGATCTGGATGAGTCCCAATGGTTCTACGAGAAATGAGATTGATTTCATCCTGACCAACAAGAAACGAATATTCAATGATGTCTCTGTGATTCACAGGGTGAAAACCGGCAGTGATCACCGAATTGTAAGGGGCACATTGAATATGAACGTTAAACTTGAAAGGTCCCGTTTGATGAAATCTACGCTCCGACCCACTCGCGCACATATCCAAAACCTCGAGAGCTTTCAACTCGAACTCGCAAATCGCTTTGACTGTCTAGGAGTAGATGCATCGGTGGACGAGATCAATAACAGATTCGTAGAAACCGTCCATACGGTGGGGTCCCAGTTCTTTAAGACCCCCCGTACTAATAGACCTCAGAAACTTTCTGATGACACCCTAAACCTCATGGCTGAACGACGTTCTTTGCGACTGCAGTCTCCCGATGATGCTCAGTCACATAGGCAGCTCAATAGACAAATTTGGAAATCCTTGCGGCACGATATTCGTACCTTTAATACAGCCAGTATTAAAGATACGATAGAGCGGAATAAAGGCTCCAAAGTGTTCGCGAGAGATAGTTCTATTGGGCAGAGCCAGATGACGAAGCTGAAGAGGGAAGATGGCAGCATAACGTCAAGTAAAGCAGAAGTGTTAAGGGAAGTCGAAAGGTTCTATGGACGGCTCTACGATTCGGTCACTAAACCTGTTTGCAGTGCGGCCAACGACCCAAGAGCTAAACTGACCCGACATTATACCGAGGATATCCCGGACATCAGCCTGTACGAGATCAGGATGGCCTTGAAACAGCTTAAGAACGACAAGGCGCCGGGTGAGGACGGAATCACTTCAGAGCTTCTGAAAGCGGGTGGATCACCGGTACTTAAAGTCCTTCAGAAGCTATTTAATTCCGCCTTGCTTGAAGGTACGACGCCGAAAGCATGGAACAAGGGCGTGGTGGTTCTGTTTTTCAAGAAAGGTGACAAAACCTTACTTAAGAATTACAGACCCATCTCGCTGTTGAGCCATGTTTATAAGCTGTTTTCAAGGGTCATCGCGAACCGTCTCGAACGCAGGTTTGATGACTTCCAGCCTCCCGAACAAGCCGGGTTCCGAAAAGGCTACAGTACCATAGACCACATACATACGCTGCGGCAAGTCATACAGAAGACCGAAGAGTATAACTTGCCGCTATGTCTTGCGTTTGTGGACTATGAGAAAGCCTTCGATTCGATCGAAACATGGGCGGTGCTTGAGTCTCTCCAACGATGCCGAATTGACTATCGGTACATCGAAGTGTTGAAGTGTTTGTATACAAACGCCACTATGTCAGTCCGAGTACAAGAACAGAGCTCGAAGGCGATTCCCTTAAAAAGAGGCGTAAGACAGGGAGACGTAATCTCTCCGAAACTGTTTACGACCGCTTTGGAAGATGCCTTCAAGCTCCTGGAATGGAAAGGGCTGGGCATCAATATTAACGGCGAATACATCACTCACCTTCGATTTGCCGACGATATTGTGGTCATGGCAAAGTCGATGGAAGAGCTCAGCACGATGCTCGAAGGCCTCAATCGAGTCTCCCAGCGGGTAGGCCTTAAAATGAACATGGACAAGACGAAAATCATGTCAAATGTCCATGTCGTGCCTGCCCCAGTTATGGTTGAGAACTCGGCTCTTGAAGTTGTCGACGCGTACGTATACCTAGGACAAACAGTCCAATTAGGTAGGTCCAACTTCGAGAAAGAGGTCAATCGTCGAATCCAACTCGGATGGGCAGCGTTTGGGAAACTTCGCAACGTCTTTTCGTCCAACATACCTCAGTGCCTTAAGACGAAAGTCTACAACCAGTGTGTGTTACCAGTGATGACACATGGAACCGAGACGTGGTCCTTCACTATTGGCCTTATGAACAAGCTCAGAGTCGCTCAACGAGCTATGGAGAGGGCTATGCTCGGGGTTTCTCTACGGGATCGAATCAGAAATGAGGAGATACGTAGAAGAACTCGGGTCACCGACATAGCCAAACGGATTAGCACGTTGAAGTGGCAATGGGCAGGCCATATAGCGCGCAGAACAGATGGCCGATGGGGCAGCAAAGTTCTCGAATGGAGGCCACGGATCGGCAAGCGCAGCGTAGGACGTCCACCTACAAGATGGGCAGACGACTTGGTGAGAACTGCTGGTCGGCGGTGGATGCAGACGGCTTCCAACCGCAGTACTTGGAGATCAATGAGGGAGGCCTTTGTCCAGCAGTGGACGTCCTACGGCTGAAATGATGATATAAATATGTTAAATTAAAAAAAAAATCAGTACAAATCGGCAATTTCATTCTTTAACCCGTTACATGAATATTTTTTACATTTTCATATATGGTATATTAGTAAGAAGGCGTTATTTTAAACCATTTGAAATTTCAAGTCAATAGTTTTGAGATATCCATTTGTGACAGTCAGACAGACAAAATGATACCATAAGACAAAGTGATATATTTTACAATTTTGGTCCGGAACCCTAAAAAGGGGTGTCGTTATAATAGTTGAAATCGGCTACCATATACTCTTAGTTTATAGGAAACCCTTCTGGGTCAGTCGCGTAAAAAAGGCTTGCATTTACGAGCCAATCTCATCTAAAATCCTCATGCATCCAGTATATCTCATGTATATTTAACCCGCCATGTGCTGAAGCGGTTTTATAGCGAGTTGACGCACACGAGCGTTTATACACCCGCAGCACAGATAGTATAATAGCTACTACAGCTATACCGCAGTGAGGGCAGGCTATTCCCAGAAGGGGTATGCAGATCCCACACTAATCTGCGGGCACAGATGACCTAGAGTGCTCAAATGTGATTGTATTAAAGGAGGCAAGACGTACGCGATAATGAACAAGTTTATAAAATTTAAAAATTTAATTAACCGACACTTTACCTAGTCTCTGAGGTAACCTAATTTTTACCTTCAGTTTTGCAATCTTCACATCATGCCCTTTCATTTGATACCACACTTTAATATATTTGAAAAAAAGGAGCTGATGATCTTCAAACAGCTGAACAGATTTTCATGAAACATGGCTAAGAACACTCGGGATAAAATTATCATTCATTATGACACAAAAAAAAACTAAACGAAAATCGGTTCTTCCGTTTGGGAGCTACGATACCACAGATAGATACACAGACAGACACGTTAAACTTATCACACCCCTCTCTTTTTGCGTCGGAAGTAAAAAATCTGATATATTATACTCTCTCATTATCAGTTATAATTAAATAATTTTTAATTTAAATAAACAAATGAATATTTGACACTGCACTTGCGGCAAAGCAAGCTGAGAATGTGTTATGGAGTACCAGGTGCTTGGTGGTACTAGGGGAGGTATAGGCAATCTAACTCCTGAGTTAGATTGCCTACACCTCCCCCACCGGTGGTCACCCCAAAATAACAAAAGCCGAACGCAACCAACTGTTACCAACACTGTTTGTTTACGGCAACGACCCGAAGTTGGTGGAAGCCTCCGACACTAAAGACCGCCAGGCTTCTCTGTCCGCTGCCGTTTCAGTCCAATTGAGGCCCTTAAGTTATTTTAGGTCTTTAGGCACTTCATCCTTCCAGCGGTACAAAGGGCGCCCTGTCTGTCTTCGACCAGTAGGACAACCCAAGCGAGCTCTCCTGACAACACGGCTACCCCTATGCGGATTAGATGGTTGCTGGATTACTTATTTATTTTGTAAATGCATACTTATCATACATAGGAAAATACCCAGACCCGACTTTATTGACTTTGAAACAAGTCGCCACGACCTTATAGCGTGAGGAGTGCAGGAATGGAGAGATTTTTATCTAATAGAGTGTCTTCATAAGACAATAAGCTATCTTTTGTAGGAACAACGGAATAAAAATATACAGTTCATTGTAATTAAATATTGTGCCTTAACCTCTCACTGAGGGTTATTTTAGGGACACAGTTGACATAAAACGTTAATAGGTATAGATTTATTTTTACACTAAGACTAATAATAAGGGCTCCTCCCCTGGCTAAAGTGCACACGTGCCAAAAGCGTCCCATGCGCTTTCCCACTCGTGTCGAGTATGAAAAATTCAGCACAGCCTCCGTTTTACGTTTTTAGGTCAGCGGTGAAAGTGTTCTGTAAACAAAGGTGACGGTGGATTTGGGCGGCATGGATTGTGGAATATCTGACGAGCCACATAAGTATGGACAAATTGTTATTCAGGTGAGAGTATGGCATGGTTCAATGGTAAGTAATTTTTACGCCCTTTTCTTGATAAACTGTGTGACAAAGTTTTGACAACTTTTTGACTAACCGCCTAGTTTTAAAGGGTAGGGAATGTATACCATTATAATAAGATTCTAACAAGCTGATGTATGTTCATTGATGTTATATTTCTTAAATATCTAAAAACGAGGGGTCTTTAAAAAAGTAACAGAATCCTAACGCATCCGAAAAGTGTGATATAATGTTAGTTATGCTTCACGCCTAAATCACTAAACCGTTTTAAAATTTCATTTACCAATGGACCAGATGAGCAGCGAGTTAAAAAGGCTATATTTTATCTAAGTACTCCCGCGGGAATAGGTAAAACTGAACCCCGGAGTGCTGCTAATAAAATTCAAAAATAAGGATAGTCGTAGCAAATAGATTTGAAAATATTAATCTTACAAAATTGGTAACTCAAACTAAGTTTTCGCATACAGAAAGCTTAGATATATTGACCAGAAGTAGCAAATCTATGGAGATGTGCTTGGATTTATATTGGATTATTTGGATTTTACATGGGTCTACGACAACTAATAACGGAACGTAACTTCGTTCCCCCGCACCGCGCTACTCCTCCTCAGGACACAACTTGGCTGACAACGAAAGCTCTCACACGCGTAACTTTTATATTTTTCAAACATTAAAATCAATTTGTATTACATCACCTCGATTACACCAATATTTCAACTGTCAACTTGTTGGTTATTGGGGCAACCCATATCCTCACCACTTGTAAAAGGTAGGTAGGTACCCTTAATAACTAAACTACTGATCGAACGAATATATAATTTAAAACGATTCAAATCCAATCAATTTGAGTAATCCAAGGCATTATTATAGATTCCAGTCGCTTCCGGAGGACCCTTATCGCCCGCCGCCGTCGCCAGGTAGCCTCTATCTACTATTTACACGCAGATTAACATATTCAATTGGTCGTGTCTTCGATTGTTGGAAATAGAAAATGTATCTGTTGGGTTTGTTTCACAAACAAATAATTCACAATGAATCGTGTCGAGGATTTAGCTGGGCTTTCTTTGAAGAGTATCTAAAAGGATAGGGTCCTTAAAGGATTTTTTAGGATTAAAGTTATAGTGGGAAGATTATATTCATTGTATTATTATTTGGTTTGCCATTTATGTATTTGCAGGAAGATATATATTCATTGTATGCGTAGGAAGGCACCAATAGTTTAAAATGAACACAGAACATGGGCTAGTTTTAATACGAGTATCTAATTGCTAAACTCAACACTGATTTCAAGACCAATCCATCTAACAATGTTCCAGGCACTTCAGCGTCCTGTTGCTGACGCTTTATACATCATCTATATTAGATGTGTAGATGCTAAATTGATTTTGCAAATCAAGGCCGTACCAATCGTAACTCATAAACGCAAAGTTTTATGCTAACTGTTGAAAAGTGTAATTGTTCGTTGGCCGGGCCAGTCGCAGACACATAAACATAGATCCGGCGATAGAGTTCGATTTATGCTCGCGTGCCGCGGCGCACTTACCGCCGGGCGGAGGGGCGCACTACGGCTCCACGGACCCACTTACACTCACACTACAAGCAGGCGAATACTGGTTCAAAGTCAAAATCAATAAGTGTTTATTAATAAAAAGTTATGCATGAAAAGATTTTCCTTAAAAAATAAATATATGTATATGCGGTTAAAAACAGCAAGAAGCTACATAGTTAGTTTACAAAATTAAAACAAAACACGTCATTAAATAAAGCACAAAATTGAATTCGTTCGCTTCAGAAAACATTTTTTTCAAGTGAAGGTTACATGTGACTCTGGTATTCCGGGAGGGCTAACCTAGTCCTGACGGAATACCAGCGCCAGCCCAAATTCATATGACAATATTATGCTCAGGACCACTATTCAGACAATTATTTGTAACAATAGGACAGCAAAGCTAGGCTACAAAAATAGTTTTTTTTATAAACCAATATTGTAGATAAATTTATTTTACTCATTTTCTTTCTTTCTCTCATTCAATAACGACGTCAAACTAGATGATAAATAACAACATTAAAATGCCGTGTGGCAGTTGAATGTTGCTCTTCCCCTCATGTCCGTGGATTCAGTAAGAATCTGCCAACGGCAGCAGCGTTTTCCGTTTTTCGCGGATTTGTAGGCAATACAATATGTTGTCAAAACCTAGTGATCTAAAAATCTCAGATTCAGTGCATAACTTCAAAAAATAACTATTAAAGATCATGGAGGTATAAATGCATAAATGATACCATAAACATTCAAATTTACTTATTTTTTAAATATTTACGTACCAACTCAACATATTGTCATTGTGTTTCTTTCTTTACTATTAATTTTAATTAAAATGTTTTCTTTTCTAACCTACTAACTTCAATGATTGTTCTTAATGAACCTAACGTTTATGTTATAATTTTTCATACTTGCTTTATATACTGTTTAAAATTTTATTAACATAAAGTTTATGTTACAATTTTTCTTATATGCTCTAAATACTGTTTAAAAAATAATACTTTTTATCAGTTGTCGCTCTAACTTTGTACATGCTGTGACATCCTGTAATTACGGGAGCACCAGGCTATTAACATTTAGTCCTTAGTATTATGTGTATTATGTGTAACCCTGTGTTGGATGTCCTATTGAATAAATAAATAAAATAAAAATATTGTACTGCGCTCGCCAACTCGCCTGCCAAGCTTAGTGAGTAAGGTGACAATGGAGATTTATGAAGGAGGCTTATGTCCAGCAGTGGTCGTCCTACGGCTGACATTATAAATCTTAATTATCGGTATCGCCGCTGGAATTTGCCGACTGTAACCGACCCAGTCTGCCCGGCAGCCCGCTGGCTGTGTAACTGCGTCCAGCGGCACAGGTACAGTTTTTTTTGTGAAATAATTAGCGAAGCTCACGCACAGGCAACTTTTTGCGTAATTGAAACAATAATGGCATTCACCAGTCGATTTATGGGACTGTTTTGGGTAATAGTTTTTAATGTTCTTCATGTTATTTAATCGCGGCCGCCTACAAATTGTCGGAGCCTGCGTGGCTTTATTCATTAAAGCGGTTAATTAAAAATTTTATACTTATGATTACTGAAAATAAAAAGGTACTTAAAAAGGCTTATTATGTTTAATTTCTAGGTTTATAGGTTCTTATCGCTGTTGTTATTTCGAATAAACGTTATGTATCCGTATCCAAATACGTTTTCAAAAATAAATTTAAAGCTTTTTTACTGGATCAACAAAATACTGGGTTGTCTGGTGTAAATTACTATAGTGCACCTTTTACTTGTTAAGTCACTAGCTGCTCCATATTATTATTATTGTTATAATTTAGAGTATGTAATTAATATTATATTTCAATATGTTTTATGATTTAATTATATGCTTACTGATATATGATAGTATTCTATTATTTATTACTAGATGACCCGGCGAACTTCGTATATGGAGAGGGCTATGCTCGGGGTTTCTTTACGCGATCGAATCAGAAATGAGGAGATACGTAGAAGAACTCGGGTCACCGACATAGACAAAAGGATTAGCACGTTGAAGTGGCAATGGGCAGGCCATGTAGCTCGAAGAACAGATGGCCGATGGGGCCGAAAATTCTCGAGTGGAGGCCACGGACCGGCAAGCGCAGCGTAGGACGTCCACCAACAAGATGGGATGATGACCTGGTGAAGACAGCAGGTCGACGGTGGATGCAGATCGCTTCCAACCGCAATAACTGGAAATCCATGAGGGAGGCCTACGGCTGAAATGATGATGAAAATGATGAACTTCATCTTTTAAGACTCTCACGATAATTAAACTTAATGACATCATGATCATTACTATAGTAATCCCCTTTATAGACGAAGGGTCCCTCACGCGCCCAACGGATGTGGTGAGATGACCCAGAGCAAGCCCTCGGGAGTCCTTTCCAGTACATTACCCTCCCCTCGGCCCCGACTCCGAGGTCAATCATTCGGATTCAATCACAGCCAGGAGAGATGAAGATGTGATTCAAGATAAACGTTTGTTGTTTTCTTTGGGGGAGACAGCAAGTTAGCATTGGGGTTATTATGGAGCTGGATATATTCCGACAATTCAGGTAGGATAAGAAAAAAATATTTAGTATCAAAATCACAATACAAAAAATACAATAAAACAAGCCAAGGTATGTTGTCATTTTACTTAAAATTACAACAAAAACGTTAGTCACTCGGCTTTTGTAACAATAAGACTGTAATTACTTTTTTTATGGATTTCTTAAAAGAACAAATAGATTTAGTATTTTTCAGAGGAGGAGGAATATTGTCCCAACATTTCGTGGCAGCGTCTACAATTCGACACTGCACTCGTCCAGAACAGATTTCAAAACTTTCGGAATATACCCGTCTCCTGATTTACCCCGCACTTTCAATATACGCAAATTTAAACAAACTACACTATCTTACGTACTCGATACATTTTTTATTTTCATAACATAAAAAGTACTATTTATTTACTTTAACCGTAAAACGTCCACTACTAA
Organism: Pasiphila rectangulata; assembly: GCA_963082625.1. NCBI lineage: Eukaryota > Metazoa > Arthropoda > Insecta > Lepidoptera > Geometridae > Pasiphila > Pasiphila rectangulata. The sequence continues at coordinate 21,801,160 of OY720243.1, forward strand.
ACACAGGCCTCCCTCATCTCCATGAGAGGTATTTGCCATACTCACCACGTTTGGCAGGCGAGGCTTAGCAGACTCTTATTGCATCCACAGGCATGAGCGGAGGGGTAACATTAATTTCGTAAAGAGTATTAATAAGTTTACTTTCTTGATAATTGAAAAAGAAAATACAATAGTTAATAGTCGACGCAATAGCGGGCCAGCCTATGGGTTGTACCGAAACAATCTTCCCGAAATTCTAAGCGTAATAGAATGCCATTTGCGGCAGGACGTGCCTGCGCCCGATTGCCTGGACTGATCGTGGAGTGCCCGGCGGGGTTCGACCGGCTGATAAGGAGAATTCGATCGGATGGAGTGTTACAGCCAAATGTGGGTTATATTGTATAATTATAGGCGGGCAGAAGCTAGTAATGTATAACTTATATATGACTAGCTTCTTCTGCCCGCCGCTTCGCAAGCGTTGTACTCGGATATATAGAGGTGATGATAGGTAGAGCAAAACTACGACTGAAGGGGGGTATGCCAGGATGGGATTAAGAAGTGTTAAACACAGCACTGGTTTTCAATAGACTTAGGTGATTTTTGGGCGGACCACACAGATAAAAGTTAAAAAAGCAAAATACCTATCCCAAACATAAGTAATGATGAGTAACAGACTTTTACCTAGCTTATAGATAGATAGATAAATACACATTACTACAGAAAATGCATACTGAAAAGTACTGAGTTAATACTAAATTTTAATAGTTAATAATTGTAAATTGTTTGAGTATTTGGTTCAATTGTTTCTATTATGTGTTTTACCCCCGACAAAAAAAATGGGTGTGTGTGTGTCTGTGTGTTTGTAGCTCTTAAACGAGTGTACCGATTTGCATACAGTTTTTATTTACAAGCAGGTTTTCTGGCGGTGGTTCTTAAGGATGTTTTATCAAAATCGGTGAAGAAGGGTGTGAAAGAAGGGATGCATAATCGAATGCTTCCAAATATTCCCGAGTTTGTTGTCAAATTAAAGGAAATAATGTTTGAAATGCAAAATTGAAAACTATATAGAAATTAAAATTAAAATAAGGTAACCTCCGAAACTAGATTAAGTGCTAGGGGATAGAAAAAAATAATAATTTTAAAATCCTGTTAATTTGGTATTTGGTTTGTTGCGGATAGTTGACTCATTTGACAACCTCGCAGTGTGTCAGTCTCTGTGGCGTGATAGGTTGTTTACATCTTACTGCAGCCAACTGTACATACACTAACGTACTACAAAGAGTAAAATACATAAGAGAATCATAAAGTTTGCGTGTTTTTTTACCTTTGGTGATTCATTTAAAAAATTAGCTTATTATTATGTAATTGACGAGCTCTGTGGCGCAGCGGGCGAAGATCCGCCTGCGACGCAAGGGGTTGCGGGTTCGATTCCCGCCTCGGGACAAATGTCTGTACGATCTGCAGATATTTGTTCAGGGTGTTCTGGGTGTTTTTCTATATATAATAAAAATATCTATCTATGTAGTATAATATATTAAGTATATCAGTCATCTAGTACCCATAACACAAGCTCTGCTTAGCTTGGGGCTAGATGATGCTGTGTGATTAAAAAAAAAAAAAAAAAAAAAATTAAAACAGTATGAAAAATTATGAAGTTATTTTAAACTAGTAAAACACAAAGTGCCTTGTTAGACTTACATATATCACATTTGAAGTCATATCGTTACCCGTCAATGGCTTAGAGCTATGAAGACACTATTATATTAAAAATAAAACCGGTCAAGAGTGAGTCAAATTCGCGCACCAAGGTTCCGTGTTCCGTAAAATGCAGACCCACTTAATGTTGTCTAGACCCCCTTTACCGCACTTTACAATAGGATTATTTTTATTAATTTCAGCCGTAAAACGTCCACTACTGAACAGTGAACACGAGCCTCCCACATGGATTTCCATGAGGGTTAGTTGCCATACTCACCATGCTTGGCAGGTGGGTTAGTGAGCGCAATTAAGGATGTTGCAAACGCGGAAAGACGCTGCTGCTCATCTTACGGACGTATCCCTTGGCAGGGTCTTACTGCCTCCAAGGGCATGAGAGAAGGGGTAACTGGTTCACTGCCGGCACCACAAGGCAAGATTAATCATAATAATACTTTTTACTAATTTTATATATGCACTATATAATAAGTGGACAGCGTAACAGGCGTTATCTTAGTTCATTCCTAAAGATGACAGTACAAGATAATCATCTAAGAAATAAAAAGGATAGACTTCTACGTACCATAAGGATATCTTTTCACCATTTTGGTTCGAGACCCTAAAAATACGTATTTTCTCATGAATTTTGCACCACGCAAACAAAGTTTAATGCGTAAAGTAAGGGCAAATGGGCCTTAAGTTGTTCATAAAAGGATATATCGCGCGGAGGCCTCAGGTGCCGATAGAGGGCTCCACTCACACAAAGTCTTTGTTCAAGGTCTTTGTTATCGAATTATAAAGCATTTTCCATCCTCGCAACTCTTTGATATCATGAAAAGTTGTTTATTCTCTCAACCTAAATTATCTGTAGCTGTATTATTTACCCCAAAAACATCTTATTTTTTAAGATTACCTAAATTTCTTGTATGTTAATGTTTTGAATCATTTCAGCCTGCTGTTTGACTATATGCAAGGCACGTGCACGTCGAACTCCTAAAATAGCAATAATAACGCTGCGCCACAGAGGTCGTCAAGATGATATAAAAATTAATTTGGCTTCATCCAACAAAGCTGACGAATGCCAACTCATACATAAGAATTGATATTTCTTCGCTTTTTAGCATCGACCTAAAGTTATAACTTTAATAAAACCTACAGACTGCTGTCACTAGATCCTATCGAGCCTGCCGCCTCTGCCTCGAACAGTTTACCGCCCGCGACATAAACTTCGTCGACGACTATTCCATTTCATTTGATTGTCGGCATTCGCGACTCTGTGACCTTGCGTGGAAGGTCACTCGGAACCCTACCCGCGTCCCCGAACACGGTATAAGGCACTAAAGAAACAATTTATGCGCGTGTAGGCAACAAACAATCGTATGGAATACACGGCGCGCCGATAAACTTATTGCTCCGACGAAATGCGTCGATTTACAGGGCTTTCACACTACGCAAAGGTCAGGCAGTAACAAAGGTTAAGTTAAAGGGTTCATCAACATTTCTGCCGTAAAACGTCTACTACTGAACACAGGCATCCCTTATGGATCTCCATAAGGGGTAGTTGCCATACTCACCACGCTTGGCAGGCGGGTTGGCGAGCGCAGTATGGGATGTTGAAACACGGAAAGACGCTGCTGCCCATCTTCCGGAGGTATCCCTTAGGCCATATTATAGGAGTGCATTAAGAATAACTAGTCTGCCATCTTGGATGTTCCGCCATGTTGGATTCAGAGTATCGTCATTTAATTTTAGAATTATTCTCAGCAAGCCCATTCATTTGATACCCATATTGTAGGAGTCCATTCAAATTAACTAGTCCGACATCTTGGGTGTTCAGCCATGTTGGATTCAGAGTGATGTAATTTCATTTTTTGAGTTATTCTCAGCAAGCTCTTTCACTTGCTACCCATATTATAGGAGTACATTAAAAAAAGTAGTCCGCCATATTGGGTGTTCCGCCATGTTGGATTCAGAGTAACGTCATATAGCTGACCATGCATTGTCATCCACAGAAAACATGTACAGGGTGTACGACTTCCGAAAACTTCGGGGGGTCAATGTACTCATCTATATGAACTACTTTTACTAAGGAACTTTCGCTGTAAAAAAATTGTAGAAACAGCTGTTCCAAAGTACAATACCTACTTCACTAAAATATATTATGGAACAGCTGTTTTTTTACATTTTTTTACAGCAAATGTTTCTTAGTAAAAGTTGTGACGATTACATTGACCTTCCGAAGTTTTCGGTAGTTGTCCTTTTACACCATGTATACAAAATTTCAGCTCAATTGGTTAAACAATCTGCTTCAAAATTAAGTTACAAGAATTCCATTCCATCCGAACAAACATAGTTACATACATACATACATACATAAAGGGCAAGCTAAACAAAAGCTTGTAAAAACAGATAAAAAGGTAAGCTGTTTCACTGTTTCAATAAACACTTTCATTAAAATACTTTTGTTAACGTTGTTTCCCTCCGCAGTTAATTTAAACTGTAAAAAGTCCTGAACGCACAAAACAAGCGTGTCCCATTTACATTTCGACGGTTATAACGGCATACCATCCGACAGTCACTTTCTTCCGACTGGGACAGAGTATACGCAATTAGGTGATGCGAGAACGAGACAAAATATAAGGTCAGACGGATTGGCGTGCAAGGAGGCAGTAAGGCAAAGCTAGGGACGGATTTAATTATAAAGACCGGACGTAAAAATACTGCACAGAACTGAGATTCCTTTATAAAATTAAAGAAGTATTTCGAAATGTTTTTAGAGTTCTTCTTGATTATAGTGTTCAGCCAAAGATACAGAACTCGAAAGATTCAGATGAGCTCGATCGGATCGAAGAAAGCTTAATTCTGTCTAGAAATAAGTAAAGCCAATGTTAGGCAATCTATTAATAAAGTAAATAATGCAGCAAATAATTCTAGTTTCTAAAATCTTAAAATTGTTCGAGTTTATTTGTTACAAACATACAAAAATACAAATCTTTCCTTTTCATAATATTAGTGTTATGTAGATGTGCAACACTACTGCTTGATCTGTCGGTAGTTTTTGCTATAATAGTTAAAAAACATAACATAAAAACTTTCGGATTTATAATATTAGTACAAACCTCTCGACGAGCTCTGTGGCGTAGCGGGCGAAGGTCCGCCTGCGACGCAAGGGGTTGCGGGTTCGAATCCCGCCTCGGGACAAATGTCTGTACGATCTGCAGATATTTGTTCAGGGTGTTCTGGGTGTTTTTCTATATATCGTCGCTGAATAGGCTAAAATACTAACGTGCCTAAGGGCTATTTTGAGAAAAATCAATTTAAAGTTTTTTTTTGTGATTAACCTGTCACAACTTTTTTTCTTTTGCGTGAAAGTAAATGCTGTAAAAGGAAACATATCATGGTTTTATTTTATCTACTCAATGGATATATTATATTGTTCTTATTTTAACTATATCTAGAGTTACCTGTCGCTTTAGGATAAATATTCTAAGTCCCAAAAAAAACTCAGCAAAGGAAAATTGCTAATCTCCAAATTAAGTTCGCGGTAAGGAGTCACTAAATACTAAAGAGTTAACTATCACAACGTCCTCTTACAAAGAAAATACTTACAAATTATAAAAAAAGATATTCGTAAGCGAAATTTACTAAGAGATAAAATATTTCAAACAGACTTATGGAAAAAATAAATTCAGCTTCTCTTTTGGCAATTGTCTTTCTCAGCGTTATTCTTATTCTTCAGATTTGCCTTTTTTGTAGTTTTTTTCCCATTTTTATTATTGCCCGAATTATTTTTTGAATTTTCTGATAATGCACTTATTGAATCGGTAGATCCTTGCCAAGAAGTACTTAAACTGCAGTAAAATTCTTCATTATCCGATAGGGAATCTATATGTTTGTAAATTACCTATAAACTTGATTATGCAAGATTTCAATTTGTAAAAACTACTAAAGTACTAAATCTTGTGGTTTTTCCTTAATCTTAATTGACTAAAAGATGTGTGATAACAAAACTGCTTTAAGCGAAAGTTGTTTATAGGCCATCGGCTATCAAAAGTATGTTTTCCAAAATTACTAATAAAGCTTTATACAGCTAGTTGCTGCGAGTGAAATACTAAACCGACAATTATTAAAAATGTGCCAAAATAAGGGACACATTAGTAAATATTCGTAGGAATTATTCGAGATTTTCGCCTATTTTTTGATGCTAAAGCGCCAAAAAAATGCTCCAATCGCCACGAGACCCGGACTAATAGATAGAGAAAAAAAATGCAGTCGAACCAATTATATAACTCATTTTGACCAAAATGGCGCTTTAGTAGTTTTGCCTATTCAGCGACGATATAATAAAAAATATCTATCTATGTAGTATAATGTATAAAGTATATCAGTCATCTAGTACCCATAACACAAGCTCTGCTTAGCTTGGGACTAGATGATGCTGTGTGATTTGTCCAGCATTTTTTTTTTTATTTAAACCAGCTAAATAATGTTTTAGAAATGTTTCAAATATAGAAGTTCCTTTTCTTTTCAAGCTTTTTTACTTCAGGGTTTGAGAGGGCAAAAATCCAATTTAAGAAAGTGTTTTCAATGCCCATAAATAAGAATGTAGACGGGTTAACAAAGCAAATGTAAAAACGTTTAAACTTTTGCGAACAAAAAAATGTTTTGTGTAGGCAGAACCTCTTTGAGTCACGGAATTAATCATTCATCATCATCATTTCAGCCGTGAAACCACAGGTGAAACGTCCACTACTGAACACAGGCCTCGCTCATGGATCTCCATGAGGGGTAGTTGCCATAATCACCACGCTTGGCAGCGGGTTAGCGAGCGCAGTTTAGGATGTTGATACACTGAAAGACGCTGCTGACCATCTTCCGAAGGTATCCCTAAGCAGGTTCTTACTGCATCCACGGGTAACATTCTACTGCCGGCATCCCACGGAAGCGGAATTAATATTAACAAATGACCTTACAGGTATTCTTCAGCTGTTTCATGCTTCAAAGCAATTAGTATTAGCGATTTTATGGTTGTAGGGCAGTAATCGACTAAGCACTAACTAAATTTAGTTAGTAATGTAATTACATTCATCAGGTTTAGAAAGATAAAGTTTTATTAATCATGTGATTATTCTAAACTTCGTATAGTTAGAAAAGATTACATATTTTTTTCTTGTATAAGCGTTTATTAGAGTACTAGCTAGTGCCCGCCCTGCTTCACATGCGATATTCCTGTATAAAAGTAGCCTTTGTGTTAATCCGCATCAACATCTATACGTGAACAAAATTTCAGCTTAATCCGTATAGTTTTTGCGTGAAGAGGTAACAAACATCCATTCATCTATACAAACAAAGAATGCAGAGAATGCTTTAGCATTAAGTCCTCCTTACACAATTGTTATGTGTTAAAGTGTTAAATAAATAAATAAACAAAGTTTCGGCTTAATAGTATAAGTGAGGTTTTAAACACAGAACTAAAAAGATTACACAAAAACAAATTAACATAAAGTAAAAGTAATGTGCATAAGTATATAGAGGTATAACCTTACTACTCAAATAACAACACTAATGAGTCATACTGCAATTTTTTCAATGCATTTAGCAATATGTTCAATTCAATATTTACATCAAAGTCACAAATAAACCTTACTCTAATGAGTGGGCAACAGTGGGTATACATAGAAGTAGACAAAATTTATATGATCTTGGTAGTGAAAAAAAACATTATAATTTTAGTGAAGAGTTCAAAGGTAAAAAATTACTATAAAGTTTTTAGAAAAGCCTGCCATGTTGCTATGTCTAATTATTTGAGTTTCAAAATTAATAGTAGTGGTAATTAGCTACTTGGAAAAATATTAAACAAAGAAACTGGAAATGTGAGTAACTTTAACAACCAATTTAAATTATATTATAATAATACTACCTACAAAAGTGATAGAGATGTATTCATTTTGTAAAAACTGGGATTACTCCCGTAGTATTGTAACGTCGAAGATTATTCCCGAAACGTTTCGATTTTTCAAGAAAATCATCATCATGGGATGGAATGCCCGTCCGCGCCTGCCCTGTCGGCCCCAGTTACGTATCCGCCAGACGAGTTGGATACGACCAGGTACATATCCAATTCGTCTCGCCATCTTCGCTTGCGTCTGCCGCGTATATTATTAATTATTTATATTTGAGTATAAATGTGTACATGTTGTGTATATTTAACAGATATATGTATTTCTCCAATCTGTTTAAAGTAACGACTGAAGTACGGCCTTTACATCTACTATAGATCATAATTATTATCTGGCGTCAATAACAGGTACTCTCGCCATACGGGACGCTGCAGAGCCTGGGACATTGTTAGATGGATAAGGGTTGTCACGCACCTATACCATCCTCTCAGCTTAGTCAGCTATCAATCAGAGGAAGGAACAGGTTAATACTTAGACGTATTAGCTGGCTAAGCCGCGGGTTTCCTCACGATGTTTTCCTTCACAGTTAAAGCACGTGTCAAATGGATTTGTCTACCACGGCACGTGTCTGGCACGCTCGATGTCTGTAGACATAAAAGGAACTTTATTCTTTAGGCGGCAATTCGCCGGCGATCGGTTCCCACATCCATCTCACTAATGTCAGCTTTGAGGCTCCACTTATAGCGCCCCTTACCGCCCAAATGACCCTTATTGAAAGAGGCCCTAAACGGCATCTATTGAAATAGGGCCTCCATAATAATAGTTATTTATAACTATAGAAGTGTGGAATTATTTATGGGAAAGATATTGAAATTAGTCATACGTGTAGGCTTAGGAACGACCATTATGTTGTTATTTCCGATTATGTTGTTATTTAATTGAGGTATTTATTGTACCGTGGGGTGTCGGCAGTAGAATTTTGTCCCTCCTCTCTTGCCTGTGGATTCAGTAAGAATCTGGCAAGGGATAACTTCGGAAGATGAGCAGCAGCGTTTTTCCGTATATCAACATCCCGTACTGCGCTAGTAGTTAAATCACCACTATTAGTAGTACTAGTTAAAGCACGTGCAATTATTTTCCGAGAAGCAAAGGTATCCATTAGTGCATGGCTGGTATCAAACCCGATCTTTGGATAGAAAAACAGGGTTACTCTACATCTCGGCCAACACTATGCAGAGAGTGCAAGGGAACTACTACTTGTATAGGATTGGGCAGATTTAAGCCTGTTGTGGGAATGTGACAGATCTTTACAAAGATAAGGCAGTCTTTCTGTTGTATCTTTATTGTCTGCCGTAGGTTAGCACCTCCAGCTCCAACCCGTTCTTAAAACGGTCATACTATTATGACTAAACCATTCATTCTCGAAAATAGTTAACAGCCAAAATACATAGTAACCGGCAGTAATTGTAAATAATGATCCTGATAGTGATGTCATTCTTGGATGGACCAAAAAATTTAAAAAGATATATAATACGACTTTTGCCGTGGGATGCCGGCAGTAGAATGTTACCCCTCCTTTCATGCCCGTGGATGCAGTAAGAACCTGCTAAGGGATACCTCTGGAAGATGGGCATCAGCGTCATTCGGTGTTGATATACCGTAACACCGTGTAACCGCCACATCCCGTACTAGAGCAGTACGGGATGACGACAACCCGCCTGCCAAGCGTGGTGAGTATGGCAACGACCCTTCATGGAGATCTATGTGTTCAGTAGTGGACGTTTTACGGCAGAAATGATGATGAATGATGATGATGACAAAATAATTGAATGCTTCGTTCTGCCAATTCGAGTTCGTTACACCGAGAACCGTAAAACGAAGAACATAAGATAATTACAACTACGAAATTTACTGTTAAGGATTGGGCTTAATAATAATTAAGTTTCTTGAATATGCCATATTTAATAGGCTTTTAAAACAAACGGTACTTAATCTACGGAGTATCTAATTAAAACTACGGAACAAATAATCTTTAGAGGCGGGATGTTTTCCAAACAAACAATAAACTAAGATTTATTTAAGCTTAGAGTAATGTCTAACTATTTCCGGTGAAGTTTCAAGTTTTAATGGGTTGTGTTTTAATGTTTTAATTTACACAAAAGGATATAAAAACCTCATCATTTCATCATTTGAGCCATAAAGTGTCCACTAATAAACAAAGGCCTCCCTCATGGATCTCCATGAGGGGTAGTTGCCATACTCACCACGCTTGGCAGGCGGGTTGGCGAGCGCAGTATGGGATGTTGATATATAATAATAATCATAATAATAAATAATGCTGGACAAATCACACAGCATCATCTAGCCCCAAGCTAAGCAGAGCTTGTGTAATGGGTACTAGATGACTGATATACTTAATACATTATACTACATAGATAGATATTTTTATTATTATATAGAAAAACACCCAGAACACCCTGAACAAATATCTGCAGATCGTACAGACATTTGTCCCGAGGCGGGAATCGAACCCGCAACTCCTTGCGTCGCAAGCGGACCTTCGCCCGCTGCGCCACAGAGCTCGTCAATATGGAAAGACGCTGCTGCCCATCTTTCGGAGGTATCCCTTAGCAGGCTCTTACTGCATCCACGGGCATGAGAAGAGGGGCAACATTCTACTGCGGCGCCCCACGGCTTATAAAACGGCCTATAAAAACCTACTGATATTATATTTTTTTTAGATGGAAATACTACCGAGCAAACAAATTTATATTTAGTTATTTATTTAATAATTCAAAGTCAACAGCTTTTTACAAGCTTATATTCAGCTTGCCCTTTATGTATGTATGTATGCAACTATGTTTGTTCGCGGAATCTTGCAACTCAATTTTGAAGCACATACCTTCAACCAATTGAGCTGAAATTTTGTATACATGTTTTCTTTGGATGATAATGCATGGTCAGCTATGTGACGTCACTCTGAATCCAATATGGCGGAACACCTAAGATGGCAGACTACTTATTTTTAATGTACTCCTATAAAATGGGTATCAATTGAAAAGGCTTGCTGAGAATGTTTCAAAAATGAAATGATGAATAAAATGAAGCGATACTCTGAATTCAACACTACAATCAGTAATATTATAATTAATATAATATAATTATTAAAATCTAAAGCAACTGGTAATCGTGCAGTACGGGACGCTGCAGTGCCTGGGACATTGTTTGATGGATTAGGCTTGCCCAGCACCTATACCATCCTCTCAGCTTAGTCAGCTGTTAGTCAGAAAAAAGAACCTTTGAAGCTAACTAAGCCGCGGGTTTCCTCACGATGTTTCCTTCACCGTTAAGCACGTGTTAAATGTGAACTTACACTTTTCAAGAAAGAAAAATCCATCGGTTCACGGCCGGTAAGAATAACTAGTCTGCTAGTATTAGGAATAACTAGTAGTAACTTGAAAAATTAAATGACATCACTCTAAATCCAACATGGCGGTATACTCAAGATGGCGGACTAGTTATTCTTAATGAACTGTACGCTTGCCCATTCCTAGCTGTCTAATGATGTCGTAAGGCTGGCACTAGGCCGGTACAACTTGTCACTCGTAGAGCCTGGGGCCTTTTGTATAACTTAACGTTTTTATTAAACGCGCGTTCAACTTCTTGTAGACTCGATAACGAAATCTTGTGGGACCGGTCTAACTGCTAGCTCGATGTTTGAACACCTCTGCCTTGTCTAGACAGATAACAAGCTAACAATCATCATTATCATCATCATCTCAGCGTTGAACGTCCACTGCTGGACAAATACCTCCCTCATGGATCACTACATTCTGATCAGCTGACGAGCTCTGTGGCGCAGCGGGCGAAGGTCCGCCTGCGACGCAAGGGGTTGCGGGTTCGATTCCCGCCTCGGGACAAATATCTGTACGATCTGCAGATATTTGTTCAGGGTGTTCTGGGTGTTTTTCTATATATAATAAAAATATCTATCTATGTAGTATAATGTATTAAGTATATCAGTCATCTAGTACCCATAACACAAGCTCTGCTTAGCCTGGGGCTAGATGATGCTGTGTGATTTGTCCAGCATTATTTATTTATTTATTTATCATAAGAGGTTGTTGCCATACTCGCCACTCTTGGAAGAAGGGATTGCGAGCGCAGTGTGCGTTGTTGATACACGGAAAGACGCTTCTGCCCATCTTCCAGAGGTATCTCTTAGCAGATTCTTTCTGCATCCACGGGCAAGAGAGGAGAGTCAACATCTACTTATGTCTGGCACCGCAAAGCTAACAATAATAGTTAAAGAGGTGTGTTTGTCGAGTGGTAACTATGTCTTTCAATATATTTATACTTTCAATTGGAAGGTCGTGGCTTACCGGTCGTGCACCAATGACTTTTTTTTCATTAACACATTATATTATGTGTACATTTAACACGTGCTTTAACGGTGAAGGAAAACGTCGTGAGAAGACCCGCGGCTTAGTTAGCTTCAGACGTATTGACCTGTTCTTTCCTCTGACTAATAGCTGACTTAGCTGGTATTCTGGTATAGGTGCTGGGCAAGCCTAATCCATCTAGCAATGTCCCAGGCACTGCAGCGTCCCTCAGAACATTTAATAGCATTTGTTGTTGCTGTATTTAATAATCTACAATAGATGCAAAGGCCTTACTTTAATAATAAGTTAGAGCTAGATAATAACAAGAGTTGCAGTACTTATAGAATGAAATACGTTTATTAGACATAACTGAAAACCTTTCGAAACGTGATGTTTTTAGTCTTAACATTAATGTGTAATGTAGCTCATAACTCTTCGGTGCTGTGCCGTATAGGTATATTGTTTAGTGTAACCGTACCGGTAAAATAATAATAGAAAAGAATAGTAGCTTGTAATTTACAAAGTGTTTAACCACACTAATCGGTGCTCAACCGATATCACCTTATCAAGATTTTCTGCGGTACCCGACACGGGTTCCGTAACTTAGTGGTTAAAGCACTTCCGGCTTTAGGAAGCGTCAAGGATCCATTTGATGAACTTGGGTTCCAATCCCAGCGGAATCGTACATTTTATAGAATATGCATAAGCAGAAGAAGAGGCATGATTCTACTGCCGGCACCCCACGGCCAGTTTCCCAGTGCTTCGGGAACTCACCCACAGCGGCGCGGAGGGCTGCAGCTGCGACGCGAACGCCATCCGGAACGCATCTCCTACAAGCGTGTTCAGTTCCTCCGCCTGCAACAACACAACCTAAATTTACACTTTGACAACATTGACACACGGTTGCAATTGCCAGATAAGCTGTCGAAGCAGAATTATCAATTTCATCAGTGACGACTGACCTGATGGGCGAGCCATTGTGATTATGACGCACAAATGTAAAGAGCACGTGTTCTCATACGGAGCAATTCCCATTTTTAGCACCAGTCCTGAGAGCACCAAATTTTGAGGAACTTTTTATTCCTATTTAAGCAACTACGATGAATAAGTCTCTAGTGATGGGGTTTTCAAAGACACTAACTTCCAAAATCCTATCAAAAGATACCTAAGTTGAGATTTAAGATTTCACGTTTCTTCGATACAAAATAACAACAATTAAAGTTGCCGGTAGGCAAAACCATCACCTGATTAAAAATAGGGTTTAGTAAAATGTTAAATATTAATTTAAAAATAAATATTAACGAACCCCCAGAACTATGGGCAAAAACAACCACTGATTAGGCTCCCTAACAACGACGACCACGTGGAAGGCCTAGGCGGCGATGGAGGGACAAGCTAGACACCTACAGCAAAAAATAGCACCAGACAGCACATTATAGGGATCAGTGGAGAGAGGGAAGGGAGGCCTTTGCCCTGCAGTGAGAAGAATCAGGCTCATAAATAAAATAAAATAATAACTAGATCGCACAGGTGACACAATATCGTATTCAGATAAGTTATTGAATAGATCACATTATTAAGTAAAAAAAATTAAAAGCTTATTTTAAATCAGCTATCTAAGCACTTTAACGACAACAAATTGCTTCACTGCAAGCAATTGGGCTTTACACGCGGTCGTTCCACTACTGATGCCGGTATAGAGTTAATCTCGCATATCTATGATGCTTGAGAGAAGTCGCAAGAAGCTTTAGGTATTTTTTGCGACCTTTCAAAAGCATTTGACTGTGTACACCATGGAACATTGATCGGGAATTTGCGCCACTATAGTGTTAAAGATCTCTTCGGAGTATCTCTCTCTATTTATTATCTCAGTAACAGGATACAAAGAAATGATGTTAATGGAAAACGTTCTTCGGGATCTGTAGTTACAATGGGTGTACCGCAGGGATCAATTTGTTGGGCCTTTTCTATTTTTAATTTATATTAATTATCTACCTCATCTTGTCAAAAACAATCATGAGATTGTATTGTTTGCTGACACTTCACTTTTGTTCAAAATGAAACGACGTACCACCGAATATGATGAGTTGAATAATGAAATCTCAAAAGTTTTTAATCGGTTTAATGTCAATAACCTTTTACTTAATGAAAATTAAAATGCATTAGATTTACTCTCCCTAATGTAAAACAGGCTGATGCCAACATTAAATTAAAAGGTGAAGGTTTAAACCTAGTAGAAAAAACTGTATTTTTAGGCATACTTTAGACAATTGCCGATGATGAAGATGACGAGCTCTGTGGCGCAGCGGGCGAAGGTCCGCCTGCGACGCAAGGGGTTGCGGGTTCGATTCCCGCCTCGGGACAAATGTCTGTACAATCTGCAGATATTTGTTCAGGGTGTTCTGGGTGTTTTTCTATATATAATAAAAATATATATCTATGTAGTATAATGTATTAAGTATATCAGTCATCTAGTACCCATAACACAAGCTCTGCTTAGCTTGGGGCTAGATGATGCTGTGTGATTTGTCCAGCATTATTTATTTTATTTATTTAATTAGCTTCAATGGGGCCCACACATAGTACAACTATCGGGTAGGCTTAGTTCTGCAGCATATGCAGTCAAAAAAATCCGCCTTCTTACAGACGTAGGTACCGCTAGACGTGTTTACTTCAGCTATTTCCACAGAATTATGTCTTATGGCTTACTGCTGTGGGGATGTGCTGCAGATATAGACACCGTATGTGCAATAAAGCTTATTATAAAATATCAGATTACCTAGAGGACAGAACCACTTGGGACGGAATCTACTCCAACTCCGTCAAAAGTAACATAAGACAAAATCAAATTGTTAAATGATGTCTATAACGACCGAGTTAGGTTCTTCTGTTCGCTTCTTTTCCTTACTCGCGTGTCATCTGAAGTGAACAGATTCAATTGTGCTTTATTCTATTCATTTTTGTTGTTTTATTTTGTAATTTGTGACGCGTCAATAAGGTCCATGCGGCCGCACTGAATAAAGTATTTTTTGATTCTTGATTCTGTGAAAGTATCAGGTTTCTTCCATTCTGTGCCTGCTATCATATAAGATTACCAAACTATGCAAGCTATTTGGAAATTCCATAGCAACATGTAAAATAAATTTGGTTCCGATAATAAAATCCAATGAACTATCATCCACGTCAACGTACCCAAAACAAACAATCACAGATATGACAGGAATGTGTAAAATCTATTCATGTTACATCAAACATTATTGCCCATCATTTTAAACCATCTTCGCTTTCATTTCCGAACCTGCTGCTGAGGGACTTTGTGCTTTAGTGTAGTGGTAATAGGGAGGTGAGGTTTTTGTTGGAAGGGTGTTAGGTTTGTGTCGGCAGTGGGTGTGAGTGATACGCGTGTAAGGCGTCGGGCGTCGGGCGCCCACGACGTGTTTGTGAGGCGCACAGAGGCGACATCCAGGCAGATATCTTGAGTTACTTGGAGAATTTCGTAGCCGATTAAGTTTTTGCGGGTTATACATATTTTAAAATGCTTTGGTGAAAATTTTGTTAACTTATGCACACAGATGCTGAATATAAGCACACAGATGCTGAATATTGCGTACGAGAATTTTCGCCAAAGCATTTTAAAATATGTATAACCCCCAAAAACGTCTTGCGAGTTCACCTTTTTTAGTCTTTTTGCGTAAGTGACTAAAAGATATCTGCTTGACTGATTGTTTTTAACAGTTGTTCTTTATTATATCTACTAGCTAACCCGGTGCCCACTACTTTGGGCGGTAATTTATAGCCTATGTATGACACTCACGAATACTGTGGCTTTCTGTTAGTAAAAGAATTTTGAAAATCGATTCAGTAGATCCAGAGATTACCCCATACAACCTCACAAACTTTACCTCTTTATAATAAAAGTATAGATCTCTATCTAAGCGTATTCTAATAAATGTGACTATTCACGTCGGCGCACGGCTGAATGGCAGCGCGACAGAAATATGAGATCATTCGGCTATTACCATAAGAGGCTCCTAACCTCCTAACATTATGGGCTTCTAACGGGATGCCTTGAACCCTCTACAAATGCCTTGGGCAAACAGTAGTCAGTGATGCAATGGCGCACAATGGTATTGACATTCTGAAGCGTAGAGATACAAATATAAACGATATAATACAAACACGTGTGCGTCTCACAGGTTCACTACGCCGTGCAATCCAAGGAGGTGGAGGAAATCCTACACCTCTTTGGAATCCTCACGAAGAAGACCGGATAGCGACTCAAGATTAAAAGGTTGTCTACTCGCTTTTATGTAAACTTTAGTTCCTTTATGGTGAGAGTTCGAACGGACGAACTTTCAACTTATATGCGTGTGGAATTCTCGGAGTCGGGATCAAATTCCGACGGTACATCGTACGCCTGCGAGCAGACACCGTGAATCGTTTTTTTATTTTTCTCGCTATCGTTAAACTTTTCCATAATACCGCTGTATTCATTGATACACCATGATAAGCTAAAAATATATAGACAAACTTTTTACACTACTTCTAAACATAGTACTGGCTGGTCGCGTAATTAAGAACGCTAAATTTTTTTTACCTTTATTCAAATTTAAATAGAGAACACTCAGTCGATTTGTTACTGTTTGTATAATTTTGGCGCCATTTAGTGCTATAAAAGATTAAAAGTGACTGCTTCTTATGAAAAAACAATGGGAAAAAATAAAAGTTGTGATAAATCTACAAGGGAAGTACTTAATAATAAAATTTCGCCGGAAGAATTGATCTTATAAAAAGATAGCCGACCATCATACATGCAATGTTCAAAAACGATGGTTTTCTACGCTGTAAAGCATTTTGCTACGTATCAAACTACTTCGATTGTACCATGTGTACCTAAACAGAGAAAAACAACTCCTCGAGATGACCGAAACATCTTCCGTATAAAACAAAATCCTTTTAAAGGGTCCAATGAGCTGAGAAAAGAATATTATCATGAAAACAACCCTTCAGCCATCTCAGCACGCACTATTCGAAGACGTTTGATAGAAGAAAAATTGAACGGTAGGATAGCAAGAAAGGTACGTTGAAACATTGCAGTGGAAAAATGTACTTTTTTCTGAAGAGACGAAAATAAACAGAGTATGTTCTGATGGAAAACGATATGTACGACGTCCCCCGAATATAGCATTCGACCCTGAGTACACGAAAGTTACACTAAAGCATGGCAGTGGAAAAGTGAAAATTTGGGGGTGCTTTTCTGGATATGGTGTTGGACCTCTAAAGTTGATAGAAGGTAACATGGATCAGTTCCAATACAAAAATATACTGGAAGAAACAATGTTACCTTATGCTGAAGACGTTCTACCGGTTATTTGAACATTCCAGCATGACAATGATCCAAAGCACACTGCACGCACCGTAAAGGAATTTTTTGCAGCGCAATCAGTTTCTGTCTTAGACTGGCCAGCTAACAGCCCAGATCTAAACCCAATAGATAATCATCATCATCTATGGTTCAAAGTAAAGAAAGAGGTTTCAAATACACAGTGTGGGAATTTAAGAGAGCTGTACGACGTTTTTTTAGAAGAATGGAACTCTATTTCTCTTGCGAAATTTCAAAAATTTACAGAGTCAATACCTCGCCGGTGTAAAGCAGTCATTAAATGCCGTATTATGTAGCCGGATACGCCATTAACAATTTATTTTAGTTAAAATTGTATTAAATTGCCTTTTAAATTTTCTGCGCTGCATATTATTGTGATTTTTTAAATATAACTATCATACATAACAATTCCCGAGCAATTTTTTATTTAAAGTGTAAACCCACAGGCAGCCTGCGTTGAAGGTGTTATTTATTTATTTATTTATTTATTTATTTATATCAGTTGCCTGCTGCACTTACAGCCGACGCCAACGCGTGCAGCAGGTTATTGTAAGTACACATTACATACACTTAATACTTAACTAAAAAAACGAATACACTTATCTAAAAACATATTAGGTTTACAGTTGAAAATATCTATTTCCTGGTCCTGAGTTAGCAGGGCATTGAGCAAATTGAGGGCCTGAGTCGTGGGAGCATACTGCGCGGTTTGTGTGCGCACCGGCGGGGTAGCGAATAGGCGCGGCGAGCGCAGCCGTCGCCGCCTGTCTGGCACGAACAAGGAGCAGCGAGACAACGCACTCGGGTTATCTATTTTGTTGTGGAATAGCATGTAGTAGTGTAGGAGTAATGCACATTTGCGTCTCAACTGTAAGGTGTTCATACCTACCATTCCAGCAACAAATAGCGATGGATACAGGTAGGGATAGTATCCATGCATTTTCTTAAATAAGTAGCGAGAGAATTTTTTTGTACTCGTTCTATCATGACGTTGTATTTGTCTTCGTGCGGGTCCCATACAAGAGAACTAAATTCTAATTTGCTTCTAACGTACGCATAATAAAGTAAAATGATGGCATTCCTATCATTAAATCGAGATGTTTGTCTCATGACAAACCCCAACGACTTCATAGCTTTGGCACAAATATCTTGGATATGTGGGTTGAATGTTAATTCTTGGTCTAACATTAGTCCTAGGTCTCTTATTTTTGTGACACGTTCAAGAGGGACCCCCGATATATTGTAAGTGTACTGGAGATGCGTTCGAGATCTAGTAAAGGAGATAGTTTTGCACTTGGAACTATTAAATTCGAGGTAATTGCAATTTCCCCAGCACACCACATTATCTATGTCCCTTTGAAGCGCTTCACAGTCTTCAGGGCCAGCTACCCCTAGAAAAAGCTTCAGGTCATCGGCAAATAGGAGGCATTCAGCAGAACTGATGACCTGCGGCAGGTCATTTATCATAATGAGAAACTGAGTCGGTCCTAATGTACTACCTTGGCTCACTCCAGAGCAAGTCACATACTGGTGTTCGTCTGAACGTTACGGGTTCGAGTCCCGTCGGAGACAAAATTTTTATTGCATTTTTCATTTCTATAATTCCCGAGCAGTTCAATAAATCGTTATTAATTTTTTGTCCAGCTTCAGTACTATTTGAATGTGTTACTTTGGCAAAATAAATAAAATGTGAAAAAAATAGTTAGCGATTTAATTCTTTATTCCTAAGCCACGTTGTTCTATTAATGTGGCTATTTTATTACATAACTAGTTGCTTCTCAGAAGGTACACATCTCTCTGTATGACACAATTTAAATATAAAACTTCTTTAACTTCAAATAGTTCTTATTTAAATGACCACAACTTACATACGTATACTTTACAAATAATATAAACGTACACTAATAGTATTAACCTTGCTAAGTTAACGGACTAGATGGTGCTGTGTGCTGTGTCCAGCTTTATTATTTAATTATTAAAAGATTGATGATGTCGCTTTACAAGTGAATTAAACCAATTAAATATACCCAGCTATTGAATGTTTTATTTATTTAAGAAAACGAAGCTTCTATAAATACGATTAAATAAACAACGAACTAAAATAAATTGGATGAAAGCTTTTAAGCCATACAGGCAATAACTTTCGAACCGTTACTAAACATAATCCTAACCAAATAAATATTTATTTCTGGAACGAACGACCGATAAGAATTCTGTACAACAAAATGCATTTGAATACCACATGTGAAGCGTTAAAGGAAAACACCCTAAGGCAACCCACGGTCAGTCAGTTTCAGATGTACTCGCATTGACTTGTTCTTTCCTATGACTATTACAGACAAAACCACTTGGGACGTAACCTGCTCCAACTCGGTCAAAAGTACTAATTTTTTTAGATGATGATTAAATCATAGATGTTTACTTCTTTGCTTCGTGTGTCCTCTAAAGCGAACAAATTCAATTATGTGCTTTATTCTTAATTATGAATTCGTTGATGGGCGGACGATCTAGCCAGGGTTGCTGGACGACAGTGGATGAGACTTGCACAGGACCGTTTACGTTGGCGTGCTGAAGAGGAGGCCTATACCCAGCAGTGGGTGTCAGCGGGCTGATATGATGATGACGATGATGATTTTTAATTCGTTGGTTGTTTTAAATTTAATGTAAATTGATGCGTTGAAAAGGCCCTTGTGGCTGCATCGAATATATTCTTTTTTAACTAAAGGTGCTAGCCAAACCTACTTCATCTTACAATATCTCGGGCACTGCAGCAATTCATACAGCATGAATACCCGTTGCTGACTCTGTATAAATCATCTTCATGTTAGACATAAAAGGCAATTTCTTTGTAAAGCGTGCATACAGGAATTTCAAAGAAATCTCTTGGGTCTACCATGTGTTTAAGCTTATCAGAGATCAGCGTGATTGGCGGCCCCGCGGTAAACAATAGCACTGGGAAATCGGGCTAATCACAGCCACTGACAATATGCAGATCGCGATAACGTTTCCGATATTGTATTTACACAGCTCTCTGGTGGCACAATGCCGGATTATTAGTCGTATCATTAGAGTCGACGCCGTAAATTGTATTTGGGTTCACCGTTAGCTGGAAACGAACGCTAGACTATAACTCACCAGGATAATTGGCCATGTT
Organism: Pasiphila rectangulata; assembly: GCA_963082625.1. Taxonomy (NCBI): domain Eukaryota; kingdom Metazoa; phylum Arthropoda; class Insecta; order Lepidoptera; family Geometridae; genus Pasiphila; species Pasiphila rectangulata. The sequence continues at coordinate 21,821,653 of OY720243.1, forward strand.
TCATATTGTTGTTTACCCCATCGAATGTTATAAAATAAGATAGATATTTTCATTTATTGGCTTTATAATTTGACAAGCATCGTTAGTAGTTTTAATGTAGTGTAGGTAAGTCTACATAGGTTAGGTTTATCTAACCACTATGGTTCCCTTTAACAATAATGGTGTGAACATGCACTTATGTTGACATCATTATTGTTATTATATATTTTTAAGATTAAAAAAATCTGTGGAGAACAATCACCAACTAGAGACAATTATAATAGTTGAGTGTTGAGTTCGCAGGCGGCGCAGTACGGGGTGTTGATACGCGTCTGTTAGTAATGACAAAATATGAGCTTGTTACTAAATGCATATGAAAATCTAGGCAACTTCTAATCTTATTAGCGCTCTACTCCTTTCAAAAACTCTTCTCTGTGGGACATAAATGCCCTCATCAATTTCCGCAAAGTCATGCCTAAAGCAATTAATTAACTTAGTTTAATTATGTGAAGGATATAATCTGCCGAGAATATGTAATTCTCAATATCTCCAAAAGCGGGCAAAGCTAGAACAAGCCCAGTCCACGGAGCCAATCATCATTACGGGGCGATCAGACACACCGCTTCCCAATTACAGCTCGCCGAAGCTCGTTACATCCGCAGCCGTCTAATGAAACGTGCTTCCTCTAATTCCCGAAAAACATAAAATCCGGACGTGATCCGCGCGGCCCAATCTGCGGAATACTATTATCTATCTATGTCTTCTACTACGTGTACTGTAACAACCGAAAATCATGAATATATAATATAGTCACTACCAAAGTCCAGCGCTGTGATACGACCCGCAGGTTGATTACCTAACTTCTTCTTATTTTTAAGGTTCCGTGCATGAAAAGGGAAAAACGGAACCCAGTCTGTCTGTCGGTCTGTCAAGACCCTTTATCTCGAGAACGTGTAAAGGTATCGAGTTAAAATTAAAAATATATATTCAAATTTACAGCCTATTAAGCTGTAAAAAACAATATTCTAAGTGAACCTTGAAAAAAATACGGCCGTTTATGCCCTAACAAACGCATGTTTCGACATTCTCAGAGGAATCAAAATCATATGGTACTTCCCGTTGACCTAGAACTATGAAATTTGGCAAGGCATCTGATACTTTAGATACAAAAAATCCAAAAACTATACATTTGCAATGGAAACTGAAAAAAAAATCGACCTTAAAAAGTACAAATAAATCATCGAGGTTATGCAACCCTACACGCGGTTATAAATTGGATGAGTAACTGAATCTTTTTGTGCATTTTAAAAACTTTTACTAATATTTATATTATGTTCCTACATACCCTACGGAACCCTCGGTGAGCGAGTCCAGCCCGCACTTGTCCGGTTTATATTTTGGCTTCTGCGACTAGCAGACGACTCCGTCACGTGCTTAGTAAACGCAATCACCGCGCTATGGCAGTTATAATAGGTAGTGTTTACCGCCCTAGGTGAGCCTTCGGCTTGTATCGTCATTTAGTCGTATAAACAAATGAACTAGGACAGGTGCGTGTCGAGCCACGCGCTATATAAGGTTTCGTAGTTAACCATAGACCTGATGTTAGAAGTTGGTGTATGTTTATTAACAAAATTACTGCTTTCTAGGACTAATAGTCTCTTCCCAAAGCCGGGGACGGACGGACAAACGGACAGACAAACAAAGCGAAGCAATAAGGGTTTCTTGTTTTACTACGTAACCCTTAAAAGCAAATGTTCGTGTAGGCATTGCTGAACTCTGATCTGATACCCAATTGCCAGTTAACACATGTTTTACATCTTTCTTAGAAATTAGGTTACGATTTCCAAGTACGGTTTAAGCTAAAAATATCACATAGTTGGGGTGGATCGATGTGGGTTGGATGAAATTACTTAATTTAACTGTGCTGTATATTAATTTATATCGCTTATTAAATTGCTCCCACTCACCGAACACATCAAACAACACTGTTTCTTGTAGTTACGTCGGTGAGGATACGTAGGAGGGTCGGCGAAAGTGTGCGTTTCCAAGCAGCATTTCTATGGAGATTTGACTGTGAATGCATTTTATGATAACATTAACTTTATTGGAGATTCGCTTTAACATCTTCATCAGCAATAACACTTGCCATTTTATAAGCCGAGTTTTTGTAGAAACAAATGTAATAAATAAACTAGTTGTCTTTTTGTTCTGCACTGCTGCACACTTTTTGTACTGCTGATGATTTTTCCAAAAATAATCATATAATTTTTTGTTATGTTGCTTTTCACACTAATTTAATCACAAATGAAGGCTGTGTGCTTTAAGATTAGCTGTAAAACAGTATGCTTAAAATGATAAGATTTTTACCTTATTAAAATATGGGATTATCCTTATTTTAATAAGGTAAAAATCTTATCAAGATCCAAGTGGTCGCGGGGAGACCGGGAGTCTCCCCGCGACCACGACCAGGTGCAATCCGGTCGAAACGTCGGGAATAAAATAAAGGTAATTACGCGATAAATACCCGATAATCCCATATTTTAATAATGTGTTGTGATCGCGAAAGTTTAAAAAAGATTTTTACCTTTCATATATAATGGAAAACCTAAAATTTTAACTCACATTAGTAAATCGATGACTGATCATTCTAAAGCCGTAGGTGTTTTAACCAACTAAGCTACGGAACCTTGACGGGCCGGGTGGAAATGCTGAATACAATCTTAATATGAGGACCGATGTTTTTTCTTGTTTAAAAACATAAACTTAGCAGGAACAACAGCGTTCGACTATCAGGTTAAATACTACTACTTCTGTGTAGTTTTCTTTGCTAACCACAGCTTTTATAAAACTACCAGGTAAAAAAACAACGTTTTTTTCTGTTAAATAAAAATACGTTTAACAGAAAACAATTTACCAGTAGTGAAGTTTTATGGAAGAGAAAGTAAAATTCATGCACTATTTTGTGAAGTATTACGTACACACGGGTAATATCCGAGGATGTAGGTAGCCGGGACCTCGCTACGTCCCGGTTATCTTAATTACGTTATTAGATATGCGGCCCGCGCGGCCGCCGCTGCCGTGACAAATATGAGGCTGGTTGGTGTGCCGCCTTCTGCGCAAATTGAGCTAATTTTGTTAATATAGCATTAGTGTGGTGTGGAGATAAGCGTTACTGTCGGTACACATTTCAACCAACATTTTACCATAGATGTTTTAAATATTTTCTATCTTAATCATTGCTGATTTTGTGGTTTTGCTGCGGATATTTTGACTTCGTTTGTATTTTATAATCGCAAGAAAAAAATATCAAATTGACCTTTAATATCCATTATATATGATATTCAGTGTTATAGCGGTATTTACGTTGTACGGGACGGTGCAGTACAATGTTAATTGGTACTCGCCCAACACATATACCATCCTTAGTTGGCTGTTAGTCAGATAAAAGAACAGGCAAATACGTCTGAAACAGACTAAACCGCGGATTTCCTCGCGGTGTTTTCCTTTACCGTTAACAATACACTAGGCCATGAACTGTAGGATGTTCGTCTGAGGGCACTTATCACTTGTCAACTATGATAAATCAAAAGAGAGCAAAGTTAGCGACAAGATCGGAGCTCATTGGCCCAATAAACGTTAGCATCATAATGAACGCAAATGTATTCCGCTGTGGCGTCGGCCGGGACGCTGGAAACGAGTTCGGCGCTTCAATCGTTCCACGTAATTTGTCCCAGTCATTGGACCCGTATTGCTGCTTTATCGATGATTCGCCGAAAATGATTTGCGGAATGCTAAGCCAACTAAAAACCTACTTCAATGACCCTGGTGATCACGACGATAATATATGACAATGACAATTAGTGTACAGATCTAATCGTTTAACTTAACTATCATTATCTGTCTATGCCTCTTATAAAATTTTGCTTTTCTCTTCGAAATCATCTACAAAATGATATCTCATACTTTAAAAATTTCTAATAAGGCTGACTTGACGAATAAGAAATCGACGTTTTGGATGAGATAACTCGTTTTAAGTAAAAATGTTGTAAAAAAAATGTCAAGAACGCGTACATACGATTAAGAAATACGGATTAGAAACTTGGCCAACAAGTAGATAACGTAAAATCTTGAAAATAAACCAAAGATAGTTCAGTTTCTCTAAGTTGTCCAGGGTAAAAGCCATTTAGCACTATTAGTTAACTTGGCAAGACAATAAATCAATAACATGATATCACCCGGAATGCCATCTATAATAATATTAGAAAGAGGAAAGATTTGTATGTAGTAAGGTTGCAACGAATAAACTCAAAAGCTACTGGACCGATTTCTTTCTTTTTCCATTAGAATGCTACATTATTCCTGCATAACAAAGAATATATTTTAACCCCGTATTCCCACGGGAACGGGAACTACGCGGGTAAAGCGGAGTGTGGCTAATAAGCAAAATACGTAACTCGCAATGTATTTTTGATTTGTCTGCAAACAGCGTAGAAGATCGAAATAAAAATCTTAAAAACACTTCTGTCACTAACTGTACAAATCACCCTAGTTTTAGGTACAATAAAACTGAGTGGACAAGTTGACGAACGAAAATAATACATTTTTTAAATGTGCTATCTCGTCCGCTGCGGACAAGTTTATGTTGGACGGGTTGGCACATTACGAATTCTAAAATGTACAAGATAATGTGCATTATTTGTCTCCGGCGGAGTGGAGAGCCGTGGACGTCTAGTAGGACACACTAGATATTACGTGTGTGCATGTTATGTTACAGTTGGCCGAGTGAGGAAGAAAGGCATTATTAGTTTAGGACCACGTAGTGTTGGTATTTGTTTGGTATTATAAAGTAAACTAATTAAACAGAACCATGACTATTATTGCGCTAAACTTGTAATTCTTTCTTAAAGGTTTTTCTATACCTTTATCATAGTAATGTATTATACATAACCAAGGGATGTCTGTAAGGGTTTGAGGGAGGCCTTTGCCCCGCAGAGCGACTTAATAGGCTAAAGAAAAATAACGATTGACCTTAAAGACTACATGTTGCAGAAGAGTGGGTCTGCAGAAAGATGTCTTTCTTGAGCTCAGCAAAAAATAGAAGTACAAACAATATTACTCAACATCAATAACTCTTTGCTACAAAAGCAGTGTTACATCAAATCCTCTCTTAAAATAGTTGACAGAATACGCACTTATTGATGCTCCATCGTATCTCCCGGCTGATGGATTCCCCCTTTGTTGTGAGCCCCAGTCTGTTTCCTGCAGTTCACTTACACCGTAATCCTTCAGCAACCTCCACTCAATATTCAGCACAAGTCTTACGAGATAAGGTTTGATTTACGATGGATCTGTGCAGTTGAGTTAGTGCGGAGGTTGATAGTTCAAACGCTGCACTTAGTTGCATGAGAAATGGATCGTATGTGGATATTGGAGGTACTGCCTGGAGCGTCACAGCACTTCTGGTATCAGTTCTAATAATACCCATTGAAGATATAATACCAAATAAACATAATATATAGGTTTAGCTTTTGAAGGTATCATTGATACGATTCGAAATATTAATAGAATACGGGAGAAAACGCAGTTTCACACGCTATGATAACGGATAAACTCCGTGATCCGTCTCCGAAATATCTGGAAACTCAAAAAGACTCAAATCATGGTGCATAACGTATCCCGTAAATATTGTATATGGAGTTAAAGTTTTTATTTCTATTGCCTGCCATATCTTGAATAAAAAATAAAAATTGTTTTACATGATAAAAGTCCGATACTCTGAGGTAGTAAAACAAACCAGCCAAAGAACCATGAGACGATTAAATGAGATGACCCAATTACCATCAGTGACAGTAAACGCGTGCCCGTGGGGAGGATCAGGTGGGCTTCAAATTACGCACGTATTATATTAATTTCTAAGAAATGATAAGCTCTCCCATTATCTCCTGAATTTACAAACAAGCAATATGATGCTGATGTAATAAGCCCTTTTTTTAGACTTATCAGTCTGTTTAGCTTTTGGCAAAGGCCTCCTTCAGCCTCTTCCTTTCCTGTCTATTAAGTGCTTTCCTAGTCATCCTCTCATCTTATAAGTGGTGAGATGACACACTGTCTTTTTCCTTCCTTGGAACTGAGAAATGGAGCAAAAAAGTAACTACTTAGTACCTTAGAGAAAGAAAAAAGAAAAAAAGCGTGTGATATATATAACAAAAAGAGTTGGTTTAAAATGTACACAGTCTCTGTAGGATAACAGGTGCTAAGCATGGTCATGATTCGAACGCATCATTAAACGTCAACAAAAATCACTCTAAACGGATCTACATTATTAACTTCTGTAATACGAATAACAATCAAGCAAACATCCCAAAAGTCAACAAGCTTACTCCACGGAGCAGTCACTGTTACAAGAGACTAATCCTCCTTTAATAAATTAGACTGCAGATTTAATTAGAGCGAACTCGTCGAGCCCAGTACACGCGGCTGCAGCTTGCGGGATTTGCGTCAGCACGACATAACCCGACGCGACACGACAGCCCTGTGCTCTGATGCAAAGTAATCTAGAACTTACAATGTATCTATGTTGTTAAAATATTACTGATATTAGATCAAATTCAAAATGGCTCTCTTGCCCGTGTACGTAGTGAGAATCTGCCAAGGAATAGCTCCGGAAGATGGGCAGCAGCGTCTTTCCTTGTATCAGTATTCTATTTGCCAATCAAGCGTGGAAAGTAAGGCGAATCCCTTGACCAGTAAATGGATGAGGGAGGCCATTGTCCAGCAGTGGTCTTCGCACGCCTGAGGTGAGAACTAAAAACTCTTGATTTAGTCACCTCATTAACACAAATAACTAAGGTAAATCGGTTAAGCCGATTAAGAGTAACGATTCCACAGATTTATACTCATATCGACACGCAATGATAAAATTATAAGACGCCTTGTTTTTGCGTCCAGGGTAAATTAGGGTAGTCATCTTTGGTCGATGGAGACCACTTTCCATCAGGAGGCCAGCTTGCCTTCCAGCTAATAACAAAAAAAAAACAAAAACAATCTTTTGGCCACACGGTTTTACAAATTCAATATCGTAAAATTCAGCATTTATAAAAAGGCACAATAACTTTCATACGGCGATTATTTTTGTGAAATAGCGTCGTAATTTTAGCCAAAAATATTCACCCTACATCATCTCCCGCCCAGCTCGACCCAAGTATTTAGTATGCCCTTATTGTAACAGTTTAAGAAGACAATTTAACCCGACATGGTCCCGAGAAGGTCTGATGATCACGCACGTGACCGCCCGCCGCATGTATTCAATTATGCAACGAGGTATCAATTTCGGTCACCTATATGGATCCTTAAAGGGTCTATAAATCAACTAGAGACAATATAGAGATTCATCATCATCATCTCAGCCGTAGGAGTGCTGTCCACGTCCACTGCTGAACACAGGCCTCGTTCGTGAATCTCCAAGATCATAAGGGGGGGATGCCGTACTCACGCTTGTCGGGCGGGTTGGCGAGCGGGATGTTGATACACGGAAAGACGTTGCTGCCCATCTTTCAGAGGTATCCCTTGGAGTGTTCTTACTGCTTCACTCTTAATAACGTTGATCAGTTTAAGGTGCTGTAAAGTGCTCAACAAGAAAATGACTGCTTTTTATTTAAAATGACAACACCCTTTCATATGTTAGATATCTCAATCGGTCCTGTGTTATTTCATCTCCTCCATACGTAACGCTACGTTTATAGAGCGTTTATTCTGTCAGCGGATATTTACAAGGCAATAACATTATTTTTACCACTTGTAGTAATTCTTTGATCTGTCGCTTTATTGATCACTTCCTTCTCGTAAAGTGCACTTTGGCATATCTCTTTTTTTTATTTTAAGAAGGGTTTTGTATATTCAGGAGCGACTTTGATGTGTTTTCGGAAGAATCTTGTATCGCTGACAGTTGTTGCGTTGTTTCCGCTGTCGAGCTTTATGCCGCTTGATGACATAATTCCGAAAGTTTATCCGCTTTGTTTTTGAGCTTGTGTGTCTTATTAAGTTTTCTCAGTTAATTATGTGACATTTTAGTAATAATTTGTTTTTTTTACTTTTATGTGTCCACGGTGCATTTAGAACCGAAGCTACAAAGTTTTGTTGCCGCTAAGAACCAACATCATAATCCGATAAAAATATTGCACAAGAAACATATTTCAAAATCATACACCAGTCGCACTTCTAGGAATAAATAAAACCGGCCAAGAGCGACTCACGCACCGAAGGTTCCGTGCGATTATAAAATTTAATATGTTTTAAGTTTTGGAAAACTTAACTGGGAAAAAGTTCGCTTAAATATAAACAACCAACAAAGATTCACTGACGACATTGTACTGCTGTCTGAAAATACAAAAGAAATACAGGGAATGATAAACGCACTACAATTTGTAAGTAAACAGGCCGGTTTAGAAATAAACCGTAGTAAAATTAATATTATGACAAACAACATAAAACATCCTGTGTACATAAATAATGAAGCGCTGGAATATGTCGACAGTTAAATCTACCTAGGAAAGCAAATCTCTTTCAAAAAACAAACAACTGAATCTGAAATAAAAAGAATAATCACAAATGCTTGGAATAAATATTGGAGTTTAAAATAAGTTATGAAGAGCGACATGCCAATCAAAATTAAACAGAGGTTAATGGACACCTGTATCCTTCCATCATTAACATAATTATGGCAGTCAGACTTGGAAACTTACGTACCAAATTAAGCATAAAATAAAATGTTGTCAAAGAAGCATGGAAAGAAGCTTATTCAAATTTCAAAAAATAACACATGAACCTATAAGAAAGATCACTAAATTAATGATGCTCTATTGAGATAGAGCATCATTAATTGCATGAAATGCATGAAATTAAAGTGGCGCTGGGCGGGCCACCTAGGCCACGTAGCACGGCAGACAGAGAATCGCTGGACCCAACTACTGACATCGTGGAAAGGATCATCAGGTGATAGAAAGAGAGTAGACGAACTGCATGATGGGCAGACGAGATAGTACAAGTCGCTGGTGAAAAATGGATAAACACAGCAAGTGGTAAAAACACCTGGAAATCTCTAGAAAAGGCCTTCGAATGACGAGGGGTTCTTGCTTAATAAATAAATTTATAAATAGAACCATAATTAAGTATAAATTATAATTTAATCTTAATTATCATTAAGTAGTTAATGTTCTGTAATTTTTTGTAAGAAATAAAAGACATTTTTATTTATTTTAAATTTTAATGCAATTTATATTTTTTGGAGAACCTTGACAGCGCCTCTCTTGTCTGATAGCGGCACTTAATGTAGAGTTTTAAACTTTTGATAATTTCTAAAAAACTATGCTGATAAGAGAGTTCGTTATAATTTTCCTGTTATCTTTATGCATACTTCACCATAGTAACACTATTTTTCTATAATTTTATATATGCCAAATAAGTGAATAAGCGTTATCTAATACCATTTCCAATTTCAAGTCGATAGCATCAGTAGTTCTCAAGATCTGTGAAAGGCAGACAGACAAAGACACACCAAAAGGGTTAAGTTTTACCATTTTGATCCGGAACCCTAAAAACGAGTATAAAGTGGGCACGGAATGCTGGCGTTTCTGTTCGCTTCACTTAACAATCGGAGATGCAGAGCGCGGCGTCGGCGCGGGTAGAGTTACCGAGCCTGGCGTGCTTCTTGCATATAGCTAGGTAATCAATAATGCCGTAGGTTCCGGCTGTAGAATATTGCCTTTTCTCTCTTGATCGTGGATGCAGTAAGATTCTGCCAAGGGATACTGCCGGAAGATTGGTAGGAGCGTCTTTACCTGTATCAAATCCCGTACAGGGCTCTCTAACCCGCCCTACCCTACATGCAGTATGATGGCGCTTAAGGACGATCCTGTCACAGGAGTTGCCCCCAGGCATTTCCCTTGTTTTCATTATAAATAAAACTATGATTTGGATAATTTTATATCATCCATCCGTACAACATTTTTTTGTACGACACAATGACGAGACAAGTCGAAGTTTCATCTGATGTAAAGCGGTAACATCTATCTATTACAGCTGCAATACCGCGTTGATCACGTTTACGAAGCACGTGACCAACGATGACTTGCATTGCGCCCGTCACCCTAAGACTAATTGTAAGGTTAGCCCGTAATTTCACCGGCCCCCTTAACCTAAACCAGATTTTACTGTTTGGAGGCAGAAATAGGTAAGGTAGTACTTCCCCGGATAAGCTCTTCACTAAAAGTTGCTGCAACAACGCACTGCTCAATATCCGCAAAATGTTACGTTTAGAAGTGTTCAAGATGTACTTTTCTAAGTGACAGTACAAGACGTAGGCTTTGCAGTGGAACAGCCATTTGTCTTAATTACATACTTACAGCCGCCAGGATATTAATGGTGGATAAACTTCGCGGATTTGTCTTCACTACGCGAACTTTTCGTGTCAGCTTTTACAAAATACTTTTGCAAAAATAACCTCGTTTACATCAAAACCTTGTTTTTCTTTCCTTTTCCACAAATGAAACGTAATACTGACTTTAATAACGGACAAAAATAATTTCAAAATGAATAATGTAATTTTCAAGTTGGGCCAAAATATCAATTCTTGGCAAAAAATATATTTTTGTTTTTGCTTTATAAAGAAGCGAGGCTCTTCACTTATCAGGTTTATTTATAGTTTATGGATCGGATGCAATGCATCAACAGGTCAGTAATTAGTAGGTGCGTGTTCGAGTCCCGATGGAGCCATTAGTCTAATGGCAGCATCCTGCGGACACGGGAGCTAATAGATTTGCAGAGCTCCGTGGGAGATCTGTTTGTTACAAGTTTTATAATGTCGCATACTAATAACATTGCATTAGCTTGCGCGACGAAACGAAACTCTCAGTTTGATAAAGTTTAGCAATATTTTAGTGAATCTGCTCCAACTGACCGAGTTGGAGATCGTTAAAACGTAGTTGATAAAAATGGAAATGTTATGACGACTACAACAACCGAGTAAGGTTCTTCTGTTCGTTTATCTTCCCCAGCTTGTTAGCTGAAGCGAACAAAATCAATTGTGCACTTTATTCAATTCAATTAATAATAATAAAATATGTATATAAATATGTCTCACACATTTTTACAGCCATGTATATCAAGAGAATGTTTTACACACAGATGAAAAATAAATACAATGAACCAACTGAAATATCCTGGCTCATAATTTGTGTTATTTTCTTTAAAAAATTGACATATTTATTTATTTGAACAATAACATCATTACAGGTTAATCTTATGCGATCCTATTTGTATGAACATACACTTAACGAGCTATTTAGAATCATTTTCTATGGTAAGTAACTTATCATTTTAGAACTTTTAATAATGAGTTCATCCGGGGAAGTACAACCACCATACCTATTTCTGCCGCCAAGCAGTAATGTCTGCATTGCTGAGTTCCGATTGGAAGGATGAGAGGGCCGGTGAACTTGCAGGGCGGCAGGCGCAGGCAGGCAGACTACCGCTTTACCACAGGTGGGCATTCATCTCGTCTCCTCAAATAGTCGTATAAACATATCTAAGGCAGTTCACACACTCCCACGCATCACGCTGCATGTTGCGTAAATGCGTCTTCTAACGTTGCTTGTAAGTATATCCGTTTGTATAGAAAACACGAACAGTCCAACACATCGAAAATGCATCTACGTGCGTTCATGCAGATCACGCGCGTAGGTGCGGAGAAACATGCACCCACGCTCCTTGGTACGGGCGCAAGGTATGACACACCGAGTCCCGCAGTCTAGCGAACAGCTTTGAATAAAATGAGTCAGAGCCGCCGTGAATCCACAAAACGCAACAACGCGCGTGAGTGCGTGGAAAACCCGCACGATGATGCAGATCTGCACTCCCGCAAGTGCGAGCGTAGGTGCGTCGACACGCAACATGCAGCGTGGTGCGTGGCAGTGTGATAAGGATAGCCGCCTAAGGGTCCTTTTACGGTTCCGCTAAAAAAAACGCTTATTTACCGACTTCAAAGAAAAAGAAGAGTAGTCTGTATTTTTTTTTGTACTTATTTGAGTTTGAACGTCCATTTACTTAGTCTTAAAGAAACAATCCAAAGTGTGATTAAATTAAAATAATACAATATGAGAATAACTTGCTTATCAACGTCTTCCATCAAACTTTATAATGTGAATTCGTTCCGGGTCATAAATTGTGTGCGTTAATAAGGTCGATCGGGATCTTTTCGCAGAAAATTCCCGAAATGGTTAATTTCGTTTATCAGGCGCCGCCACTCATTAAGCCACACTGCGATAGCCGGGCTCCGCAAAAACCTATTCTAATAAATTGACATCGCCGGATTCGCCGGAGCCCTAAATATCGGACGTTGCCGGGAGCGTTAAGTATCGGACTTTACTGTAATTGCCGAGATAAGAGTATCCGTTTCGAGTCAATTAGTAATTTGCATTTGCACAGGTATTTTAAGTACGGTTTAATCATGATATTGCTCGGAGTCTGGAGTTTATGGTATAACCAGTCGTTACGGTCGTCGTTAGAAAGGGAAGCATTAACATGATTAAAAGCCTTACTTTTAACCGACTTAAAAAAAGAGAAGGTTCTCAAGTCGTCTGTATTTTTTTAATCGTTGATACTCCAGTGCTCCGTCGTTCCGTCGTTTATGAACTGTTTAAACCGTTTTGCATGATGCATGCAAAATGCTTTTTTCGGTCCAACTGATACACTTCCAGATTGGCCCTTCCTATTCGAAACTTCTGATGAGGAACCGAGGGAAACCCTCAAATATTATAGACTTACATATAATACAACAGACGTTCATCAACCAAGTCAAGCATTTTTATTCAGAAAGTATGAATTGATGAACAGAATCTGATGAAGATGACCACAGAGGGACATAAAACAGTGGTCATATTGAAAGACAGCTAAGATGTACATATTCAACTTCATTATCTTCATCATCACCACCATCAGGGTCATTGAAGTCGGATTTTTTTGTTGAAAAATTAAAGAATAATCATCAGCATTTTAGGTGAGAAAACAATTATATTGATAAATTAAACATAAACTATACTCTGTAAGCTTTGTATTCAATTATTACTTTTTTACCGGTCACAATCAAACCTTTCATTTGATTCGAAGTTATGATACCTGCAATAGAAAAGGAAAGCTAAGCTTTTTCATTACTTTCTGGGAAGCAGTGGTTCTCAACCACGGTCTACTTTATCAATCGAATAATAGCTGATTTAAGAAATAAAATATCAAGCAAAGAATATGAATCCGTTTTTGTCGGTTTCTGTCGAAGGGTCGTTAGGTCACGCATTATCCAGTTCCACGAAGACAGTGAAAGTCACGGCTGTAACCACGAAATCGTATTATAATAATAAATCTGCATTTCCAGAATAACCTGCATTCACGCAATCTTCTTACATCGGTATTTAAGAAATTGCAGTGGAGCCGGATGAACACAACATAATAAAGTTGATACAAAACATTTTGGACATTACATTTTATTTATATAGATTTAAACTCAGGTTGGTTGACATGACTTTAACATGGAATCAATATAATCTTTAAGGTATTTTAAATTGAATTTTATAGGTGATGCTTGAATCAATTTTACATCTGAGTGGGTTGGCATTTATTTTTTTTTACTTTCCAGATAGAAAAAAATTATACGTCTAAGACTAACTCATAAGTATCGCATTTACGCCCCTGACACTTGTGCGGCTGTTTTCATGATCAATAAACCCACAATTCAGACCATTCCGCTGCTTACCATTTGTAACAATATCTCTTTATTTATTTCTCACCGCACCAAATGTTCACATTACATATTCGGAACACATTCTCAACCACCTCGTGACGCTACTATATCCGTCAGTTTACGAGCATGCAGCGACGGCGATATCGGTTCCCCAACTGACAAACATTTTGTAGAATGACCGGGAAGTATTTAAAGCAACATTGATTCTATAATTCTGTGAACTGTAACTACTTTGTTAGCTTTGTCTAGCTCACTGGAACAAAGCGGGGGTGTGGGAGCTTGGACGTCCCTTGACGCCAAACCTTCAAAAGGTTCGTTCATTAACATTTACTTTGTCCTTTTAATCTGCGGCCTAAGAAAGATAACATTAATCATTATTGTTTCGTCTTTTGTCGCGACTAACCTTTCTTTCATTCATAAATCTATAATTTAACCTTTGAATGAGATAACAGAATCAAAACAACAGTCCAACGTTTACAAAAGGGATGTTGTCTATTTAAACAAAAGGGCTGATGTTTTTGTTGCGATTTATAAAAAGTTTTCATTAGGAAGCCGCCGGCTGCCTGCACTAATGTATGGATCGTCTGTAGCGCACGAACACAACAATGGCGGACGAACAAAAGCTGTTAAACAAAACGATAGCGGAAAGAACACAAAGCCAGGAGTAATTAAAAGATCAGGTAGTCAGTGTTTGTGAGGGATGAGACCACCCCGCGCCAGCAGGACCAGCCGGCAAACGTAGTAACGCCGTACATCTTTTTGTGGTAACGTTTTAAATTGTAACTTTTAATAAGGTAACTTGGAAAATTAAATAATAATATAAGCTGAGTATTTCGATAATTGGACTCACAGTCACTTGTCGCATCAGTAATCTGTCAAAAACATGTGTCCATTGTCAAAGTTTTCCCATTAATTATCAAATCACTCAGGGCACGGACACATTTTAACTCTGCTCCGCAGTTTTTATACTTTTACGATCTCAATGTGTCTCGTTATAATTATGTCCGTGTTTATATTTTTATGTCAAAACATTGTGAAGTTCAACAAGGCTCAAACCATGATAAATATTCCGTAGAAATTACTAATAGTGTTCATAAACATGATGGTGTCAAAAAAGTTATAATGATTATGTTGAACAGGGAAATGTGCTTGTGTAGTTTGCAGCATTCGTAATTATGATACGCGATGGTTATCTCTCGTTATCAGATGGTCCATTTGGTTGCTCCGGAAACAAACGAATCCCGAAATCGATTGCGATGGAAATGTAGATAATTAAACCAATCAGTTTTAATTAAAACTGAACATAAATTAACATTAAATGAATGCTAAATACACATACATATTGAATGATGTGGCGATCAGTCACTCCACAAGCATCTTGTATAATGTTCGCTAGGTCGTGAGTTTGTTGTATGGGAATCATGTTCGAGAAATTTTCTTGTCTCTATATGATACATTCCATTAGTCCTCAAAGAGACTGATTCTCATTCATGTACGCGGTAATACGAATATTTGACTTAAGAATTCAAAAAATGTAGTCGTCGTCTAGAATGCAGTTAAATAAAACAATGTTAAGCACGTTGCATCAGAAGAAATTGCAACAAGTAATCCACTGCAGCAAGTAGGTATGTAGTTGGTCGCCGACTCTTGCATACCAGTGCTCAGGTTTCCCACGAAGACAATAGCACCCGGTCCTCGGTCAGCCGCAACACTGCACACAACACCTCCCTAACCAAACAATCAATCACAGCACTGTCACCGCGCGCATTACTTCTGCATCGGACGACACGTCCGCTCACCTCGAAAGCTTTCTCGCGACTGAATACAAGTTAAAAAACTCGTTTGTACAACTTGGAAGCTTTGGAACTCGAGGCTCGGTACGACATAGATTACGCTACTAGTTACTACGGAATTCACACAGGTTAACCACTAGTTCGTATGGCAGAAACGGTGTGTACAATGGAAAGCGCGAGCGCACCTGTGGCGTTTCTTTTATTTTTAAATTAAAGGCGACGAACTTTTTCTGCATTCGACCGGTTGACGACCCTCGCAGAACAGTAGTTAATGACTATTTAATGACATATGTAGGTACGCAGACTTAGTTTGCGAACGATCAAGGTGGAGCGGTGTTAGTTCGAATAGTGTATGATGGCTTACGTTTTTAGAGTTTTTATGAATGGTTGAGTGAAAGATAAGATGTGACGTGCAGAGATAGTGTTCGTGGAAAAGAGCTACTGTAATTTGAGCGATGGAATGTGGTCGGTTGTGCGCGGCAAGGTCGCGCGCGGAGGCATGCGCCGGCGCCGGCCGCCATAAGCACGCACTTGATGGATCGCATCGTGACAACGAGATTTGTCCCGAGCTTCTCTGGCGACATGTTAACATGATCATTTATTCCGAGAAATGGACGGGTATACGCTATGTTTGGGGTAGGCAAGGATCTTAAATTGAAACTACAGAGAAAAAATAAAAAACAATAAATTTCATCTGAGCCACGTCGTTACGGCAATTTAATTTTAATCTAGAATAATAATAACAAGTCGAAACAAATGAGAGTAATAATTGAGTAAGGATGTGTTACCACCGAACACAAACCTAACTAAAAACAGATTGTAAAGCTCTTGAATGACAAGATGATGATACTAACAGCTAAACTAACCCTTCGAGGAAAGTGCTGCTCTGGACGGAAGACATTGCAGAGACAGAAGTCTTATGCTGAGAGACACTGTGAATTACGAGATATTTAAATGTATGAATTGGGTATATTTAATGTTGTTTGGCAAAAATGCATAACAAATTCTAATGACTCACTTAAAATATTGTCGGAGACAAATATAAACGCGGTCAAAGAAATAACCTGAGCGCAAAATACCTTTTGAATAGAACAAAGTATCTCTACATCGGATAAGTAGTAGTAGACAATATCATAAAATACGGTTACATTTCGACGAATTGATTTACAAGTAGCAGGCAATTGTAAGTTAATCACACTAGCGTGTACTTGCCAGATTATAATCGATATTTAATTTGGTCTCCAAATACGATTTGGTGGGCAATAAACCCTTTACACGGGCTCGAAGTACGCCTTTAAACGCCGGGAAGTATACAGAACGCGACTATGAATGACAAACTTTACGATATCGCATTATTTACGGTTATGGCCACGACTCGAGAATGTTTCATTAGAATGCAAGTTACATCTGTTTGGTCAATGAGGTGCGTATTCGGGTATTGTAATGAGCTTTACAATATAGAATCACAGTGGGCGCAAACGACCTAAAGATTTTTTAACGTTGATAAATTTGTGCTTTCAGCACATAAATGTATTTTCAACCGACTGTTGAGAGTTTCAGTTTTGAGTTAGGAAGGTCCCAACGACTGATTGAATACAACCTCTTGCGCCTCAGCCGGCTATTAATCCAACTGCGTCGCGGAAGTTGTCAAACAACAGTTACAGTTAAGTCTATGTAAATAGCTATTTGGACGCGAGTTACGCAGCGGTCGCCAACTGCGATTAGAGCTCATTACTGGTGGCGACAACGAGCGGTTATACGACCACATTCTCCCGACCCCGCTCAAATCCGGCCCCGCGCCTACCGGAGCCTGCCGCTGCGGCGCGCTTTGAACCCGCTCATAGCCAGCCCCGCACCCACCGGAGCCGGCCGCTGCGGCGCGCTTTGAACCCGCTCATATCCGGCCCCGTGCCCACCGAAGCCGGCCGCTGCGGCGCGCTTTGAACCCGCTCATATCCGGCCCCGTGCCCACCGAAGCCGGCCGCTGCGGCGCGCTTTAAACCCGCTCATTTCCGGCCCCGTGCCCACCGAAGCCGGCCGCTGCGGCGCGCTTTGAACCCGCTCATATCCGGCCCCGTGCCCACCGAAGCCGGCCGCTGCGGCGCGCTTTGAACCCGCTCATAGCCAGCCCCGCGCCCACCGGAGCCGGCCGCTGCGGCGCGCTTTGAACCCGCTCATATCCGGCCCCGTGCCCACCGAAGCCGGCCGCTGCGGCGCGCTTTGAACTCGCTCATATCCGGCCCCGTGCCCACCGAAGCCGGCCGCTGCGGCGCGCTTTGAACCCGCTCATATCCGGCCCCGTGCCCACCGAAGCCGGCCGCTGCGGCGCGCTTTGAACCCGCTCATAGCCAGCCCCGCGCCCACTGGAGCCGGCCGCTGCGGCGCGCTTTAAACCCGCTCATAGCCAGCCCCGCGCCCACTGGAGCTGGCCGCTGCGGCGCGCTTTGAACCTGCAGATATATGACCGGAGCATTCTACAAATTAATCAGCTACTTGTAAACAATGACATTAAATAATCAGCCGTGGGGTGCAGAAAAAACCTGCAAAGAGAGACCTCCGGAAGATGGGCGGCCGCCTCTTTGCGTATATCAACATGCCGTACTGCGCTTGCCCACCCGCCTGCCAAACATGGCACCAAATCTCTTATGTTCAAGGATATCTATGGGAGAGCTCTATGTAGAGCAGGACTAAGAGCTTGGCCCGGGACGGCATAAGTTAATAAAATAAATCAGAACATAAAATTATAACTGTGCCGTAAACTCAAAACGACTCAAATCATGGTATTTAAATATATAATTTACGCGAGAAATGCCCTGCTACATGAGTATCTATTTATTATTTCAAATACCAACATCGAAAACTGAGATCGTGTTCACACTGGTAAGACGATTACGACGCGACATCAACAGCTCGTAACTGCTCTGTTGGACATAAACCTATTCCAAGGAGTTTGCATTAAACTACGCTTGGCAGGCGGAAGCAAATCATCTCAGAATGGAATATTATTTGCTTGAAAACTTGTTAATGTTTTGCTCCATTTTGTTTATGTTCTTTATATTCATTGTGTTGCTTTCCGTGACGTCACCATACAGCTCAGTCGGAAGACCAGTGTTGGTTACCATAGACAACACGTGCTGAGACAAAGACCTTGTTGGGACTCAAGCACGTTTCCATTTTTTATTTATTTAATGATTTAATAACATCGTTTTCTGTGTTAGCCATACCCCCACAGTGCGAAAACAGCCTTGGAAAAAATATACAGGAGATTATTCCACATATAAAGAAGCGAGAAACTGTATCGTATTACGATCGAGTTCTACCCCTTTTCCTCGAGCGTAAAATGAGCAAAAATCAGTACGCAGTCACAAGGCAAAGTCAAAATAGATTGAGTGAGCACTCACGTGGAAGGCATGGAACGAATTTCCAGTTAGAAAACTAGTTCGGCGAGCGCGGGACGATTTGATTATTGATTTCACACCACCGTGCACTCTGCGGAGCTGTTCATTTCCGGGCACCACTTCCGGTTCACCTGTTTGTGCTGTGCACATCACTTTAGACATTTACAGCACAATTTCTGATGCAGTGCTATTATTTCGTTGGTTCAGCGCCATTCATTTATATTGACATTTATAGATAACAATATTTATAGATAACACGTTTATTACAACACATACGAAGAAACAAAAGCTGAATTACATACATAACAAGAGAGATTACATTAACAAAGTACAGCAATACAATATTAAACATCAAATATACACAAAAATATAAGAACAAAATAACAACAATATAATAAACAAAATGTTATATGTGTGCTGCAGCGCGTCTAAAGGTCATGTGAAATATGCTCAGGAGCAAACCATGTTTTTAGCCAAAGCCCGTAGAGTGCGAGCAGAACGAGACGGAATCCATGTGTTTGTGAACCTACATTATTTAAGTGTAATACATCGTGACGAAACTCGCGGCTTAGCTTCAGACGTATTGACCTGTTCTTTCCTCTGACTAATAGCTGACTAGGCTGAGAGGGTGGAGGTGCTGGGCAAGCCTAAACTATCTAACAATGTCACAGGCACAGCAGCCTCCTGTACAGCATGATTACCAGTTGCTGATGCTGTATAAATCATCTTAAATAGATGCAAAAGACCTTACTATACAGATGGGGAATAGATAGTAAAATTGTCTTTTTTAAACTTTTGCGATCACAACATTACCTTTATTATTTCCCGACGTTTCGCTTGGATTGCACCAAGCACGGTCCCCGGCCCGGGACCGTGCTTGGGTTGGGTTGTTTAGTTAATTTTAACTTGCGTCGAGAAATAATAAAGGTAATTTACGCGATAAATACCCGGTTATATGTATGTTGATAGTAAAATTGACAGCATGTAATTGTATAGGTACTTACGTTTTTTAAGTCATTAGCCTCTCTCAAAGCTTGTTGTGTTGTACAAAACATTTTTCTACTTTGGCATTCTTTCATGTTGTCATTTTTTATTGTGATTGTTGGCATTATCATAATTCGTCAATTTTAATTTTAGACCTAAGTCGTCCAACTCCTTAATTCGACTCAATCTAAATATTTCAAATAGCTGTCGCGTTTTCGACTGGAATCTAAAGTCTCAAACAATTTTACTACAAATAAAGATCACAGTCTCTGAAAACATATAACATGGTAGTTAGTGATCCTTGACATGTGAGACACCTAATAACGAAATGTAATAAATAAATTGTATTACATTTCTGTATCTGCGATTACCCCATCTAATGGTAAAACACAGCGACACGTGTAGGCGAGGACAGGTACAGTCACCGGAAGCTGTTCATTTCCTCAGTTTCAATAAGAGTCGTACAGATGTGTGCACAAGTAATTATATTAGCGGGTGCGAGACTGCTTTGTAATTGAATTGGTTCCCTTTCGGGAGATGTCGCGGGAACTAATCTAACTTGGATGTAGTGCAATTGAAGTTCGCGGATTACAAACAGCCAGCTTGCACACGCAACCCAGTTTCGTTTGTGGAAATTAAGCAACAAGTTCATTTTAACTTGCTATCATAAACGCAGAGACCAACAGTAGGTGCAACCGACTGACTAGATAGGTCATGGACGTGCCATAGGCCCTTAATATTGTAGGTACGGGACCAGGGCTTATAAGGCCTGCCTATTTTGCCTGACTTCATGTACGTATAATGATGATTATGGTCATGAACGTAAATACGCTATGGACTCGATACGCGGTAAAACTTACAAAGATTATAAATCTGAAAGTTTTGATGATGTTTGTTACCTCTTCAAGCAAAACTAACGAATTAAGTCTAGCGAAACTTTGCTTAGGCCTGCAAGGAATAATATGTTTACTGGCTTTTTATCCGGTTAAAACACAACGCCAAGCCTAATCCGTGGGGCGCCGGCAGTAGAATGTTGCCCCTCCTCTCATGGTCGTGGATGCAGTAAGAGCCTGCTAAGGGATACCTCCGGAAGATGGGCAGCAGCGTCTTTCCATATATATACATCCCATACTGCGCTCGCCAACCCGCCTGCCAAGCGTGGTGAGTATGGAAACTACCCCTCATGGAGACCCATGAGGGAGGCTTTTGTTCATTAGTTGACGTGTTATGGCTGAAATGAAATGATGAAAACACAAGCGGAACTGCGAGTACCAACTTCAATTAGTAATGAATAATGAATGTTTTTTTTTTATTAGGGTTTTAGCCAAAAATTGAATATACCACCCAGTAAACCAAGTTATCTTATATACATACATTAAAATTTCTTATTAGATAATAAAAGGCATTTCAATCTATTTTCACAAAATAATTCACGAATTATGCACACAAACTCTCCCATTGAACCACTCTATCTATTTGATAACCGTATCAAAATCCATTATGTAGTTTTTGAGTTAGGCCTGCAAGAAAGTCGGTAACTAGTTACTCGCACATCGTCAAGCGTCACACGTCACCCTCTCGTCCACGGTTTTAGCATTGAGCATCCTACGGCTTAGATGATGACCAATCTAACCATAAATAAATAGAAACCAGTAAGGCGGTTCTCCCTCTGGCAACGCGTCCCGCCGCGGTGTGCGGTGCAACAGATCGGCGCACTGGTCCGCGCGCCGATGCGTTTTCAGTGTGTTGTCCTAGGCGAGTTTTCAAAACAATACATACTTGCATACAAAGTTAAAATCTGCGCCCCGCGCTACGCGACGGAGTGCGGTGCAGTGTTTTTGGCCTAAAGGTGTGTACAGACTGGTAAAACGTAACATTATATGTATCATGCAATAACAGAATTCTCCGTACACATTGCTGGAATGTGGTTTAACACAAATGTTTTACATACTTTGGCACTTTGTAATAATTTCTCATAGCTTCGCACGTCGGACGTCTTGTGCAAGTGAAATGTGGTAGTTTGCGCGAAGGAGCAGCGTAGGCGGTCGCGCTATGTGTCCACGCTTGCAGCGAACATGCAATGAAAAGTAGAATGATACATTTCATTTTACGTTTCACCAGTCTATACGCACCATGAGAAGATGATTCGTCACAACCTTATCAGCCAGCTCATTGTCGTAGATCAGTGCATTAGCCGGCACAATGCCGCGTCGAGCCGCGTAATGCGCGTAATCAAGCCATCAGCGCAATGACTGTCGGAATCGACAGTGACAGCTTGCGGTGGGATCTGTATCGCCACTTCAGTTCGTTATTGTTTTTTTTTCTGGGACATAATTGACTAATTGCATAATCCTTGTAATTGTTTAGGCCTGAGTGTTTTTATTTCTTAGTTATACCTGTTATATTATCTTATACGTATGCTTTGATGTACTCGTAATGTTGCGCTTAAGAATCTTGTAAAGACGTCTTGTGATGATCCACTTCGGGTCGTTTTAATCCTTCTACATAATGCTGATTACACCGCAGATTAACTATTGATTAATTTAATTAGCGTTTGTAAGCAGGTATAATATTTTACGATATTCTACAGATATGCTCTACATGGATTCAGGACTGCTATCGGTCAGGAAACTATACATCCTTAATACTGTCTTAAGACTAAATAAATCTCTATTATTATCATAGAGTGAAAACATTTGCATAATTTACTTATTCTATATAAAATATAAAATAATTGACTTACAATTTACTGCATAAACACAAGATAATGTCTGTTATACGAGTACAAATAGAACCTCACCAAGTGTACAAGTGAATTCTCCAGCTGAAGGCGACAAGAGGACGAAGTTCGCAGACGCCGTGCAATCGCAGCTCGAGCCGGCGCGGCGCCAGCGGGCCGAGTGCACTCCGTTGTAAGCCGCGAAGAACGCCCGCAACTATGCCACAAAGCCAGACCCGATTCACAAGTTACTAGACGGAACTTGAGAAAAATTGTTAGAGAACCGCAGCTTTTTAACTTCCTTATCTTTATTGTAACGATGGTTTTGAGATAGTATGAGCACAGATTACAGAAACTAACAGATACATCACTCCAATACAAAAGCGAAAATACCTACGCTATAATAGCCTACAAAATCGTTGAGATTGCTTTGCTCACCCGCCTCACCTACTTGCAAGTAATCTGTGACGCGGCATCGCTAGGGCTAGGGTTGCGCTTCTACGATGAGATTTTTATAATAAAACGAATGTGGTGAAATAAAACAGCTATTTTTATTGGTTGCTCAAATATGATTTAGTTTTTTAAAATGATGGATACCTTTCGATGTTCGAAACGTCAGGATAATAATAAAGGTAATTACGCGATAAATACCCGTTAATCCAATATAGTAATAATCAGTTCATAAACGATAGAGTTCTCAAACAAATAAAAAGACAGTTGTCATATGTACGTTAATAATAATAAAAAAGAAAAACTATTTTTTCATTATTCCTAAAAAATACTAAAACCTGTCGTTATAACAAGGTATCGATACTTTATGGTTACTTATATGAGTAGTATCGTAAAACGATATGAGTACTACTGATATGAGTAGGTATCGATACTTTGATGGTATCGGAACATCCCTACTTGCAACTCCTGCGATGTACAGAGCGGTAGGCATTTAACGCGTGGCCTTGAGCGAGTGACGGACGCCTGGTATGAGTCTTACTGCTTCCGCTTTTCCACAAAAAATATATTCTTTCATACATCAATTCCAAATTGTCTAATTGTCAAACTCAAACTCGAACTCAAAAAATATTTTATTCCGTGCGGCCGCATGGACCTTATTGCGCGTCACAATTTACAAAATAAAAACACAAATTAACAGAATAAAAACACAAATTAACAGAATAAAGCACATAATTGAATCTGTTCACGTCAGATGACACACGAGTTAGGAAAAGAAGCAAACAGAAGAACGGTCGTTATTATAGTAGTCAAACGTAACATTAGACAATTTTATTTCGTCTTATGTTACGTCTTATGTTTGATGGAGTTGGAGTAGATTCCGTCCCAAGTGGTTTTGTCTCAGTCGAATTTATTGCTTTTCAATTTCAATTCCTAAAGCATAATATCAGTAAAAAGTTCGAAAGTCCATTAGATTCTTAAAAGATTTTCATCGTTTAGTGGTAATCGGAAATCGATGATAATGTATCTCTTGATAATATTAAAATACGTCGCCGCGGCCGCCGGCAGGCCGGTAATGGGGTTCTTAAAGAATCGCTGAATAAAACATGCTTCAATGAATATTTGGGTAGGTTCAGGGTTTAATATTTGTGACTTGTGAATTACTGGAACATTTAAAAAACTTAAACAAGCCCTACATGTGCGGAAAAGGTACATTGGAAATCAAAGTCAAAGAAGAAATAACATATCACATTTGAATTAAATAAAGCACATAATTGAATTCGTGCGCTTTAGAAAGCTTTTTTCCAAGTGAGGAATAAAAGCGAAAATTATTAGGAATGCATGCATTGTTGTGCACGCTCGTTACCCTGAGACTTCTGAGAATTAAAAAAATTAGTTATTTTGCTGCATTCCCTCATACGACACTTTAGATCACAATGTTCTGTACATTATAATAACTGTTCGGGTAAAACCGAATACGCAGCAGATTTGTATTTTTGCGTACGTGCAATTTAATGCACATTTGCTCGCGGGTCCCCAAAACAAAACCAGTTCGCGTTCGACCGCCTTCGTCGCGAGTTCATACCATGTACCATTAAAACCATACTACTATTTCTCACAATTAGAATTACCAGTTTATTACCATTGATATCAGTAGAATAACGTGTGCTTTTTGAATATATAAGCCCGCACCAAACCAGTGACTTTCACTTAACCACAACCACATATCCATAACCAACCATTATCGTTAAAGGTAGTTTGGGGAAACACCAAATAACTACCTCAAATTAAACCTCTTTTCAATGACTGCAATGCAATGCAGCGTTGATAACGTTCTGATCATCATTCATCATTTAGTAGTATAAAAAAGCGAAAGTGACAGAAACAGTTAAACATTGCTAAATATTGTAGCCCTATAAGTACTTGAATTGCTTTTTAAATGGAAACACCTCGTTTAAATAGCGGCGGCGTGTTGAATGGAAGAACAACACGCCTTGCATTGCACTGTGAAATGAAATGCTTTATGGCGCTCAGCCGCCGCTGCAATAGAGTAATCGGCTCTGGATCGTAAGTCGTAACTTTATACACGGTCTGCATAGCTGAGTTCAACTACTGCCGTCACTGGATTATTTCTCAAGCAAGTTATTAGCAGCTACTTTTCACTTAAAAGTATCTTCTATTTCTAGCCGACTGCAAAAAATTGAGGAGGTTCTCAAGTTGTCCGTAATTTTTTAATCCTTGTTTTTTAGAACCCTTTCGTATAAGAACCGATTTGTTTTGGGTTTGTACACAGTTTCAATTAAGTCCCATTTTTTAAATTTCTTTGGAAGATCTGTGGGATGATTTCTTCGTCAGTTGAATAGATGATTACGCAAAATATCAAACTGCATACCGGAAAAAGTACGTACCCTCATCTACAATTCTTTGGTAAAGTCGCACTTGGATTATTTAATAGAAATATGGGGATCTGCCGCCATTACAAACTTGAACCCGTTACAACGAACACAAAATAAAATTATCAAAACACTATATCATTATAATTACCTAACACCTACAAAAGAAATTTATAATAGAACTAATTTACTCAACCTTAAACAAATCTATATCTACTCAACTTGTATCTTGGTCAAAAATATTTCCACAAATTCAGTCCAGTCAAACATACAACTAAATAAAAAAATTTATACCCACAACTTAAGAAATAAAAACAAACTACAACTTAATAAAGTACGTACAAACTACGGGCGGAAAACAATAGTTTTCGAGGGAGTGCAATTATATAACCAACTACCGAACGATATTAAGGAATGCGATAATATTAGTATCTTCAAGCAAAAACTAAAAAAATATATTTACACATTAATTTAATCGTTAGTAGATTTTGCACGGATTTATTTTATACCTACATTATATACCTATGATAATCAGCCCCAGAGGCATAACGATAGTTTTAAGTATTAAGCATATGTAAGCACTTTTTGTATCTCATTATAAGTGAACAATTGTTTTTATGAGAATAAATGTCTTTAAACCGATTACAAAATTCACGGATAACGAAAAATAAAAATATCCTTATGCACCAATCATCTTACTTACCTACACATCAACATAATCACTAAGGTCATTGAATTAAAATAAAATGAACTGATTGTGTAGTGTCTACTGGAGTCCCTCAAGGCATAAGATATTACTCTTTTGAACTTGCGGTTGGGTATTTGTTTCATTTAATAATTTTTGCTTGCTTTTAAACCTAGTTCTCATTCTACCGTATTCTACCTAAACTTAATTAGTTTTAAGAATATACTATTATGGTTGTTCTGTGACAAAATAAACATTTTTTTATCTATATATTTTATTTGATTCCTTACTGCGCCAACAATGTCCAACAATGTCCTCAGATCAATATTGGTTGTTTATCTGCTTCGTGGTCGTTGCATATTTCTCACAGCAACTAATTTATTGGGTTCAGTAAAAAGTTGAACGTCGTAGCAGTCAAAGGCAGATAATGTTATGATTAGGAGCAATAAAAGCAGCCTCACCGGCCGCTTCACATTATCATAGCCGCGGATTCAAAGCCATGGTAATGAGCCATTTACATTACAGAGGTGGGCCTCAATCCGACCGCGGGAGTATTTTGAACAAGCAGTTTTAATGTTCACAAATGAACAAGGTAAATGGAAAAGCTGTTACTATAAGCGTTTTTTTTAATCTTGTCAACTTTACTGTTTTTACTTTAAGTATCTTTTCAAATGTAAGGAGGTGTCTAACTTAGAAGTTTAGCCTGAAATGCCTTTTACTGAGTAGGGACAATCGAGACTCATTGTTTGTTAAATCAGGTTTCATTAATTTCTACAGATTTTTCGCTGACATTATGATTGGTGAACCTCAGCGATGGACATTGGAATGGTCATGGTTTCGTTAAATGGTCCTGGTTTCTGTGGAAAATTTGAAAACTCGGTAGAAAACGAAAACCTTCGAATTTCAACTAAGATGTTTCTATTTTACCTTTTGATGTAGTAGGAAATCAATTAAACAGTTGTTGAGTCTAAAACTGGTATCTCTCTTAATTGAAGAGGACTTGTTAGGGCAAGCCCGTCTCAAACGCATAGGCGTTTGTTTATGTGGTTTTGTACCGTTAAATAAACAAAATGTGCCTTCTACATACACGCGTGACGTCGCAGCGTGAATCGCGAAAGTCATCGATACCACTCACCTTTCTTATGGTTATGACCCTTTGTCACAGATCAAAAGATGTGAAACAACAAGGCGTGAACAAGCGCAACCTGCGAAAAATACGCGTTTGGTTTTACGCTCACATATTTGCAGCACGCGAATAGCGCGCGAACCTGTTGTACCAGCTGCAATATAATCTATGCAAAGTCACGACTGGATCTGACACCAGAACTTTCTTGTATGAAGGTCTTCATCATTTCATCCGTAGGACGTCCACTGCTGGGCATAGGCCTCCCTCATAGATTTCCAGTTATTTTGGTTGGAAGCGACCTGCATCCGCCGACCTGCGGTCTTCACAAGGTCGTCAGCACATCTTGTTGGTGGACACCCTACGCTGCGCTTGCCGGTGCGTGGCCTCCACTCGAGAACTTTTCGGCTCCATCGGCCATCTATCCTACGAGGTACAAGGCTTGCCCAGTGCCACTTCAACGTGCAAATCAGCTTGAAGGGTTAGGTTATGCATGGTTACCTGCTGGGGGGAGTCGGTCTCGAAGGCGTGGCAGTACTGCAGCGGCGGCTCGCGGCGCGGCTCGCGCGCCACCAGCGCGAACAGGGCGCGCGCGCTCTCGCACGTCGCGAACAGGATGCGCCGCGTCGCGTGGCTCATGCGCACACTCTACAACAAACAACCACCAACTCTACAGCAACTACAAGACCACATTTACGATGAAAACTGACATCAAACAGCACTCGTTGACTGCACCACCTAAATAATTGTAGATATTTATGACGCAGTGTATTAACTAAATTATAGGTGTTCAATGTTTCACTTCAAAATAAGCTTACGTAATGTTCGTTAGATGGCCAATAACGCGTTTGTTATTTGATGATGGTTTTGATTTCGATGGTAGAGTTGAGTACAAGTCGACCCCAATGGAAAAGGCAGGAAAACGATAGAGACGATTGTTACTGAATGTAGCGCAATAAGTCCCGAATTTAAAATTCCAAATTAATTTAATTTATTTCAATAGTTTGTAATTACAAAACATAGACACAAAGTCAATAGTTTCATATGTTGTAATTACAAAGCATACAATCTTGGCTCAGTCATTTGCGAGCACATAAAACTGAAGTATAGCATGAAATCTGCGTAATTTTTCTACATTTATGCATAGTTACTTCGCGACAGACTTAGAGTTTCGTAGAGAGTTACGTAAGTAGAAGTAGAGTTCCAGTAAGCGAGTGGTTCCTACCTGGTCGTCGGGATCGCAGACCTTCACTCCGGTAAGCGCTACTACCACCAGCACTGGCACCGCACACCCCTTCTCCTGGAACAAATGAGAACGCACTTTATCATATCCGAATATACAAAAAATACCGGGTTTATATATTGCTCCCACAGTGCCTTGACATTAATCAACCTTTACTTGATAACAAGTAATATTTAAAATATACTCAGCAGTCGGTTCTGCCGACTGGTTTAAACTAAGATTAAGACATGAAACACTTTGTAAAATTATGTTTCACGAACATTTTCCTATATTTGTTTCCTATATAATGAGAAAGGTCGTACACGACTATCGGCCGAATTTTCATTTACTTGTACTGTTACTGATAGTATAAATTGCTCTGTCGTCATCCTGTCTATAAAACAAAATGAAGAACAAGAATGCCCGAGGGAAACACTCATTAGGTATTTTAATTAAGCAGGTTTTAACATTCCCTGCTACCTGATATTCGCCGGCTGTTACCGAGATGCCATAAGATCAGGCCATTTGGAGTTAGAAAGTTTGTTATTTCACGTAAAACTTGCGTGTTATTGCAGCGCTTCGGTAAATGCGAAATAGCAGCTATTTCTAGAAAATATTAGCTTTTCATATTCCTAGATGCCACTCGCAACGCTCGCTAGAAAATCCAGTTACTCTTTCACATGTCAGGCGTTCAAGTATGTGCCTCCTCACGGACATGGAGCTGGCGTTCTGGGAACCACTACAACTTTAATTCTAGACCGCAAATTATAATAATGTTCTGAACTCTGATTTGCTAATAGCCTCAACAGCGGAAACCACTACAAAACTTCGCAAAGTACTCTTGTTGTTAATTACTAAATTAAATCAGATTAGCGTCCGACGCGCACTAACTGCACTCGTTTTTCATTTCCGTCCATTATAGTTTCAGTAGAGTTGGTTGCGTCAGAGCTACGCTGGGGCAGGTGATGTGCGCTACTTTTTGCGGAGGTTTTGTGAAACCTTAGTTGTGCGAAGGGCAGTTTGTATGCAAATCGGGGTTTCAGGCGGTGTCAATATTGCGGCCTTGAGCGAGTAGCTTTATGTCGATTGAAAGAGCTTTGGCTGTACTGTGAACCAGAGTATAAACCTCATGCTCAACCCAAGCCGACAAAGGGCAAAGCTCTTTTGACAGTCAGATAAAAAACAAAGCTCTTTTAAACCAAGACAAAGTAAACATGTTTACCTTATTTGGTAAAGCAATGCTGGTTTCCTGATGACTCTAATCGTGATCTTGGTGACACTAATCTGATAAAACCCGTTTTATTTTTTGAGCACGATTTGGAGTTTATGGATCGTTTACAAAATATGTATAATAAGTTCTTAGTTAAAGCAGAAAGTTCATCATCCAAAGTTCCTTGGGCATGTTTTGGGTGATTTAGCGCGCCGGTCCCTAAGTTATTGTGTGGGGAGCGGAGTTTTTGGCGGCTTTTTACAAAATTTCCACCTCACTACTCAAATAACAACCCTAATGAGTCATATTGCAATTTTTTCAATGCATTTAGCAATATGTTCAATTCAATATTTACATCAAAGTCGATAATGGTCACAGATAATCTTAACTTTAATGAGTGGGCAACAGTGGGTATACATAGAAGTAGACAAAAATTATATGATCTTTATAGTGAAAAACATTATAATTTTAGTGAAGAATTTAAAGAAAAGGTTAAAAATTACTCAAAAATTTTTAGAAAAGTCTGCCATATTGCTAAGTCTAATTATATAAGTTCAAAAATTAAAAATAGTGATAATAAAATTAAAGCTACTTGGAAAATAATAAACAAAGAAACTGGAAATGTGAGTAACTTTAACAACCAATTTAAAATAAATTATAATAATACAACCTACAAAAGTGATGAAGATGTAGCCCAAGCATTTGAAACTTTTTTTACTGACATTCCAGTTTCTACCACAAAGTCTTTAAACTCTTCTCACCTGATCGCCGAGTCCTTACTTAGCAAAAATGTACCTAAATGTGATAGTAATTTTAATTTCCAATATGTGGACAGCAGCGATATAGTTAAAGCCTTTAAAATGTTAAATGTTAAGAAAACTGCAGATCTCTGGGGTATTTCTGTAAACATTGTAAAACCATTGGTAGACACAATCGCACCTGAGCTAGCTCTTATATATAATGAATGCATTGACTGTGGCGTATTTCCTGATCTAATGGAACACAGTAAAATAATACCTTTATTTAAATCAGGTTCTAAGTCGGACCCCACTAACTTTAGGCCGATATCAGTACTGCCGACATTTAGTAAAATTTTTGAAAAGCTTATTTTAAATCAGCTATCTAAGCACTTTGCCGACAACAAATTGCTTCACTGCAAGCAATTTGGCTTTACTCGCGGCCGTTCCACTACTGATGCTGGTATAGAGTTAGTCTCGCATATCTATGATGCTTGGGAGAGGTTGCAAGACGCTTTAGGTGTTTTTTGCGACCTTTCAAAAGCATTTGACTGTGTACACCATGAAACATTAATCGGAAAATTGCGCCACTATGGCGTTAGAGATATCTCTTTGGATCTACTTATTTCTTATCTCAGTAACAGGATACAAAGAGTTGATGTTAATGGAAAACGTTCTTCGGGATCTGTAGTCACAATGGGTGTACCGCAGGGATCAATTCTTGGGCCTTTTCTATTTTTAATTTACATTAATGATCTACCTCATCTTGTCAAAAACAATCATGAGATTGTATTGTTTGCTGATGACACTTCACTTTTGTTCAAAATGAAACGACGTACCACCGATTATGACGAGGTGAATAATGCAATCTCAGAGGTTGTTAATTGGTTTAATGTCAATAACCTATTACTTAATGAAAATAAAACAAAATGCATTAGATTTACTCTTCCTAATGTAAAACAGGCTGATGCCAAGATTAAATTAAAAGGTGAAAGTTTAAACCTTGTAGAAAAAACTGTATTTTTAGGCATAACTTTAGACAATAAGCTTCAATGGGGCCCACACATAGAACAACTATCGGGTAGGCTTAGTTCTGCAGCATATGCAGTCAAAAAAATCCGCCTTCTTACAGACGTTGATACCGCTAGACTTGTTTACTTCAGCTATTTCCACAGCATTATGTCTTATGGCTTACTACTGTGGGGATGTGCTGCAGATATAGACACCGTATTTGTGCTGCAGAAGAGGGCTATTCGTTCTATCTACAATATGGGTCCCAGAGAATCACTTCGCACTAAATTTAAAGAAATAAATATAATGACAGTAGCTTGTCAATATATTTATGAGAACCTGTTGTACACCCATAAAAATATTGCTTCGTTTAAGAAAAACAGCGACAATCACAATGTAAATACAAGAAATAAGAATAAGCTCGCTGTGCCCACTACTAGGCTCCATAAGGTGAAAATATCTTTTAAAGGGCAATGTATACGCTTGCCGTGGGGTGCCGGCTGTTGCCGTGGGGTGCCGGCTGTAGAATTTGCCGTGGGGTGCCGGCTGTAGAATGTTGCCCCTCCTTTCTTGCCCGTGGATGCAGTAAGAATCTGCTAAGGGATGCCTTCGGAAGATGGGCAGCAGCGTCTTCCGCGTCTTTAACACCCTATACTGCGCTCGCCAACCCGCCTGCCAAGCGTGGCGAGTATGGCAACAACCCCTTATGATTGCGAAACCAAGGACCAGGCCCCGAGTCCCCGGCAGCCCCGCTAGTTGTGGCTACGGTAGCGGCCACGGTAACGGCGGGGCTAGGGGTGCTAAGAATCCCCGGGAGACGGACGGCTACCAACCCCAACGACGACCACTGGCCCTGGTAACACACAACATCCGCACTTTGAGGACAGACGAAAAGATCGTTGAGCTGGAAGAAGAAATGAGTAGGTTACACTGGGACATTTTAGGATTATCAGAAGTCCGTAGAGAGGGCGAGGACACGATATCCCTTAAGTCCGGTAATCTACTCTACTACCGGGAGGGCGACCAACAGTCCCAAGGTGGTGTCGGGTTTCTCGTTCACAAGTCACTCATTAACAACATTGTCACCATCGACAGTGTGTCGAGCAGGGTCGCATACCTAACACTCAGAATATCTAAAAGATATTCGCTGAAGGTCGTTCAGGTATATGCGCCGACCTCGTCACACCCAGATGAAGAAGTAGAGTCTATGTATGAGGACATTAGTAGGGCCATACATACAAACAAAACTCACTTCACTGTTGTTATGGGGGACTTCAATGCAAAGTTAGGCAAGAGAAGCGATGATGAGTTGAGAGTGGGGCAATTTGGGTATGGGCAACGGAACCCCAGGGGACAGAGGCTGGCCGATTTTCTGGAGAAAGAAGGACTCTTTATGATGAATTCTTTCTTCCAGAAGCCGCCTCACAGGAAATGGACCTGGATGAGTCCCGATGGTTCCACGAGAAATGAGATTGATTTCATCTTGACCAACAAGAAACGGGTATTCAATGATGTCACTGTGATTCACAGGGTGAAAACCGGAAGTGATCACCGAATCGTTAGAGGCGCAGAGGCGCGTTTCAAATCGCTTTGATTGTCTGGGTCTCGAAGAACATGCATCAGTGGACGAGATCAATAACAGGTTCGTAGAAACTGTCCATACGGTGGGGTCTCAGTTCTTTAAGACGCCCCGTACAAATAGACCTCAGAAACTCTCTGATGACACTCTTAACCTTATGGCTGAACGACGCTCATTACGACTGCAGTCTCCCGATGATGCTAAGTCACATAGGCAGCTCAATAGACAAGTTTGGAAATCCTTGCGGCACGATATTCGTACCTTTAATACAGCTCGTATTAAAGATACGATAGAGCGGAACAAAGGCTCCAAAGTGTTCGCGAGAGATATGTCTATTGGGCAAAGCCAGATGACGAAGCTGAAGAGGGAAGATGGCAGTATAGCGTCAAGTAAAGCAGAAGTGTTAAGGGAAGTCGAAAGGTTCTATGGACAGCTCTACGATTCGGTCACTAAACCTGTTTGCAGTGTGGCAGAAGACCCTAGAGCCAAGCTGACCCGACATTATACCGAAGATATCCCGGACATCAGCTTGTACGAGATCAGGATGGCCCTGAAACAGCTTAAGAACGACAAGGCGCCGGGGGAGGACGGAATCACTTCAGAGCTTCTGAAAGCGGGTGGATCACCGATACTTAAAGTCCTTCAGAAGCTCTTCAACTCCGTCTTGCTCGAAGGTATTACGCCAAAAACATGGAACAAAAGCGTCGTGGTACTGTTCTTTAAGAAAGGTGACAACACCTTGCTTAAGAACTACAGACCGATCTCGCTTTTGAGCCATGTTTATAAGCTGTTTTCAAGGGTCATCACAAATCGTCTCGATCGCAGGTTTGATGACTTCCAGCGTCCCGAACAAGCCGGGTTTCGAAAAGGCTACAGTACCATAGACCACATTCATACGCTGCGGCAAGTGATACAGAAGACCGAAGAGTATAACTTGCCGCTATGTCTCGCGTTTGTGGACTATGAGAAAGCCTTCGATTCGATCGAAACATGGGCGGTGCTCGAGTCTCTCCAACGATGCCGAATTGACTATCGGTATATCGAAGTGTTGAAGTCTTTGTATAGAAACGCCACTATGTCAGTCCGAGTACAGGAACAGAGTTCGAAGGATATTCCCTTAAAAAGAGGCGTAAGACAGGGAGACGTTATTTCTCCGAAACTGTTTACGACCGCTTTGGAAGATGCCTTTAAGCTCTTGGAATGGAAAGGACTAGGCATCAACATTAACGGCGAATACATGACTCACCTTCGGTTTGCTGACGATATTGTGGTCATGGCAAAATCGATGGAGGAACTTGGCACGATGCTCGAAGGCCTCAACCGAGTCTCCCAACGGGTAGGTCTTAAAATGAACATGGACAAGACGAAGATTATGTCGAATGTCCATGTTGCGCCTGCCCCAGTTATGGTTGAGAACTCGGCTCTCGAAGTTGTCGACGCGTATGTATACCTAGGACAAACAGTCCAATTAGGTAGGTCCAATTTCGAGAAAGAGGTAAATCGGCGAATCCAACTCGGATGGGCAGCGTTTGGGAAACTACGCAACGTCTTTTCGTCCAAAATTCCTCAGTGCCTTAAGACGAAAGTCTACAACCAGTGTGTGTTACCAGTGATGACATATGGAACCGAGACGTGGTCATTCACGATTGGCCTCATGAATAAGCTCAGAGTCGCTCAACGAGCTATGGAGAGGGCTATGCTCGGGGTTTCTTTACGCGATCGAATCAGAAATGAGGAGATACGTAGAAGAACTCGGGTCACCGACATAGCCAAACGGATTAGCACGTTGAAGTGGCAATGGGCAGGCCATGTAGCTCGCAGAACAGATGGCCGATGGGGCCGAAAAGTTCTCGAGTGGAGGCCACGGACTGGCAAGCGCAGCGTAGGACGTCCACCAACAAGATGGGATGATGACCTGGTGAAGACCGCAGGTCGACGGTGGATGCAGATCGCTTCCAACCGCAATAACTGGATATACATGAGGGAG
Source organism: Pasiphila rectangulata (assembly GCA_963082625.1). Taxonomy (NCBI): domain Eukaryota; kingdom Metazoa; phylum Arthropoda; class Insecta; order Lepidoptera; family Geometridae; genus Pasiphila; species Pasiphila rectangulata. Next base: position 21,856,709 of record OY720243.1, read on the forward strand.
GCCTATGTCCAGCAGTGGACGTCCTACGGCTGAAATGATGTATACGCTTCTACAACAAACTCCCAAGTGAGTTGCAGAAGTTATCATTGAATAAATTCAAAAACATTATTAAACGCAATCTGTGCAATAAAGCTTATTATAAAATATCAGATTACCTAGAGGACAAAACCACTTGGGACGGAATCTGCTCCAACTCCGTCAAACGTAACATAAGACAAAATAAAATTGTTAAATGATGACTATAACGACCGAGTTAGGTTCTTCTGTTCACTTCTTTTCCTAACTCGCGTGTCATCTGAAGTGAACAGATTCAATTATGTGCTTTATTCTATTTATTTGTGTTGTTTTATTTTGTAATTTGTGACGCGTCAATAAGGTCCATGCGGCCGCACTGAATAAAGTATTTTTTGATTCTTGATTCTTGATTCTTACTTACTCCTCTGGCTCAGCGATCCAAAGTGGATCTCGGGCTCGGCTACATGACTTCACCAGAATTCTCTATCTATTCTCTTTAATCATCTATAATAGATTTATGCAGGATCAAGAACTGTTAATTAATGTTCGATGGAACTGTGCAGTGGCTGGGACATTTCAAGGTCTGTCCTGCACCTACATCAGGCTCTCAGATTAGTCGATTGAAATCAGAGAAATAAGAGTTTTTTTTATCACCCATTTGAAAACTGGCTGGCAAATCTTTTAATTTTAGTCAATCATGCGTCTTCCTAATAAGGCGTTGGTGCTCAGGGCAGCCTCCGTGAACTGGAGCAAGTGGCAAAACAGTTTTATGTCTGTTAGCAAAAATCATAAAACAACCTTAAGAAATTACAGAATATTGCCTTTAAACATCTTATTTACTTACTCCTCTGGCCGCTCAGGCGACACGCGAGCGCCTTCCGCGGGGCGAGATCAGAAGAACTCAGGCCAAGTAGGAAACGGCCCGGCGCGAGACACAAGCGACGACAGTCAGAAGACAGGGTGAAATAGCGCAGATATGCACCAAGGCACCAAGGCTTATGCTGCTAGCTGTGGTAATCATAAACTAAAATAGACCGGTTACGATAAATACTACTCATTGAGATAACTATGACTGCATAGTTGAATGTTTACAGACATTTGAGCACTTGAGCAGCAGAGGGAGGCCAAAAAAAATATGGATGGATTGTAAAAAAGGTTGCATATACATAATTTGAAGAAATTTTCATCACGCAGGAAAGTTCCAGATTAAATTTAATTTTCTATATTGTGCGGATAATAATTTAAATCACAATGACATACTCGTGACAATGCATATACCTCTAATATGTTAATAGTAACAACGCATGTTGTGTTGTTACGATTACAACGATACTTTTCATGCTTTGTCGTTATCAAAGTACATCACTTCACGGAAGTCTACTCTCAGCTCGATTGGCTATTAGCGCAGGAGTGAGCAGCACTCCTCAGCTCGTAACTTGCGAGTGATAGCAGATCCATTAGCGTGGCAGCTGCTTAGGCTCCGATTCATGGCTTCCAAGGGCCGCTGACACTCGGCCTGACTGACGCACGCGTTACAAAGAACTTATAAATGTGTATGTATAATCAGTTTGCAACATCTTTGATGTATGTACATACATACATAGTATGTATTGAAGCCAGGAACAACTTATATTATGTTTTTTATGCTTTTTTACACTTTCTTGATATTGTAGGTCCGTTGTCTTCCGTTGATGGAACAAAATAACGGAAGAAATGGGACTACGCCAAATGGCGGTTTATTTATTTTTGTATTTAACGAAATTCAGAGCCCTTTCTCTATTCAGTTTACAATGTTATTCTTACGGCTAAATATAGGTTGTTTTGACATCCCTAAGTTTAGATTTATGACTTTCTAGGATTCAATTATTTCTATACAAGAAAATACCAAAAAAGTTTTAACTTCAGCGACTACTGCTGCAAAGAAAAACTACTAAACGAGTAAACTGCGTTAGATGTCTTTTCTGGGTGCAACGAATTCAAAAAACGTGACTTGCAGCTAGAAATTTGCGGGTAACAGTGACATATAACAGTGGGAAACCGTTTTCGGAACCAGATATCCTAGATGGAATGTATGATAGATTGAGTTCAGAATAAAGATTTCTCGTCGGTGTTTCAAACAAATCGGACAATGTACATACCTAAATCAATCTGATTGATAGGCCCCTTCAGAGAACAAGAACCAAAGTAATTGATAGACCCTCAGTATTCCAACTCAATTAGCGTCCACGTTGACGGACAGACAAAAAGACCTTACCTATATATATTGCGAATGACGGCGGAGTGACTTCGGCAAACGGACAAAGTGCATGGAATTATATCGAGAGCAAACATCCATTCACAGCGTAAAGTACACATCGAGCAGTTCGTATAAATTGTATTTGAATGCAAACATCGCCGGTAAGTATTTGCGCTCGCGAGTGTAATGGAGTGCAAGGCGCGCAAACACGCGTCCGTAATCACTTTGTTTATTTTATTACGGAAAACTGAAATAAATAAAAAAAATAATTAGAATGATTAAAAAGGTAATCCTGCTAAATGTTAACCTACATTTAGTCTGTTAATAAATCAAAATAATCTTTAAACTCGCGTTTCTCATTATTGGATACCAAAATCTTGATCTCTCATACGAAAAATTATTTCAATTAATGTCAAATGCAAATTGGCCTTTCACATCAGTTATTAGATTATACAACGCCAGCAACTAGTACTCATAGTGTACGGGACACTGCCTTGCTGAGGGCGTTGTTAAATGGATTCGAAAATCGCCTATATTCAGTGGAAATAACATGTCAACGTCTGAAGCTAAGCCGCGGGTTTCTTAACGATGTTTTCCTTCACTGCTAAAGCACGTGTTCAATGTGCACATACATTTTTCGTGGAAGGAAAATCTAACGGCACGGCCGGTATCAAACCCACGACTATATACGGGATATGGGTTAGAACTTACCACTCAGCCAACACGTCTTACAATGTCTATACTCTCAATTTCAAAGCTAAACAATTGTGAAGTACAAAAATATTAACAAATACCTATATAAATAAATAAATCAGTTTTTACTTCTCGTAAAATATACCTTCATTTGTAAGTGCAAGTATACTCTTCTATCAGTGGAAGTAAACACGTGAGTAAAACCCGCGGCTTAGTCAACCCGTATCTCCCACTTCGCTCCAGGATACAGCCGGCTGAGATGCCACGCGAGCCTAATCCATTTATTCATGCCCCAGGCACTACGGCGTCTGGTACAACACACTCGTAACTTTAAAGTTGCTAACGCTGTGTACACCGCCATATTGAGTGCCTGCGTGGCTCAGTTTGTCTAATACCCGACAGATACGCGGGAGTAGCGGGTTCGATTCCCGCCACAAGTTAAATGTTTGTAATTGTTTTGCCGATACTTTTTCGGGGTCTGGATATTTTTATATTTATGATGAGTATGTATAAAATGAGTATTTAAAAAAAATGTTTTTAAGTTCTGTCAATCATCTGGTTTGCAAAGGACAAGCTTGGTTTAGTTTAGGACTAGCAGGCTCTTACTGCATCCACGAGCATGAGAGGAGGGGCAACATTCTACTGCCGGCACCCCACGGCCAATATTTACTACTAATTCATATTAGATTACTATTAGAGATTAGTCTCTAGCTAGGGTCTTAACAGATTTTCTACTTTCCTGTAGAAGCGGAAGCGAAAGCTCCTTATACTAGAACTTATAACAATAGTGAACGCTAAGAAAATATTTCAAACATAAACGAGGTCTAGGGCATTTCTTAGTTTACTTGAAATTAGGTTAAAGTTTATTTTAGAACCAGGCAAAATAAAATCACACTGTCTTGCTCATGGAATACTCCCTTTAAAAGCTACAAATTTCCTGATCATGGACTAAACTTTACAAGTTACTTACCGCTAAAGCTGCAAGCCATTAAACGCAATATTACGTTTATAACCAACATTATGTTCAGTTACTACTTCCGGCTGCATCGCTCGAACCAGTCCATACCCCGAACATTCCCCACGTTTCGTTTTACGGTTTCCCGGATTAACAGGCGTTTTACCACTAGCTTACATAAACCCGCACAAACGCATCGTACATTCGGGTAATTCCCGTATGTTCTATGAAACATGACGTTATCGGACAGAATAAGATATTTTTTTGTTATTTTGTACTTTGAAATATGTAAAACTTTTATTTCTCAAATGTTTACATAGGATAAGGTAATTAAGACCTCTTTAAGATTATCAGTGTCGTTTAACTCGTCATGGAAGATTTAGGGAAAATCTGATTCTCATTTTGTTCTGTGGCATGAAACTCGGGTGAAAAGCTAGTATGTAGTTCCATGGAAAAATAGGGAAGAGAATATTTCATATTGTTCGATGACGTCATGTTCCAGAGAACGAATGGGAACTAACCGCGCATTCGTGCCGGCCGCGCGTAAATCTCGCCACTGACGGACGAAAGACGTTCACGTGCAAACTTCATAAATCAACCGAGCAGAACTCTATTACGACCTCTCAAGGGCGAGATTTGAACGTTTATGTGTAAAGATAAAAGTATCCCGAAAGTTAGTCGGTTATTCGGTAACTTTTCCCATTGTGACGTTCCCCTCGCACCTGGAGGCTGAGGGGTAATTAGGGCTCGAAGTACACAGACCTTCTTTGTTACTTTAGTCATTTAAGAAAAATAAGGTTCTCCCTTGTTGCTTATCTTTGTAGTTTACTGTGATGAACACCTTTTAGATAACAGTTTTTTCGCGTCTAATTAAGTAAATTTTTCCAAAAAATATCATTTAAAGTCTTTAAAAGTACTCGTTATCTGAAAAATGTTTAACTTAACTTTGTACTCGACAAAAATAATTATGTTTTCAAGAAATGGACCAAGACTCTTCACGTTAAAAATGCAGTTCCATTACAGAGCATTCCATAAATTTCTTGAAAAATAAATTCTAAAAGCAGCTTTCAGCTCACGGGAAACTATTACGAGCTTCTTAAACGGAGTGCTTGTCGCAGGGTGCATTAAGGCAGGCCTTCGAGTATCGAGCCCGGAGCGCGCCGAGTCCTACTCTACGAAACGAAAGTCGATATATCGGTATCGGCATTTAAAGGAGACGGACGAGCTACCATACATTTCTTGGCCAAGGTTGTACAAAGGTGATACTGATGCCATCTTAAACAGAAGAAATAAGATAATAACAATAAGGAATCACTTAAATTTAAAGCCTCGGAAGCAATAGAAAAATGTTTTGAGTGTGTAACAAAATCACTTAGATTTTGCAGTCTTGGAATTGTCTATATACATACATATGTATATAAAATCATCATTGTTCTGTGTTAATAATGATCCGACCAAAGTTTGTTAAGGAGCTGTCGTTTACAATACCGTTTTGAGTTTCTATATCACCCAACCTATAGACGCTGGGCAAGCCTAATACACATCACATAACAATGTCCCAATGTTGCTGACGCTGTATAAACCGTTTATGTTTAATGTAAAAGGCCTTACTTAATCATGCCGGAAACTCGTTTTTAAGAGTGCGGCCATAATCAAGAATCAAGAATCAAAAAATACTTTATTCAGTGCGGCCGCATGGACCTTATTGACGCGTCACAAATTACAAAATAAAACAACACAAATAAATAGAATAAAGCACATAATTGAATCTGTTCACTTCAGATGACACGCGAGTTAGGAAAAGAAGTGAACAGAAGAACCTAACTCGGTCGTTATAGTCATCATTTAACAATTTTATTTTGTCTTATGTTACGTTTGACGGAGTTGGAGCAGATTCCGTCCCAAGTGGTTTTGTCCTCTAGGTAATCTGATATTTTATAATAAGCTTTATTGCACAGATTGCGTTTAATAATGTTTTTGAATTTATTCAATGATAACTTCTGCAACTCACTTGGGAGTTTGTTGTAGAAGCGTATACATTGCCCTTTAAAAGATATTTTCACCTTATGGAGCCTAGTAGTGGGCACAGCGAGCTTATTCTTATTTCTTGTATTTACATTGTGATTGTCGCTGTTTTTCTTAAACGAAGCAATATTTTTATGGGTGTACAACAGGTTCTCATAAATATATTGACAAGCTACTGTCATTATATTTATTTCTTTAAATTTAGTGCGAAGTGATTCTCTGGGACCCATATTGTAGATAGAACGAATAGCCCTCTTCTGCAGCACAAATACGGTGTCTATATCTGCAGCACATCCCCACAGTAGTAAGCCATAAGACATAATGCTGTGGAAATAGCTGAAGTAAACAAGTCTAGCGGTATCAACGTCTGTAAGAAGGCGGATTTTTTTGACTGCATATGCTGCAGAACTAAGCCTACCCGATAGTTGTTCTATGTGTGGGCCCCATTGAAGCTTATTGTCTAAAGTTATGCCTAAAAATACAGTTTTTTCCACAAGGTTTAAACTTTCACCTTTTAATTTAATCTTGGCATCAGCCTGTTTTACATTAGGAAGAGTAAATCTAATGCATTTTGTTTTATTTTCATTAAGTAATAAGTTATTGACATTAAACCAATTAACAACCTCTGAGATTGCATTATTCACCTCGTCATAATCGGTGGTACGTCGTTTCATTTTTAACAAAAGTGAAGTGTCATCAGCAAACAATACAATCTCATGATTGTTTTTGACAAGATGAGGTAGATCATTAATGTAAATTAAAAATAGAAAAGGCCCAAGAATTGATCCCTGCGGTACACCCATTGTGACTACAGATCCCGAAGAACGTTTTCCATTAACATCAACTCTTTGTATCCTGTTACTGAGATAATAAATAAGTAGATCCAAAGAGATATCTCTAACACCATAGTGGCGCAATTTTCCGATTAATGTTTCATGGTGTACACAGTCAAATGCTTTTGAAAGGTCGCAAAAAACACCTAAAGCGTCTTGCGACCTCTCCCAAGCATCATAGATATGCGAGACTAACTCTATACCAGCATCAGTAGTGGAACGGCCGCGGGTAAAGCCAAATTGCTTGCAGTGAAGCAATTTGTTGTCGGCAAAGTGCTTAGATAGCTGATTTAAAATAAGCTTTTCAAAAATTTTACTAAATCTGCCTGGACTGCTGTCCACATCCACTGCTGGACATAGCCTCCCACATGGAACTTCAAGATGATTAGGAGGTTGTTGCCATACTCGCCACGCTTGGCAGGCGGGTTAACCAGCGCATTACTGGATGTTGATACACTGAAAGAATCTGCTGCTGCCGAATGGGTATGGGATAACTCTGGAAGATGTTCCGAAGGTATCCCTTTGCAAATTCTTACTGCATTCACGGAAAAGAGAGTAGAGGCAACATTCTGCAGCCACCCCACGCGGATTTATGCGGAACACATGTCGATTCGATTAATCGAAATCGAAGTCGTTATCAAAAGTAGGCGCCCAGGCGAGGCGCCGGCTCCACCGGGGCCTGCGGAGCCGGCTGGCTCGAGCGCAGGGATGTCACTCGAGAGCTCTCACATTTTAAATAACATTTCCACTTTACTAGCTGCAGCTCGCACCGAGGCTTAGAACGCACCTGCAAAGCTTATAGCTGAATCTGTGATGCAGGATAAATAAAATAAATAATTCTGGACAATTCACACAGCATACCTAGCCCCAAGCTAAAATGATAATATGATAATAAAATAATAGATGAATGATAATTATGCTTAATACATTATATACATAGATGATGAGAATACATAGATGAATATTTTGCATTATTATATATAGAATAACATCAGACAAATAACTTCAGATCGTACAGACACTTTTCCCGAGGCGGGAATCGAACCCGCAGCCACTTGCGTCGCAGGCACCCGAATTTCAATTAAGTTATAACAGCCGATTTCGTCAGAATAAAAGTCATTTGTACCAGATACAGTCGACGAAAAAGTGTTTTTGAACTAAATAAGTAATAAAATTTCAAGTATTAAATTTCAGGTCCAATTTCGAGAAAGAGGTAAATCGACGAATCCAACTCGGATGGGCAGCGTTTGGGAAACTACGCAACGTCTTTTCGTCCAAAATTCCTCAGTGCCTTAAGACGAAAGTCTACAATCAGTGTGTGTTACCAGTGATGACATATGGAACCGAGACGTGGTCATTCACGATTGGCCTCATGAATAAGCTCAGAGTCGCTCAACGAGCTATGGAGAGGGCTATGCTCGGGGTTTCTTTACGCGATCGAATCAGAAATGAGGAGATACGTAGAAGAACTCGGGTCACCGACATAGCCAAACGGATTAGCACGTTGAAGTGGCAATGGGCCGGCCATGTAGCTCGCAGAACAGATGGCCGATGGGGCCGAAAAGTTCTCGAGTGGAGGCCACGGACCGGCAAGCGCAGCGTAGGACGTCCACCAACAAGATGGGATGATGACCTGGTGAAGACCGCAGGTCGACGGTGGATGCAGATCGCTTCCAACCGCAATAACTGGATATCCATGAGGGAGGCCTATGTCCAGCAGTGGACGTCCTACGGCTGAAATGATGATGATGATGAAGTAATTAAATTTCACTGTGAAATTTCATGTTTATGATTATTATGAGTATGATGCGTTACACATGCGCGCACCGCGGCGAGACGCGTTGCTTGTGGGGGAACCGCCTTGTTTTGCCTTTTTCACGATTATAAAGAAGCAGTCACACCGGGCCGTGGCCGTAGGCCGTGGGGTGCCGGCTGTAGAATGTTGCCCCTCCTCTCTTGCCCGTGGATGCAGTAAGAATCTGCTAAGGGATGCCTTGGGAAGACGGGCAGCAGCGTCTTCCGCGTCTTCAACACCCTATACTGCGCTCGCCAACCCGCCTGCCAAGCGTGGCGAGTATGGCAACAACCCCTTATGATTGTAAAAACAAGGACCAGGCCCCGAGTCCCCGGCAGCCCCGCTAGTCGTGGCTACGGTAGCGGCCACGGTAACGGCGGGGCTAGGGGTGCTAAGAATCCCCGGGAGACGGACGGCTACCAACCCCAACGACGACCACTGGCCCTGGTAACACACAACATCCGCACTTTGAGGACAGACGAAAAGATTGTTGAGCTGGAAGAAGAAATGAGTAGGCTACACTGGGACATTTTAGGATTATCAGAAGTCCGTAGAGAGGGCGAGGACACGATATCCCTTAAGTCCGGTAATCTACTCTACTACCGGGAGGGCGACCAACAGTCCCAAGGTGGTGTCGGGTTTCTCGTTCACAAGTCACTCGTTAACAACATTGTCACCATCGACAGTGTGTCGAGCAGGGTCGCATACCTAACACTCAGAATATCTAAAAGATATTCGCTTAAGGTCGTTCAGGTATATGCGCCGACCTCGTCACACCCAGATGAAGAAGTAGAGTCTATGTATGAGGACATTAGTAGGGCTATACATACAAATAAAACTCACTTCACTGTTGTTATGGGGGACTTCAATGCAAAGTTAGGCAAAAGAAGCGATGATGAGTTGAGAGTGGGGCAATTTGGGTATGGGCAACGGAACCCCAGGGGACAGAGGCTGGCCGATTTTCTGGAGAAAGAAGGACTCTTTATGATGAATTCTTTCTTCCAGAAGCCGCCTCACAGGAAATGGACCTGGATGAGCCCCGATGGTTCCACGAGAAATGAGATTGATTTCATCTTGACCAACAAGAAACGGGTATTCAATGATGTCACTGTGATTCACAGGGTGAAAACCGGAAGTGATCACCGAATCGTTAGAGGCACATTGAATATGAACGTTAGACTTGAAAGGTCCCGTCTGATGAAATCTACGCTCCGACCCACTCGCGCACATATCCAAAACCTCGAGAGCTTTCAACTCGAACTTTCAAATCGCTTTGATTGTCTGGGTCTCGAAGAACATGCATCAGTGGACGAGATCAATAACAGGTTCGTAGAAACTGTCCATACGGTGGGGTCTCAGTTCTTTAAGACGCCCCGTACAAATAGACCTCAGAAACTCTCTGATGACACTCTTAACCTCATGGCTGAACGACGCTCATTACGACTGCAGTCTCCCGATGATGCTAAGTCACATAGGCAGCTCAATAGACAAGTTTGGAAATCCTTGCGGCACGATATTCGTACCTTTAATACAGCTCGTATTAAAGATACGATAGAGCGGAACAAAGGCTCCAAAGTGTTCGCGAGAGATATGTCTATTGGGCAAAGCCAGATGACGAAGCTGAAGAGGGAAGATGGCAGCATAGCGTCAAGTAAAGCCGATGTGTTAAGGGAAGTCGAAAGGTTCTATGGACAGCTCTACGATTCGGTCACTAAACCTGTTTGCAGTGTGGCAGAAGACCCTAGAGCCAAGCTGACCCGACATTATACCGAAGATATCCCGGACATCAGCCTGTACGAGATCAGGATGGCCCTAAAACAGCTTAAGAACGACAAGGCGCCGGGGGAGGACGGAATCACGTCAGAGCTTCTGAAAGCGGGTGGATCACCGATACTTAAAGTCCTTCAGAAGCTCTTCAACTCCGTCTTGCTCGAAGGTATTACGCCAAAAACATGGAACAAAAGCGTCGTGGTACTGTTCTTTAAGAAAGGTGACAACACCTTGCTTAAGAACTACAGACCGATCTCGCTTTTGAGCCATGTTTATAAGCTGTTCTCAAGGATCATCGCAAATCGTCTCGATCGCAGGTTTGATGACTTCCAGCGTCCCGAACAAGCCGGGTTTCGAAAAGGCTACAGTACCATAGACCACATTCATACGCTGCGGCAAGTGATACAGAAGACCGAAGAGTATAACTTGCCGCTATGTCTCGCGTTTGTGGACTATGAGAAAGCCTTCGATTCGATCGAAACATGGGCGGTGCTCGATTCTCTCCAACGATGCCGAATTGACTATCGGTATATCGAAGTGTTGAAGTCTTTGTATAGAAACGCCACTATGTCAGTCCGAGTACAGGAACAGAGTTCGAAGGATATTCCCTTAAAAAGAGGCGTAAGGCAGGGAGACGTTATTTCTCCGAAACTGTTTACGACCGCTTTGGAAGATGCCTTCAAGCTCTTGGAATGGAAAGGACTAGGCATCAACATTAACGGCGAATACATGACTCACCTTCGGTTTGCCGACGATATTGTGGTCATGGCAAAGTCGATGGAGGAACTCGGCACGATGCTCGAAGGCCTCAATCGAGTCTCCCAACGGGTAGGCCTTAAAATGAACATGGACAAGACGAAGGTTATGTCGAATGTCCATGTGGTGCCTGCCCCAGTTATGGTTGAGAACTCGGCTCTCGAAGTTGTCGACGCGTATGTATACCTAGGACAAACTGTCCAGTTAGGTAGGTCCAACTTTGAGAAAGAGGTCAATCGACGAATCCAACTCGGATGGGCAGCGTTTGGGAAACTACGCAACGTTTTTTCGTCCAAAATTCCTCAGTGCCTTAAGACGAAAGTCTACGATCAATGTGTGTTACCAGTGATGACATATGGAACCGAAACGTGGTCATTCACGATTGGCCTCATGAATAAGCTCAGAGTCGCTCAACGAGCTATGGAGAGGGCTATGCTCGGGGTTTCTTTACGCGATCGAATCAGAAATGAGGAGATACGTAGAAGAACTCGGGTCACCGACATAGCCAAACGGATTAGCACGTTGAAGTGGCAATGGGCAGGCCATGTAGCTCGCAGAACAGATGGCCGATGGGGCCGAAAAGTTCTCGAGTGGAGGCCACGGACCGGCAAGCGCAGCGTAGGACGTCCACCAACAAGATGGGATGATGACCTGGTGAAGACCGCAGGTCGACGGTGGATGCAGATCGCTTCCAACCGCAACAACTGGAAATCCATGAGGGAGGCCTATGTCCAGCAGTGGACGTCCTACGGCTGAAATGATGATGATGATGAGTCACACCGGGCGCGGCGCGTGCATGTCGCCCCACACTAAATGTACGAGCGGAGAGGGCGCGGCCACAATAACTTTTGAAACTATAATGGTTATGAATTCGGTCAGCTTTTATCACGGAATGTTAACTATGAGTGAGGATTATAGTGTTTACTCGTGTCTTCGTATTTAAATAATGGTAACGTTGCTTTTGTGGTGATGGCTTATGAACTGCGTCTAGATATCGATAAACTGAAAACCTTTTCAGTTGATTCCTTTCATTCTGAAATGTTTATGCATGGTTATGTTCCATTTAAGTTCTTCATAATAGATTATTATATCTATAATGAGAAACTAAACTGAACTGAACTAAATAAAAAGAGCCGCTATCGAACCCAATCGGCCAATAAGGCTTTTGTATATATTCGAACATAAATAATAGTACCATACATAAATAAGGCGGACAAGTACAAGCGAGAAAAAGGGTCTTGACAGGCAGACACACGACTGTCTAGTAGTGTAGTGTCTAATGTCTGTTATGTATAAGGCTTTCGGTTTTTTCTCTTGAGGTCCGGAGCCCTAAAAAATACCCAGGCCCGGGACATATATCTGCTAAGCAATCACAAACATTTATTCCTTCGCGGGAATCGAACCCTCCTGCGCCGGTTGTTGGGCCTACTGAGCCACAGAGGTAGTAAAAAAAATGCAGTAGTGTTGGCATGACACTGGCTCATAGCGAACGTTTCCCGATAAGACATAAAGGCGGCACGTGATGGCGCGGCGGCGTGTCCGCCGCAGCCGCCTGGCAGCCTTCTATACAAGAAAAACGATGTATGTTAAATGTATGAAATAGGATTTCTTTTTGATGACAGCTATAACCCGTTCAAATTACATAGAACACTAATTAAGGTAAGGTTATAATAAGCAAAATGTTTCTTGTATCTAATAAATAAATTTTTACTTTTACTTGTTTTTTTACTCTAGGTTTAAACCGTACAGATGGATTTTTGACATAGACGGATTATATCTCATTCATTCTCAATCATTATAATCTGTCAGTCATTCTGCCAAATACTTCGATCAGATTATTTCTGTTTCGAAGTGAATTAAGATAGGTACGCTTTGTGGAGATTTTATTGCTTTTATTAAAAAATAGCCCAAAAGATAATAATAGATAAACTATAGATAGTGCTTACCACATCAACAAACATTTTATCGATATCGATATTTTGTTTAAACTCAAATAATTTAGTTTTCTCAACCGTTGTTTTGTTTTAAGCTTAAACTAAATTAAGTAATAAGTACATTGGCCAAACGATATTATTGTTGTGGAATAATAGGTCTTTACCTATGAAATTGCCGTTCTTCAGTACTGGTAATTTCAAATAAAAAAAAAATTGACATGGCTTGGTATTTCAAATTCAAATTAATTTTGTTTTAAAAACATGACATTCTTTTTACAAACTCAGTCTTTTTTTTATTGATTAGCGTTGTATTTTCATTACATTTGAACATTTTTCGTCATAATGGGTACCTTAAAAAATCGTGTAATTATAGAATATGAGTTCCGTCGTGGCACCAACGCGACACAAACGGCACGTAACATCAAAAACGTGTACGGGGAGAACTGTACAAACGAACGTACAACCCGTTACTGGTTTTCCCGGTTCCGTTCTGGAAATGTTGACTTGAAAAATGAAGCTCGTGGCCGTCCGAAGACTATTGTCAACAATGATGAATTAAAGGCGATTGTGGAAGCTGACGAAACTCAATCTACAGCTGAGCTAGCAGCAGCTTTTGATGTTAGCATCAAAACAATATTGATCCATTTGCGACAAATTGGCAAGGTAAAAAAGCTTGATAGATGGGTACCCCACGAACTTAGCGCTGGCGAGCGCAACGTACGCGTTGAGACCTGTCTCGCGCTGCTCAACAGACAAAGAAATGAAGGAATTTTGAACCGAATTGTTACGTGCGATAAAAAATGGATTCTGTTCGACAATCGAAAGCGCTCAACAAGTTGGTTAGATCCTGGTTCAGCACCAAAGCAATGCCCTAAACCAAAAATTACCCCTAAAAAGGTGATTGTCACTGTTTGGTACCACCAAACAGTGACAACCAAAAAAAACACCACAGTTTTTTTAAAAAAACGGCATGAGCATTACTGCAGATGTGTACTGTAAAGAACTGGAGACAATGATGGAGAAGCTTGCACATCTGCAACCAGCTTTGGTCAATCGGTCGTCCCCACTGCTCCTTCACGACAACGCGCGACCCCATACTGCTCAACAGACCAGTTTCCAAACTGCAAGAGCTGGGGTTGGAAGCTCTCCCTCATCCGCCATACTCACCAGACCTTGCACCTACCGACTATTACTTTTTTCAAAATTTAGACAACTTTTTATTGGGTAAAAAATTCAATTCCCGAGGGGCAGTACAAAATGCCTTTGAAGAGTTTGTTGCCTCCCGTGCAGCTGATTTTTACAAGAAGGGCATCAATAAACTACCAATGCGTTGGCAAAGATGCGTCGATTGCATGGGGTGTTACTTTGAGTAATAGAAATAAAAAAAAATTGGAAAAAAAGTACTTTCATTTATTTCATACAAAACGGCAATTTCATAGGTAAAGACCTAATATTATAGTACCCTCCACATCAACCTCGACTCCTAACAGTATTGTATAAAAAAAGATTTATAAGTGTGCGTCCACTGTGTACGCACACTGCGGACGCGAGGGGCCCAGGCGTGCGGTGACCACACACTTACATTTACCTAAGTAGTTAAGCAAACTTGCACCAAATCTACATATATGAATTTAAGACTAAAACCTTTCTCTTGAATTACTCTAGCAATAGCAAGAGTTAATTAATAAAAACCGCATGAATATCCGTTCAGTAGTTTCTGAGCTTTGCGCGAACAGACAGACAGACAGATCCGGTGGGGGACTTTGTTTAATAATATGTATAAAGAAAATTAACATATTAACTGTTGTGCACACAAAACTGTAACGAATATCTCAGGAAGATGGACAGCAGCGTCTCTCCATGTATCAACATCCCGTACTGCGACTCTGCCAAGCGTGGTGAGTATGGCAACTACCCCTTATGGACGTTTTACTGCATACAATATTTTTTTATTTAGTTTTATTTTTCAGCCATTTGTGTCCCACTGCAGGGCAAAGGCCTCCCTTCCCTTCTTCCACTCTTCGCGATTTAACGCAGTTTCAGGCCAAGATCTTAGATGGGTGTCTTAGCTCATCGCGCCATCTCCTTCTGGGCCTTCTACGTCCCCGGCGTGCATTGGGTGGTATTCCCTCCGTGGTTTTCTTTGCCCACAAGTCACCTGACATCCGGCAGATGTGTCCAGCCCAGTTCCATTTCAGGCTAGCGGCTTTATGACCAACGTCAACGATTTTTATTTTAGAGCGCAGTATACTGTTCCGCACGTGGTCTGACAGTTTAACACTCAAAATACTACGCTCCATGCGTCGTTGACAAACCCCGAGAGCGAACTTCTGATGATAAGTTATTCATTACAAGAAACAAAAATCAATTGCACATCCCTAAATTTGGCTCCAAAAAGTAAATAAATAATTTATGGGAAATTGTGTGCGTAGTAACATAATTAGATTCCATCTGAGGCGACCCAACTATCGATTCATAGGTTTAAGCTATCTAAATAACAAAATCTCATAAAAAGAGCTTATTACTCCATAGATGATTATTTGAATGGTATTGACCCTTGGCCGCGTGTTGCTGGGTTCAACCGCGATAAGAAATTATGTCATCTTGCAATATCCAAACCATCTATATCAGATATAAAATTAAGCATAATAATTAAAGCAAACAAACACTGATACGGGGGTACCAGAAAAGGGCGCGAAGGTTTCCGAAAAATGCCATTTTTGACCTTTGGTGATCTTTTAGGGTCACATAAACTCCGGTCCCTGTGACTCTAGGGTCACCAAAATCAATCAGTACCCTTCTCTCATTAGACAGTGCTAACAAAATAGGTTTCATGTAAATCGGTCAACGCGTTCCGTCGTTATTGTATCATGCACAGACAGACAGATAGCGCTGTGCATAATATTATAACAATGAATAGAAGTGAAAGAGTGAGGTTTCTTGTTCGCTTCTTTCCCTCACTTGAAAAAAAGCTTTCCGAAGCGAACGAATTCAATTATGTGCTATTCAATTTAAATATTTTTTGCTTTTATTTGATAAACTGACTATTCTATATAGGTTATTGTTCTTTTGAATAAACACTTATTGACTTTAATATAAAGATAGTATAGTAGGTAAATATTAACAACCAAAAAATGTAATCCCAGTCACAAAATAAAACTCACCTAAACTTATTGTGAAAAAGTTTCCGCCAGTTCTGTCCGGAACCAACTCGGCGTAAGTTGCAGGAGCTGAGGAGCCGGGCGGGCGCGCGTGTGCCTCCGACGGGCCCCGGGCGGCGACTGGCCGCCCAGCCGCCCTGGCCGCCCGCCCTATCCGCTACGAGCCTATGGAGGCTTGACGGAACGCATTATGTCGCTACGTATTAAACGTTCTTGAAGTGGTAGGGTAAACAACGGTATACTTCGTATGATGTTAAAACTTTATTTTACAGACAACGCTACGTGGTGAATATTATTATTGTATGTATGTACATGACCATGTCATGATGTACAATAATAATCTTTTTAATTTTATAATTTATTAACAGCCCAGTGAGCTTGGGCCGGGTGACTGATTTTAAAAATGCTAGTCTTTTTTACATCGAGGGGAAATATAATTGTGTTAAGATTTATTAAAGTATTTATTATGGAACAAAAACACATCGGTACAGATAATGATGAACGTCGGCACTGCAAAAGTTTAATAACTGTGTAGCAGTGTCAGCGCCCGGCTCCTAAACCAATCACAATTTTAAACATTGGAACATGTAAATAAAATCAAACAAAAATAAAAATAAAATAAAAAGAGTCTTAAATAATAAAATAAAATTAAAGTTATCAACTACAGAATTTATAAAAGCGGTATGAGAAGCGACTTTTAGGGTGTAGGTATGGGATATATTATAACTGCAATTACTGCATTTAGTAGTAGTACGTTACGAACATTTATATTTTTTTTCACCCGAGTCCTTTGTATTGTCCATAAAAATAAGTAGTTTTAGCTATTAGATAACATTTGATAAATGTCGTAAAGAAATCCTCGTATCGAATCCGAAAAATCTCTAATAAAAGAGGGTTTTCGATTTGTGATATATCGCGAATCAGCCGCGATAGGCCATCAATAAGGCCAGTACAGTGTGTCTACCACGAGCTGTCACTGTTAGATCGCCTGCCGTTACTACACAGTAGTACGTTACTATGACATCTGTCAGATTTGTAACTCATGGTACCAAATTCTAAGCAAATTAAGCCCAAACTTCAGTCGCTGTAGTATAGTTTACTGCATATTTAAGTACCAAGGTATCCACTAGAGGCGCTGTACAAGTTTTCACACAATTCTTTAACTACAGTTGCTAGCGAGTATAGATCGTGAAAACTCATGGTATACCTACTGGCCACAGCTATTACTACCCGCGGCCCGCGCCGCATCTATCATCGGTTCCTAATGTCGGGGCTTCCGCTGTCCTTGGGAAAGTTTGCGTGAGGTGCTTTTTATCGAAATTTATATTTAGCTTTTAGTCTTTTTGTCTTGATTCAAATATAGTTAATATATATCATCATCATCATCATATCAGCCCGTTGACACCCACTGCTGGGTATAGGCCTCCTCTTCAGCACGCCAACGTAAACGGTCCTGTGCAAGTCTCATCCACTGTCGTCCGGCAACCCTGACCAGATCGTCCGCCCATCTGGCAGGTGGTCTATATATATATATTTATAATTATATTATTATATTATTGGTATATATATTTATAATTATATTCTATGGTTCCTTATGGTTCTCCTAGTCTGCGATCTCAATGTGTCAGAATGGTCATTTCATTATCTCAGCCGTAAGACCACTGTTGGAAATTGGCCTCCATCATGTACCTCCAAATACTAAACATTAGCGCTAGTTATACTTACCACGCTTGGCAGGCGGATTGGCGAGCACAGTATGTTGATACACGAATAGATGCTGCTGCCCATCTACCGGTGTTATTACTTAGCAGATTCCTATTGCATCCGCAAGGGCAAGAAAGGAGAGGTATTAGTATTCGACTGCCGGCACTTTTTCTTATTATTTATTAATGGCTTGGACGACTGATTGCCGTTATTCTGCCAATGTCCATCTAGACTAGTTTCGGAAATCCTTTGTTATGACGGTAAATGGTTAAGAATGGCCGGTGAATTGGAAAGAAATGTCAGAATAGTCGATCATTGGTTTGAATTTGTAATTTTTATGGCACACCTTAAAGTTAAAACAAAGATTGTGTACGCCAAAGCTCTCATAAACTAACTGAGGCTCTAATTTGAATCATTCGCTTGTGACTTGCATGTCTGTGGAACAATTAAGCCTACTAATTCTCATGACAAAATGATTAATTTTACTTATCAGTCGCGATGATGGATCCGGGAACAACTAAAAAAGTTTAGAACTGGGTTATTCAAATGTCCTCGGAATGTAACCGCCACATTACAATACCAAATCAAGCTAATGATCCCGCCGCGGCGCGGCCCGGCCCGGCGCGCCTCGTCTGCGTATAAATAACGATACAATCGCGATCTAACGAGTCACTTCTGACAACTTGCAAGAGTTTTGACGATTTGAACGTTTGTTCGGATTCGGTTTGTCCATGTAGTTTTGTAGTTTGTCCAAATATTTCATTACTATCCTTTCAAACGACAAAATATTATCTACTAAAGAGTGTACTTTATAAGATAACTGTAACAATTAATGGAAGAGCGAGATACTGTGAGACAGTTATTTCACTAACTGAGGCTCTTATTTGAATCATCAAAAGCGGGTCCCATGAAATGTATTTTAGTTAAAGTTACAGAAATAAAAATATTTGTTTTTGTACATTTAGTTAGTGTACTATAATAGGCGGCTGAGTTGATGGATTTTCTCACGCTTGGGATTCAGCCTCATCAGCTTTTATCCCTTGCTCTGACAGGTTGTCCGACACATGGCTTCTCTTCAACAAACCTGTCCATGTAGTAGCTAAATAACGTGTGTAAATATCTCGTATAAGTAATCAAGTTTTTCATTTTACGCATTGTAAGATTTTAGGTTTATTTAATTGATCCACCAACAAGAAATACACAAGAACTACACTTTGTATATATATATATATATACTAGCCGCAACCCACAGTTTCACCCGCGTACTTCTCGTTCCCGTGGGAATTTCGAAAAATCCTTCCTTAGTGCACCTCTAGGATACTTAAGCAGATATAATGTATGTATGTGTGCCAAATTTCAAGTCTCTACGTCCTCGTGATGTATCCAATGGTTTAGGCTGTGCGTTGTCTGTCAGTCACTCAGTCAGTAACGAAAGAGTTTTATATATGTTACCGGCCAAACCCGATTTCAGGACAAACTAGTTTTGCCTAGGCTAAACTAGTTCTTTTCCTAATAACCTACTGTCTCTCTATCTCGGTTCTGTCACAGGCAGTATTTTTATTTTATACATTTCCTAAATAGCTTCGGAATTGTATATAGGAAGAACTAGTTTAGCCTAGGCAAAACTAGTTTGTCCTGAAATCGGGTTTGGCCGGTAACATAATATATATTGATAATAATAGGTATAGGTATAAGTGCATTAAAGCTGTGTTTCCTGATAAATACGCGAGCCTGCTAAGGGATACCTCCGGAAAATGGACAGCAGTGTCTTTCCGTGTATCAACATCCCGTACTGCGCTCGCCAACCCGCCTGCTAAGCGTGGTGAGTATGGCAAATACCCCTCATGGAGATCCATGAGGGAGACTTGTTTTCAGTAGTGGACGTTTTACGGCTGAAACGATGACGCGATAAATACCCGATAATCCAATATAGTAAGTATGTGTTGTGATCGCGAAAGTTTAAAAAAGAATACAGTTTGTAATTTTTATAGTGCTAAACCACACTTAGAACATTTAAATGAAATAGAGATGGCGCGCTACTGATTGTTAACCGATATGACTTTATCAAAGTTAGAGTGCTTTAACTACTATCCGTAACTTAGTGGTTAGGCTTCAGGAAGCGTCAGGGATTAATTCGACGGAAGTGCGTTCGAACCCCACCGGAATCGTACATTATATAAAAATCATATTTATAAGATTTCAAATTTCCTTGAACTGTCAATAGCAACAAAGATGTTTGTTACTGAGGAGCGCGCGGTCGGAGCGCTCGTGCATTATTCAGTGGAAGACATAGGCGGCGGTTTAATTAACTGAGAACTAAGAACGGTTTCTTTGTTTGCAGAAACATCGGGTACTTACTGTAACTTTATGTTCTGCTAAAATGAAAAAGTTATAATTCTTACAGTATTATTTGTTGAAGAAATAATGTTTATAGAACATTTTTGAATTTAATATCAGGCGTTGGAATTA
The DNA here is from genome assembly GCA_963082625.1 of Pasiphila rectangulata. Lineage (NCBI taxonomy): Eukaryota > Metazoa > Arthropoda > Insecta > Lepidoptera > Geometridae > Pasiphila > Pasiphila rectangulata. Next base: position 21,877,055 of record OY720243.1, read on the forward strand.
CCAGCTTTTGCCTGTATCTTTATTTATTAAAAAAGCATGCGGCAGATGTGGCCAGCCCAGTCCCTCTTCAGCTTAGCGGCTTTCAGAGCTACTTCCGCGATCCCAGTCCTGGAGCGCAGTTCAGTGTTTCGGATCCTGTCCGTGCGCTTGACACCCAGGATGCTGCGCTCCATCGCTCGCTGACGAACTTGGAGCTTGGACTTTTGAATCTTGGTCAGAGACCAAGTCTACGCACCATATGTTATAACGGGAAGGATGCATACGTCCATTAATTTAAAATAATAAAATAAAACCTACTAAAAATAATAAAATAAAACATTTTCCATTAAAGTTTAATGTCAACTTAAAACGTCTTTACACAATTTATGTGATAAAAAAGCTTGTCGTGAGATTAGCCTTTAGATTTAGAGTGATATCATTTTATTTTTCGTGTAACTCTCAGCAAGGCCTTTCATTTGACACCCATATTGTAAGAGTGCATTAAGAATAACTAGTCCGCCATCTTGAGTATACCGCCATGTTGGATTTGGACTGATGTCATTTAATTTTTCGAGTAACTCTCAGCAAGGCCTTTTATTTGATACCCATATTATAGGAGTGCATTAAGAATAACTAGTCGGCCATCATGTATGTTCCGCCATGTCGGATTCAGAGTATCGTCATATAATTTTCGAATTATTCTCATGGAGCCCTTTCATTTGATACCCATATTGTAGGAGTCTCTTAAAAATAACTAGCCCGCCATCCTGGGTGTTCCGCCATGTTGGATTCAGAGTGACATCATTAAATTTTTTGAGTTGTCCTCAGCAAGCCTTTTCATTTGATACCCATATTATTTTTTATTATTTTATATTATTATTTATTTATTTATTTATTCATCTTAGGGAAACTATCAGCACAAGATACACAATAGTTATAAGTATAATAATAAGTGGCTATTAATAAGTTTCCACTTAAAGATACACAGTAGTGGTTTACAAAGGACAAATTAAAGGAAATTAACAATAGTAGGCTAGTAATTCACACATACCCGAATAGATCCACATAATTCCACATTGTCTTATAAATGATCATATATATAATTAGGCATTCGCATCTGTTTTAAACTTTTCGAAGAAAGAGTTATTAAGTTTGGTTTTTAAACTACCAACGCTGCCATGGAAAATATCAAGGTCAAGCTCACTATCTAGGAGGTTAAATTTCTTCTGTGCTCGGTACAAGAAAGAATTTTGACAATAGTTAGTCGATACTAAAGGAAGATAAAATAGATTATTTTTACGAAAAGATCTAGTGGGAATAGAAAAATTAATTTTGCTCAAAAGCTCTGGACAATCAATTGATGAATTTAATATTTGTCCTAAATAAACAGCATCAGCGAAGTCACGCCTAAGATATAGCGGAAGAATATGTTGTCTGGCACAGTTAAGAAGGTAGTCAGGTTCACTATATCGAAGTTTAAAGTTAATATATCTTATGAATTTTCTCTGAATACTCTCTATTCTATTTATATTAACAGAATAGTTAGGGTTCCAAATCTGGGAGGCATACTCCAAGTGGCACCGCACATAGGTGCTGTAGAGAATCTTGATCGTCTTGATATTTTTAAAATCCTGCGAGGATCGCATTATAAAACCGAGAGACTTGGAAGCTTTACTGACTATGGAAGAGATATGAGCATCAAAGAGGAGCTTGGAGTTATGAATGACTCCAAGATCCTTCATTTCACTAACATATTCGGGAATTTTGGTTTTTAAGCTTATAATTGAATTTAATCTGGTGGGATTTTCTTGTAAACGTTGTAACTTTACATTTATTAACATTAAGATCTAACTTGTTTTTGAGACAGTATTTATCAAGACGATCAAGATCCTCCTGTAGAAGTTTGGCATCTTCGCAGCTGGATATCGGGCGGAAAATTTTCATATCGTCAGCAAATGCTAATACATGCGAGTTATGAAAACAAGACTCAATATCCGATAGATACGACCGAGTTAGGTTCTTCTGTTCACTTCTTTTCCTAACTCGCGTGTCATCTGAAGTGAACAGATTCAATTATGTGCTTTATTCTATTTATTTGTGTTGTTTTATTTTGTAATTTGTGACGCGTCAATAAGGTCCATGCGGCCGCACTGAATAAAGTATTTTTTGATTCTTGATTCTTGATTCTTCTTGATACAAAGATAAGAAATAAGAGTGGACCTAATAACGAACCTTGGGGTACACCACTTGGAACACCCATCCACCTAGACGAGAAGTTACCCAGGACGACTAATTGCGATCTATTATTAATGTATGACGTGAACCATCTTAGTAGATCTCCTCTGATTCCCACTGCAGAGAGCTTTGACAAGAGAATGTGATGATCTATACGATCAAAGGCTTTAGCGTAATCAGTGTAAACGACGTCGGTTTGATACTTGCCACCATCCATAGAACTAGTGAGAACATCATTTAGAAGAATGAGATTAGAAACTGTAGATCTGCCGGAGAGAAACCCATGCTGTGATGAAGGGAGGATGTTTCTAACTGGTCTAATTATGCGCTCATAAACAATACGTTCAAACACTTTTGCTAAAATGCAGAGTTTGGATATAGGACGATAGTTGGCTACATTGGTTTTTGCACCTTTTTTGTGGACCGGGGAAATAAAAGCCGATTTCCAGATTTTAGGAACATATCCCTCATTCACAGACCTGCTGAAGAGCTTGAATATGGGAATAGAAAGTTCATCTGCACACTTGATAAGAAGAATAGGTGGTATGGTGTCAGGACCCTCTGATTTATTTATATCTAATTTTAACAATTTACTTTTTATTAGGGAAATCGATAGTTAAATTTTACAGAGATCACAATCAATAACGGGCTGTTGAGTAGAGACTGAAATATTTTGTGAAAAGGAAGAATCAGGAACCGAGTGATGAGAGGAAGAATCCTGCGGCAAATATGTGGAATGGAAATAGTCTGCAAAGAAGTTACATATTTCAGGCCCTGAAGTTGTATTTTTATTTTCATACGACATGGAACAAGGTATAGATGTAGATTTTGACAACGATTTAATATACGACCAAAAGTACTATGGTAGTATTATAGGAGTACATTAAAAATAAGTAGTCTTCTGGGTGTTCTGCCGTATTGGATTCAGAGTGACGTCACATAGCTGACCATCCAAAGAAAACATGTATACAAAATTTCAGCTCAATGGGTTGAAGATATCTGCTCCAAAATTGAGTTGCAAGGTTCCACCCGAACAAACACGGCAAGCTAAATTTAACTATGTTACTTCTCGTATATATCGTGCTGTTGGTTTTCCTTTAAAATAAATAACTTTTTCTGTGTGGGTAGTCGCACCAACAACATTAGAAAAATATAACTCTGTATTAAATTACTTTTATAATTAATAATTGGACTTAAACTTATAATATAAATGCACTAAATTGTCGCCAAGTTTACATTACCTGCCAGCAAGTGTTTTTATCAATATCTTTAACAACAAGAAGCATCTACTACACTTTTGCCATGTCACAGTCAACTTTGGAGGTTATGGCTCACTCTATGAGGCAAATGGAAACTATGTTCACAAAGCAAATGGAGGATTTCAGCAACCGGTTTGAGAATAACACCACACCACACCAAGACCCCACAATCACAAGTCTTGCCGCCGAATTTGCTACATTCAGGACCTTTGTTATCGGAGCATTGAAGATTCTTCAGGACCAATTCCAGGCCATTAGCCGAGAAGTTGACAACTTAGAAATGAGGAGCAGGCGTAAGATGCTGTTATTGCATGGTGTCCCAGAAGCTAAGGGTGAGAAAATGAAGGAGCTAGTTGTACAGACAGTGGTCCAAAACTTGAAGTTGACTGATTTTAGCAAATCAGCTATCAGTCGTACACATAGGATGGGCCATCCTTCCTCTACTGACCGACCAAGACCCATTTTAATCAAATTCTGCGAGTCTGAGATTAGAAATGAACTCTGGTTTGCTAAAACGCAGCTAAAGGGCACTGGCATCACTCTGTCGGAATTTTTAACCAAGTCCCGGCATGAAACTTTTATGGCCGCCAGGCAGCGTTTCGGTGTGTCGAAATGTTGGACGCAGGATGGTAGCATTGTGATCCTTAGCTCCAACGGAGCCCGCCACCGAATAAACCATCGACAGGAGCTCGAGAAACTAGCGCCCGAGTCAGCGGTGGCCCAGGCAAATACAAGTAAGCCGAGGCCGGCGGCGCCAGTATTGGTTCGTAGTCGACGTCCTGTGATCAAAAAGTGATTGCCCCTCCATGTGTCGTAGCTGCATCTAGTATTAGCACGTAATTTCCGCTTTATTGTTGTAATTAGGAGTAAATACCCTTTACTTTCATTTTTCTACTGTCTTGTTTTATTGTATGTTTCGTGTTTTGATGTCAAGTAAATGTCTGATTCTATTTTCAGTCAAAACAACATTGACGTTTGTGTTTCGTGACTATGACAGTGACATCCTTAGGTAGTTTTTTTTTTTTTTCTTTTACTCCGATTTACTGTTGAATGTCAATTACGTTCCGATTTAGGCAGAAGTATTACAAATGGTTATGTTTCCGACGTTTTGTATTATTATAACTTTTTTGGCGCTTTTATTATGTAACTTTCCGTTGTTTTTTTGCAAGACAGTTTTTGAAATAATAAAATAACGCTGCTTCTGTTACACACAACCGGCTGGTAGAGTAAATGTATAAATTTTTGCAAAGCCAACTTTTGTATTAACTTTAAGACAAAATTTTAAATAGTTTTTAGTTTAGTTGTTTATTATTTAAGGTATATTTTATTTATATATATGCTGCATAATATTTTTGATAACTCAGATGATAGTGATGTTTACGAATCTCCAGCTTCTTCCTCTTCTACCAGTACTGATGACAGTTTCGTAAGTATACCGTCTCTTTCTGAAAACCTTGCGTCTCAGTTTAGTGATTTATGTAAAAACTTTAATGTGGTTCACATTAACGCACAAAGTATCCCTCAACATTTCTCTGAGATGGTGGCGTCGTTTGAGTGCAAGTCTATCCACGCTATTCTTATCTCAGAATCATTTCTAAAACCATGTTTGCCCTCTACTTCTTATACACGGTTTTCGCCTTATTCGAAATGACCGCATTGGTGCCCGCTGTGGTGGGGTGGCTATATACTTGCAATCCTATATTCCTTTTTCTATTATAAGTATGTCCGCCCAACCTCCGCCGCCCAATGCAGGTGAACATTTATTTCTAGAACTTACTCTATCCCACACAAAAATTCTACTAGGCGTTTACTACTGTCCCTCACTACGAACAAACTATTTCTCTTCTTTTGAAAAACTGTTGGAGGATTTAGTTCCTGCCTACAGCCAAACAATCATAATGGGTGATTTCAACACATGCCTTCTTAAAAGAGATCATCGAACCAATGCTATAGAAAATATTGTCTCCTGTAGTAACTTACATATTCTACCGCTTGGAGCCACCCATCATTTTCCTAACTGCGAACCGTCTCTCCTAGATCTTATAATTGTCTCTTCTCCATTTTTTGCTGTTAGGCACGGCCAATTTCCAGCTGATAATTTTTCGTACCATGACCTGATCTTCTTATCATATAAAATTCGCCCTCCTAAGGCTAAACCTAAAATTATCATGCAACGCAATTTTGGTGGCATCGATAGTGAGCTTTTCATGGCAGATGCCCTTAGTGTGGATTGGTTGTCTGTTAATAATGCTGATTCTATTGACGATAAGTTGACTATTTTTAATTCACTGATCATTCAACTTTTCGATAAGCATGCTCCATTCAGGGCAATTAAATTGAAACACCTTCCCGCCCCTTGGTTAACAGCCAATATTAAACAGCTTATGCACAAAAAAGCTTGTGCAAAAACTAAATTTAAAATAAATCCTAGTGATAAAAATAGGGCTAGCTACCAACTTATACGTAATCACTGCAATAGAGTTTGCAGAGATGCTCAACGTCGCCATATTCATGAATCAGTTTCAGATGAAGATCCAGCAAAAGTGTGGAAATTTCTGCGATCGTTAGGTGTTGGAAAGTCCAGACAAGACACTGTCCCCGACGATCTGGATATTGATTCCCTCAATCAACATTTTTCATCTGTTCCCACTATTGGAAAAGTCGACGAGTTACGCACCATTAATAGTCTTTTTTCTACTCAAACTCCTGATCATTCTCCCTTTTTCTTCAGACCAGTCACCGCAGAAAATGTTAAGAAAAGTATCCTCTCCATATCCTCTAATGCTGTTGGGACTGATGGTATCAGCCGCAACATGATCATTCCCTTAATTGACGTTATCCTTCCAACTCTTTGCCATATCCTCAATCATTCTTTGTTAAACAGTGTTTTCCCGGCGTGTTGGAAGGAAGCACAAATTATACCTCTTCCCAAAAAATCTAATCCCATATCCTTTTCTGAATATCGCCCTATATCTATCCTCCCTTTTATGTCAAAAGTATTCGAACGTCTTGTCCATGATCAGCTTAACTCCTTTCTTTCCTTGCACAACCTCCTTAATCCATTACAATCCGGTTTTCGTAAAGGTCACAGTACCGCAACCGCACTTGTCAAAATAACTGATGATATACGGCTTGGTATGGATAACCGGCAAGTTACGGTGTTGTCCCTTCTTGACTTTAGTAATGCTTTCAATACTGTGAACTTTAACATCTTTCTTGCAATACTACGTACTCTAAACATTTCCCAGGCTGCGGTTGACTGGTTTTCTAACTACTTACATAGACGTCGTCAGCGGGTCCGCCTTGGTGAGTCTGTTTCATCCTGGTGCGTGACATCTGTTGGTGTTCCCCAAGGCGGCGTTCTATCACCTCTTCTTTTTTCCATTTTTATAAACTCAATTTCTGTCAATCTCTCCTCTTCCTATCATCTATATGCAGACGACCTGCAGATCTATACTAAGGCACATTTACATGAAATTTCGGATGCGATTGACACAACAAACGCAGACCTAAAATTAATATCTGAATGGAGTAAAGCATACGGTTTAACAATCAATCCAAGCAAGACACAGACCATTATTATAGGTAGCTCCAGATTGATTGATAGAATTGATTGGCAGACAGTTCCTTGCGTTGTTTTCGATGGCACTCCAATCCCCTACAGTGTAACTGTAAAGAACCTTGGAATTATATTTGATAGGCACTTATCATGGTCCCCTCAGCTTCAAGTCACCTGCAAGAAACTGTATGCTTCAGCTGCTTCGCTGAGGAGGCTGCGTTATTTTCTACCGACTGCCACCAAAATTGCTCTTGCTCAGTCCCTTCTTCTTCCCGTACTCGACTATGCTGACACCTGTTATCTAGATATCACTGAGGAGCAACTAGACAAGCTTGAGCGTCTCCAAAATTTCTGTATCCGATTTATATTTGGACTACGCAAATACGATCATGTTTCTCCTTCACGCACTAAACTCAAGTGGCTCCCTATCCGCCTTCGTCGAGATTCGCATATTCTTTCTCTTCTTTACTCTATTCTTTTTAATCCTCTATCTCCACCGTATCTCAAAGAAAATTTTAAATTTCTTCACTCTTCAAGCTCTCATAATCTTCGGTCATCAGAAAACTTATCACTGGAATTTCCCATCCACCATCAATCTTTCTTCACAAACTCCTTTACAGTTCAGGCTGTGCGACTTTGGAACTCTCTCCCTGCTGATATCAGACTTGCTCCCTCTATCCACATTTTTAAGCGGAAATTAAAACTATATTATCTGTCATCTGTCTAACAGCAATACTATGTCGTCTATGTACTTTTTCTTTCCTTCTCCTCAACTTAAATTATGTCCTATTGTACTCTTTTTCTTTTTCTAAATTTTATGCAGCACATTATGCATTGTATGTAATATATATTTTATTTGTGTATATATTTAATGTAAATTGTAATCCTTGTTAATTATTATATAATTATATGAATTAAACTCAGATGTATGTATTTTAGCTTATACATCTAGGTTAGGATATAGTATATATAGTATAGAGATATAGATGTAGGTACTTATTATATTTTTTTTTTTTGTGCACTACCTACGATAAATTAGTTTACAAATTACCTTTTTTCCTGGTAGGTTGCCTGGAAGAAATTGCTTTGAGCAATAAGGCCGCCAATTTGTACAATGATATATTTATCCAAATAATTTTATTTTTTGTATTTTAAGTGCAATAAAGTGTTCATTCATTCATTCATTCATTCATAAATAAATAAATAAAAGCTTGTAAAAAAACCCAGACCTGGGACAAAATATATCTGCAGAAAACTTACAAACATTTGTCTTGCGCCGAGAATACAACCCGCAGGATCTCAGACTGCGCCATATTCAAACGGACTTAATAGAACATTATCTGTGATTTTTTCTAGCATTATTTTAATCCGTATTCCTACGTAAAGCATACAATCTCCTTACAATGATGTTGGTAGAAGATCATTTTATATTTATTTATTTATTTAATACTTTATTGCACAATTACAAAAGGTGGGCTTAATGCTAAAGCATATTATATGTATATCTTCATCCTCATCCGGGGGACCAACCATCTGTCACCTTGAGATTTCATATAAATATTATTAAGCTTTTCAAAAACATTGAGAGGCATTCAGCACCGGACCTCAAACTGAAGGACAAATCGGTGTAACCTAAGAGCCCAATTAAATTAAAAATAATTCCATTCTGCAGAATCCCTTCGAGGGATTTAAACTTAAAACATTTCAGAGAAAGGTTTTCTAATGAAGTACAAGGCAATCTGCCTAGACTCCAAAGTAACGTTTCTCTTGAGACAGGGGCAGTTGCCGCGAACTGCCCTTGACACAGACAAAGGCAAACCCTTAAAGTAGTAGAGAGAGGAACTGACAGCTCAATATTGTGTAACTGAATTAGATTTTTCTATGCATGCGTGTGCTAGTAAAGTTTCAACTTTACATTTTTATGATTTTCGATGATTGCGATTGGATCCTTGGAAAATATCATAGACTGATTATCAATTTATCTATACATTTTTTTATTACATCTAATTTAATCTATTGTAAATGATCTATACAGCGACAGCCACTGGTATTCATGGTTTGCGGGACCTTGCGGTGTATACGTTATATGTTGTTAAGGTTTGGATGAATAAATGTTTGATTGATTAACTTGATAAAAGTGTTAGTTGAGTTTTTTTATACGACGAAATGACCAAGCCGAGACCCACCTGATGTGAAGCGGTAACCTATGTATACCTATTACAACCGCGGTGATCAAACTCACGAAGCACGTGACCAACGTTGCATTGCATTGCGCTCTAGAGTTCTCCCTGCGCCATAGAGTTGTAATGTGTCATGTGCCCGTAATTTCACTGGCCCGCTTACCCTTCAAACCGGACCACAGCTATGTTTGCACTGCTTGTTACTGCTGGGCGGCAGAAAGAGGTGTGGTGGTAGTACTTCTCCGGATGAACTCTTCACAAAAAGTCCTACTACTACGAGAGAGTTTACGTTTTTCAGTTTCATTAAATGTGTACAATACTAACGAGTCTTTATCACAAATTAACAAGTCATATTACCTTTATCTAGAACACGAGCCGTCAAGCATTTGCGTCGTAAAGTTTACGAGTTGGCGGGAATTGTGTCGCTAATCATAATTTTTACGATGATCCCCATACTTAATAACATCATAGAACATAACAACAGCCCCTAACATACTTGGACCTTCTAAATGAGTCACACACAAACATTTATGGGCATACTCGTAGTCTTAGCACGCAAGTAGGTGCTAATTACTATAACAGAGGAGCAAGTTGAGCCAGTGAAATGTAAAGTTTACACAACACTCGCCAGAGCAGTGATTACCAGTTGAATTACGGGCGCAACTTGGGAGCATGATTGGATAAACATGTGAGAGACAGATCATTAGCTTTGTATATATATACCGGATCATCAGGTGACTTACTAAAAGTGTTTTTTTACAAAAATAAGTAAAACGACGAATAATAACTATAAATTTGTAAAATAATTGTTCTTTTTAGTCGGATTTGAGATTTCTACTTGCTATGAATACGTTTAATACGCGAGACGAGAACTGTTATACGAGAATGAAAATACCTAACACACATAATATGTTAAGTTACTGTAAAGTTAATTTTATTTTGCATTGATTAATTTTGATTAACTTAATTCAATTGTTTATACCTGTTTCTTGTCTAAATATTTTTAACTATGATTTGGAAGAGCGAAAACATCTAACACAAGTAAGTATTTTATAATACTTAAAAGGTGTTTTCAACCCTGGCTAAAACTTTTGTATCCTTAATTAAGTACTGAATAAAGCATTTTCAATTTGAATTTGAATTTGGTGACCAGTAAATATAGGCTATAAGCATAGGCTTAACCTGGTTATGGGAAACTTGTGCCAGAGATAGCTCTGGCACAAGTTTCCCATAACCAGGTTAAAATTTTTACACCAAAAATGTTCATCTGTCCAGATCGTAGCCCTGAGAGAGAGAGTAATATATTTTTAGTTACTTAGTTATCTCAGACAGTGAGCAAGAATTTATCTGAGATGCTGAAGCGCCAGCACCCCTGGAGAAGCACGCACCGCGTCGCGTCGAGCCCTCTGCAAGTTTGGACGCGGCGCTGCTACGAGTATATTGTTCGGGTGAAGATTTATCTCCTCCGTCATAAGAACTTGGAAACTAGTTCGCGTTGTTTAAAGAAATTAATGGCCCGTGTTGAAGTGATAGTAAAAAACTTTTTATAGTGGCAGCTTTAGCAGATGCCTTGAAGAATTTTAATTTATGGCCCCTAGCAGAACAGGGGCTTTATTTTTCAATAATCACACGCTAAGACTGGCATGACTATTAAAATAATTAAATAAACAGTGCTGGACAATTCACACAGCATCATCTAGCCCCGAGCTAAGCAGACCTTGTGTTATGGGTACTAGAAGACTGTTAAACTTATATGTATAACTTTATAATATATAGATAGATATTTAATTATATATAGAAAAACATCCGCAACACTCTGAAAAACTGAAACTCTGAACTATCTGCAGATCGTACAGACATTTGTCTCGAGGCGCGAATCGAACCCGCAACCTCTTGCCTCGCAGGCGGACCTTCGCCCGCTCCTCCACAGAGGTCGTCAAACAATTAGATAGATAGATAGAAGATAGAAAATACTTTATTGCACACCTTAAAACTAAACATAAAATTAACTATCTAACTTGTGGTCTTATGCACTGCGGGCGATTGGCGGCTGTGTCAATCGGCGGGCGTCGAATGAAAATGTTATGCGTGTCATAGGAGGGTGGTGTTAAAATTGTGTCCCAGTTCCCAATGATATGAAAAATGAAAGCTATATTTATTTCTCTCTGTGAGACTGACGACAGATTTCAGTGAGTGTCCCGGTGCAGTGAGGAGGGAGACGTCGATGCTCAGGGCACTCGGCGGCGCGCGGCGCGCGGGCGCAAACACCGTCCGAGAGATTGCGGCAGAAGAGCGCCGGACAAACATGCCTTTTATTGAACATGGCTTTTGTGAGCAAATAACTCAGTGAGGCAGTTTCTCTCGAGACAAAGACGAAAAAAAAAATTCTCTCGGGACAAATCACACTGCATCATCTAGCCCCAAGTTAAGCAGAGCTCGTGTTATGGGTACTAAAATGACGGATATACTTAATACATTATACTTCATAGATAGATATTTTTATTATATATAAAAAAACACCCAGAACACCCAACATAAAAAAACTAAAAACTAAAAAATCTATGTAACATAAGTATGTATTTACAAAATTCTATCAATCATCTGGTTTCGATAGTATACAGGTTTTGCTTGATTTGGGACTAGATGGTGCTGCGAGTAAGGTCCAGCATTATTACAAAGCTATTATTGTATACAGGGTGTTACAAAACTACCCGTAAAGCCGTAATAAATTTAAATGGGGCCTTATAACGAATCCATTAACAATATTTATAAGTGAAATGACCAGCAGTTAAATTTTGGCCCTCCTCTCTTGCCCGTGAAAGCAGTAAGAATCTGCCAGACCTCCGAAAGATGGGCAACAGCGTCTTTCTGTGTATCAACATCCTTTCTCGCTCGCCAACTCGCCTGCCAAGCGTAGTGAGTATGGTAACCCTCTCATGACCGTAGAGGAGATCCATGAAGGAGCTAAGGAACTCCTGCAGTAGACGTCCTACGGCTGATTTTAAGATGATTAGTGAAATAGGAAACGGAGAAGAAACCAACTTTAAATGATGTAACAACGTCACTCTCGCATTCCAAACTTAAGCCGCGGAGGCAAAGTCATCAGTGAGCACGGCCTAAATGTATCTCACCTAATGTGTTTACCCGCGCGCTAGAATGAAATGCATAATGATTCATTCCTAAACCGACCGCGCAATAATATGTGAATACACTATTAGCACAAGGGAAAACTTAGAAAAACTTGAGTGTAATCTATTCAAAATAACATTTATTTCAACTTTTGAATAATTAAACTATGTCGGAACGGCGTTGTTTTTTGAGTTTTTTTTCTCCTTATATTATTTAGTTTCGTCCAAAGTTGGGCTAAAATCAGTGTTGAAATACGAAAGTTTAGAAGCTTGTACTTTTGAAATAAATACTTTTTTTACGGTTTGGGGTGTATACAAGATTATGACGAGATAAATTGATATAATCATTAGTGTTGGATGGTTAACGTCAAACAGTGGAATAGCTACCCTTCCACGTTTGTATGGAAAAATGAGCGACTCGTTCATCCTTAAGCATTTATAGATCCAATTATCGGAAGTACGCAACATATCTTTATAGGTGCCTCGCAAATACTATCAAACTAAAACCATTTACTAAACGTAAGATAAGGTAATTTGTCAGCTGTGGAGGGAGGTGGGCTAAGAAGGTCGCACGTTACGGGTTATAGGGGATGTTCGGAGCGTTCATTAGCAGTGAGACGATCACAAAAGCCCGTCTCGGAGGGGACGTTGAAGGCTCCAATGGACCAAAGGGCGATAGCAGTACCCTGTTCTTTGATATATAAATGTTAAATTTTGGCCCGGGTCGGAATCAATCAATAGCGAATTCCTAAGAATACCTTTTACCTTTTGTTTGTTTTATATTGCTGCTCTCTCTTGCCCGTGGATACAGTAAGAATTTGCCAAGAGATATCCCCGGAAGATGGACAGCAGCGTCTTTCCGTGTATCAACATCCCATACTGCGTTCGCCCGCCTGCCAAGCGTGGTGAGTATACGCAGTAGTAACATGACCGAGGAGATCTAGGTCAATGCATGATGCATAGCATGGACCTAGATTAAGTTTTATTAAGTAATACTGCTTAACATCAGATAGGTCATCGGCTTGTCTCGTCATTAAGTCGTATATAAAAAAACGACTTTTGAAAAAATTTCACAACCTCTGAAACATGAAATTCAGAAATTCATTAATTTAAAACATACAACACATAGACATGACCTACCTTATATAAAAATAATCATCCATTTATAATTGGCGGAGTTATCAGTAGTAAAATATCAGAGTACTAAAATACAACAACAAAAAAATACATAATTTTGCTTAACCAAAGACATTGCCATGTTCCACTTTAATTATTAAATGAATAAAACGGCATCAAACTTCTGAACATCAATAAAATTACAGTGTTCGAAGTTCTCTTAAATTATAGACCAGTGTTGTGAGACCTCCGTATTAAGCAAAAGAAGAGAATTTCTGAAGAAGAGGTGAAGTGTCCTGAGCAAGTCGCGGGTCTACACCTACCGAGCAGAACGTTTTCGACAAGCGCTTAGATTCTTAAAGAGTTTTACATGAAAACTTTTATTATCAAAAGTATCTTAAATTGTGATTGGAGCTAAGCAACTAAACTAATAGGTTCCCATATAACACCTAAAGGAAGATCAAGTGAAAGAGTGAGGTTTCTTCTTCGCTTCTTTCCCTCACTTGGAAAAAAGTTTTCTGAATCGAACGAATTCAATTACGTGCTTTATTTAATTAGAATGTTTCTTGTTCTTATTTTGTAAATTAACTTTTCTTTACTATGCTTTTTCCTCTTAGTATTGAATAAACACTTATTGACTTTGTCTAGTGTATCTAAAACTTTTCGTTTTAAAGAAAATGGTCCTGGTTTGTAGACTATGAAGTCCTTTGTCTAAAGCTGTGCTGGTCGTTCAGATGAGAGTAAGTAGTAACTGCAAAATACCTTGTAGCTTGTATAAGCATCGTGTAAATGAAAACAGCATCCTCGGGAACCTCCAACTTACGTCGTCAAATGAACTTCCTAGAATATTACGTGCTTAGGTGATGACGTACCGTGTAAATAAGTGTGTAATAGCTAAAGCAATTTAAACTTTATTTGAAGCAGTTATGGTTCCTTTTCCAACACGGAGCGTTTTTCATATAACACAGAAAGGTTATTAAATTTTGTAGGAAACTTTCCGAGATAGGTCGTAACCCAACTTTCGAAATCGGCGCGGTAATCGCTCACATTTTATTAAAAAGCATATTTTAAGACCTGCCACGACCACATCATTATGCTGTCGAAGGAGCCATATACATAGGTCCATGGTTTTGTCCTTCGAAACGCTCTTGACTTTCAAAACGAGCAGGTGAGTCGGCTTATCTATATTACACTGCTTCAGAGTCAGCTCGAATATTGTGCTACGAGTCTTCTGGAACCCTCTCGAGTGTACGTACTCACTTCTTCTAGAAAAGGTCCAAATAACTTTTCCGGCACGTATGAATAAATTAGGCCAGGTGCGTGTCGGGCCTCGCGCTATGCAGGGTTCCGTAGTTAGCCGTAGACCTGTTGCTAGAAACTAAAAAACCTAGCTTAACCCTTATAGTTTTCCTAGAAAGTTTATGTTTAAAATAAAACTACATTTGATACGCTCGAAAAAAAGTTTTTAAGTTTAATATTTCGGAAACGGAACCCAAAATCAAAAAAATGTCTTCTCTATCCCTAAATGGGTCTTAAATACATATTAAACGTTACACCACACGATGGGAAAATCAAAAAATCATCCACACCCTAGGTGTATGGGACACGTAAGGTGGGGATGAATTTTTTTCTTGAATTTTTTGATTAGGTACCCCAAATTCATTATTTTTATAGCATTTTTCTTTGAAGCGTTATCGTCAGCGTTGTATTTTATGTTTATGCAAAATAACAGCTTTCTATAAGTAATAGTCTCTTAGCAAAGCCTGTGACGGATGGACAGACAGACAGACAAAGCGAAACTATAAGGGTTTCTTGTTTTACTACGAAACCCAAAAAGACTCTTCGGGTACTATGCTTACATATATTACCTTTTCTCCTCGGCAGCCTGGGATGACATTCCCTTGAGGTTCGCCGGGCCAATGATCAACTAACCTTAGGCTGCATGGTTTTGCGCGGAAATGTAGACGCTCGTCACTTAAGTCTGAAACTTAAGTGACGAGCTGGTTCGCGCGCACTGTGGCGCGTGCACACTCTACTCTACCTCTCTTGATAGAAAATGATAAAAAATATGGTTATTTCACAGCAGTTACTTCCAAGGGAACATCCTATTTTCTCTAAACGTTAAGTGCAAGTCTCATCTACTTCAAAAACAAGCACTAGTTGTTAAATTTAGCGAACAAAGCGAGTGGAGTGCATGTTGCGAAGTGTAGCTAGGCGGGGTCTCATTACGCGCCGCCTGTCTGTCTGTCAGGTGCGAAAACTCAGCCTCATTTCGTTAATTGTATTCTGGTAATTGTTCTCATTATGCGCAGATTGTGAACTTTTAATGGGAGCACAAAGTCAACTGTTAGTTCATCGTTGATTAAAAAGTAAAATAAATTTGTAAATTCTATACACAACAACCGCCGTGGGGTGCCGGCAATAGAATGTTACCCCTCCTCTCATACCCGTGGATGCAGTAAAAGCCTGCTAAGGGATACCTCCGGAAGATGGGCAGCAGCGTCATTCCGTATATCAACATACCGTACTGCACTCGCCAGCCCGCTTGCCAAGCGTGGTGAGTATGGCAACTACCTCTCATGGAGATCATGAGGAAGGCTTGTATTCAGTAGTGGACGTTTTACGGCTGAAATGATGATACACAACAAGCGCGATGTAAAATAATAATTCCTTAAAAAATAAAAAAAGATATCTCAGCCGCAGGACTGCCGGCCACGTCCACGGCTGGACGCAGGCCTCCCTCTGCATCTCCAACATCGTGAAGGGGTTGTTGCCATACTGTGAGCGCAGAACGGAATGTTGATACACGGAAAAACGCAGCTTTCCATCTTCCGCAGGTATCCCTCAGCACATTCTCACTCCACTCGGGCAAGAGAGGCAAAGAAATATACTCAAAAAAAATACCAACTTGAAATCCTTGACTTGTTGCTGAAAACATACAAACCGCTATATGAACGCCTTTTATATTTGAGTATTTTTCTCGATAAAATTATGGATCCCATCATCAGAACTGGGTGTAAAAACAAACATTATATCTATGGTGAAACAAAAAACCCAACCGCAGTGTTAAATTCAAGGCATGAAACTATGCCTTAAGGTCCAGTGTCTAGCACAATTATTAACTTCCACATGATCCCGTATTGAGAATTGAGATTTAAAACCACCTAGGATCACCTCAAAAGCATGACCTACCATAAAAAAATAATTATTAAAATCCATTCATAATTGCCGGATTAATCGCTTAACAAACATAATTATTAAAATCCATTCATAATTGCCGGATTAATCGCTTAACAAACATACAAAAAAACACAATATACAACTCAACAAATAACAAACATACAAAAAAAATACAATCGAATTGAGAACTTCTATTTGAAGTCGATAAAAAACTCGGAGACTTTGTAAAAGGGTTATTGGACTTGAATGACAACAATGAAAGGATATTCCTGTTGCAGTTTTACAAAGATTGTCCACCTCCCATTGATAGCGCAGTGTCAGCGATCATTGTGCGGAGAACAATGGCCGCCGCCGCCGCCGCGCTGAGCGGAGGGCCGGCGACGTCGCCTGAAAGGAACCAATATCGTAGGCCTTCCATATCGACCGCTGCGACTTATTTGTAAGAGGAACTGATTGGAATATGCCTAGAAGCTTTATTTTACTACTGTCGGCTAGATTTTCTTTTCTATTCCTGTATATATATATAGCCCTGTCTGATAGCGAAGAGGTTGTACACAGACTGTGATTTTATAGGGTATTGGACGATAAAGCATGTATTCCTTGACCTTTTTATGATAGATTTTATGTGAACATTTTTATTTCGATATTATCAAAAACTGTCGTCGGGTGCGGGCAGTAGAATATCACATCTCCTCTTTTGCTCGTGGATGCAGTAAGAATCTGCTACGGGTTACCTCCGGAAAAAGGACCGCCGTGTCTTTCTATAATGCGCTCGCCAACCCGCCCGCTAAGCGTGGCGAGTATAACAACAACCCTCTCATGATCTTGGAAATCCATGATGCAATCCAAGTATTTCAATTAATGCCCCTAATCCCCTAATATTAGGAGATACTAGCTTAATGATCATTTCAGCCGTAGGACTGCTGTCCACGCCCACAGCTGGACATTTCACTCTGCACTGTTCGATACCCGCAACATCCTGGGGCTCGGAATAACCAATAGAATAAAAAAATGTTTAGATATCTTCAAGGAAAATACTACAAAAGTAATCGAAGTAGTAGAACCTACTTACTCACGTCACGGCAGTGTGTCAGTAGTTTTGTAGTGTTACGGGAATATATGGGCAGGCGCTATCAGCCCTTAGTATTAAGCCCTTTGTTGCACGTCCCAGATATCGCCGGGTGAAGCATGGCGCGTGAGCTGCGGACTTCGTGTTTTTACGAGCCTGAATCCTCGCGGCTATATTTACCTTTCCACTAAAAAATAATCGATTTACTTAGTCAAACAAGTTTATAAAATTTTTAATTATAAGTAACCTCCGACACTTTTCCTAGTTTAGGAGGTTACCAATTTTTTTTTGTTCGATTATTCATTCTATTTTTCACCCCCCCCCCCCCCCCCCTATATCTTGTTAACTACTTAACTGATTTTAATTAAACGGGTTGGTCTTGGACTGTCTGGAACTCAATTTGACTACATTTGATTTTTGCCTAGAGCTTAAAGTGACTACTAGAATAGAATAGAATAGAATAGAAATATATTTATTTGGTTTACAAAACAGCACAAGCATAGAACAAAAGGCAAAAAAGAAAAATAATAATAAATAACATAGTACCTAGCACCAAAAACAATAACATTGCAAGTACTAATTAATATTTAACAGATTGGGTAATTCTAGGTACATACGGCAAAGGATAACAATGAAAAAAAAAAAAAATAATAATAATAAAAATAACAACAAATCGAACATTTATACAAAGTTAAAACAAAACAAAAAGAAAAAACCATTGTAGGCAGTATGCTGCCGTATGCCCCAACCACAACAAGAAATATATTTATCTAAGTAAGTAGTGAAAGATGTGCTGCATTAAAACCAAAAGGGATGGATCTCAGCTTGTGTTCCTTCGCACCATAACACGAAAGAACGCTGATTTTCAGACCCCTCCTAAAAGGTAAGTGATGCCACGAGCAGTAGCCAGCGGTTTAGTAACTAATCGAAAAAATAAAACATAAATAATCAAACAATAACAAATACTTATAAAATATATAGGAATAAAGCATGCTAAAGCAATGGAACGTAAAATGTAAAGCGGAACGTAGAAAAATATACCAACTAATGTACTAAATTATCTGTGACCTAGAATAGATTTCCTCTTAAAATTGTTAAAAGAACTGTTTCCTTTTTTGTTAATTTTAGTCCAATAATTTGAACTTTCTAAAGATTACGAACTTGACACTGGCAGAATTGTGAAAAAGCCAAACACAAAAGCCAAAAAAATACGATAAGAAGAAGAAGATAGAAATGATACGCCATAATAATATTTTACCAGATATTGTAGCAACTAAGTTATAATATACAAAGGGTAGAATGGAGCGGTCAGTGAGCGCGCACGAGGATGGATAACCTTCTTTTCTTTTTGACTGACACATCATCAAAAGAAAGAACGTGCTATTTTTATAGTTTTCCTAGTGTTGAATGGAGACAAAAACTTGGTTGTCCTTCAACTCGGCTACGTACAAAATACCTAATTACTAGCGACAACAGGGAAGTAAGAATTATACAAAGAAGATGAAGTATATCAAGAAAAAGGAGTTTGGGGGTTGGTTGGTAAGTAGCAGTGATTTTATGGAATAGATTTTTGTCTGCGTAATAGTTCTTGCTTATATTTTCGCTTAAATGTTGTTAATGCTTTCAGGTCACGTACAGGAGGCGGCAAGGAGTTCCAGGACTTGGTGGCAGCAAACCGAAATGAGCCTCGAAAAGCTACGGATTTGTGCCTTGGCGTAAGGAACATGAGGTGAGAACATTCTCGTCTTGGGAAGCGGGAGTTATCTTTGGCCCAATTGAGCTTAGAGAAGAGGTAGTAAGGAGTTTTATTATGCGTTATACCGAAAAGCAAGGTTGCGAGATGCAGCTCCCTACGAGCTTTCATTTTCAACAAGTTGAAAGAATTCAAAAAAGGAGTAACATGATTGCGGGGGGCTATGTTAAAGCAAAAACGGGCGCAAGCGTTCTGCACACGCTGGATGAGTTGCTCAGTTCGAGATAGTAGGCAAGGACCATAAACAGTGTCGCAATAATTTAGACGAGAAAGAACCAAGGACTCACATAGAGTTATACGAACTTCCTCACATAGGTATGGACGTATTTTGTATAATAGTTTTAACCGGAAAAGAGATTGGCGAACAACTTCAGAGATGTGTTTTTCGAAACGTAGATGTGTGTCCATTGTGAGTCCCAGGTTCCTCGCCTCACTAACGCGTTCCACAGACTCACCATGCACTATTAAATCAATGTTTACATTAACAAGTTTGTGTAACGTAGTTCTGGTACCAAACACCATAAATTTTGATTTACGTGGGTTCAAGACAAGAGAATTAGAAGTGGACCAGTGATATATTTGTTCTAGGTCATCGTTTATTTTAATTACAGCGCCAGAACAGTCCGAGGGTAAGAAGGAAAAATAGAGCTGAAGATCATCAGCATAGAGATGATGACGACAGGAAGTCAACTTGTTGATAATGTCAGCACTATAGAGGACGAAGAGCAAGGGTCCTAAGACTGACCCCTGCGGTACTCCACGAGGTACCAGCCGTGGAGAAGATCTCAACGTATTTCCATTTGGGAGTTGGAGCTCAACACATTGGGATCGAGCCTCAAGGTAACTCGAGAACCATTTAACAGTATTAGGATCAAAACCATAGTAGGCCAGCTTAGACAGAAGAAGGGGAATATTTAAAGAGTCAAAGGCCCTGGAAAAATCAAGGAGGACCATAATGCTGCACATACCATCATCCTGGGCTGCAAGCAGGTCATCAACTACATCAAGAAGAGCCGTTGCAGTACTATGACCCCTGCGAAAACCAGACTGATGCCGGGGCAGAATCTGGTGGTCCTCAAGGAATTTGATCATCTGCATAGAGACCACCTTTTCCAGAACCTTTGATAGGCATGGCAGCAAGCTTATAGGTCTAAAATCAGCAAGAGTAGTGGGTTGATTGTTTTTGGGAATGGGTTTAATCACTGCTACTTTCCACATATCCGGGAAAATGCAACCATTTATTGACCCATTAATTATTTTAGTAATAGATGTAAGGGATTGTGGTAGAGTAAGAGCTAACATATCATTTGAAATCCCGTCAATACCTAATGCTTTTGTCTTAATACCCTGTATTACTTTAAGAACTGTAAACTCACTGACAGGTTGAAGTGAAAAAGTATGTGAACTATGGCGATGGAACTCAAAATAAGTAAGGTCAGAAATTTTTACTTGATTTGTACCAGGGACATTAAGGAAATGTAGGTTAATAGCATCAGGATCATTAAATTGTGGGGGTATTTCAGCATTCTGTTTTGCATTGGGGATGATATTGTTTTTTAAGTTCCTCCACAAGCGACTTGGGTTGCCAACACTATTATTTATCTTCTCGGTAAAAAAGGCACGTTTTTCACTTTCAATGGCAGCAGTGACAATATATTTCATGCTCTTATAACTGCTTTTAAGCCCTTCATTCTTACTACTCTTACACTTTTTGTGATAATTATCTCTAATGCTCATCATAGTCTTTATAGTGTTGGTTATCCAAGGGTGTGGTGGGCCCTTAAACTTTTTGGTTTTAATAGGAGAGTGGAGATCAAATAATGTGTTCACAAGGGAAGTAAAGCTGAAAACAAGATCATTCATGTTATTGCTATGGGGTAAAAGGGACCAATTAATAGAATTTAGATCACTCTGAAAAAGATTAAGTAATATATTTTTTAATGGTCTGTATGTGACTATACGAGGTAAAGGTTTGTCCTTCTTAATGTTAAACTCAACAACCAGCATGGCATGTCTCCCCAGATCTGGTGTATGCTTAGAAATCACATTGCGCACCCTTGTGTCAGTGCACACTATGTCAATAAGTGTATACTGGTTATGACTATTTAGATGTGTCGGTTGAGAAATTACTTGACTAAGTTTGAGAGAGTGAAGGAATTGCTGCAGCAGCGGCAACTTTCTGTTGTTTGGATTATGTACATCAATATTAAAATCACCTACTAGTATCAAATGATCACATTTAGGGAAAGATGTAGCGGAGTCTGTGATTGCATCCAGAAAAGAGGCAGTATCTTGCCAGGGAGCCCTGTAGCCGGTGCCAATAATCACTGCTTTGCCCAGCACAGACAGACGCAACCACATCTGTTCAACTGAGGTCACCACAGGGTGACGGCACATGCGGACATTGATGCCTCTTCTAACATAGAAGCCCACTCCTCCGCCTCTCCCAGATTTTATGCTAGAATGCCTTGGTTGATGCAAAAACCGATAATCCTTTAATGTAGGCGCTTTAGAGTCCTGTCCCTGCCCAATCCATGTCTCATTAATAGCAAGGATATCAGGGTTCAGCTCTTCCACTGCTACAGCAAATTCATCATGCCCTGTGTTGAGTGACCCAGCATTGAAGAGACCAACCTTTACATTTGTTAGAGGAAGTTTTGTAACTTATTAAGTATTTTATGCAATATCACAAAAATTAGCAAAGTTGATAAAATATTGTAAGTAAATGAACACAGTAGTAGTATGTAGAATTTGATATTTATTAATGTTATACTATATATGTTAATTAGTAAGTGGGGCAGTATGTGACAAGTTAGTTGGTCATAAAAATAAGATAGTGTTAGGCAAGTATGCAAAACAATATTATTGAATTTAATATTATGAGGATTAGATAAGTATAGCAGTAAATAAGATATTAATAAGGAAATATACAAAGCAATATTATGCATAGATAGACAGATTATAAGATGTTTTAATACAGCAACATCAGCCAGTACACACACATAATTAATAAAGTAACAAAAGGAGAGAATAATAATACTAACAGAAGCATGTAAGAAAGTTTTACATTGACAAGTAATTATATAAGTATCACAAAATAATAGTATATACCAATAAGCTATCCTTATAAGTTTATCTGTTACATGCATTGAGTAGCATATAAGTAGCTGATCATGATAGGTAATAATATCCAACAATTTTAATGATAAATTATTTATAAATGAGTAAGTAATTAAAAGCAAGAGTTGAATGCAATTAAATCTGTTATTTACCTGACAACAAATAACATGCATTAGAAGAGACCACAGATCCACTGTGTATATAGGTAAGTTACATAATAATACATTATATAATGCTAATGTTATATGAAATAAATTTACAACTTGTTTTTTCTTTTCAGGGAGGACAAACCGTGGTAGGACCAAAAACCCGGTCCAGGTCATCCTGACTACATAATCGATCTGTCACATGTTTAAGAACCACCGATGAAAAACTGGGTTTAAAAAAAACTGCTTGCAAATCGGTCCACTCGTTTAAGATCTACGGTGCCACAGACAGACACACAGACACACACACGCAGTTGCGAAGCGGGCGAAGGTCTGCCTGCTACGCAAAAGGTTGCGGGTTCGATTCCCGCCTCGGAACAAATGTCTGTACGATCTACAAATATTGAGGGTCTTCTGGATGTTTTTTATATACATATGTCTATAATACAAAATATCTATCTATGTAGTATATGAATGAATGAATGAATGGCTATTTATTTCTTACCTCTCACACAATTTTAGGTTATTTATATATATAGTCGTAGTACACACTAATGCTTACAATGTTATATTTCTAACCAGTTTTGTGAGAGGCGATAGGTTCGTAAAAACCTGTGGTGGCATGGCACCAGTGCTCCACTCCCGGACTGCGCTCGCCAACCCGCCTGCCAAGCGTGGTGAGTATGGCAACTGCCCCTCATGGAGATCTATGAGGGAGGCCGGTGTTCAGAAGTGGACGTTTTACGGCTGAAATGATGAATACCTTACAACAACATACAACAAATTACACACCCTAGATAAATGAGTGAGCGTATAAGCTGGTGTGGGTGGGTGAGAGAGTGAGTGAGTGAGTTTAGACAAAAGGAGGCCTAACTAAGTAGGAATGAGTGTGTGTAAGTGCGTAAGGAGTGAAACTTGTGGGTGAGTGGGGTAGATAATTTACTGTTCTGCGTTATGAGTAATTTTGAAAGTTGTTGTGAATGGATCAAGGGTTGTCAAGACATGGGAGTTTTCAAGACAAGGTTTTCTGTCTCCTGGTAGGTGAGAGTTTGGTCACATCCGTCTTATACCCAAACATATCAAACAGGTAAGGTTATGAGACCGTTTTATGTGAAAGGTTTCAGATGGACATACATAACGTTTTATGTATATCAGTCATCTAGTACCCATAGCACAAGCTCTGCTTAGCTTGGGGCTAGACGATGCTGTCTGAATTGTCCAGCATTATTTATTCATTTATTTAACCATGCACACGTAATTTGCCAGCTGGCCAACACAACCGTTAGTCCCAAGTATTTCTTGATCTAATATGTTTCAATCTTTACCTACTTTAGTATTTTAAATGTTAGTTTGTGTGCCAACCCGCCTGCCCAGTGTGGTGCCTATAGCAACAACCTCCTCATGATCTTGAAGATCCATGAGGGAGGCCTCTTTTCAGTAGTGGACGTTTCACGGCTGAATTGATGATGATGAAGCTACATTATCCGCAAGGTTATATTTTATCCCCGTATTCCCACGGGAACGGGAACTACGTGGGCGAAACCGCAAGACGCTGCTAGTCTTATTTATAAAGCCATAATATTATAAAGCCGAAAGTTTGTTTGTATGGAGGTTTGTTACCTCTTCACGCAAAAACTAGCGTAGGCATCGAACTGAAATTTTGCAAACGTATAGATGTTGACTAGGATTAACAAAAGGCTACTTCTTATCCGGGTACAACGCATGCAAAGCAGCGGGCACAAGCATAGTATTAAATAACGCTATAATGTATGTATAACGATGATGACATTAGCCGATGTTGATTCTTCCCCCTCTTCCCTCCCCTCTAACAAGGCATGTTGACGTCGCTCGTCAGATCGCCCCGACGACGGCTTTAACGACGTGTGAGTAATCGCCAATATCCCACCCGCTCGTCGCTCGTATCTCCTCCGCAAACTGAACCTTATCACCGGCGATAAAGTACTGATATGATTAAATTATGCCGTGGGAAGACTTGTTTAAATAAACATCAATACAGGGTGTGTTATAAAATGTGTAGGTACTAACCTAATAAAGCAAAAACCCATGAAATCAAGTCGTTTTGGATTCAAAAATATCTGGAATTCGTGTTATTTTTTTAGTTATTTTTATTAGTTGATGTGGTGTTAAAATGATCCTGAGTTCACAACGGGATTTGTTTATTTTTTTATTTTATATATAAAAAATATCTTTGTAATTTTAGGTATTTTGATGACTACCGTGTAATTAGCTGTTAAATTTAAAACTTTACTGGTTTTTTCTTAAAATAACGCAGTCCTGGAAAGTCTTATAACTAAGTTGTTGCTTGGAATGGTCAGAATCACCCCCATTTGGTTTTGTACACATATCATAATACGCCCTGTATAACGAGTATTGTGATCTTTACGACGTCGAAGTAACGCGGTGATGTCTCTCGCGATGATTAAACACGCGCCGCCCGCCCGCGCCGCGCCGCGCGTAAACAAACATGGGGGGAATGTTTTGTAAATTACAGTTCAAAAGATCTTAATTATGAAACGCGGCTGCGTGTATATTGCTTTCCCTTGTAACCTTCGTTAACCCTTGAATTACATTTTCATTATTAAAAAAATCTAATCAGGAAAAGATGGTTAAGTACGAGTTACGCGCTTGAAATAAAAGGCTGCAATGAATCTTTTACCTTTATGCTTCTACTCAACTTTGCATTTCTGTCCACGGATAAGTCTTTTTGTCCCAAAACTCGTCATTCAGTAACGGAAGAGTTTTATATACTACTTTTTATCCGCATGCGTTGCATGCATGCAAAGCGGCGGGCAGAAGTCATCTATAAAATACACAACTGCACATATTCAAGTAAGTGAAGAACCTAAATTACTCAGTTGAAACGTTCCTTAAACACAGAGGGAGTCATAAACAAGTAGGCTACCAGACATGGGCAGGACGCTATCGTTTCTCCAATATCTGTTTCAGGCCTGACCGGAGCCGCCGACCCCTGGCCGGGGTTGTAGATACGACTGGCTATAGCACTCGAGATGACCGATAGCGATGCTGAGATTAGGTTACAGATTACATATAGACGGTTTAACGCTGGCGATTTAGCCGTTTAATGCTCTCTCTGATTAATTTATTGAATTTCTTTACAAAATTTATTTAATTCCTATGTATGAATAAATGTAAAAACTGTTGGTTAACCATAATAAATAAATAAATAATCGACCGAGTTCCAATATCGTTATCCGACGACGGACAAAAATCCAAGATGTCAGTACCAGGATAATGGAACTAAAGTGGAATTGGACAGGACGCCTTGCAAGTCGTGGTGATGACAGGTGGAGCAAGGCATCAACAGAATGGTGGTTGAGGATGGGGCAAAGAAGTGTCGGGCGACCGGTGGCGAGGTGGGTCAACGACCTAGTACGCATCGCGGGGCGCCAATGGATACGACTCGACTGGCACGGAATCGTGGTGGATGGCACAAACTTAAGGAGGCTTATACCCAGCAGTGGGAGATATCGGGCTGTGGATGATGATGATGATGAATTACAATAACATTAAATTGTAATTCATCTTTTGTACAACATGGTTACAATAAACAACTTGACTTTGATTTTTGACTTTATTTACCAACTATAGCAAGGTTTAGTGTGAGAGTTTAATTGTGAACACATTAAACTTGTTCGTAATAAACATTTTAAAACATTCATCAACATCATTTCAGCTCGCTGGCACCCACTGCATAGGCTTTCTCTTAAATACCATTTTACCGGTCCCTTGCGATTTGTATCCAACGGTTTCCAACGGAACTAACAATGTCATAAATCATCGCACGTGTAGTATGCCCCTTAGTTTCAACCTGTCCCTTGGCCACCACTTAGTTACGGCTTTGCTCCATCTTCCATCATTCCTTCGAGCCAAGTGCCTCGCCCATCTCCATTTCAACCTGGCTATCCTCGTACGCACGTCTACAACCTCATACGACGTCATATTGCAAATTTGGGTAGGTACGTGGTCTAGCAGGGAAATTCCGAGTACCTATGATGCGCTCCATTGCCCTTTGAGTTACCCGGATTTTATAGTTTCCTTTAGAAGAAGCCATGTCTCCGAAGCATAAAGTGAGTATGGGTAAGGCACATTGGTTAAACACTTCGGTTTTCGGGCATTGTGGGATTCTTGATTTGATTAAAAGTAATAGGTACGCATAAATTTGAGGAAGACATTTATTTCAGAATAGTGTGGCCGCTTTAAATGCGGTTTTCAGTTAAATGTTTACGATTCATCAGCTATAGTATAAGTGCCGTTTCGTTTAAATGCCGTAGGGTTCCGGCAGTAGAATGTTACCCCTCCTCTAATGCCCGTGGATGCAGTAAGAAGCTGCTAAGGGATACCTCCGCAAGATGGACAACAACGTCTTGCCATGTAACAACATCCCGTACTGCGCTCACCAACCCGCCTGCCAAGCGTGCTGAGTATGGCAACTACCCCTCTTGGAGATCCATGAGGGAGGCCTGTGTTCAGTGGTGGACGTTTTACGGCTGATCTTGATCTTTTTTAAGTGATATTCCGGTCGCGTGTAGTCCCGAGACAAGAAGGTATCCAATCAGTGTACTCGTATCTGCCCGCGGCCAGCGACGCGCGACGCAGCACAGATCGAACCGCTGCTTTCACTCAACAAATACTTGCTTTCCAGATGAATGTCCTACCCTCTTCGGGATCTATTTATTCTTATCATCAAGAAAGGATTTGTAAATGATTTGTACCCATTGTGCGTTCTAAATAGATACCAAACCCATATTGACAGGTTTAAGATAATTACATCTTTTACCAGGGAAATACCAAAGTAGGGAAATTAACATTATACCATATTATGGATCGATTGTCGAGGGATGAAATGAGTAATGTAGCAGTGAGTGTCTAGTTGACACCTGATAAAGGAGAATAGAGGAAATAAATTAGAAGTAAAAAAATCTTTATCAAACAAGCTTTTATTTAAACGTACCAAAAATAATAAAATAAACATTTTCCATTAAAGTTTAATGTCAACTTAAAACGTCTTTACACAATTTATATGATAAAAAGCTTGTCGTTACGTTTAAATAAAAGCTTGTTTGTAATTTTTTTTTATTTTTAATTTACTTTTTACTTTTAAGTTATCACTTAACAGTTGGTTTCTTGTCTGTTCATCTCATGCCCGCCATGTTGGATTTAGAGTGATGTCATATAAGTTTTCGAGTAACTCTCAGCAAGCCCTTATAATTGATATCCTAAAATAACTAGTCCGCCATCTTGGGTATTTTGCCATATTGGATTTAGAGTGACGTTATTTCATTTTACGAATTAGTTCGCTATCTTTAGTATACCGCCATGTTGGATTTAAAGTGATGTCATTTAATTTTTCGAGTAACTCTCAGCAAGGCCTTTCATTTGATACCCTATATTGTAAGAGTGCATTAAGAATAACTAGCCCGCCATCTTGAGTATACCGCCATGTTCGATTTAGAGTGATGTCATTTAATTTTTCGAGTAACTCTCAGCAAGGCTTTTTATTAAGTGTGCATTAAGAATAACTAGTCCGCCATCTTGGGTGTTCCGCCATGTTGGATTCAGAGTATCGTCATTTTATTTTTTGAGTTATTCTCAGCAAGCTCTTTTATTTGATACCCATATTATAATATTCTAGATATATGTACATTAAAAAAAAGTAGTCCGCCATCTTGGGTGTTCCGCCATGTTGGATTCAGAGTGACGGCACATAGCTGCCCATGCATTGTCATCCAAAGAAAACATGTATACAAAATTTCAGCTCAATTAGTTGAAGATATCTGCTTCAAAATTTAGTTGCAAGATTCCGCGAAAAACATAGTTACATACATACATATGTACATACAGGGCAAGCTAAATGAAAGCTTTTAAAAAATATGATGTGCCAACCCTTCTTTGGGTTGTCATACCAAAATTATGAGCAGGAGAACGATAATGATTAAAATCGGTCTAAGACCTTCAAAAGAGGAGTTCTCATGAGATGCTAGATTTCAAAGAAAGAGAATATTGTACTGGTACTTATTTGCAGTGTAGAAGCTATGGCTGCTATGGCCCTGAAATGATACGAGAACATGTTCGTCCTCTGAAACTCCGCACTGCCGCCGTCGACAAGCGCCCCCGGGGGACCGCTGCGAAGCCTTCGATAATTTTATATCTGTTCTTTATGGCCGGGATAAAACGAATGTCGCGTGCCGCGTTGATAGAAACACAGACATGGATAAATTGTCGAGCAGCCGTGAGATAGTTACACCTTTAAACGGAAGGTCACGACCTTCTTTTTACGAGCACGTGCAGGCTAATGTTTCAAGAACCGCTGAACCCTTTCACGTGAATTTGTGAAATTAAGATAAAGGTGAACTTAAATGTAACTTTTGCTTATCTTAACGAATTAGCTCCCCAAGAAAATGTCATTATGTTGATGTTACTTCTTGAGTAAAAACTACGAGAATTTGAAATGCACTAGAAAGGCAATGAAAATTACAGTTCTGGTAGTAAAAAACATTATGGGAAGATCCTCAGGGTTAAGTACGCCTAAATGAGCTCTAATGAGCTTTGACTAAGCTTATTAGGTTCCAAGAACTAGTAAATTAGCCATCTGATATAGATGATACAAACAACATCAGTAACTGGCATTCTTGGTGCACGCTATAGTGCGTAGGACGCTGTGTATTTGGGTTGCAACGAGACCTATACCATCTTCTCAGCATAAGAAAATACGTGGGAAGCTTACTATACCGTGAGGATCTTCCCATTATATTTTTTACTGCTAGAACTGTTAGTTATAACCAAATTAATAAAGGTTTTGCATAAATTATAATGTATAGTGTGCACTGAAGCAACGTACAAGGCGTCTACGACAGACAACAGCTGTACGGAATGTTATGAAGGAGTGTTGTGGGGGGCTCGCCCGAGTCCGCCTGTTTGTCCGTCGCATGAACCCCGCTCGCTGCCGGCTACGGCGGACCACTCGCAGCCTTCCCGTTGCACACTACTAACGTCTATATTCTATCACCAATAAATAATTTGCCTTTTAATAATTAACATTTGAAACATATCTTCTTTACAAATATTTTTTCTTTTTGTGTTTTTCTTTTTTTTCCTTCTTGTATGTTTATATTATCTTTCTTGTAAAATTTCTTTATTTATCTTAACGCACAAATAAAACATGATAAGTACACTGCAATTTCAGTCGTATCAGAATTAAATTGCCTGATTTTATGTATTATAACGACTTTCATATATTTCTATATTACTTTATTACAAATATTTCTAATTCTAACTTTACGTAAGCAGAACCATTAGTTATTTGAAAAACGGCTTTAATGGGCGTTAATAATCATTTATTATCACTATTTAGTCTCCACTGTCCCACTGCAGGGCAAAGGTCTCACTTCCCTTCTTCCACTCTTCGCGATAGTTAATAGTCTTACGATCTAAAATTATACCCACATAACATTCTTATACAGAAAGCCACAGAATTTATCTTTCTTACACGAATTATAGTTTATTGATATGAACGTTGGGATTAATTTAATTATTTTACACACAAGATCCTCGCATTGAATAGACGTTAGATAAAACTATCACCAATTACTGTAAGTGCAGCATCATCCCAGCCGTGGGCCTGCTGTCCACGCCCACTGCTGGCCTCCCTTACTGGTCTCGAAGATCACCAGGGGGTTGTTGCCGTACTCGCCACGCTTGGCAGCCAGATTGGCGAGCGCAGAAGAGGATGTTGATACACATAAAAACGCTGCTCATCAGCATCTTCCGGAAATATCTCTTGGCAGATTTTTACAGCATCTACGGACAACATTCTATAGCCGGAGCCCCAGGGGCCCTAGTACAGACATTTAACTAATTACGAATGAGACAACAAAAGAAATGAAACAATAAAAAGTCTGTTAATACTTTTGTTAGACCTAACATTGTGTAGTTATTTTTCTGTAAGAGGGTTACCCCCATTATATCCTTCATGTACTTAGTTAGTTAATGGAAGGGCTGGGTCGGGGTTGAATGCGGCGTGGTTCACGGGAGCTCAAACACAAATACTGACGGAGCGCCGAGGGGCTGGTGCCTCCTCGCTCGCCAAGGGCGTGCAGCAGCGCGATTATAATATTTTACAAACTTACAGTGTAGTTATTTGATGTGGACAAAAAAGTAATAAGTTGAATATCTTAATAAACAACAAATATGTTGTAACAACTAACATTACCTAATGAGCGCTTAAAAACACTCAAAACAAATTGGCACGTGTATCTCTACAACGCACCTTCAGAAGAAATCGGCTCCCCGTTCGTCACGGTGTAGGTGCACTAGAAACAACGAAGGCGCAGAGGTGATTGCCCAGAGGTAGTTGTAGTATTTTTGAGTATTTTCAAGCGCTCGTAAAATACAGGTTAGCGGGTTTGTACCATAAATTTTTGTTCATTTAGATATTATAATGAATTTCCGCAGAATCACGCCTAAACCAATTATTTTTTTGTAATAAATTTTGTTTTCACGGATCCAAATAAATCACCTAAACTTATTCGTAACCTGAGCGGTTACTCAGGTTACTCACGAGGGGACTTAATTACTTGGCACAGGTGGATAAAAGCGCACGTACAGCGTCAGCAACTATCAATTCATGCTGTACGGGACGTTTCAATACCAGAAACATTGTAATAGTATTTGGCTTGCTCAGCACTTAGATCACTTACTATCCTCAGCTAAGTTACTCATATTCAGAGAAATAATAATGTCAGCACGTGGATTAAAAACAAATTAAGAAAATTCCTTATTGCACAAAAATCATGAATGTGCGAACTACAGGCGAACTTAATGCAATTTGGAATTTTCTTCCAGCTAGCCTTTGTGAAATTCAGAGTTTTGTGGTGGTGCAAAAATAAAAAGTGAATCATTTGAGTAGGTAATAGAAAAAACTGACACTACTAACTACACAAATTAAAAAAGTTACATTATTATTGTACACTGTACTGTCCTACTGCAGGGGAAACGGCAAAAAGGTACATCTCAGTAATATTAAAAAAACCGAAAGTTTGTTTGTAACGAGGTTTGTTACCTCTTCACGCAAAAACTAGGCTACATATTGAGCTCAAATTTTGTAAACGTATAGATGTTGACTAGGATTAACACATAGGCTACTATTTATCCGGTTACAACGCATGCGAAGCGGCGGAAACAAGCTAGTTTCAGATATACAAACACAACGGTTAAATCTACCTGGCTCATCTACGATTGTTTTATTGCTGATTGTTCAGTAAGAGCTATGAATCAGACAAAACTATTCAAAAGTTTCCAGCGATAACCATTCCATTTATCAAAAGTTTGTTTCCAATAGTTTTCCAAAGCTTCGCCGATCATGCAAACTCGAACTAACCGTTATTGGTCTATGTGCATTTTGTGATCGACTGTCTGCGGTTCTAAGCCGAGCGGCGGAGGGGAGGGGGCGCAAGGAAGGGGTCTGCGGCTTTGTCTGTGCCTGTGCGTCATTTCACGCGCTTTCGAACGCAGAGTGCGCTTATTGCTTTTATGTCAACTCCGAGTCGAGAACGCTCCAGTTTTGGGGCAATGACGTTTTAAAAACGTTTTCGAGTTTCCCCTTTTCATGTTTGTGCAAGGGGACAGAAATTCTAGACTGGCTTATGAAGGGGATGTTTCTAAGCTTACGTTAACCTTAACAGAGCTGAGATGTCACATATTTGCTCTTAGTTACAGAGACTGTGTTGCTGACCCATTTATGGACTGCTTTGTATTCACTGCTTACTGGCAATCGTCTATGTCTATAGCCGACTTTATATTTGCTGGGAATAAGACATAAAGAAAGGATATAATAAACCATATCTTTAAGTGACTCTACTTCTAATCATAAAATAAGATAAGATAAGAGATAAGAAGCCTTTTTATTCCAAAAACTTACAAAACATTTAATAGGTTTCATGTCGATTATTGAAACATGCATAAATATAATAGATTAATTATTATTATTAAATAAGAGATCCATGAGGGAGGCCTGTGTTCAGTAGTGGACGTTTTACCGCTGAAACGAATGAATTAATAAATTAAATTGTATTTCAAATCACATAATTATTTTACTTTAAGTTTTAATGATTCTTGGATGTCCATTTCTGGACGAAGGCCTCCTCCATCTCCCTCCGCTGTGTCCTGTCCACTTCTCACTATATAACCTTAAAATTGCCTCACGCAGCGACCTTGCAGTAAAGTTGAATGTCATGTGTAGTTAGGGACAAGCCAGTCAGCAAGTCGGCTTTAGCAGCGTGTAGGTGACGGCGTGTTGGGCCGCGAGCATTTATTTCTGAGACGTCACCGCTACGGCGTAGCACTGTGCTACGAAGGCGCCCACATTGACCGAACCACAAGCTTGGTATGATATCATGAGTGAATGTAACAAACAAGTGTGATACGAGTACGTACGTGCTCATATATTTCTACTTTTACGATATCTCCGTTAAGTCCGTCTCCGTAAGTAATATAATCTCAGAAACAAAATAAAATTACAGTTACCTAATACACGCACAAATTATGGTAAAAAAACCATACTATTAGAAGGTGCTCAGTTATTTAATAATTTGCCAAACAATATAAAAGAATGTCATAGTATAAACACCTATAAAAATAAACTTAAAGCATATGTTCACACAATGTAATCTAAACAAAGGGAAAGAGAAAAAAAATTAGAAGTAACAAAGAAGTATTAACAAGCAGTCATAATTTTCAATATATTTTTTTTTTCTTTTAGCGATTATGGTCATCAGCTATGGTATCTTTTGTCGCGCTTGCGTCTGTTGTGTTACAAGATATTGTAGGATCTTTAGCATTGTTTAAGATTTATTTGTTTAGTTAGGTACATTAAGTTATAATTAAAAACGATTATAAATAATACCAGGCACCAGAGGTTTTGTAAGGAATAGTTTTAAAACTTAGATTAAGTAATTTCATGTATCTCATTTTAAGTGAAACATTTGTGTTCTTATGAGAATAAAAATCTTTAAACCTAAGTCGCCGCTACTGCGTAGCATTGTGCTACGAGCACGGGCCCACTCTTACCGGACTACAAGCTTAGTATGATTCGCATGAATGAATGTAACAAACGTATATAAAACGAGTAAAATAAAGATAAAGATAAAGAAACGTTTATTTTGTCACATTTTTACAATCAAATAAAAAAAATCATCAATTTGGTTTTAAAACTAGTGACACTACATCTATAACGATAGAGTTTCCTGCAGTCAACTTTCTGTTCTAGTTATGTGATTTCGTAACTTTTCAAACCAATCTTTTTTTGCAATATTTCAGTGCCTACAAAGAATGTTATGAGCTGTAACAATTTTTTTTCACTTTTCTCCGTGTTGTTTAGTTTAAAACCTACTTTAATGGAGTAAGTCTTTATGTATTTCTTTGTTGAGGCTTTATTTTTACCTGATCAACTAATAGCCGGAAGCCGTAGAGCAGTAAAATGTTGCCTTTCCTCTCTTGTCCATGGATGATGTACGAATCTGCCACGAACGGGCAGCAGCGTCTTTCCGTGTATCAACATACCGGACTGCGCTCGCCAACCCGCCTGGCAAGTGTGATGAGTATGGCAAAACCCCTCATTGTCAGTACTTTCAGATCCATGAAGGACTCACTCATGGATCCATGGGTCTATGCCCAGTTATGATAATGATGAATATAATATTAACAATAACGCGGGTTGAATTCTTGTCATGCATTCATATAAACAACAAAGTTCTGCATCGCTAAAAGGCCTCAACCATATATACTACAAGTACTCTACAATAAACCCTTCACCCAAAACTTCGCGCACGCTCACAAAGCGGGGTCCAGAGAGGCCCACACCATGCGACTTGCAAATGCTTCACATTTTTGAAACAATTGAGTAAGAGCGACAAACGAGGGTTCATTTCCCGGCGCGCTCTAACGGCTTCATCATTGTGCGCGGCGCGGAGAACATTATTGTTGTCTGTTTATTGAAAACGGTTTGTTGACACTTTTGTTCAGTTACAAGTCAAAGTCAAAAAGTGATTATTCAACAGAGCAAAAATCAACATAGAATATTCAATATATAAAAAAATAACATACATAACTGAATAAAGCACATAATTAAATTCGTTCGTTTGATATATTTTTTCCAGGTGAGGAAAAGAAACCAAAAAGAAACGATAGTTTTAAGGTTCAGATAGACATCCCATTTATATTATCAATTCGAAAGTTTGATGTATGGATGGATGTTTGTAACATCTTTAAAAAACTATAGAACAGATAATGCTGAAGCTTTCACATCATGTAGACGTTGACCAGGATTACTACCTATTTTTCTTTTATCCACGTGTGCAAAGCTGAGGGCTGTAGCTAGTTGTAAATAAAATAATTCTGAACATTACTTACGGAGCTATCACCTCCAAGGTAAGCGCAGCTTGTGTTTGTATCAGTGCTATTGAATGGTCGCAAAAGTATTTTTAAAATAAATAATTCTATCATCGAGTGATGCCAAGCTACATGACCTACTACGTTGTAATAGAGAAGGATTTTACACTTAAAAGCAGCCAGAGGCATAACGATAGTTGATATTAAAATAATGATAATGTAAGCACTTTTGTTTCTCATTATAAGTAAACAATTGTTTTTATGAGAATAAATGTATATAAACCGAAAAGCTGACCAGTGCAGTTTTCTCCGCATAAAGGTAAAACAAACATCCTTTAAACCATAATCAAAACCTTCAATTTCATGTTCTTCTAAGACATTATTTCGTGTCACTTTTCTCTTGCTTTCGCTTCTCAACCTAATAATGCACCTTTATATAGCGAACTTCCATGTTCTCAAAACAGATTCGGTCTAGTGACGATCCAGGTCAAGCAGCATGAGCGGAGGGACGTCATCGCGATAATGGCATCTCGTCATGCAGTACTGGCACAGTGCAGCACAATGCGGGGCAGTCGTTAGCGAGAGCCGCCCGTGACACACTTACGACTGCGCTAGTAGCGGGGATACCACGTGCAGAAAACAAACTTTAAAGAAATATCATCATCATATCATTTGAGTCGTAGAACTTTTGGTGAAGAGTTCATCCGGGGAAGCACTACCACCATACCTTTTACTACCGCCATGCCGTAATGTCTGCATTACTATGTTCCGGTTTGCAGGGTAATTAAGGACACATGAGCCCTTACAACTCTGTCTCAGGTTAACGGGCGCAATGCAGCGTTGGTCATGTGGTTTGTGAACGCGATGACCGTGGTATTGCAGCTGTTATAGGTAGAGATTGCCGCTTAACATCAGGTGGGCCTTTGGCTTGTCTCGTCATTTAGAAGTATAAAAAAAGACATTATTTCACCCCTCTTGCACTCACTGTCGGGTATAAGCCTCCATTTCAATGCGCCATTCATTCCGGTCCCTTGCGATTTGTCCTCGAACTTGACCACTGGTATCCAATGGAACTTACAATGTCATTAGACCATTGAGCGGGAGGTCTGCATCTTTTTAGTACTGTGTTGACTTCTAATTGAAAAGCCAATAAACAGTATTTATGAATAATCACCACGATTTGAGTATTTTTGAGTTTAGTAAATATCCCGTGAATAATGTGTTTAGTGTTCACTACCATTTTAGATTCATTATTACAAACGCCAATGTTTGTGAAAATATGAAAATGAGAATAGTGCCAATTTGAAGATGTTCGTTTATTTTTATTTATTTGTTAAGAAATCATGTTAATCATATAAAAAATTTCACTAAGACATTCATACGGACACAGTTTAATATATTAAAATGTTAAACCAATAACAGGCACACACAACATTGAGTTCGTGATCCCTAAACTCTTAACCTACTTGAAAGATGCCTACTTAGGGAAAAGCCTGGATTATCTTTGTGTCAGTCTAGAATTTTTATCAGGATTCAAAGCGTGCAATGCTGCCACAAGTTGCTAAGCGGATCTCCTCTCTGACATTCTGATAATAGGTCCGTTCAGGTATTTCACTATACAGAAGTTAACAGTAAAGACACGAAAACCACAACACTTACACTCTTAATTTACTTACAGTAACAAAAGATTTAATTTAATATAATTATAAGCTCAATCTCTTACCATAGTTGTTTTTGTCTATCTAATAAATGTTTTACGTCTTTCTTTCTTCACACTTAACAATATATATAAATAACCCATCGTGAAATATGTCGACCTGCTGGAACTCATGCACGAGTTTATGTGTGCTTGTGCTCTAGTCGGCGCATTGCTTGCATGTTGGATTCGGGAAGCGGAAAGAAATAAAATATTGAACTCTCATATTTTTAAGTTAAAGAGTTAGACTTCTGGTTGTTCCCTCATCCACGATGAACATTCACAAACGGAGCGGGCAATCTGCATCGAGGTCGGCGAGCAAGTCAACTCTCACCTCGCCTGAAGTTTTCTTGACACAGAACTTTTGGCAACATGACTGTGTATGCATAAATTCTTATCCATTGTTAAACGTACAAGCCTTCAAAATGAAATATTTTTATGTTAGCAACTTTCTACTACTAGCAACATACTATACGTGCTGCAAACCGCAGGTAATCTCCTAATTAGGCGACTCTCCTAATGTTGCATATCTATATAGGTTATATTAAGACCTCTGTGGCGCAGCGGGCAAAGGTCCACCAAGGTTGTGGGTTCGATTCCCGCGTCGGAACAAAGTGTGAATTTTCCAGCATTATTTGTTTATTTATTTATTATTTTTTGTGTTAAGGCTTTTGCACGTGTTTTTATGTGATATTAAAAAATCTACTGTTTGATATTATTCTAATCAAGTGACGGCAGTTTGGTGTGCAACATTTATATACTCGGTGCACCTAAGTTAAAGTAAACAATTGTCGAACACACTTATGGCCAAATTATGCTGAGTATGTTTTTTTGTCTTCAATCAGTGTTACCAGTTACCAGTAATGACATAACAGGAACCGAGACGTGGTCCTTCACTATTGGTCTCATGAATAACCTCAGAATCGCTCAACGAGCTATGGAGAGGGCTATGCTCGGGGCTTTTCTACGGGATCGAACCAAAAATAAAGAACTCGGTTCACTGACATAGCCAGACGGATTAGCACGTTGAAGTGGCAATGGGCAGACCACCATAAAGCGCGCAGAACGAATGGCCGATTGGGTCGCAAAGTTCTTGAATGGAGGCCACGGACCGGCAAGCGCAGCGTAGGACGTCCACCTACACAAGATGGGCAGACGCTTTCAACCGCAGTACTTGGAGATCAATGAGGCCTTTGTCCAGCAGTTGACGTCCTGCGGCTGATAATATGTTGATAATGATTTTTTATATACAACTTAGGATCATCTTCACACCACACCAACAAGTAAATTTGTTAAAAAAAAACGATTTTTCCCGCTTAAACGTCTTGTTTTCATGAACCCTTCCTTTTGGGTTAGTACACATGATATAATAGAGGCTGTAGAGGTGCACATGTTATAATACAGGAAACCCGTGGCTTAGTCAGCTTCAGACGTATTGACCTGTTCCTTCCTCTGACTAATAGTCGACTAAGCTGGAAGGATAGGTGCTGGGCAAACTTAATCCATCTAACAATTTCCCAGGCACTGCAGCGTCCTGTACAGCATTATTACCAGTTTCTGACGCTGTATAAATCATCTATTATATAAATATTTATATTTATATGTTATGTATATAATTATGTATGTATAGTCGTTGAATATAGGTTTAATATAATTTATTCTCAACAAGACAAAAGTCACTCACATGAGAAATATACCAACTTAGTCTAATTTACAGTTCGTCGCTCAAGTAGAAAATGCCTTTAAGTACCTATCTAACGCATATTTTGTTTATTTAACTATATACTATTTAATAAATACTTAAAATATGTTCGGCTAACTTGCGTATGTATGCGTTAAATAAGTGTACATTTTTTATTTCAGAGGGTAGTTTGTTATATATTTGTGCGCCTTCAAACGTTATAATCTTTTTACCGTAGTTTGTTCTAGTCCTAGGCAACGCAAGATAGCTGGTGCGTCGCATACTTCGTTTGGTTGGATTGAGTTTTTTTGAAAAAGTTATGTTGGTGTGAATAGTTTTATTGATAATTTTGTGGACAAGAATGCATGTATTGTAAATGTATAATTGTTTTAAATTCATAATTTTAGTTTCACGATATATTTTTGAAGTAGATGTAAGATAGTGATAATTAAACAGTATTTTTATGATTTTATTTTGAAGGACTTGTAGTTTTTCTATTTTGGTTTTTACGGCACTTCCTCATTATTCTATTAAATAGAGTAAATGCGGTTTGACTAGACAATTATAGATTGTGTAGCGTATTTGTCGTGGGATACAGTTAACAACGTTGCGAAGTGATCCAGTTAGCGAAGAAAGTTTATTTTTTACATGTTTTATGTGAGTTTTCCAAGACATATCGTTATCCATGTACAATCCTAAATATTTTTAACTTTTTTTTTCCATTATGATTGTATTGTTAATGTTAAGTGGGTCAAACGGATGGATATGTTTATTTTTTGCTTTAAAAATGGTATAAGAGGTTTTAGAGGTGTTGATAGTTAAAAGATTGTGTTGGAGCCAGGAAGACAGAATGTTTAAATCTTCTTGAGCACTTGCTATAATATCATTGATTGATGTACCGAAGTAAAAGAGACAGGTGTCATCTGCATATAATGTTATTTCACCTTTTAATCCTATCTGGTGCATGTTGTTTATATAAATTAGAAATAGAAGTGGTCCTAATATTGATCCCTGGGGAACTCCATAAGTTATGGGTGCTGGTTTACTTTGTGTGTTATCGATTTTCACAACTTGGGATCTGTTGGATAGATACGACTCGAGCATTCTCAAAGCATTGTTTTTGATACCAAGCCGCTCCAGTTTCTTTAATAGTAATTTATGGCTAACTGTATCAAACGCCTTTTTAAAATCAATAAATAT
This sequence comes from Pasiphila rectangulata, assembly GCA_963082625.1. Taxonomy (NCBI): domain Eukaryota; kingdom Metazoa; phylum Arthropoda; class Insecta; order Lepidoptera; family Geometridae; genus Pasiphila; species Pasiphila rectangulata. The sequence continues at coordinate 21,916,782 of OY720243.1, forward strand.
GCCTAGAACAAAGTTTTTCCTGTCTATATTTGAATTTATTTTAGTTACTAGGTCAATGGTTGCAGCTAGAGTGTTACTTTTAGGGCGGAAGCCGAATTGTTGTTTATATATTATGTTATTTGTATTTAAATATTTTTCAAGTCTAATGTGAATAATTTTTTCTAAGATTTTTGAAAGAGTAGGCAAGATTGAAATTGGTCGGTAATTACCAGGGTCGGTTTTGTCGCCAGATTTGTAGATTGGTGTTATTTTAGCAATTTTTAGTGAGGCCGGGAAAGTTACATCGATTAATAGTTTATTAAAACAATTAGTGAGGTTAGTGAGTATAATGTTTTTATACATTTTATGATTTTGGTATTCATTCCATCCAGACCAGTGCTTGTGTTAGGATCAAGATTATCTATTATTTTGCTAATTTCATCAGATGAACAAGGATCAAAATAAGTAAGTTCAGTTTCTGTGAAGGGTTGTGGTAAGGCTTGTAAGTAATTTTTGTGATAAAATGAGGGTATCTGTTCCGCTAATGTTAAACCTACTGTGGAAAAGTACTGGTTAAATGCTTCTGACATGTCCTGTGCATTAGTAACATGTTTAGATCCAGTAATCAACTTTGACGGTATGTAATTTTGTTTAATCTTGTTGTTTGCTAAATTGTTTATGTGTTTCTACATTTTTTTAGGTTTATTTGTACACTTTGTAAATTCTTTGTAATGATATGTATTTTTTGTGTTCATTATAAGTTTGGCAGTATAATCCCTTCTAGCTTTGAAGTCGAATTTTAGTGTTTTATTTTCTGGATTTTTCTTTAGTTGTGCCCATAGTGTGTTACGTTGGTTGATTTCGGAGATGATATTATTATTAACCCATTCCTTCTGTGGGGTGTTGATAAGTTTGGTTTTAGTTATTTTATTGTTGTTTATGTGTTGTATGATTGTGTTTTCTAAAAGTTTGTAGTTAGTGGTGTTGTCTGATGTGTTAATTTTATCGTTTTCTACTGATGTGTACAACTTTGCGTAGTCTATTGCTTCGTATTGTGTTCTAATTTTTGGAGTAGGCTTAAATTTTTTAATTTCAAAGTAAATCTGATTATGATCGGATAGAGAAGAACTAACAATAGATACGTGAAAATTGACATTTTTGAAATTTGTGCTGATGTGATCTATGATAGATTTTTTTGTTATCTAGAATAGATGTTAAGGCCTTACGATACTGCTGTACTGCAGGCTGTAGACGTGAGGGTGCGGTACCTTCATGTGCTGCAGCTGTGAGGAGACGTCGGCGCGCGCGGAGGCCTCGCCGTCCACCGGGAATGAGCCCAGGTACTGCAACAAATACACAACATATTCATTCATTCGTTTTAGATTTTATTTATTTATATATTTATTAAATGAACATGTACTCTAATCTTGCAAGCGAAGGTAGCCCAATGCAAAAGAGTACCTGTAGTCTTAACATTATTAAAAAAAACCTTTAAACTTTACATACAATTGCACATTTATAAAACATTATTACGTAGAATTAGTCGAAACTTATCATATTTTTTCAATTAAATATGGCTTAGTGCTAAAATTATTTTTTATTTCTTTAATGCCGACAAACTAATTCCTCTAGGCTCAAGACTCTTGACAGGAACATTTATTTGTAAAAATGTGTACGTACGTTTGCATTCCTACTGCGATAAGTTTTAATCATAAACGCTATTCTAAAGCAAACCTGGGCATTGGTAACTGCGTCAAAGTTTAATTTTAATTTAAAGCTATTGCAGAAACTATCGGTCTCAATGTAATTTTTGTTTATACGACCTGTTCCGAAAAAAAATATTAACTATTGGTTTGTTGGATGCAGTTGGCGCAGGGTCGAAAAGAATAGCGTGACAAAGAGGAGGCCTATACCCAGCAGTGGGTGAACGTTTGCTGATAGATAGATAGATTGGTTTGTTACTAGGTGTTGCACACATGATTTCTTTCCACGACCCCTGGGGAATCGCGGGAACCGCGCACCTACTCCCAGGGGAATGCTTGCACCTCCTATTCCCCAGGGTAGTTGCGGTAGATGGGGTAGTGAGTAGGGTAGTGCACAATGGCACTCGATAGCGATAGTAATTAGCGATCGGTACTGCGGCGGTGTGCACTTGTAGAGTGATGTGCTACACATACTATTTACTTTTATTACGCACTTGTTATAAAATTTAAGAAGCTGCTTAAATATGTTTAACAAAATTTAAAATTATTGACTTTTTTTAAATCTATATAATATAAAATAAAGTCGTGTCGGCTGAACCGATTTGGCTGAAAATTGGTGGGAAGGTAGCTCAGAACCAGGAAACGCACATAGGCTACTTTTCGTTGCGTAATTTAAATCAGAAGGGGAATTCCAATAGGAGATGAAAGTTTAAGAATTTTCTCTTTACTTTGCCTCGCAAAAGCGATACAGTTATCTTGGCCCATCACTAGAGTGAATAGCTAGCTAATGCCAGTATTGTCGAGGGTTGTAATTACCGCCAGTTGTTCATTAATGTGGTCGGCCTCTCCCAGCCGCGACCCTGGCTGTGGAAGAAACGACAGCTGGCAAACATCGGGCGATCTGATGCTGAACCACTAAACAAAAAGCAAGTAGCAAGTTTGATATTTTTAGAGTGTTAAATCACATTTCATCATCATCATTATTATCACAGCCATAGGAAATCCACTGCTGGACAAAGGCCTCCCTTATAGGATTAGTAAAATTTTATGTATTTTTTTAAACACAATATTATGTAATGTAAAGTAACAAAATATCGAAAATACACTAAGATGTTTACTTCCTTGATCACGAAACTCTAAAATTTCAATAACAACGCTGTTGTCAAAGTTCTGCCTACATCATAAAACATTGTGCTCGGTTCATCTTAATGAATGCTGCAGCTGCGCTGACTGTTTTATTACCCTGTCGCGGACTCGTGCCGGTGCGGGTCGCGGAACGACGCGACGGTGTGTCGCGCGACATAAGATTGCGACATGCGGCAGCTTGTCGTTCGCAAGCTTGTCACACCGCTACCGCTTATATGATTTGTGGCAAAACAACGCTTGAAACGTAAATTTAAAGGACCAGAGAACGCGTTCTGTGCTGCCTTAAGCGGTGTGAGGCCAAAAAACTCCTGTTAGATTGTGTATAGTTGCTACTCGGAAAAGCTTCTCTACATTTTGAACTGAATTATGTTTTGTAGGAAGGCTATAGCCTAAAACATCATTATTATTATATTGAGTTGTTAATTTTGTGTGTTTTAAGGTGTGCAATAAAGCATTTTCTATCTATCTATGTGATAGATACATAGAACCCAGCTTAAAACATCAACTTTTAAGAATGTACTTCGGCAGTTCCACGACAGAAAACGTGTTGTAAACCTACACCTAAACAAAGTTTTCTTATTTTTGAAGTGTGACACTATATCTGTATTATGTAAACTATAATAAGAAAACTTGCTTAGTGACAGAAAAATAAGGTGAGGGGTTTGAACAAATAACACCTTTCGTTCGAGGAAGACTTAAAACGTTCCGACCGCAGACTACCACTGACAGGCCGCTCCAATTACATTTCGTGTTACTCTTCTTTTATTTTATTCGCATTTTCAACATTTCATTTTCCTACTTTCCTACCAAACTATGAATGAATGAAAAATATACTACACTCATAAAAAAAATCAAAAAAAATCCGCGGCAACTATTTATTTCTACATTTCACTTATCTATGCTCTAACATCAGTAAAAACCTATAATCTGTTATAACTAACAAACTTTGAAATCGTTTGAATTTCACCCATCTAGCGCCATCTCTCGGGTGGTTGCTGTACTAAACTAGGGTCACGCATACTCGAGGGTTCTCCTGTAGCGTCTCCCAGTCTCTGGGTGAAATTGTGTATTGAGAGTTAGATCAGAGATGTCGCTAGGAGTCTTCGTTTAAAAGGACGTTCTCAATTCGTCTGTATTATTTTGTTATTAATTTATTAGAATATATTTTTTTGATTTTTCCGTGCCCTGGAAGTGATCCATGAGGTTTCCAGGCAACACCTAAAACATTTTAGGCCTACATACCTATAGCGTATTTGGCTTTAGTATTTACAGTACAAGCATTTGTGGAACTGCTAAAAAAACCACAGACGACTATCGCAACTTTTCCAAGATAAAAAAAAATACATGCATGTCCTGATAAATTGTTAGACTCCACTTACTGCATGCCTACATATTACTTTTAACAAAGATTTTAATTGCTTTTATCATGTCATCTCAAAACTGAAAGTCATAAAATATGTTACTCAGTGCGGGAGTATTTTTGACGCGTCAAATTTAATGACAACGGTTTTTTCATGAACAAGACAAGACTTGTTTTGTGAGCTCCTTTTTAACCGACGAAAAAAGGAGAGTTTTCTCAATTCGACCGTATATATTTTAAATTATCTCTTACACCACACGTTTGATTTAACTTGACACGCAGTAACACAAAACGAATCGTTGTTCAATGTTGTTCAAGTTAGTCAGCGAACTGAAGGACCCGTAATATTTAGAAATTAACTCGTCTAGCAGTTGCCGTCGAGTCAAAGTAGTAAGTACACCAACTTCTCCAACTACGCCAAGCAGTAACCACAAGGGCGACTCGACCGAGTATGTAGCTACTTACTTAGTAGCCGAGCACTACACTGTTTCAACAACTACTTTCACTACTGTTTTAACTTAGTACGATTGGTGTTGTACCGGAGCGTGATGTATGGACTTCAATGTGGTGTTCTCAGAATAACTCGTGCGACTAAAGTAAGCCAAGTATAGATAATGTACCAAATATGGGAATTGTAAAGCTAATTTTATCCGAAATAATTGAAAATAAGTTAGGGCGTATCACGGTCACATGGAGGGAAAGTACCTAATATGTGTAGATAGACTGAAAAAACTCAAAGCCTCTTTAAGTTGTGAAAAAATCAATATTCTAAGTTAGCCTGAAAAAAGATACGGCCTTTTATGACGCAAAACACGTATGTTTCGACATTCTCAAAGGAATCAAGATTCATAAGTTACTTTCCGTGGACCTAGAACTATGAAATTTGGCAAGGTATATCGACGTAATAAACATTTGCAATGGAATCATAAAAAAATCGTCTCTTAAAAAAGTACGACCTCAATCATTGAGGTTAAGCAACCCTACGCGCTATCTTATATTAGATAGGTGACCGAATCTTTTTGTGTTTTTTTTTAAACTTTTTCTAATATTGATTATGTTCCTACATACCTACGGAACCCTTTGGCGGGCGAGCCCATCTCGCTCTTGTCCAGTTTTATTTTTAAATAACATAGCATTCGCAATGTAAGGAAGCCCATACAATTCTACATTTATTAAAAATTATTACATTTTGCTTTCAATTAATCAAGCAAATGCTTAAAATGTTACTCATTTAATAATTTTGCACTCTGTTGATACATATCGCACATTACATTAACTCGCGGTTATAAAAGGAATAAGTTAATTTTGTAACTCCTGCACATTTTCACATTCTTGTGGTTTTAATATTTCACAGAACCTAATTCTGGAGTTAAATTTCATGGTTAAATTTCTTTTGTTTTATATGCTGTGTTTTTAAAAAAAATCTTATTATGATTTAACCTTTCGATTGGTAAGCTTTTTAGCAAATCATATAAATAACCGAATGCCAGAACAACTTGGCAAAAGCTCTACATAAGCACATCTACATTTATGTAAACAACAGCAAGCTACCTACTTGCTGTACTTTGTAATGTTTGCTGAGGTTTGGGTTAGGTCAAAGGATTCCATGTTATGCTAATATATGTAATAGCGTAAAGGCAATTCAAATATGAGGTTTCACCAACGTTAGCCAATATTAGCCTGCTACCCGGGCACACCGTCCACATCAGTCTACCCGTGGCCACCAGGGCAGCAGGGCACTCGAAAGTTCGGGAAATAATAAAATAAGGTAACTACGCGACAAAGTCCCATTTTACAGTACAAAGTTATGCCTACAGATTGAGAAAGTTTACAAATAACTGTTAGCCAATTTTGCTTAAAACATTGCAAACGTCGATAAAAAACCAAAATCCAGCAAATTATGAGTCACTAGCTGACCCGGTGCCCACTTAGTTGGGCGGTAAATTATAGCCTATGACACTCACAAATACTGTGGCTTTCTATTAGTAAAAGAATTTTGAAAATCGGTTCAGTAGATCCAGAGAACCTCACAAATTCACAAACTTTACCTCTTTATAATATTATTATAGATTAGACGGAAACAAGACCACTGTGTCGTAATATAATAATCCTTCTATGGGGTTTAAGGGTTTAATTAAACTCCAACTCAATAATCATTTACTCAGTGGCACCGCAAGGGCCTCGTAGAAATTGATTGATGTACTATTCACGGCTCATTGAGCTCCGATTTCGATTTCAAATACAAAACTTGCGGACAATGTTCACGAAAAATAAAAATTTCACATTGTTTCATTGACTATGATAATCGAAATCTGAAAGTCATCAGGGTTCGATACCTTGATATGAACGGCAGAACGAACATGCCCAATGATTAAGTACAAATGCTAGCCGCTATTTGATAACAGACAATACATAACTCTTAGCTGTGATCCTCGCACTGTGATCTATATATTTGCGTGAATGAACGGTTACAGAAATTGCGAAACGCTTCTGTGAGTACCGCGAACCTAATCGACTTATAACTAGTTATAACGTAGTGCTTTGTGTCGGGGTAGTTCTTGGTTATTTTCCAGGGGATGCTTTAGCATCGTGATGTGCAGAATAACAATGCATGTGGTGCGGTGGAGTGTGACGACCGAGCGACGCCTAAACTGCCGCTGTTGATTGTTGACGAGTGACGGTCAATACGCAGCCAGTCGCCTGTCAATAGGCAGTGCGTCTACAGCCAAGCGCACGTCAGCCAAGCAAACAGCTCAGTCGCACGCGTGACAGCCGCTGCGTCAACACAAACGATCATTGTTTGTTATCTAAACTACACTATTGCTTATAAAGGTAGCTGGAATACGATATTGTTGGAATAGCCCTTGTACGGGAAGTGTCTGATAATTTAATCCAAATTAACAATATGTTTTTCGTAAACTTTGGCGATCACAATTTATTTATTATAATATGAACACGGGAAAATTTCGCGAATAATCAAAGGTAAAACGCGAAAAATTCCCGTGTTTATGTGATTATATTAAAAACATGTTTTTCAAAATTCATGTCACTCTCACACAAAATTATTCACTTAGGTTGGCAGATGCACTGATATTTATGTTGAATTGAAAATAATAGAGTTGTGTAAATTGGAATTTGCAAATAAAATGAGTTTAAATAATAATGCCAGAACTATATAAAGCGCCATCTAGTCCCAAACTAAGCAAAGATTTACCAAAGAAACCAGATGATTGTTCTTGCAGCAACCAGTGTGGCTCCAAGATCCAAAGAGCAGTGCATCCGAGCGGAGATGCCCACAGCACAAAAATATGTATCTCGCGTCCACAACGACGTGAAGAGCGCAGAGGTGGTGGAGTTTTTGAGAAGAAAGACTGAGGTAGTACTGAGGTTAGAAAAACAGGAATCTCGGCATTTTTTTTTCGAATTGACTTTTAATGTTGTTGACCGCAGATGGCCATGACAACGTTACCGGACCATGGCGAGCGCAGAAGGCACCCAGCCGCAAAAGTTAGGTTGGGGCAACAAGCTCTAGGGCACCACTTAGGTTCGAACCACGGCTTGGACTGTTGCCAGATTTTTATAAGTCATGATGGTTAACGTCCAGGTGCAAAACTGCACCTTAAGACGAAAGAGTGTATTCTTCGGCCCCGCCGGCGGGACCAGTCATTATAGGTGTGCCTAGCAGATAATGTGGGACGGATTGACGTCCGGGTTAGCGGCGGTGAAGTCGTCAACGGGCAAGCCGAGAACGTGTCTCGGTCGACGGAGGAAAGGACTCTCGTCATAACGAGAGTTTAGCTCATTTATAGTGAGGGTGCCTACGGATGTTGGACGACCTTCATGACCCCCGACTTCTGGTCGAAGGAGGTGAAGTTCAGACAGGCCAAGAACCGCTTAGCACGGGTTTTCTGAGTTTTCTGAAGCTAACTATTCAATAATATGCTTTATTCAATTTAAATGTGCCTTGTTCTTCTTTGTAAATTGAGTATTCTATGTAGCTTTTTGCTCTATTGAATAACTATCGAAGTCAATAACTTCCACTTTTGATACCCGCTCCGCACCACGTCGGTGATGTCTCGTATATGATTTATGTAATATGTATGTTAGTCATTGTCAGATTTGTTATCTTACCTTACACATGTTTATGGAAATAAATGATCTATAACTTTATCTAGTCTGTAGTTATATATTATATAGGCCTAAGTGTTACAAAACTATAGGTGCCTGAAAGATTATATTATTGGTATATATTATTTGTGAACGCACTAAGCCACGAATTTCCAGCGAATTCACAAATGTCATCGACCGAGCGCCTTATATAGGTGGAGATTATCTCCAGGTGTAAGAAGGTGCCCCAGATCCGTCCGCTGACGTTTGCAAAATGCAAGCGATATTCAGATCGCGCGGATGTGCGAGATAACTGACAAAACAATAACTCAAGATATGAATCAAAGCGTTCTCGGCAACAAATGGCCAGCGCCGCGCTCGCATTACTCAACCAATCTATTTCTCACCTTAAACCGTGCCCATAAAATTCAATTTGGTAAGGCAGTGGTGCACGGGCTCAGAAGTTTCAAAAGCTTAAGCTAACTTCTGAAAATTGCGTTTACTCGCTTTGTGATAAGGTTGTTATTGGCTCGGCGCCGCGGGCGTGCACGTATCGACAGCAGAATGATAACAGCCGGAGCATGTCCTAAGCTTACGTCGTCAATAACTTGTGACGTCATAGGTATTTTTGATCGCGGATTTTCTGTTATGTATTCTTGAGGATTTATATTACTAGACCGATATCATTGGCAAAAGGTAAGTCTGGAAAACTCGGTTACACAATATTTTCTGCAGTTAGTGCATGAAGCGAGACTCATTTTAAATGAAAGTGCTTTAATTAAATAAGACATGAACCGATTAACTCGGCTTGTCCTGTTTCAGGCTTAATGAGGTCAAGTAACTGAACGCAAGGCTGCTAACTGGAGTGCGGCGAGGTAGCCGAGTAATTGATCAATGACCGGGAACTTTGTTTTGATTGATCTCCCTTCGGCGTGTCATTTACCGGCTGGACGGATACCACCGTCGGAAGGTCTTAGGGACATACATAATAGATTATAATATACTACCTACTACTGCCTACTTATTATTACTTTAATTTTACACTTTCAAGACAATTTACATGTCCAATGCAAACTGTAAGAAGTAAAGGGCATAATTATTTATAAAATCAGAAGTCAAAATGTTGTTACTGAAAATGCTCGAACAAATCCATCAAGAACAAACACACTCGAGTGGAGAGCGTCGGGCGGGGAGCCAGTGCGCGCGGGCGGGCGGGCGGAGGCGGCTGCAGCTCATCCGCAACTCAAACTCAATTAAAATAGTTACATGTGAAACCATTTTAATTGAGACTAGTAGTTTTGTTGATGACAAGTTGAAGAGGTTTTCGTATAGTAATTTTGGATAATTTTTTGTTTTTTTTGTGTGGTATAGTTAGACTTCTTGATTTGCAGGATATATAAGTAAAGTAGTAAATACCCATAGAAACAAAGTATTTGCCAAGCAAATACTAAATTATATTATATCAAAGTATAGTTATCAGGCCCACTGTTTGTTTCTCTCACTCGTGACATGGTTTGTATCAATACAGGCCGAGATAAATTCTTACTAGTCGGGATCCTGTTATGAAAGAAACAAACATCAAAACATTAATGTATTACTTGTGAAAAAATCAAGACAAACAAAATAATTACTTTTAAGAAATAACTCTAACCACAATATGTTGCGGACTTGTTTATTTCTTTTCATTTGAGTTTTGAATGTAAATACTAAGCGAGTAGTGTATTACGCGACCGATATATGTACGCTTGCACTCGGACCGCAACCCATGTACTTAGTATTTGGTGAGTTGCCGAAGCCACTTGACTCGTCTTCCGATTTGCATAAGTTTTAATCAAAGAAGTTCCGGAGAGTCCTCGACATGTCGAGCGTTTTTGCGCCACGAGTGGTCGTACCCGCGCCCGAGCCACCGCGCGCCGTGCCAACGTCTCCAAGAGGCTTTTAATCCCTGTCCCAAATGCAAGACTCCGCGAATGGCCGCGCCAAGTACTCGCGCCAGGCCGCCCGGCCGGCCGCCCCGGTGTGCTGAAAGACGCGCCCTTTGACGAGCGCGGAATGTGTGGACGGAGCTGAGCCCGTAAAAGAACTACTCAAACTGGGTTACGCGGTCGTAAAAATATCAACTTTCGGCAGTATTTTAATTTGAATTTTAAAACCGCTTTCGTAATTAGAGAGCCTTTGAACATAAATGTTGGAAGTTCTGTAACACGAGATGCACAGGCGCCAAGATGGCGGCTATCTCACTATGACTGTTCATCATTCTCAAACAAATGTTAATTTAACAGCGGTGTAATATATTGCGCTGCCTGTAATTACTTGCAATGAATTGTTGCCAAATTAAATTATTAATTAAAATGAATTATGATGGTGCGGTCTCTATGGTGCGGTTCTGAGTCTGGCCTTGGGGTTGGTACGTCCTTGTTACTTTTGAGTGAGATGAATTTAGCGAAGTTGTTAGGGTTAAAGGGGTAATTTATTGTTTGGCTTTGTGTGGGACCTTCTTTCTCAAAAAGTAACGAAGCACGTTAAACTTTAACGAAATTATTGATTACAAAACCCAATTACAAGTTGTAGTATTTATGATTATCTTATTAAATACTTGAATAAAAGAAAACGGCCCTGGCGCAAAGAATACGGCACCAATGTAAACATTGGAAAAAATATAAAAATTACAAACTATTATAAATAATAGTTTGTAATTTTTATATTTTTTAAATCTACGTTGGGAAGAACATTTCAAGAAATGGAAAACCATGACAAAATTTTTCGTTTCCCCCACTCGACGTGGGACCCACGTCGGTCAAATCGATCCCTACCTAAAGCCACTTCCGTCTTTAACCAACAAATCTACGCAACCCGTTTCGAGTCAATGTTCTTGATCAAATGGTATCGGGTTCGAAACCCACCACAATGGAATATTTTTGACGAAGTCACACGGTTAAACACAAAATAAAAATAAAATAAAAAGTTAAACTAGTTATAACTAGCGCGGGAGGTAAGGTACTGATAATTAATTGTAGTATGTAATAATAATAAAGAGGAAAGATTTGATTGTTTGTTTGTTTGTATCCACTATATAGACACCAAAACTACTGGACCGATTTAAAAAAATATTTCACCATTAGACTTTGAACTCGCTACAATATCCATTTTATTCCCATATTCCTACAGAAACACGAACTACGCGGGTAAAACCACGCAATGCTGCAAGTATGTAATATGTTGTAAAGGGCTTAGTAAATAAATGATTTCATTATTACTTTATTGTATTAACAGGCATTGATAGCGTAATATAAAACAAATGAATAATGAAGTTAATTACGCGATAAATACCCGTTAATACAATATAGTAAAAAATAAATGTGTTGTGATCCCAAAAGTGTGATTTGAAGGTTCTTCATTACAGGTGTTAGGTAGGTACTTTTGATATGAGCCACGCTGTTTGTGACTTCTTAATGGAAAGAGAAACTGAAATTGACGTTTTCTCATAAAAATGTAGGTTGTGAAGTTTAGCAGGCAACGTATTTTCCAACAAACTCGGAAAGGTCAAATGTCCCGGGTCCCAGTCGCAGTAGCTTATTAAAGTACTACTGCTTTTGATGATGGTGACGTAGGTACGTGTACAAACAGAACGGATCAGTGGATTCACACATTTCACACAACTAAGACAGACAAGTTGGTGCAAGGGTAGAAAATACATGAAGCAAGAAATATTAAACATCTCCAACTTCCCAGTATCCGTCCAACACATGACCCGAAGCAATCAGAAACTTGTCGTGTTTTTGTAAACATTTTTGTAATTCTCTGTCTGTGGGCATCGCGGGCCAGTGAAATATTGCAAAACAAGGACGGCGACAGCAGCTTTGATTGCATATTGCGCCTCCCGCCCCGCCCCGCCCCGCCGCGCCCCGCCGCGCCCCGCCCCGCCCCGCCGAGCGCTGCTTGTACCAGGGCGACAGGGAGTGCAAGCGGTTACACGCGACATTATGCATACTACCCCTGCAGGATTCCGCAGACGACATAATATCAACATCTATCTTTGCCAGCTAATTTGCAATTGTAATCCGCAGATATCAAATTAAGAGGACAGGTCACAGTGATAACGATCTAAAAGAAGCGGTTATATATGAAATCCGGTTGGAAATTGAAAGCACACATCGTCGGATCAGTGCGATAGTGATCACAAGGGGAGGCAGCGAAGCCGTTTTAATTCTCCTTTCAATGTGTGTGGTCATTTCATTTCATTTCTATCGTAAGCTTTCCCATTACGTTACGAGTGTAATTTTCTGTAAAATAAAACGTGCACAAGAAGGTGTTAATGCTAGAGTTGCAGAGTATCAGTACTATGTTTGTTTTATAACTCTACAATGCGGAAAACATTTTAACTGTTGATTAAAATCAATTAACCATATTATAATCAATTATCCGTGGGGTGCCGGCAGTAGAATGTTACCCCTCCTCTTCTACCCGTGGATGCAGTAAGAGCCTGCTAAGGGAAACCTCCGGAAGATGGGCAGCAGCGTCTATCTGTGTATCAACATCCCATACTGCGCTCACCAACCCGCCTGCCAAGCGTGGTGAGTATGGCAACTACCCCTCATGGAGATCCATGAGGGAGGCCTGTTGTCATCAGTGGACGTTTTATGGCTGAAATGATGAATCAATTATCCATGAAATTTTCAGATATTGTTTAGAGTACTTAAGTTTTGCCGCTGTGCAGTGTGCAGGGCGAGGAGTGTACCCCTAGTGCACGCTCGAACTAAGCGCTAAGCTGTTTAACTAGATTACGGAACAAGAGGGTATCTTATCCGGCAGGACGAGGCGTGCGGGGCGGGGGAACTCCGAAAACTCATCAGCGCGCGCGGCTTCCGCGAAGCTGTTATAATGTTGCGTTGTTTTGCAAATTACTGTTAGCTTTGCGACTATCAAAAAAGTTTTAGGAGCCTTTGATAGAGTACGAGTAACTGCCAGTTTCAGATGAAAACAGCACAAACAATATGGGCATTCAGTGTTTTACGAGCGGCGTGCTACACGCTCTAAATGCTGGTTTTACGTCGAGAGGTTACCACATCGCGATTTTATTATTAATATTACAAACTCATTTATTTCTAATTACAAATTCATATCACACATATCAAATTAAACACAGTACAAAAGTATTGATGTAAAATTTTGATTGTGAACGAAAAGACATGTGAATTGTGGCGGAATTATATGTTAAATAAACAATATTGTTGTGTACCGCACCGGCTTGCCGCACGCTTTTGCGGTTCACTTGGGCACAACTTGGGGGCGTGATTGTCGATTTTCCTCAACGATGCATAAAACATAGTGACATGTGTAGTTGAAGTCGGGACAGGCCTGTTACGCACGTGTAGTACCAGTCTACTTCGGAGCCTGATGATTCTGTGCCCCCCACATATAGAATAGTCATCGCGAAGAGGGACGAGGGTAATTTCATTAATGTGAGCTGAAAATACTGGAAATAAAACTTACCCAAACTCATCATTGAACGTACAAACGACTCCGTATCGACGCCGCGCACAGCGGAGCCGGCGCGCTCGGTTTGATCGAAGCACTTCACTTCTCAATAGCGAATGAATGCTCCAAATCATAACATTTACATTTCACGATTACGGCTCCCTGTTTGATGATACGTACAAAATTAAATAAACACATCGCAACACGTTCACCCATCACTCGAAACGTATCAATCATCAAATATGTAACGAGTATTTGCAAGTTATTATTTCATGCTTTAGCGACTAAAAGCAAATATTGCATAGACATACAAGTACTTTGCTAAAGAGAAATATCGTTTATTAGCGGTACAATTGCCACTTGTCACTTTTTCAGTGTTCCTATTTCCTGTTATGTTTATTTTTAAAGCGTGCAGTGCATCTTTCTACCCAGGAAGAATATAATAAAACAGTTTCATGGAAGCATTGTTGTTTGGGCTGCACTATACGATAGTAAATACTTGATCAGTTGTATTGATAATGCGATTTCCTGCTCCGGCGATGTGGTCCGACGTTAATTACCGCTTGTGGAGCTCGCTTTAATTATAATGAGCTCATGAAAATTATATTTTTTACGGAATGGATCATTTTGTTGACTAATTGATTTTAAAAAAATTGTTTCTGCCGAGATCTGCAATTATTTTTGACGACTTTTATGACAAGAAATCGTATTACTATCTCAGCTCGCCCCAGTAGTAGTAGAACTTTTTTGAAGAGTTCAACCGGAGAAGTACTACCACCATATCTATTTCTGCCGCGAAGCACTGTCTGCATTGCTGTGTTCCGGTTTTAAGGGTAAGGTGGCCGGTGAAATTACGGGCACATGAGACCTTATAACTCTTTGACTCAGGGTGACGGGCGCAATGCGATGCAGTGTTGGTCACGTGCCTAGTGAACGTGATCACTGCGGTAGTGCAGTTGCTTAACATCAGGTGGGCATTCGACTTGTCTCCTCATTTAGTATTTTATATAAAAAAAACGTGGCGTGCCATGGGAGAGGCCTATGTCGAGCAGTGTACTGACACGGGCTGATGATGAATGAATTAATTAATTAATAAGAAAAAACCTTGAATTCATAGTTGTGCATCTGAAAAAGCCTCTATATATCTCTGTCTATAATGTATCGAAATTAAGTACCTTTAGGTAAATGAGTCCCATTCATATTCCTAAACCCTAACAATATAGAAAAAAAAATGTTAATCATACATGCATGTTATTAGCGTTTGTTTACAAATGATGTACTTAAATAATGTTTCAAATTCCATAAAGTTTACAGAGTGTATGAAATTAGCAAGTAATTTAGTAATAAATTAATTTCACGTAAGCAGCGAGTTCGTCCAAGTTCGGCTGTCGTTCAGCGTCCCTCGCACACACGCGCCGCCGTGCACCGACACGCACGGCGGTGTGCGTCTGCCCGAGTTCTGACACAATAGTTGAAGTTTTGATAAAGTGAGCGGGATAACCACTGACGAGCGGCATGCCGCGCCATGTCTCACGGAGCGCGGCGCCACGGGCTTCAGGGCGCTTTGCAACTTGCCTTATAATAACGGCTCATAAATATCCCAACACATGTCATCATCATCTACAGCTCAAAAGGGCTGACCCTTAACCTTTTCAACATTAATTGCTTTACCATTAATCTCTTCACTTATGAGTATACAATTAAGGTGTCTGCTAATTCTGGTCAAAAGAAGTTCAATGCTGTTAGCATTGAACTTGAGTATATAATCTGACTCTAAGTAAGTATACTATCTGACTCTACTTAAGTATACTATCTGACTCTGAGTATACAGTCTGACTCTAAGTACTTACTGCTGAATACTTATTTTCATACACATAAAAAAAAGTAAGGCCTTTGCATCTATTAAGATGATTTATACAGCGTCAGCAACTGGTAATCATGCTGTACGGGACGCTGCAGTGCCTGGGACATTGTTAGATGGATTAGGCTTGCCCAGCACCTATACCAACCTCTCAGCTTAGTCAGCCATTATTCAGAGGAAAGAACAGGCCAATACGTCTGAAGCTAACTAAGCCGCGGGTTTCCTCACGATGTTTCCTTCACCGTTAAAGCACGTACATACACATATATACTTATATATGTGTATGAAAATAAGTATACAGCCTGACTCAACAATTAATGTCTGAAAATATATATACAGCCTGAGTCAAAGTAGGTCTACTGTCTAAAAATGTTACTTTAATTATACAGTCTAAACTTTCAGGCGTACACTGCGGCATATGTATATACCAATCAATGCTCTACTCGTTTGAACACCACACCAATTCTACCACAAACATAACATTATGAACCGATTTCCTGGCACATTTCCACCGACTTCGCGCTGCCGCGTCATTGCTGAACATGCAATGCGATAAACACATTAATCGTACCTCACTGTCACCGGCCGCCGACCGCGCGCCCGCGGCGCCGTGACGTACACCAGGGCTTTAAATACAAATATATATTATACACTAGCGGTCCCGCACAACTTCGTCTGCGTCACATAAGAGAGAGAGAGAGTGGGTACCAATTCAAAGGGACTTTCTTTGTCTTTATCCATGAACCCCTTGAGAACCATTGATCATCATCATTTCCGCCGTTAAACGTCCACTACTGAACACAGGCCTCCCTCATGGATCTCCATGAGGGGTAGTTGTCGTGTGAAAACAAGTTTGACTGCCATAAAAAAGTTTATAGTGAGTCAACGTTAAAAGGTAGACATGTGCTATCGCAGATTTTTAAGGGGAATAATTCCGCCTTACGTGATGGTTCCGTAACTTAAACAGTTTACGCAGTGCACCCGACGGAAGCTTTCAAAATAAATACGTTTTTGCGTTTAAGCAACATTTCTTAATGATGCTCCGCTCCTTTTAGTTGTAGCGAAATGTTATATAGTCTCTCGCCTTCCTCGACTAATTTACCCAACGAAAAGTAGCCTATGTCCGTCTCCATGGTCTAGTCTACTCCTATACTAAAATTCATCTAAATCGGTTACCGGTTTTGACGTGAAAATGGAACATACATATAAATATATATATATAGTATTTACAATAATACAATAATACAATACAAATACATTTATTGCCAAAAAGAAAACACAGTTATTAATACATAAAATTACAAAATAAATAAATTATGTGTTATGTTAGTTTTAAGTTTCTTAACCCCTTTCTATTTAACTGTATATTGTACTAACAAAATGGATGTTAATTCTGATAAATAAATAATTGATTGATTGATTGATTGATTGATATATACTGTATATAAGGTAAAGTTGGAATGTTATTAAAAATGTACATGTAAATTAGATCCTAGGCAAGAGCCCTGTTTCCTGAGCCACAGCGTCTGCTTCTCCAGGATACAGGGAGACAATGTTATTTTAGACAAGGTTTTTGCAAAATAAATACATTTTATTTTCATTTTTCATTTCATACATTCTTATTTTCACTTTTATATATTAGTAGGTAAGTATATATTAGTAGGTAAGTATATATCAGTAGGTAAGTATATATGTGTGGTAAGATTATTTAGGAAGGGCAAAGATCCGTAGGGTGTAATCACCCTACGGATCTTTGCCCTTTGCGTATCTCGCGACAGGTTTTGCAACAGGCAATGGACAACAATATCACTGTCAAATGTCAAATCCTTGCTTTTCTCTAATACAAAATTGAAATTTGACAGCAATTTTGCTGTCAATTGCTTGTTGCAAAACCTGTCGCGAGATTCGTAATCACCCTGCCGTTTTTTTCTGGCAGCGACTCTTTCACCCGATTGACCTCAGTGACAGATTGAACCGCAATTGCCCGCGAAACCTGCCCCCGCTGTGCGACCTGCTAATGGATCTCCTGATAGATAGATAGATCTGTAAGCTTATCTAAGAATGTGCAAATTCAGTTCTTTAACGGTGAAGGAATTTAATTTTGCAAGAATATCGGTTAGTTTAGATATTACAAGGTGACATCATTATATGTATATCGTGGTTGAACCGAGCAACACCCGTTCAAATTTGAATATCATTCAAATAATTATCTATGGAGTAATAATGCTAAACCAATGAGCCTTATCAAATCTGGATTAGACATTCAACCGCTCGCAGGCGGCTGTTGGGCGGTTCAGAGGAAATGTCTGTATGTTCATAAATAATGCACGTGTGCGCTCCGTGGTGCCAGCTCACGGGGATCCGGCGCGAACCTGATCGTAACGGTACCATACGAAACTCCTTCATTCCTCTGTATACAACATTGATATTAAAACATCAAATGAATAAATAAGAATCAGTGCGACTTGGTGCTACAAAACCGATAAGGGCAGTCAAGATTTTCGACCCGACGGTTAGTTTGCTCTGTAGCCGAATCGGTAAAGGCAGCCTGCGTTAAAGGTGTTCGTCTGAACGTTACGGGCTCGAGTCCCGTCGGAGACAAAATTTAGATTGCATTTTTCATTTCTATAAAATAAGAATCATACGTAGGTAACTCAAAGGGGTTACTAATGTTAATCATTGAATATTTTCATAGGGGTTCCGTAGTACCATATAGTAGTACGCTTATAGTTTCGCTCTGTCTGTCTGCGGCTTTACGTAAAGACTATAAGTTACTAGGAAGATGTTATTTTAGCATTGACCTAAAGAATAATGACGCCGAGATAACGATCTAAAAAATCGATCGAACTTTTTTCCTTGATTTCCTAATCGTGTAAGGTATCGTCAAATAGATACATTAAAGATTTTAAGGGGCTGCGAAGACAATTTTTCCGGGTTCCGTTAGCGAAATATTAAAGATTTATAAATTTATTAATTTATTAATAATATTCTTATAAACCATGCACTTTATAAGAAAACTATAAGTGATAAGGTGGTCCAAATACTTTAAACCGAAAACTCAATTAATACCTGTTAATATGTTAAGGTATAAAATAATGTTAAAAAACAACACACTCTCCAACATTTATGAGCAGTTCTACGGGTTACTACGTCAAGTGCGTGTCGCTGTATCGCACAGCCAGTGGCCCGACACGCGCTAGACCTAACTAATTAATTTATGAGCAGTTCTACGGGTTACTACGTCAAGTGCGTGTCGCTGTATCGCACAGCCAGTGGCCCGACACGCGCTAGACCTAACTAATTAATTTATGAGCAGTTCTACGGGTTACTACGTCAAGTGCGTGTCGCTGTATCGCACAGCCAGTGGCCCGACACGCGCTAGACCTAACTAATTAATTTATGAGCAGTTCTACGGGTTACTACGTCAAGTGCGTGTCGCTGTATCGCACAGCCAGTGGCCCGACACGCGCTAGACCTAACTAATTAATTTATGAGCAGTTCTACGGGTTACTACGTCAAGTGCGTGTCGCTGTATCGCACAGCCAGTGGCCCGACACGCGCTAGACCTAACTAATTAATTTATGAGCAGTTCTACGGGTTACTACGTCAAGTGCGTGTCGCTGTATCGCACAGCCAGTGGCCCGACACGCGCTAGACCTAACTAATTAATTTATGAGCAGTTCTACGGGTTACTACGTCAAGTGCGTGTCGCTGTATCGCACAGCCAGTGGCCCGACACGCGCTAGACCTAACTAATTAATTTATGAGCAGTTCTACGGGTTACTACGTCAAGTGCGTGTCGCTGTATCGCACAGCCAGTGGCCCGACACGCACTAGACCTAACTAATTAATTTATGAGCAGTTCTACGGGTTACTACGTCAAGTGCGTGTCGCTGTATCGCACAGCCAGTGGCCCGACACGCGCTAGACCTAACTAATTAATTTATGAGCAGTTCTACGGGTTACTACGTCAAGTGCGTGTCGCTGTATCGCACAGCCAGTGGCCCGACACGCGCTAGACCTAACTAATTAATTTATGAGCAGTTCTACGGGTTACTACGTCAAGTGCGTGTCGCTGTATCGCACAGCCAGTGGCCCGACACGCGCTAGACCTAACTAATTAATTTATGAGCAGTTCTACGGGTTACTACGTCAAGTGCGTGTCGCTGTATCGCACAGCCAGTGGCCCGACACGCACTAGACCTAACTAATTAATTTATGAGCAGTTCTACGGGTTACTACGTCAAGTGCGTGTCGCTGTATCGCACAGCCAGTGGCCCGACACGCGCTAGACCTAACTAATTAATTTATGAGCAGTTCTACGGGTTACTACGTCAAGTGCGTGTCGCTGTATCGCACAGCCAGTGGCCCGACACGCGCTAGACCTAACTAATTAATTTATGAGCAGTTCTACGGGTTACTACGTCAAGTGCGTGTCGCTGTATCGCACAGCCAGTGGCCCGACACGCGCTAGACCTAACTAATTAATTTATGAGCAGTTCTACGGGTTACTACGTCAAGTGCGTGTCGCTGTATCGCACAGCCAGTGGCCCGACACGCGCTAGACCTAACTAATTAATTTATGAGCAGTTCTACGGGTTACTACGTCAAGTGCGTGTCGCTGTATCGCACAGCCAGTGGCCCGACACGCGCTAGACCTAACTAATTAATTTATGAGCAGTTCTACGGGTTACTACGTCAAGTGCGTGTCGCTGTATCGCACAGCCAGTGGCCCGACACGCGCTAGACCTAACTAATTAATTTATGAGCAGTTCTACGGGTTACTACGTCAAGTGCGTGTCGCTGTATCGCACAGCCAGTGGCCCGACACGCGCTAGACCTAACTAATTAATTTATGAGCAGTTCTACGGGTTACTACGTCAAGTGCGTGTCGCTGTATCGCACAGCCAGTGGCCCGACACGCGCTAGACCTAACTAATTAATTTATGAGCAGTTCTACGGGTTACTACGTCAAGTGCGTGTCGCTGTATCGCACAGCCAGTGGCCCGACACGCACTAGACCTAACTAATTAATTTATGAGCAGTTCTACGGGTTACTACGTCAAGTGCGTGTCGCTGTATCGCACAGCCAGTGGCCCGACACGCGCTAGACCTAACTAATTAATTTATGAGCAGTTCTACGGGTTACTACGTCAAGTGCGTGTCGCTGTATCGCACAGCCAGTGGCCCGACACGCGCTAGACCTAACTAATTAATTTATGAGCAGTTCTACGGGTTACTACGTCAAGTGCGTGTCGCTGTATCGCACAGCCAGTGGCCCGACACGCGCTAGACCTAACTAATTAATTTATGAGCAGTTCTACGGGTTACTACGTCAAGTGCGTGTCGCTGTATCGCACAGCCAGTGGCCCGACACGCGCTAGACCTAACTAATTAATTTATGAGCAGTTCTACGGGTTACTACGTCAAGTGCGTGTCGCTGTATCGCACAGCCAGTGGCCCGACACGCACTAGACCTAACTAATTAATTTATGAGCAGTTCTACGGGTTACTACGTCAAGTGCGTGTCGCTGTATCGCACAGCCAGTGGCCCGACACGCACTAGACCTAACTAATTAATTTATGAGCAGTTCTACGGGTTACTACGTCAAGTGCGTGTCGCTGTATCGCACAGCCAGTGGCCCGACACGCGCTAGACCTAACTAATTAATTTATGAGCAGTTCTACGGGTTACTACGTCAAGTGCGTGTCGCTGTATCGCACAGCCAGTGGCCCGACACGCGCTAGACCTAACTAATTAATTTATGAGCAGTTCTACGGGTTACTACGTCAAGTGCGTGTCGCTGTATCGCACAGCCAGTGGCCCGACACGCGCTAGACCTAACTAATTAATTTTAACAGTCAATTTGTCGTAAACTACTATTAATGCTTAGTGCAAAATCTTGCCATATATATTTCACCCCTATAGATCCTCGTAAAATTCGTGTACAATTATGTTAAAACTGTGTAAAGAAGGAAGTGGAGCTCGGGCGGATTTTTAAGAAACTAGTGGTACATAAATAGTGTGGTGGAGATTAAATTGTTCGGAAAATGTATGCAAGTTTCTCCCGTGGGCGCTGTTGGGAATATCAAGATTACGGGAATAGCTACTTTTACATTTTACATGTCCTTGTTATCCTAAACTCGACACTGAAACAGACCACATTGAATAATGGCATTTCACAAATATCATAGATGCAACTGGTATCCATGTCGTGCCCCACGGCAGTTTGGCATTCTTGGACATTATTAGATGGAATAACTTGCCTAGCACATATACCATTTCCTGAACTTATTACGAGCTCTGTGGCGCAGCGGGCGAAGGTCCGCCTGCGCTGCAAGGGGTTGCGTGTTCGATTCCCGCCTCGGGACAAATGTCTGTACGATCTGCAGATATTGGTTCAGGGTGTTCTGGGTGTTTTTCTATATATAATAAAAATATCTATCTATGTAGTATAATAATATATTAAGTATATCAGTCATCTAGTACCCATAACACAAGCTCTGCTTAGCTTGGGGCTAGAAGGTGCTGTGTGATTTGTTCAGAATTATTTATTATTTTATTCATTTATTTATTTGGCTATGTTTAGAGGAAAGACCCGGTTGGAACATTTCTCTTAATAAGTCTAAAACCGAATAAGTCATGGGTTTCTTTACGATACTATCCTTCTCCAAAGCATTGAAGTATAGCTTTGAAGTTTTGAAATGATCCCACCATCGTAGTATAAAGTGCATTAACAAAGTCAAATTCTATAGAGCAAAAAGTTTCAACGAATAGTTAATTTACAAGATAAAAACAAAACACGTTTTTAAATTGATAAAATAATTGAATGAATTGAAAAACATACATACATTCGTTCGCTTCAAAAACCTTTTTCCAAGGGAGGGAAAGAAGCAAAGAAGAAAGCTCACTCTTTCAAGGTACACTTAGGCGGTTCACACATTGCCACGCATCACGCTGCATGTTGCGTGAATGCGTCTTCTAACGTTGCTTGTATCTCCGTTTGTATAGAAAACACACACAGTCCAACACACAGAAAATGCATCTACGCGCGTTCATGCAAATCACACGCTCAAGCGCGGTGAAACATGCATCCCCGCGCTTAGGTGCGATGCGAGACGCAAGGTATGGCACACCGAGTCCCGCAGTCTAGCGAACAGCTTTGAATGAAATGAGTCAGAGCCGCCGAGAATCCACAAAACGCAAATACGCGCATGTTAAAAAACCGCACGATGATGCAAATCTGCATTCCCGCAAGTACGCGCGTAGGTGCGTCGACACGCAACATGCAGCGTGGTGCGTGGCAGTGTGATAACCACCTTAAAGAGCAGTTTAAAATAGGTTTTCTCGTAAATATCTACGGAACATTTACCGAAATTTGATTCTTGTCGATCGTTACACTGTAGAAGTTGGTACTAGACATGAATACGAAAATCATTCTATTTCTCTGTATCTCCGCGTTTCAATTTCCTTTGTGTCCGACATATTGAACGCAACTGACTAGAACTCCCTTTATTCTCATTTTGTGAGTTGCCACTCCATTTGAATCTGTCCGGAGTCTGCGTCGACGTTTCCACGCTATCGGCCGCGCGAGCCTTTCCAGCTACGACCAGCTCACCTCATTACCCACACCTCATTGCCTTGCTTATGGCCTCGTCCATGGCTATCTCATGGGTAAGTATATCATTCAAAGCTAATCGTGGCCTTTATGACCTACTTTCTATCCTACTGATCCCTTTTCAATTTTGTTGAAGTTAAATGATTTAGGGAGTTTAATATTAATAGAATTTCGCTTTCTGGTTTGAACTGGTTGAGATATTGATTACTTTGACCTCTACCCAATTTTAGAAGTTTGCAGAGGTGAATATTTTAGATTATACGTAGAAGATTTAACATAACCTACTTAAGTACTTTAATTTAAAACTACATCCAGATTCCAGATTCCGTATAGAAATTCTTATTTAGTAACATTGTCAAAAGTAGACGACTTGATAACTTATGGGTGAGGTGCAGTAGTATTTTGCCTCTCTCTCGCCTGTGGATCCAGTAAGAGTAACGACGGAAGTAGCGTCTTTCCGTCTATCAACATCCCGTTCTAAGCTCGTCAACCCGCTATGCGTGGTGAGTATGGCATCAAAACCCTCATGGTGATTTGTCCCTCAAACCTCATGGTCACTTGTAGATCCATATGTCCAGCAGTGGACGTCGTACGACTGAAATGATGATTATGATAATAACATAAAATGCTTTGTAGTTTTTTTTTCTTATTATAAATGTACCAATTGTCGCTGTATTCAAGTTTCGTAGTACAACTTAACTACATATTTGACCTGCAGGTGACGGTCTCGCGACAACAGGTGCGCACTCATTGAATACTTCAGAGGCGTTCCTAAAGGCAGCAAGTTATTGTTGAAACCCGCTCGAAGTTTCCAGACAAACAGAGCTACAGTTATAGGTACCCGACTCCGCAGTTCGACGTGGTAAGTGGACTTGTAATTTGGTGCATAAACATTACCTGCGTCTCGGCGCAGTTTGCTGACTACATGAAACTACGTAACGAATACGAATATGATGCTGCATAATTCAGCATCATAACTCCATTCCTCATTGAAATGAATAAACACCAACAGCTTTAGCTATTGTTTGATGTTTATTATAGAATCGGAAATTGACGAGCTCTGTGGCGCAGCGGGCGAAGGTCCGCCTGCGACGCAAGGGGTTGCGGGTTCGATTCCCGCCTCGGGACAAATGTCTGTACGATCTGCAGACATTTGTTCAGGGTGTTCTGGGTGTTTTTCTATATATAATAAAAATATATATCTATGTAGTATAATGTATTAAGTATATCAGTCATCTAGTACCCATAACACAAGCTCTGCTTAGCTTGGGGCTAGATGATGGTGTGTGATTTGTCCAGCATTATTTATTTATTTATTTATTTATTTATTTATAGATACGAATTACAAGAGACTAAACAGAAAAGCGCAATAAAGCAGGCGTCATTATCTTAACAAATCTATATTGTACTAGCTTTTGCCGGCGACTTCGTCCGCGTGGAAATCCCCTTTTTCACGCAGAGCCACTTTGATTCGAAAATATAAATCCCATTTATTCCCTATCCCGTGGGAATTTCGAAAAATCCCTTCTTCGTGCACCTCTAGGATACTCAAGGTATATGTGTGTCAAATTTTAAGTCTTTAGGTCTAGTGGTTTAGGCTGTGTGTTGATATATCAGTCAGTCAGTGAGTTTGAATTTTATATATATAGATAGATAAATCAAAGTCGTGTTAGTTACACCACATAACTCGAGAACAGATGGACCAATTTCAATAATCTTAGATGTTTTTGATTTATCTGAGCCGGGTTAACATATAGGCTTTATAGGATTTTTAACGATACTGTATAAATATAGAGTGGAAGAAGAGAAGGTAGGCCTTTGCCCTGCAGTGGGACAGTGGAGGCAAAATAACAATAATAATAATTTTAATATCGTACATATAACGTAAATTCATTTTTCCAGACATTTTAAACGGACGATGTGATGATATTCAAATGGTTGTCAAATATTTAAAGGTTTGTTCAGAAAGTTTATATTGTCATTAAACTTAATAAAATAAGTGATTAAAACTGAAAGAATAGCACATAAAACAGTTATATTCTATCTCAGAGCCCTAGACTAAAGCTCGGGGTTTGGTGAAGCCAAAACTCTTGTAGCGAACGGAGTGAAATATTACGATAATTAATTATCATTGATGATTGCCAGTGATAAGTATTTCTCAATCTTAATAAATAAATCTTCATAATAAAATCTCATGATATTCTTCATGATAAATCTTCGAAATATTTCAGACTGCGGTGACATTTCCTAAATAAATAAAGTAGTATCTTAGTTTCAGTTTTATATCTTATTCTTTCTAATTTAAATTATATTTTCATCTGCTATATTGTCTTTTAACATTGTCGCGTAAAAAACAAAAGTAATAAAGTGAAGTGTACGCTAATAAGAGAACTCTTTCTACAGTTGAGCGCGCTTGCTTATTTTTATGTATTTTTCAGTAATTTTTATTTGTTGTGTATAATAAAGAATAAACTCAAAGTCAAAGTCAAAAAGCTACATAGAAGAGTCAGTTAAATAAATAAAACAATTTAAATTAAATAAAGCACATTTGAATTCGTGCGCTTTGGAAAACTTTTTTACCAAGTAAGGGAAAGAAGCAAATAAAAAATACAAGAAGAACATTCTGGGAGTCGCCATAGCCGATTTTTTTACCAGAAAACACCTGATCTAATAATCGATGGTCTCGCGGGGATGCGACGCCTCTCGCCTTGTACCTTAGCGGGGCGGACGGCGAGCATGACCCCGGCGGCATCTCCCGAGCTCTGCGCCCGCGCACTGCACTGCACTGCACAGCTGATCGCAGCCCACTCGTGCCCAGCGGTGGGAATCGCGCCGCGAGAGGAACAATCGGCGCGGGCGCGCCTTGTCGAGCGGTCGACGGGCGACTGGAGACCACTTGTCTGAGTTGCCAACTAACAAGCGAACATTGGACTAACGATTATACCTCTTCAACTTGAAAATGTCTTCCTTAGAATAGCATATAAAATGTTTTTTAAGGTGTGCAGCCTTAGTATATTATGTTCTTAATAAATATATTTTATTTTTTTAAATACTTTTTTTATTTATATTGTTTTTTTAATGTTGATGGTGAAAGATGCATTGGGAGGCCTACAGCCAACTGAAGTGACACTAAATAAATTCAAAAAGGTTATCAAGCGTAATCTTTGCAATAAAGCTTATTATAAAATATCAGATACCAAGAGGACACTCGGGACGGAATCTGCTCCAACTCCGTCAAACGTAACATAAGACAAAAGAAAATTGTTAAATAATGACTGTAACGACTGAGTTAGGTTCTTCCGTTCGCTTATTTTCCGAACACGCGTGTGCGTTATTCTAATTAGTTTGTGTTGTTTTATTTTGTAATTTATGACGCGTCAACAAAGACGGCCGCACGGTTAAAGTCGTTTGGAATTTAAATTGGGCTGTGGCTGATGATGATGTATCAACGAACCATCTACTTGTTCTACAACGAGTAAGTATAATATGCCATTCAAGCTAACTAAATGTTATCTCAGAAGAAACCGAAACTGATGTATAATAAAGAGGAATTTTCGCAAAAACTCGTGCGGCACTCGCTGGCAACCCGGGGGCGCGGGGCGGCGGACCGGTCCGACCGGCGCCCGCGCACCACTCGCTGGCAACCCGGGGGCGCGGGGCCGCGGACCGGTCCGACCGGCGCCCGCGCACCACTCGCTGGCAACCCGGGGGCGCGGGGCCGCGGACCGGTCCGACCGGCGCCCGCGCACCACTCGCTGGCAACCCGGGGGCGCGGGGCCGCGGACCGGTCCGACCGGCGCCCGCGCACCACTCGCTGGCAACCCGGGGGCGCGGGGCCGCGGACCGGTCCGACCGGCGCCCGCGCACCACTCGCAACCACGTTTATAGGAGCCTCTTAATATAGAAGTTTTGCGAGAATAAAATCCGTGTCATACTAGTATATAAAAACATACTGGACACTAGGACTTACAGCCGTGGGGTGCCGGCAATGCTGCCTTTCCTCTCTTACCCGGATGCAATACTCGCCACGCTTGGCAGGCAGGTTGGCGAGTGCAGTAAGGGTGTTAATACATGGAAAGACGCTGCTGCGCATCTTTCAGAGGTTTCCTTTAGCAGATTTTTACTGCATCCAAGGGAAAGTGAGGAGGGGAACATCCTACTACCGGCACCCCACGGCAACATATGCAGATAATACAAACATTTGTCCCGCGACGAGAATAAAGCAACCTTCGGCACCTAGTCTGCTTCAAGACGAACTGTACCACGATAGTCGTAGAGGTCTATATGGTATTCATATATCAGTTCAGGATCTCACAGAGACTGAACAAAGTGGTTGAGAACCACCGTCCCGTTTGCTCCAATCCTTTGACCAGCGGCGCGTGGAACAATACGAAGAAAGGATTCTAGTGCTTTGGAGGGCCTCTTATAGCGCTCTCTCCATACATTCGAGAAAGAGATAAACAATAAAACGTGGATGAGTAAAGTAAGCAAAGCAGATCGTAATTAAATTGGATTCATTCGACTAATGCCTGCTCTCTAGTTATTGCTAAGCTTAACTTCAATTAATTTGAGTGATGTTACCTAAGTTAATTAACAAAGATAATGTTTCTGCGAACGTATTTTATCTAAAAATCGTAAAATATTGGTTCAAAGTTAATCGGTAATTGGTACCATTTTCATGAATAATGTTCAATATAATTGCTCTTGCATGAACCTGTCGTAAATATAATATCAATAGGCTTTATAGCCTAATACCTTACTAGCTTATGCCCGCCGCTTTGCATGCATTGTATAAATGCATAATTCCGCCGGATAAATGCAGCTTAAGTGTTAATCCTGGTCAACATTTATACGTGTGCAAAATTTCAGCTCAATCCGTGGGCTAGTTTTTTTTGTGAAAGAGTAACAAACACCCATACATACTCACAAACTTTCGCGTTTATAATATTAGTAGGTTTATCAGTGCGGTGTAATCGAGACAAGAGGCTGTAGTTACAGCGTTAACCACTACCGCATTCTTAACGTAATGAGCCGTTTCAAAAATGAAATTAAATGAAATATTTATTTATTGATCTTCACAAAAAAGGTATTATATATACAAGTAAACTTAATAATATCATTTCAGCCAGCCGCCGTGGGGTGCCGGCAGTAGAATGATACCCCTCCTCTCATGCTCATGGATGCAGTAAGAGCCTGCTAAGGGATACCTCCGGAAGATGGGCAGCAGCGTCTATCCGTGTATCAACATCCCATACTGCGCTCACCAACCCGCCTGCCAAGCGTGGTGAGAATGGCAACCACCCCTCATGGAGATCCATGAGGGAGACCTGTGTTCATCAGTGGACGTTTTAATATTATAATTGAAGGTAATACAAAGGACACAAATAAAAATTTAAAAAAATTAGCATACGGGATCCAACGCGCTTTAAAGAATTCGATTGTCTAGCTGATTACCGCGGCGGCGGCTGGCGCGGCCTCGTCAGTCGTCAATAACCGATCGCTTGCGGCTCCTTCCCCCGCTCCGTGCTGATGCTCGGGTCTAAGCGAGCTCGCAGCTGCGAGTCTGAACGTGCTCGACGACTCTCAATATCCACTCGTAACGTCCTACGTTTACGAGCCGCACACTTTGATGACGTGAAAACTTGACGCACATAGTTTCAGGCCGTATTCATGGAGAATACAAATTTCCGGAGCACGAAATAGAAGTGTCTTATACATTTTTCCTCAATGCGGTTGACAAGCTATATATTATACAGATGGTACAATTGTACAATTTGTATATATATTATAAAGATGGTACGCAAACACACGAAGAATTGAGTGTTATATATTGATCGGTAAAAAATATTTTAAAGTTTCCCGAGAGATCATTACTTATTCCATTGAATGCAGAAAAAATCAAACGAACATTATCGTCGAGCGCCATTCATTAATGGCGGAGCGAGGGCGCACGGCCGGCGAATAAATCTGTACTTTGCACATAATGGAATTAGAACAATTCCACGCACACTGTACGTTATTCACGGAGAATTGAAATCGTAAATAATGAGATTATCGAGATCGATTTGATACAAGTTTATGGGTATTTCAAGCAAAGATTTGGTCGTAAAAGGGGTGTGAAGCGTCCTTTATTGTAGCCGTAAACATTCGACATAAACGGGGCTCACTCCGCCGCGACCCGGGCGGCCGCGAGGAAAAAGAAAACAACTAACAAACAATTTCTTTGAAGAAAAACTGTACGATAGTGGAGGCTGCTCTCTCGTCGTTATTTGTTATACTTTTTCATAAAAAAGTTAAATGAAATTGCCTTCACATTGTTTACTTCAATTACCTGCTGCTTCAACTAAAATGTAAAGGCATTCTCCGGCATTTATCTTTTCTTGCTCTCTTTGTTTAACTCCTTGAAGAGCAGGCGCTGACCGCCCGCGAAACAAAGTGCATGGAATCTGATAGCGCTTTTAGAAATTGATCATAAAGCTGTCGTCGGCGCACTGGCAGACAAGTGCTCCAGCAAACAAGAAGCAATCGCTTCTCAATAACGATGTTCATCGTAATAACACCCCGCGTCAAACGTCAGCCGGCGGAGGGCGGTGCGCCGTGGCGCGGCTCGCGTGGCGCGGCTCCCGGCCTCGGCCGCCCTAACGACTAGACGACACATAATTTGGCGGCAATAAAACCCGCGTGAGCAAAGCCTCTGGCAAATTAAAGGGCTGTTCCAGGCATTACAAACTTCCCAAATGATATTAGTTGAGCGGAAGTTGAATTGCAGTATCGGTGTGAACAGCTGGCAAATTTTCATCTTGAGTAAACTACTCAATTAATGTTATGGTATCTTTTTGAACTCTTATTAGATTCAACATTCTCTAAGTGTGTAAAGAGATCGCTTTAGCGATAAGACCGCCCATTGTATGGGCATATTTATTAACCTTCTGATTCAGATTCATTTATTTAACTTTGCACATTTACATGTATTCTTGTGTCATGTAAATATTGTCTATGGACTAAATCCATTATAATTAAAACTGTTAAACGTACCATATGATGTTAGTTCTCGCGAGAATAGATAGCATTATAATAAGGTTCCTCTGTAACTAGTTTAAAACAAATGGAAATAAAACCGGCCAAGAGCGAGTCGGTCTCGCGCACCGACGGTTCCGTGCCATCATACAATATAGTATATGATAAAGACGACTTATATTTGTTGGAGAACCTTGACAGCGCCATCTCATGTCTGATAGCGGAAATGTAGATTTTTTACACTTACTATGATTTCTAAAGAAACGATGCAAATTAGAGAGTTCGTTATAATTTTCCTGTAATCTTTATACACTTCTATTAGCAATTAAAGTTTCAGGGTTGTATGTATCTCTAAAAAAATTTGGTGATGAGGAATGCTATTTTATTCAACGTTTTTGTGAAAAAGACAAAAACTATACGGTTTAAAGCAAAACTAAAATCTGTTTATTAATGTGCAAACCCCACATTACCTAGTAACTTCACTTAATTTTTTGATGCCCCCTTTCCACCCCCCTTGATTAAAAAACTATGCAAATAAGAGAGTTCGCTATAATTTTCCTGTAATCTTTACATACACTTCTATTAGCTTTAAAAGTTTCTGGTGTTTATCTCTGCATACTTCGGAGATAAGGGGGAAACACTATTTTATTCAACATTTTTGTAGATAACTCAAAAACGATACGGTTTAAAGGAAAACTAAAAACTGTTTATGAATGTACAAATACCTTTATAATATCCCATATGACCTAGTAACTTCACCTAATTTTTTTGAGACCCTCTTTCCGCCCCCCTAGCAATCATAATAAGAATATTTTTTTAAAAAAATTATATTCTATATTAGTGAAAAAGCGTTTGCTTATACCATTTCATATTTCAAGTCGATAGCATCAGTAGCTCTCAAGATATCCATTTGTGACAGACAAATAGACAGACAAAGTGATACCATAAGGGTTCCTTTTTACTATTTTGGTCCGGAACCCTAAAAAGATATAAAAAAGATTTGATGTATAAATATTACAGATATATTTACACAACAATTCAACAAAGGTGAATTGTCAAGATTAGAGATCTAGCTCATTAAGACGCCATGGCGCGAAGCATTTATTGAAATGTATGGCGACAAACCATCGCCAAACTGCGTGGATACATAGCCGGTGACGTCGCCAAACTGCGTGGATACATAGCCGGTGACGTCGCCAAACTGCGTGGATACAAAGCCGGTGACGTCGCCAAACTGCGTGGGTACATAGCCGGTTACGTCGCCAAACTGCGTGGATACATAGCCGGTGACGTCGCCATGGCGCTGTCGCCTTAATGCGGCAGAGCTCTTTACTGACTTTTTATAATAAAATTAAGGCCAGCCGGCTGGCTACGAGAAGCTGCTCAGTAATCGTACTCTAACCCAATAAACGTTAAATTAAATCATTTTACTGCAAAATCTCTTGAATGGTTTATTATCTTCAGTAATAAATGCTTAATAATTTCTTGGCCGTAACCCTCAGGGCCGGCGTCCATCCGACAGAGCACAGAGCTTACCTTCATGTTCGTTTATTCAAATCAAATAGTAAAAAAAGGAATATCTAAACAAGCTTACTTATAATCTATAAACATAAAACATAATTTAACCATTACATACGGCTTTGTAGGTAAAAGTAGGTAAGTTAGCCTAAAAAACAATCAAGTTGACCTTCCTCCGTACGATTTCAGACTGTATGCCGACAGGGATAATGCTTTTCCACAATAGGGACAGTAAGATTGCCTGAACTATCTATATAATCTACTAGCTGTTGCCCGCGGCTGGACGTAGCCGCGGGCAACAGCTAGTAGATTAGTGTTAAAAAATGAATTCACCAGTAGTAACATTATACTAAAGTTATCAAAAATGCATTTATAGTCGAGGCATTTTTTGAATTTACAACCATTTACTGGAATATATTTGCCTATTTTGAATGAGAAGTCTACAATTCGAATTTTAAGTGCACGGTTTTGGAGATATGATACGTTTTTAATAATTTTACCATTTTTTTTTCATCATTCTGCACCTGAATTCTGATTAAAAAAAACTGGAAAATCATTGCTTATTTTGAATGAGGAGTCTACATTCCAAATTTGAAGCGACTATCGTGCACGGTTTTAGTGTTATGGCACATTAGTAAAAACAACTGTGAACCCCCTTTGAACCCCTTAGAGTTTGGATTTCCAAAATTCCCATCTTAGTGGGTGGTTTTGCACCAAGACAAGTTGTCTGTCAGTGAATTTGATAGCAAACTCCGCGGTTTCTCCTGCGTAGTTCCCGTCCCCGTGGGAATACGGGGATAAAATATAGCCTATGTTCATCAGAAAGAATGTAGGACTCTAATGGTGAATTTTTCAAATCGGTCCAGTAGTTTTGGAGCCTATTCAATGCATACAAACAAACAATCAAATCCTTCCTTTTTATTATTAGTGAAGATGTAAGTTTAGTTTAATGTTCTTTTTTAAACTTTCGCGATCACGACACATTATTAACACATATTTAACCGGGTATTTATCGCGCTATTTACCTCTTCCCGGGATCACGATGGGTGCAATCCTGTCGAAACGTCGGGCAATAATAAAGGTAAATAGCGCGATAAATACCCGGTTAAATATGTGATAATAAATAGTTTAATGTTATCAATTTTATATTAATAACTATTTGCAGGGGGATAACAGTATATGAATTAACTGTATGCTGTTGCATTTAACCTCTATCCAAAATAATTACTTCAAATAATAACTAAGTAAGTGAACGATCTCAGACACCTATAACGAGATTACTTGAAACTAATGAGGTGCAGTGTTACTCAAACCCCAGTACTTCATAAAGTGAGCGCGGGCAATGCATTTAAACGGGGCACATTACAGCTGCGGGATAAAGCGCACCGATAGATCTCTCTACTCCGGGAAGCTGCGTCCGCTCCAGTGGACGGGCGCCCGCAGCCGCTTACAGCCGTCACAGGTGCGCGCGAGCTGCACTTTATTATCACAGCTTTTATTACAACAACTCGTTCCGGTGCATGGGACGTGCTTTATAACATACCTGCTAATACATGAAGTTGCTACTGAAATTTTTCACTCCTAGTTGGTCAAGTTTTTAGAACAGCAATAAATTATTGATCTAGCGAGAATTTTTACTCCAGTCGAATATAACAAAAACTGAGTGATCCAAAATTTAATATCATCTCGCGTTTTGCTTTTAGAGCTCTATAGAGCTTAAGAAAACAGGTCCCAGAGACCGAAAGACAAGATTGTGAAATGAAAATGAAGATTTTTTTTACCAATCCTATACTAGTTTATTTTTTTTGTCCTGTGATCATGACATTTCAGGGCAACAATATACCTCTACAGAGTGGATAGTAGTACCGTGGTCGTTGCATAAAATATTTAAATTTATTTGAACTATTTAGCAGAATCTAAGTGATTTACGCCGTGGGGCAATAGAATGTTGACCCTCTTCCTTCACCCATGAATGCAGGAATCTACCAAGGAATACCTCCGGAAGATAGGCAGCAGCGGCTTTTCGTTTAATATCCAGTACTGCGCTCGCCTACTCGCCTGCCAAGCATGGCGAGTATGGCAACAACCCCCTCATGAAGAGACAAACAAAAACCAGGCCCCGAGTCCCCGGCAGCTCCGCTAGTTCTGGCTACGGTAACGGCGGGGCTAGGGGTGTTAGAATCTTCGGGAGACGATCAGCTACCAAACCCCAATAACGACCACTGGCCTTTGTATAACACACGACTTACGAACTTTGACGACAGACGAAAAGATTGTTGAGCTGGAAGAAGAAATAAGTAGGTTGCAATGAGTAAGGACATTTTGGAATTCCGTAGAGATTAAATGTAGCTTTTTTCTCTATTGAATAAACACTAATTGACTTTGACTTTGACTAAGGATCGCAGGTTACCGGTGCAATAAAGCTATAAGGGAGGCCTGTATGCAGCAGGGGAGCATCCACTGGCTGAGATGATGATGATGAAGTGATTTATAATTTCTACTGGATTTCGTTAGCAAAAAAAAATTTGTTCTGCACACCGAACAAGCTTATATAACAAATTCTTTTCTGGCCAAGCAGTGCGAATGCGTTACCGGTTTTAGTGAGAAAATCGTCATCCCTAGATGAATTTAAGGCCAGAGATAAAAACTTGTATTTGTCTAAACTGTCATAGAATTGTGTATCAGATTTATCCTTCACCCTGTAGTATCAGGATAATATGTATGAATAACAAAAAAATATTAATCTTATTTGGTTTATTTTATGTATTCCTTGTATGTAATGTATATGTATTTATTATATCAGTCATATTTTATTTTTGTATAATATTACATTTATTTTATTACCTCTCTCTATCTTTTATTTTGTCTCCCAACCATTCATCCTTCAAATTTTTCTCCATCCAAAGGTTGTCTGGAAAAGACCACTTCTTAGCGATAAGAGCGCCCATTGTGCATTTATATGTTTATTGTATTTTTTTAAGTTGTTCTGTTTATATTTGGTGTACAATAAAGAATTTTCATTAAATCATTCATTCAGTTCCTCAGTGTAACTTTATAAGAAGCTCTTACAAGCCTTGAGAGATTGGCTGTCTGCGCGAGGTTATAAACAAAATGAGGTTAAGGTGAGATACGTCAGTGTGAGCCGCCGCAAAGAGGCTTAGCTTCCGGCGGCGGGGAACAGTGGACTGCACTCACTCCAAATTACACCTAGACTTACTTCAGTACAGTAACCCTATTATGTCATTTAAAAGGTGCATTTACACAAAGACTTTCAAAAATGTCCAAAAGTTTGCGCCGAAAGTAGTTAATTTCTCTTTCTTAAGAGATCGTGAGTAGCTCAAACTTAAAACATCTCAACAAAGAACTTACGGAATCTTCTCGACTAATTTATTGTCAACTCATTTCTTATTCCAATGATGTGCCGGTCAAAGTCACTTCTAAAAGAAGCAGTGATTTAACTAGGACTTCCATGATTATAGTTGCACATATACAGGAAGGATGGTGTCCTTCTTAAGCACAACGCGCGTTGGTAACTTTGGTTTAGATTGCGTAGAGCTGATTGACGTCAGCGGTAGGTATGCATAAGCGAGTAACGACTTCTATCATCCAAATGCTATTATTAAAAAACGCAATTAAGTGATAGACTTGACAAATAAAATTTTAAAATATTATCCGGCTGCAAGATGGACAGACGACATTGATAAAGTCGTGGGCAAACGATGGATAGGACTGACTCAGGATCGTGGCGGATGGCACAAACTATGGGAGACCCAGCAGTGGGTGAAGTCGCGTTGTGGATTATGATTATGATGAAAATATAATAACATATTTACCGCAATCATCAAAACCTCCCGTACTAGCGCAATAATACGTTAATGACTGAAATGAAAGTGAAAACGTTTGCAAAGAATGAATACATCAAAGTGCCATGGAGCTCGCTGATCGCCGGGAGTAATGGCGGCTCCCTTCGCAATCGGCAGTCGATTCTCGCATCGGAGAGGACATTATTAAACAATGTCGTTACCGACCAGCCCGCGCAGGTTCGACTCTCGCCTCGGGGGAAATTAAATCGGAACCATCCCACCTACTTATCGATGAACGCTTTTCAATGAGTACCTGATAATGGCCCGCCGGTTCAATTTTATGTCGCCTTTCTAGAGTCGCTTCAGTTTGCCTTTCTCTCTCACTGAACGGTTATTATTTTTGTTAAGATTATGTTATCTTAGGTCTGTGTTCAGTAGAATAACCGACATACCGGAATAATCAATAGATTATTCCGTGAAATTGTTTAATACCTATGTATAGAATCAAGAATCAAGAATCAAAAAATACTTTATTCAGTGCGGCCGCATGGACCTTATTGACGCGTCACAAATTACAAAATAAAACAACACAAATAAATAGAATAAAGCACATAATTGAATCTGTTCACTTCAGATGACACGCGAGTTAGGAAAAGAAGTGAACAGAAGAACCTAACTCGGTCGTTATAGTCATCATTTAACAATTTTATTTTGTCTTATGTTACGTTTGACGGAGTTGGAGCAGATTCCGTCCCAAGTGGTTTTGTCCTCTAGGTAATCTGATATTTTATAATAAGCTTTATTGCACAGATTGCGTTTAATAATGTTTTTGAATTTATTCAATGATAACTTCTGCAACTCACTTGGGAGTTTGTTGTAGAAGCGTATACATTGCCCTTTAAAAGATATTTTCACCTTATGGAGCCTAGTAGTGGGCACAGCGAGTTTATTCTTATTTCTTGTATTTACATTGTGATTGTCGCAGTTTTTCTTAAACGAAGCAATATTTTTATGGGTGTACAACAGGTTCTCATAAATATATTGACAAGCTACTGTCATTATATTTATTTCTTTAAATTTAGTGCGAAGTGATTCTCTGGGACCCATATTGTAGATAGAACGAATAGCCCTCTTCTGCAGCACAAATACGGTGTCTATATCTGCAGCACATCCCCACAGTAGTAAGCCATAAGACATAATGCTGTGGAAATAGCTGAAGTAAACAAGTCTAGCGGTATCAACGTCTGTAAGAAGGCGGATTTTTTTGACTGCATATGCTGCAGTTCTAAGCCTACCCGATAGTTGTTCTATGTGTGGGCCCCATTGAAGCTTATTGTCTAAAGTTATGCCTAAAAATACAGTTTTTTCTACAAGGTTTAAACTTTCACCTTTTAATTTAATCTTGGCATCAGCCTGTTTTACATTAGGAAGAGTAAATCTAATGCATTTTGTTTTATTTTCATTAAGTAATAAGTTATTGACATTAAACCAATTAACAACCTCTGAGATTGCATTATTCACCTCGTCATAATCGGTGGTACGTCGTTTCATTTTGAACAAAAGTGAAGTGTCATCAGCAAACAATACAATCTCATGATTGTTTTTGACAAGATGAGGTAGATCATTAATGTAAATTAAAAATAGAAAAGGCCCAAGAATTGATCCCTGCGGTACACCCATTGTGACTACAGATCCCGAAGAACGTTTTCCATTAACATCAACTCTTTGTATCCTGTTACTGAGATAAGAAATAAGTAGATCCAAAGAGATATCTCTAACACCATAGTGGCGCAATTTTCCGATTAATGTTTCATGGTGTACACAGTCAAATGCTTTTGAAAGGTCGCAAAAAACACCTAAAGCGTCTTGCGACCTCTCCCAAGCATCATAGATATGCGAGACTAACTCTATACCAGCATCAGTAGTGGAACGGCCGCGAGTAAAGCCAAATTGCTTGCAGTGAAGCAATTTGTAGTCGGCAAAGTGCTTAGATAGCTGATTTAAAATAAGCTTTTCAAAAATTTTACTAAATGTCGGCAGTACTGATATCGGCCTAAAGTTAGTGGGGTCCGACTTAGAACCTGATTTAAATAAAGGTATTATTTTACTGTGTTTCATTAGATCAGGAAATACGCCACAGTCAATGCATTCATTATATATAAGAGCCAGCTCAGGTGCGATTGTGTCTACCAATGGTTTTACAATGTTTACAGAAATACCCCAGAGATCTGCAGTTTTCTTAACATTTAACATTTTAAAGGCTTTAACTATATCGCTGCTGTCCACATATTGGAAATTAAAATTACTATCACATTTAGGTATATATAGTTAACTTCGATGTCTTGCTGTGGTCATTGTTTCGCCCTGTGGGGAAAATATGGCGCCACTGAAAATCAGTGCCACCTTCTCTCGGCGTGTGCTGGGTTGCTGGGTTCTTATTTTTTTAATATGTAATTTTCAATTAAATAATTAGAAGTAGGTGTAAATTAATTAATTCTTACCTTCTTTCTTTCTATTTTTCTTTCTTTCATTGTCTATCTTGCTGCTATTACACTTTGAACTTCGAATTTACGTAAACAACGCTGTTAAATCATTAGCCTACTCCTGCCGCCTACGGAAAAGCCTTTATGATTTTAACAATCAATGTTTTGTATTAACGTCCTATGTTCTATCGTTTTGGCGTAACTAAACAATCCGATTTTGATAGATTTATATCGGTTTAAGTCAATTGAGTCCCAAGAACAATTTTCAAGTTGTATATTATACAAGTTTTCCCTTTAAACGCGACCTGAATACCTTTAAATTAAATTCTGACATGTTCTTAGAACTGCTCTCGCCGGAAGTTCTCGCGAACTTTACTCTTTTGTTAATCAAATTAATTTATTTTCAAAGCCTGAAAAACCAATAAATGGTGTACATTTGTATATCAAATATTGGTATTTCAGATTAAAATTCTTAGAATCCCGACCTATACAAAAACAGAAAGTTATTAAGCTCGGGCTCCTTAAGTTAAACAAGTTACCGTCTTTATTAAATGATGCCGATGGCTAAATATCCCGTAAATATTACATATAAAATGTCCTTATGTGAGAACAAAAGGTGACACGTCTATCTAGGATTACTCCTAGGTAGCGAGCTGAGCTATCCCATGAGATTGGTTTGTCAAAGAGGAGGAGAGGCTGGGGCAAGAGAAGACTCCGAGTGAAGTACACTACTGCACTTTTCGTCGGGATCACCTCTATGCGCCATTTTATGAACCAAACACCTAGGTAGTGGATGGGTTTTCTCAAGTTTATACCATTGCAGCACAGTCTCGATGGGGGGATTAAGGTCCGGCGGAGGGTCAAGCCTTATTATGACTGGCGGTGGTCCGAGTCTAGTTCATGCATCACTACTATGGAGCTCATCCGAAGGGATACGTTCCACAGCAGTGCGAAGTTTAGAGTTTAATTGGAACAACCAATTCCAGGGGAATATCGAGTATGACACATAGGGGCAATAAGATCTTGATTTAGAGAATTTAGATAGCCTGAGAAAAGAGCACCGTTTCTATTACGTATCGAGCAATTCCACATAGGGCTTTTCGGGTCGCCATCCAGAATGACTGAACTTTCAAGACTGAGAAGGGATTCTAGGTCGCTTTTAAGAAGCCAATTAGGGCTAAGATAGCAGGATGCAATAATAACTGGTTGGTGACCGGTCATTGCAAGTCTGCAGATAGAGACTTCTAAGTCTTTTTAGGGCGAGGGATCGATGGGAATGCAGTGCAGCAACCTCTTGAAATAAATGGCAGTAACGCCTTTGGGGGCGTTCGTTCTGTCATTTCATATTATTTGATAGTTAGTGTAAAGTTTCTTCCCTACACCTTTAGATGATAGTTGATGGAGAGATTATAATTGATAGAGATTA
Source organism: Pasiphila rectangulata (assembly GCA_963082625.1). NCBI lineage: Eukaryota > Metazoa > Arthropoda > Insecta > Lepidoptera > Geometridae > Pasiphila > Pasiphila rectangulata. The sequence goes on from OY720243.1 coordinate 21,956,282, forward strand.
ATTTGATTACTTGATTTATTGATAAATTGATAATGCTATGAATACGCGGGACGGCGGTCGAACGCGCACTGAATGCATTTTAGGCTTAGGTAAGTAAAATGCACCGCTTGCAAAAGTGCAAATGTGCGGTTTATACATAAATCGTACATGCTCCCGAGGGAGAAGAATTTAAAATGATTAACAAAATTATAAAAAATGATACATGTAAAATGATAAAAACAAAAAGTAAAATGTATGTATAAAAATTTCTAAATTAAAAGCAAAGTCTCTAATAATGTCCAGCTTATGATATTTCAATTCACTGCACTTCACTTTTAATGAAACGATTTAAGAAACTAGGCGAAGTAGTTGCGTCAACACAATCGGAATTACTGCGCGCACTTCGATTCACTAGATTGTCGATGATGCTGGTGCTCACTGTTGCCGTCGGCGCCGGAGTCGTCGTGTAGTGAACACGAATGTTGGGGTGCTCGCTGCGGGGCGCCGGCGCAGGGGCCGGCGCGGGCGGGGGCGAGATTCGCGCAGCGCAGTGGAGTCGCCCTCGCCGCCAGGCGAATAGCGCGAGTGCTAGTAGGCCTGCTCCTACCAAGACATATAGGACCACGAACTGATGCACGTCGTGATATGATATGAGATAGCTCTCACCTATATCAGAATATGTAGCGTTGAACATTCAAAAGGATTCGTATATCACACTATCGATATACTATAGGATGTCAAAAACATCCGGCTCGAAGGACCATAAAGATGTAAAGTTTCTTCCCTACACCTTTAGATGATAGTTGATGGAGAGATTATAATTGATAGAGATTAATTTGATTACTTGATTTATTGATAAATTGATAATGCTATGAATACGCGGGACGGCGGTCGAACGCGCACTGAATGCATTTTAGGCTTAGGTAAGTAAAATGCACCGCTTGCAAAAGTGCAAATGTGCGGTTTATACATAAATCGTACAGTTAGCGATCCTAGGATCGCGATGTCACTGTTTCAAGAAAGTCTACTGGACTAGCAGAATATCTATTTGATAGTTTACAAGGACTTTACGAGTTCTTTCTGAAGAGAGAGGCTGTTAGCATTTTTAATAAAGGAGGGAGCGTGGTTTAAGTCTCTCTTTCTGTACTGTCATACTAGTGAGACTTAAAAGAGAGGGCGTCGAGAGAGGCCATGACGGTATATGTATCATAATGTTTCTGTTTGCTTTTCCTGAATAAATAGAAATATATGGCAAGCTTAAAAATAGCCGCCATATCTTGCAAATACATAGTTCTCTTTACAAAAGATAAAAACAGACATACAGTAGCGGTCCCGGCAGAGGGTGCGTCGGGTACCTTTCCCATTGTATTACAGAAATTACCACACATGTAGTTATTTTTAGTGGTAGGAATAGTAACCAATGATAATGCTTGTAATTTGACTGTAATCTCGTAGAAAGCCCTAGTCCTATCTGTATTAATAGTCGGCAAATAAAGGTCACATTGTAGATGAGAGCACTTGGTTTAAGGTCCGGGGTGACGTCCGGACCCGCGCCAGGGGCGAGGAGCGGGGAACGGTACAGAGGAAATTAAAATAGTTTGAGAACTGCCCTTCGACCTCAAATTATCTTGGCCACGACGGCTGCCACACATCTCCTGCGCGATTTAAATACTCTAACGTCAGGGCAAGTCAGCATCTACGTAAGTGCTTAAGAACTAAACCGACGAATATTAACTAAAAGTTAGTAACTTTTGAGTCTTATACCAAAAACAACAAAAAAAATTTAGTTAATACTCGTCGGTTTACTTTTTAGGGTTACGGAGCTCAAAAGGAAAAACGGAACCCTTATAGAATCACTTTGTTGTCCGTCTGTCTGTCGGTTTGTCATGACTCTTACCTCAAAAACATGCAGAGGTATCGAATTGATATTATAACCATATACATACATACTCAATACTACAGCCTTTTTAAGCTAAAAAATAATAATATTCCAAGTTACCCCTAAAAAAAGATACGGCCGGTTATGCCGTAAAAAACGCATGTATTGACATTCTCAGAGGAATCAAAATTCATAGGGTGCTTCCCGTAGACCTAGAACTATGAAATTTGGCAAATTATATCGTCATATACTGTAGATACCGTGAAAAACCAAAAAACTGTAATATTTACAATGAAATGATAAAAAAAATCGTCCATAAAAAAAGTACGAAATCAATCATCGAGGTTAAGCAACCCTACGCGCGGTCATTACTTGGATAAGTGACCGAATCTTTTTATGCATTTTAAATAAGCTACTAATATGTATGTATTATGTTCCTACATCCCTACGGGACTCCTCGCACTTGTCTAATATACGGTCGAATGGAGAAACCTCCTCCTTTTTATTTCGTCGGTTTAACAAACAAAGCATATTATTACGCATCCTACAATGTTGGATAATTGGAAATTATTCCGCTAGACATTTTGATTTTGCTTTAGAAAGGCCGAAGCTATGACACTTGAAAGTAGAGTGATTTATCTGGTGAACGCGTCCGTGACGGAGTTGCGGCCAATCTGCGCGGCTGAGGGACGGGCCTCGAACATCCTGCGCGCTTTGTTTCATGGAAATGGAGCGAGCTCGGTGACACCGGAATTTAGATTACGGCATCTGTGTGTCATGCTCACCTTTTGTGGGCATCTCATACCGCGCCCGCAATAACGGCGCAAGTGCGTAATACGAGGCGCAGTGCAAGTAGCAGCAGTAATTATTTCAAACTTGTTGAAACGATGACAAAAGGAAAGCGGCGGTTACGTGCGCTTTTCTCTGTTGCGGGATTGGTGCAGCCGCGTTCATAGTAAAGGATAACACTCATTAGTCGGCCAGTCACAAGTGGTATCCTATACTATGTGCGCGACTGAACCGTTGCTCGTTTGCACAAAACTAGAACAAGCATTATTTAATGTACATATGTTCATACTAATATTTAAAATAGATTTGCAAAAAGAAGATCTAAGTACCTCAAAAATTAATTCCTGGGAGTATCTAATTCAAAAGTTGAGCGCTTTTCATAATAGGTACAATCTTAAGTGGGTTCTTCTTCAGGCAGGTAGACTTCGTTTCGGGTCTCGGATCGCGCGCTCTAAAACTTCGCAGACCTTGCGAAGGCGCTAATTGATATTCCTTGTCCTGATGAGTGCGGGTGGGATCGAATGTGATACTTTGATCGCTTTAATCCGATCGGGATCAAATTTATGTCGATGATAAGCATCTTAATGTGCTTTAAGACGAGCCGTCCACTGCTAGATCTCGCAGAAGACAGCCCCGTGGCCGCTTGGTAATTAAAAGTCAATTTAACTATCTCGCCAACATGTTTTCTTGAAAATTTAAACTCGATTTTTAACTAGGAGCGCCCTGCATATTTCCCCTTTCCGCGGGAATACGGATATAAAATAAAGCTTATGTTATTTGCTGATAGTTAAGCTTTCTGTTGGTGAAATAACTTTTAAAATCGTTTAGTGGTTTAGGCTAGAGTTTATTTCATACCTTGGGTTACATTATTGAAGTTTTACCACAGATTACAGAAACTACTAAATCTTCAAGTTACATTTTTTAGGTACTAGAAAACATATAGCCTATTTTACTCATTGACAATTTACCAATCTAAAAGGTCTCAGGTAAAAAAATATTGAAATCGGTAGTTTTGAATTTATTCATAACAAACATACAAAATCCAAGTCTTTCCTCTTTTAGATATCAATATAGATACTATACGACAAGTAGCCTTCACAGTTAGAATAGGATAGAAAGTGCTTTATAATAACACCTTAAATATAAAAATAACAACAGAAACACTGACCACGAAGTGCCAATTGGCGGCCTTATCACTAAAGAGCTAATGAATCTTTAACAAAAAAAATAACCATTTACATGATGTGTAACCAACCATCCTAAAAAGCCGTGTTGGCCGAATAGTATGTACCACCGACTTTCGATCGTGGGTTCGATACCGGCCGTGAACCAATGGATTTTTCTTTCTTGAAAAGTGTAAGTTCACATTTAACACGTGCTTAATGGTGAAGAAATCATCGTGAGGAAACCCGCGGCTTAGCTACAGACGTATTGACCTGTTCTTTCCTCTGACTAATAGCTGACTAAGTCTAATCCATCAAACAATGTCCCAGGCACTGCAGCGTCCCGTACAGCATGATTACCAGTTGCTGACGCTGCATAAATCATCTATAATGGATGCAAAGGCCTTACTTACTGAACCATTCTATTAACGAGTAACTTATAAATTGCCAGGCGCGTGCTCAACTAATCAGAAGTAGCTAGTACAACTGTACCTGCGAGTGTTCCCACCGCCCCCGCGCCTCGGGCGGGGTCAGGGCATGAAAACATACTAGAACTCATTAAATGTCCCCATCATAACAGAACAGTCAGACTTGTTTTATAACAATGCTTTGCTTTCTAAGCACACTATCTATGCTACAGGCGAGCTTCCATAAACCTACGTGCAATATGAACCCAGCTATCTACCTATATTGCCCAATGCGTTTATTGGCTATAACTGCTCCTAACTTGCCGTGGGGTGCCGGCAGTAGAATGTTGCCCCATCTCTCTTGCCCTAGGATGCAGTAAGGATTTGTAAAGGATGAAGATGGGCAGCAGCGCCTTTCTGTATATCAACATGCCATACTGCGCTCGCCAACCCGCCTGCCAAGCGCGGTGAGTATGGCCACGACGCCTCATGATCCGTACTGCGAAGCCCATGTAGGCGGCCTATGTCCAGCAGTGGGCGTCCTACAGCTGAGATTGTGCTGATGATGACGATGAACTGCTTCCTACAACTTAGGCTTATTAGCAGCATTTCTTATATTATAATCATAATTTAGGCAATTTTATTTATATTATTTTTATTTATTCAGGACAACAAACAATTACATACAGTCAAGTATTACTAAACACAGAAATAGTACTTAGGTAGTAGTTATATAAGCGCAATCAACCCCGTTGTCCAGGGGTGAGTTTGTAAACAAACATGGGCAAATACGGTGTGAAACTGAGAACAAAGTTGAACTAATGTTTTAGTTTATCGAGTGAAGAGATTACTAAACATTAACCGCGCAGTTAGCAATAAGAGTGGCTCTTATACAATATTGCTAATGAGATTTTTTTACGTAACGAATCGGACAAGTGGTATGCAACCTCTTATAAGTTATACCTCTTTACTAACAGATGCCCGTTTTCTCGATGACGCATTGCAATAATTATGCAACTAACTGTTAGCTGACGGCAAACTTCGCAACGCACCGCAGCACCACCTACCGGGTGCAACTTCAAATCTAAACTAACCGGAAACCGATTCAAATACATACTGCTTTTATATAAATCGGTAATAACGTTTTCAAGTTATTAAAGGAATAAATAAAGCCAGGTGCGTGTCGGGCCACGCGCTATGTAGGGTTTCGTTGTTAACCGTAAACCTGTTGTTAGAAGTTGGTGTAACCGTCAGCAAGATAATGATAAGTTAGGTACGTGGTGTAAGCCGTTTTATATTTATTAAAAATTGGTGTATGTTTTTTTACCAAATCATATTAACAAGAATTAATAGAGTTTTCAGTTAATGGTATTCGGGTTTATTTTGAAACCGCATCTACTTTTTGGCCGACTATTTCTTCAAAACTATAAAAAGCTAGCTTACCCTTATAGTTTTCCTAGAAATTTTATGGTTAAAACTACGTTTATGATTTTTTCCAGATTTGTGAAGCTAGTCTAGATTTTAGAGGGGGGGGGGGGGGGGGGGGGCATTGGCTTTGCGAAGAGACTATTAATCCTAGGAAGCTGTTATTTTGCATAGACATATAAAATATATAATGCTGAGATAACGCTACAATACAAAATAAATACAAAATAAACTGAAAAAATAATTGATTTAGGGATTGGATCCCGTACATTTTTACGAGTGCCCCCCCCCCCCCCCCCCCCCTAAAATCTAAACTGTTAACTTTAACCATGAACTTTCTAGGCTAGCTTCTAGCTTTTTTAGTTTCGGAGAAATAGTCGCTCAAATAAGTGATGCCGTTACTCAGACATACCGGAATACTTTAAACCGAAATCTCAATGAATTCCTGTTAATATGTTTTAGTAAACTTAATTAGACAGACATCAACTTCTAACAACATTACAGGTGTGCGGTTAACTACGGACCCCTACATAGCCTAATTAAGTTATTATTATTATTTCAACTCAAGAATATACGCTCGTTTGGCATCAGCCTTCGATAATCTTTGGGTATGACAATGTCTGGCTAGACTGGACACAAGTACAACATTGGTAGTCCAAGAGCGCCTCGTGCTTCCTGCGACTTTCATGATGCAGATGTAATGTAACGTTGAGCTGTACAAATTTCACCGTAGTAGAATATAGTAACAATTTAATTAATTAAATTGTTAAATGTCATGTGATACCTTCGCGGCGGTCGAGGCCAGTTCACGCCAATTACCACGACGTCTGTGCTCTCCCGCCCTCTGCCCTTCGCCTCCGTCATTAATCTGTCAGGTCAAGTGTTCATAATTAGTGGCAATTATATAATTTGCTTTGAAGGATCAAACAAAGGACTAGGCTCAGTAATATTCCAAATTATAATGTTTCACAAAAGATTTGCTTCTATCTTCAATTTGATGATAAAATTAAGGTTATAGAGGTATAAAGACGTATAATGTATTTCTAAACCCTAAATTCCTTAAGGTTCGGAAGTTCGGTGGCGACTGTTTTCGTACTCTTCAGATCGCGTATTATCCTGTTCCGCTAGATTCCTCAAGAACTTCCTCTCTTCAAAATGTTGTAGTTAGGCTGTACTACCGACCGTTCCCCTGTCCGCCACCCAGGGAAGCTCCTCTACGCCAACAGGGACGGCGCGAGGCTAATGTCAAACCTGGAAAACCTCGTAACCTCAAATTAAATGCGTAAGTTCTACCAAGAAACTAGAACAGCTAAGAAAGCGTATCAACCACTCACAAAGTTTCTTGAAGACGAAAGCGGAAACCTTGTTACCGATGAACTTTAAATTCAAAGAAATGATTTTTTATTTATATTGTTTTTATATGCCCGATACATAGGAAAATAAGACGGAAAAGGCGCAGCAACTACCGTGGAATAGCTCTCCTTTCAAGTGCGTACAAGGTTCTGTCCTACGTTATCCTAAACAAGCTAGAGCCTTAAACAGAAAAAATCCTGGGAGATTATCGGTGTGGCTTTAGACGTACGTAACCATAGCACAGTGGATCAAATATTCTTCCTCAAACAACTAATGGAGAAAAATTGGGAATACGCGCAAAGTACTTACTCATTTTTGTAGACTTCCCCAAGGCCTATGATAGTGTCAACAGAGGAACCCTATACACGATCCTTAAGAATTTTCAAATTCCGCTCAAGTTAGTCCGAATGATAGACGTGCGCACGAAAGCCGGGCCAAGGTGCGTGTTGGCACAGACCTAACGGACGAATTTGAAATTCTGCGTGGACTAAAACAGGGTGATGCCCTCTCACCTGTGCTATTTAGTCTGACCCTTGAGTACATCATACGCAAAATGAACTCTTTAAATGGCGGAGAAGAGTTAAATGGTCAACAAAAAGTGATAGGGTACGCAGATGACGTGGCACTGCAAGGCACTAACAATTACGAAGTGGTTGCAGCTGTTCGTTGTTTGGAAGAGAAAGCTGTGAATGTGGGTCTCAAGATAAACTTGGATAAGGACCCTCACGCAGAGAGAGGAACTCAAGCTTCTAGTCACCGAACGAAAGGTGCTTACAAAGATCATTGGCCCAACCCAGCGCGAAGATGGAACCTGGCGGGTCAGAAAGAATTGTGAGATTGCCGAACTAGTGGCCGAGCCCAATATCATTGGCGAAACTAAATTTAGTAAATTGCGCTGGCTTGGCCACGTGTTACGAATGCGGGAGGATCGAGCAGCAAAACGTGCTTTTCAAGGAGTGCCGATAGGCCGGCGACCAGTCCGCCGACCCAGTTATAGGAAGGATGAAGTGGAGAAGAATCTTCGCTTACTTCAAGTGTTCCCGGACTGGATGGAGGCGGCGCAAGACAGAAGCCAGTGGTTATCTATTGCTTCGGAGGCCAAGACCCACTTTGGGGCATATACATATATACATATAATAATCCAAAGCTCAGTCAAATAGTAAAGTAAAAACTCAGTGCGTGCTCTGAAACTGTCAGTTCTCTGTCGGTGCATTCGGCCGCGTCCGGCGAGCTCTCCACTTCTTCTTAAACGAAGGACATACCTATTTCTACGAAGTGCAAGGACATTCGTACGCAAAACTGTATGCAGCCAAATGTCACGTAATTCCATCACATTGTCCCGCGTCCGCTCCACTCGGACAAAACGCATGCAAATGCTAATAGATGAGACGCGCCGCGACCGCGTCTCGTTACTGTCACAAACAGTAGGGGCGAGGAGCGGGCGGCGCGCAGTTACCCAGCGGGAGCGCAACATTAGACACTGCAGCCTACTTTGCAATGCTAAACACCGACTGAAACTTGTTTAATTAAAACTTCGCAACTTTATTTTATGTTTGTACTTCGCTTGGTACCTTTTAATAACATAAATTATATTAAATGCACATAAAATACTTTATTAGTTTCAAACTTGTAAACCATTTTATAGAATATATAAGTATTCCACTTGTTGAAACTCTAACTCGGGTTTGACAGGGTGGGTTTTATAGTATTTTGTAATTATTATTATGGTTTTATAGGTTTGGGTATGCATGCTACACTGACAACCTAGTTCTCCCTGCATGAGCATTATTAGCGGACAGGAGGGCGGTGCTCCTGCATCTCAGAATTATTTTTTTCACTAGAGTGCATATAATATATAGGCTAGTTAATTACTTAGACTGGCTTTCATAGCTTGTGAACAATTCCCGGACGTATTATTCTAATAAATAGCAAAATAATATGGTAACTCCAGGGTAATTTTTAATTAATAAATAGCATAATAATATGGTATAATAATAATGTTAGATGGATTAGGCTTGCCCAGCACCTATACCATCCTCCCAGCTTAGTCGGCTATTAGTCAGAGGAAAGAACGGACCAATACGTCTGAAGATGACAAAGGCTACAGCGTGAATACCAGATGCTGACGCTGTATGAATCACTTATAATATATGTGAAAGCCTAACTTAATAATAATATGAGTGCAAGTCAATAAACTGTTGTGCTCAAGACAATTTTTCAAGAGATTTATCTTTAAAAATAATAAACACGAAGCTCTTTTTAACAATGTACTGTAAGTAGAGCGTACGGTTCATAGCACACAGTTACGCGCTCCACCGGACCCGTAGCCCGTTGCGACTCGTAGCGCCGCGTAGCGCGCCTTCGACGTAGACAACTGCTACGGATACCTCGTAGACATTTCGTTTCTATTGTAGTAATCGCTTTCTGTCGCAGCGCAGCAAGGTAGGGCGGCACTCGACGTGACAGCAATAAAGGCGGGACAATGGCGAGATGCGCCCGGAGCCCGTTTCTAATGTATACGCCAAGAAAGGGAAATGAATGTCGCGTAAACTTAACGACAAAAGGTTCTGTGTGCGATTTAAACCTGGAATTATGGCTGCAGCCAGGTCAAAGTTGTTCCCAGCGTTATTGTTACGTTACGTTTAACAAAAAGGACTACTGAATAAGCAGGCAGTTTCTTTTTCTTACGGTGCCTAAGATGAGTGTGCAATTTTTCAGGGATTATTTGTTGCGGAGTTTCTATAATGAATTTATAAAAACTAGGCCGGTATGCCTAATTTTTTGTACGGGCAAGTATATTTCCGTAATATCGCAAGTACTGCTGTAACGCGTGCGGTGCCTCTGACGGGCATGGGATGGGATGAGTGTGGCAGAGTTTTGAACGTAAGATTATATTGATTGTGTTCCCAAAAGCTCTCCACAAAGAATACAGAGTGTTATTTGACACTACTTTAGAGAGCCGGCACTGCTCAAGAATCGCGTAGCGTGCGTCGTGGATGGCTCGGCATCCACGACGCGCGGCGCAGGGAGGCCGCCCGAGCGAGTGCAGCACTGCCTCCCGTCTCAAACTGAATGTAGAGCTGATTTGTCACAGATTTCTGTCGGTTATGACTTTAAGGTTAGATTGTGTGACGGCGTAGGTTCGGTGAACAGGACTCGAAATAAAAGAGAGAATAGAACCTCTATTATGACATAATTCTTCGGAGGCAATAGCTAGCACATCAATTATATTATTGCGATCCGAGACGAGCCTGAATGTATTTTCCCGCTGAAAAGGAGGCTCCGGTGGCTCCGCGAGGCGCGGCGAACGAGCTGCGCGCGGGATCACCGGGAGAGGTACAACAATACATTTGTAATTGAGTAAATCGGCTTAACTGGAAAAGAGTAATGCATGAATAGAATGAGTATCATGACATACTGTATACCTATAACGGTATTTTTTGACAATATTAAGTATTAACCTATTTATTATCTCACTATCTCAATAATATTATAAAGTCGGTAGTTTGTTTGAATACATGAATTGATGTTTGTTACCTTTTCATGCAAAAACTAGCCTACGGATTGAATTGAAATGTTGTACACGTATAAAATTATAGGTTACCTTTTATGCTCGTACAACGCATGCGAAGCGGCGAGCACAAGCTAGTCATTTATAATCGTTGACTCCTGACCTTCACACCATTCCATTTTTGTATTACAACTTTAACATAGCGCAATGATCAAAGCTTACCTCCAGTTTTAAACTAAAACTGTTTAAAATTAATATAAAAAACTTTACGAATATTGAATTAAATAGGCATCTGCAGTACTTGGCATCTGAGGAACATAACTCGGCTTGTCTAGCTGCGCCGCAAGCTGAGCAGCAGTGACGTGTGACGTCACTGCTGACTGTGCCTTGCGCCAATTACCTCGCTGCGACGCCAAAATGTCACTACCAATAATATGGCCTCGTCACGTCATACACGCTAAGTACCCGCTTGATTATAGCAATGTTTACACAATGCTTGATGCTGTCTCATTAGAGATCGCTTAACAGTGTATATTTTAAGAGATGGGCACTCATGGGCAATCATAAAGCAGGAACTATCTAAAACCTCGATACCCATTTCAGTATGCTTTCGCCCTACACGTATATACCAATAACACGTCATACTACAATCCCTTAGTCAGAATGTGTCGTCTTTACAACGATCTTTTAATCAAATATAGTGGAAATTTTGATATTTTTAACAATAAATTATATAAATTCAAAAAGGATATAGTAACCACTCCCATTACTGAGAGTGGGCTTAGTTTTACATAAAAAAACATGTTTGTAACTTCCTGTTTATTTTATTTAACTGTATTAACTTTTCTAGTTTCATCTTCTCCTCATTTGTTTACACAGAACTGCTTAATAAATAGTAAGTTGCTGTGTACACATATTTTAGGATACAATCTAGATCATTATTGTGCTTTATTTATTTGTTTCTCTTTGATTGTGTTATGTTTTGTGTGCCTTAATTAAATAAAATAAAAGCAGATAGATAATTAGATATGAAATTTCTTTAATCAAAAATTTTGTTAGTGTTTTGTTGTAGACTGTAAGCTAACTACTGCTAATTTACTTAAATAAATGTCTTAATGTCTAGATAGATAGAAAACTTCAATACACACCACATAAAGTATTAAACTTCAAAAAATTGCAAGTCGAATTTAATGCGTGAAAATTGCAATATGTTCTCCGCCGAGCTCTATAAATCGGCATAAACTCGGGGTGCACGCGGGGGGCGCGGGGGGCGCGGGGGGCGCGGGGCAGCACGTGCTCTATTTTCCGCACGTCGCCTGCGATGCAAAGCCGCCCATCAACTACAGCTCCGGCTAAACCGGCTGCCATGAAATATCGCTATTACACCCACTCCACCGTCTGTTCCAGCACTCGCCCTCTGTTACCGCCGACACCTAAGGAACAGTTGAGTCAGCGCTGTTTAGCGACTTGAACAAGTAAGAGCATAAGTGCTTAAGTAGTAAAGGAGGCTTAGCAGCCTGTGGGTGAGCATGCATTCTGACCGCGTATGTTCCGCGGCACATACATACATATGTCATGCGGAAATGCCAGCGCCTCCCGCGCCGAGAGTTGTCAAAGCAGAGATGACATTAATGGTCCTCAGCAAGCAGGGGGGAGAGGGGGAGGGGGGAGGCAGCGGGTTAATCGTGCAGCCACTGGGGACCGTGCTCTCGTGTAGTAGATGAAATATAACAAAGTATTGGTATAACTGACAAGATAATGTACATTTTCATAGATATTTGACAGTTCCGTCTCTGTAAATAGATTTTTTCGTTTATAACGACGCTTGTAATATAAAATATACTTTCACTCCGAGGGTCATAGGTTCGATACAGGCCATGAACCAATGAATTTCTCTTGCCAAATGTATGTGCTTAGCGGTGAAGGAAAACATCTTGAGGAAACCCGCAGCTTAGTCAGCTTTAGACGTATTGACCTGTTTGTATTTAATAGCTGACTAAGCTGGGAGAAAGGTATAGGTGCTGCGCAAACCTAAACCATCTTACAATGTCCCAAGCACTGCAGCGACCTGTACAGCAATATTATCAGTTGCTGACGCTGTTTAAATCTATAATCTTATATCTTATATATAAATCTTTAATCTATGATTGATGTAATAGCCTTATTTTGCAATATAAAACGCTTTCGACTTGCCTTCTTCTTTTTCGATTCAGATCAACCAAAAACAATCATAAGAAATGGCCAACTAATAAAATGTGAAATTTGCCAAAAAAATATTTATTAAAGATTTTGTTTAGTGTGATATTTAATGCTATTTACAAGACTAAGGCCCGGCCGCGGCGCCGCGGCTGCGATCCCCGTGCACCTGTTACAGCGCCGGCGGCCGGCCGCTCGGCTCCCGACGCGGCGGTAATTACCGCACCCAACGCAAGCTTGTGAGTTCCATGTCGAAGGATTTGAATGCACAATTTGTTGGCTATTATCTATGTGTTTATTTTTATTTAGGAATTATGATAGGAATATCTGTTAAGGTAACACTCGATATGATTTTTGAATTTGGAAAGTTGTAATATTTAGTTTATTGCACTTATTATTGCGACGGGCCGATTTGTAACTTTTTTTGGTTTTTATTCTTTATTTTAGTGTTATTTTTATGACTTATAATAGTCATAGTGGGTAAATGTAAACAGAGGTAAATGGAAACGCATTAATAATTTCCTTATTTTTATTAATATCTGAATCTGAGCGTAACGGAACGCATCCAATGTTTATTATCTATGACGGCCATTTTGAAATTTTAGTGTCAGGTCAGAAAACAGACGGTTGATGTGATACACCAAAAAGGAAGTTTTTAGAATATAATTTTGGGGTAAATGTAAACTTGTAGCAAAACACCAAAGATTTGTGCTAGAAGGTTATAGCATGGTTTTTTGTACGTTACTTATTCATGGGGACTGAATATGCGCCTGAACATGCGCGCCCTCATTCGGGCTTCAATCAAATGATGATATCATATCATGTCTATTTGGTGGGAACCCGAATGAGGGAATTCGAATTCTAATTTTAATTTTATTTATTTCTTACTTTTTAAACTCCACTTTGTCTATTTTTACTAACATTATTTATAAGTACTAATCCTTGTGTTACTAACCGAATGGACCATATTGTTGCCTGAATAAACAAATTTTTATTATTATTATTTATTATTATTAAAAAAACTAGTACACCACATCATCACATTTTTTCGACACCTGTAAGTTTTTTCAAATCTGTGTACATTCACACAATTACCCTATAATTTTTTGAGCAATCCCAACATTATACCACCGTGTTTACAGACCTCGTACAAACCTACGTCAGGACTGGCATATCGCTGCGCGACTAAAAGTCCTTTAAATTTATTAGAAAAAAAAAAAATACGTCCGTTGATTCTTGTGGTTTGATGCACTGTCATACCATCTGTCTGATCTCATCGTACAGTTGTCTGCGGTACAGAAAAGAGCATGCTTTGATGCTGTCTCATGCAACAGGGTACTTTTATGTAGGCGTAGCGGCGGAAAGCAGCTAGTGCACCATAAAACAAGAGAAATGAAATACAACAGGATCCCGCTGTCCATTGTGACGCCAAAGGGAGCGAGAAGCGCGGCCGAGGGCAACAAGTGAGCACACACGCGCGACGCCGCCGCGCCGGGGCAATGGAAGCGAACCGCAGGAACAAGAAACATTATTGACGACCTCTTCTGGCCAGTAGCGGGCGAAGGTCCATCTGCGAAGCAAGAGGTTGCGGGTTAGATTCCCGCCTCGGGACAAATAATCTGTAATCTTCTGCATCTCAGCCGTATGACGTCTATCTGCGTCCACTGCTGGATATGCCTCCCTCATGGATTTCCAAGATCATCATGAGGAGGTTGTTGCCATACTCGCCACGCTTGGCAGGCGCAGTATGCATACACAGAATACACAGAAAGAAGCTGCAGCCCATCTTCCTAGTATCAATTGGCAGATTCTTACTGCATCCACGGGCAAGAAAAGAGAGGCAACATTCTACAAAATAAGTTAAAAATTCATTGAAACATTCAATTTTATTTCAACTTATAGAATTTAAATTGTTTTTGAATCATTTTCATTCTAATTGTTATAGCTAACATCACTCCCACAAACAAGTTCAGTCGAAGGACGCTTCAAAAGTTGTAATCAATCCAACAAACCGTCTAAGGGGCCGTCTCCACGAGCGAGGGAATCGCGGCGATGTTATCGTCGTGCCACGTATTTCTATATACTCTCTTAGAGGCCGTCTCCACGAGCGAGAGACGCCGACACACTCGATAAACATATCCCTCAGTTGAGTAAAAACCATAATCGTACAATCAGCGCTAGGGGTATTATTATTGCTTTGTCGTAAAACAGTCTTTTACTAGCACGTGAGGTAAGGTGTCGATAATTACAGTAAATATGTTATATGTTGTTAAGGTTTTAATAAACAAATTATTGTTTGTTTATATAATCTGTGGTTCTAATCTTAGGCCGTGTGGTGCCGTCAGAAGAATGTTACCCTCCTCTCATGCCCGTGGATGCAGAAAGAGCCTGCTAAGGGAGCTGCAGCGTCTTTCCGTGTATCACATCCCATACTGCGCTCGCCAACCCGCCTTCCAAGCGTGGTGAGTATGGCAACTACCTCTCATGGAGACCCATGGCCTATGTTCAGAAGACGACGTTTTACAGCTGAAATGATGATGATGAATCTTAGGCACTGTCTCTCCGGGCATTCAACCAACACTGAGTACCAACCTACAATGGCTATATGCATTGGTGTTGAACTGAGCTCATTTTATAAACTTCACAATCGCTTCAATGCATCCATTTGAACTGAAAACTCCCGGATCATTCTAGAGCTTTCAGAATAAAAGCTAACTTCAAGTTGAAAAGTCCACAGAAAGGAGCTGAACCGGTTCGTATAATGTTAAAGTTAGCTCTCTATCGTTACTTCGAGTTCCGATAAACAAAAACACAAAGCGTGGTTCCTCGGCGGCGGTAACGAGATTGCTTCCACTGCATTACTAGTTCCGAGTTGACAACTCGGGACGCTTCCACTTCTTAACCACAAATGGATAAAGTCACTAAGTGTTCATTTAATAGAGCAAGCTACATAGAATAGTCAATTCACAAAAGAAGAACAAGACACATATAAATTGAATAAAGCACATAATTGAATTCGTTCGCTTCAGATAACTTTTTTTACAGGTGAGGGAAAGAAGCGATCTCTGGAACGAACCTCTGGCAGGGCAACAACCGCTCATGCTCTTAGCGACCCGCGAGGGAAGCCTGTGTCCAGCAGTGGACGTGGACAGCGGTCCAACTGCTCAGATAAAATTAATGAACATTAGTTTTAAAGACAGTAATCAAATAAGTAATAATACAGTATCATACAGTCCTGCCGTGGGGCGTCGGCAGTAGAATGTTACCCCTCCTCTCTTGCCCGTGGATGCAGCAAGAGCCTGCTACGGGATACCTCCGAAAGATGGGCAGCAGCGTCTTTACGTGTATCAACATCCCGTACTGCGCTCACCAACCCGCCTGCCAAGCGTGGTGAGTATGGCAACTACCCCTCATGGAGATCCATGAGGGTGGCCTGTGTTCAGTAGTGGACGTTTAACGGCTGAAATGATGAATGATGATGACAGTATCAGTGTAACAATAAATAGAAGAAAAATATCTCTTCTTGAGGTATCCATTTGGCAGATTCTTACTGCACCTACGGGCAAGAGAGGAAACTGCCGGCGTTCCACGGCAAAACCAATGTTAATAATAGTTAACTAGGAGAGTAAGTAGCTCACACAATCTTTTGGGTGGGCTTCGTAAATCTCCCTACCTACACGTGTCCACAGAACGACAATCTATTATTCCTCATGTGATCCAGCGCAGGCGCAGTTGTTTTATTTACAAGTTCATAAAATTAAAAATTTTAGTAACCACCGACACCTTACCACGTCTCTGAGGTTTTTTTGCTGTTTTTCTTTTTAAGTAAAAACTACGTTTATATGTTAAATGTAAATGTTTTCGTTGTGTTTTAAAATGTATTGTGTGCTCTTTAGTAAATAAATGAATGTCTATGTCTAATTTGTTATGTGTACCCTCAGTTTTGCAATAGACATAGACATTAATTTATTTGCTACAGAGCACACGAACAACATAATGAATTACAAACAATCCAATAAAATAAAATAAAAATACTAGAAATAAAAACAAAAACAAATACGAAAACACTTTTAGACAAAAACAAAAAACCACAAATATTTATTTTTATGTGCTGCCGTACAGTACAGCGGACGGGTCCGGACTGAGCATTTTGTCTACTGTGTCAGCAGTAAACGCTGTTATTCTGCCGTTACCCGACCGCACAGACCACGAAACCCCGTGAGACATAAAGTTTGTAAGAAATAATAATGTTGATTTAATTCTCCTGAGGACACTGAACCCGTAAGAGTTTGGGCAACAGGGAACACTAAAAATGACTGTGTGTTTACACACAGTTACCTATAAGTTACCTATAAGTAAATAATTATACGTATGATAATATGAGTACACATATGTGGATAAAGCAGATTGCTTTGATAATAATTAATATTTTTTAAAACAAAGTACAAATAATAATTATAATATGAATAGATATTAATCAAATAAAAAAAATAAAAAATACTTGAACCCTACGTACATACCAACCCTATTTTTGCTATTTGCCTATCTAAAATATGTTTTTTGATATGCCATCTGAAAGTAAACTTTGACTTTAAGTCTTAATGGTGGTGGTAGGTTGTTCCAACACTTGGTTGCCCGGTACCGAAAACTGCCCCTGAAAGCTACAGTTTTGAATTTACAATAATGCAATATATTTATATTTGAAATGAATAAATAATAATATTTTCAAATAAATTAATAACCTTGTCAAAAATTTAACGGTTCCAGTGGGATTCGAACCAACGCCCGTCAAATCGATACTCGACGCTTCCTTAAGCCGAAAGTGCTTTGACGGCTAAGGTACAGAACCCATGTCGGAACCCGCTGAAATTCTCGATAAAGTGATGTCAGTTTGAGCAACTAAAGAGCGCCATCTATAGGTAACTACTAGAGTTGAACTAGAGAAGATGAACTTCGTTCAATGACTACCCGTCAGGCTAAATCTACTGTGCAAAAGTGGTTGCAAACGTTGTCATATGATGACACCGAGAAATTGTTAATTAAATCAAAATAATATAACTTCCATCACGTTAACATTACTGTCATTTATTATGTACTTATTGTTTTTAAATTGTTTATTTTTTACTATATTTTATTACATTGGTTTACTTATATAATATAAGTCAGTTGAGGCTCTTGATAACCGTATTCAGCTTCCCACGATACAGGCATAGCCTAGTGTGGGAATCATTAGAAATCAATTTTAATGTAACCCTCTCTACTTAGATTTCTGTAATAGTTTAATTATCTTGTAAAATGTTAGTTATCTAAGTTGTTAATAAATAAATTTTCATTTTCATTTTCAGTTCTCCTGTTCATTGTCTAAAGTTGCATTCAGTAGCAATGACTAGAGATGTCGCTATAGCTTATTCTATAGTTTGTTATTTTGTATTGTATTATTTGTATTTATGTATACTACTATAAAACTGTATAAAACGACTATAAAAAAAATAAACTGTAAATAATAATATTCTGATATTGGATGTGGTATGTTACGGTTATTTGGTTTAGTTTGTAAGTAGATAAGCATTAACGAACATTTGTAAAACATTATAAAATTATTCAATAATTATGACAAGTGCGAGCTAGACTCGCCCACCGAGAGTTCCGTAGGTATGTAGGAACACAATAAATATTAGTAAACGTTTTTAAAATGCATAAAAAGATTCGGTCACCCATCCTATTTATGACCACGCGTAGGGTTTGCTTCTCGATGATTGATTTCGTACATTTTGTAGACGATATTTTTTATGATTCCATTGCATATGTATGTTTTTTTTATTTTTCTCTATATCTACAGTAGGTATAAGACGATATACCTTACCAAATTTCATAGTTCTAGGTCGACTGGAAGTACCATATGAATTTTGATTCCTTTGAGAATGTGTCAACATACACGTCAAACATCATCATCCTTCGCAGCTCCTCATCAGCGCCTGCACTGCGAGCATGCTGGGGTTTGCTATTACAATGTGCCCATCAAATTATAATGTTAATCCCTACAAATAGCAAAGCTAACGATCTTATATTGATGACATGGCATGATGACATGACATGATCAAGGATTACGAGCGAACACACTTGTCCCAGTCCATTAACACGAATGACACTGCTGCTGCAAATAATCATAAAGCAAATGCAATTCTGATCACATGGTCCGAATTTGAAGCGAAAACTGCAGCCACGTCCAGATCATTTGAAAAGCTAAACCCGCTTTGTAGCGTTATACTCGGAGCGAGTGATGTCGTTACAGTTGGCGCGAGTGGCGAACGGCGCGGCAGCGCGGCGGGAGCGGCGCGTGGCGCGGCCGGTCGGGGAGAGGTAATCCCTTGTTATTTTTTTTTATATAAGCATATAACACAGCAATACAGTATGACAGTACTCTGGTATTGGAACATTACCCGAGCAATGGAAAATCTAGTTGGTTGCAAACCTACAAATATCATAACAATAGTCTAGGCTCCATCAGGAAATATTTGATTAGAAAGAAAGAAAGAAAAAACATATAATAAACAGCGCATGAAACAATATGAATGAAAAAACTAAAATATCAATAATAATAATATTAAAAAAAATGTCACCGCTTGGACAACATGACTTTTTTCTTTAATTTTCTATTTTATTTTATCTTCCATAATTGAGCATCAAAAGATGACACACGTTGTCAAGAATGATTGGAAAAGCAAATAAAATTTGAAAAAAAATTATCACAATATCAAAACCAAGAGCGGCTGCAGATGCACTCCCACCATCACCACCACCGCCCGCCCCGCCAAGTTCCACATCCTCGTCCGATGAAGAGGAATTTGTCACACCCCCGGAGACGAGTGAAGTGTCGAGCGACGAGGACGGGCCCCCATCGCCCCCGCCGCCGCGACCACCTGTACGACGTGGGCGACCCCCGCTGTCAGCTGGCTTGGGACCTGCAGGGCATCCCGCCCCGCGCCCGGCCCCCGTCACTGACGGCATGTGCGGTGCATGAAGTGGACAAGAGAAATTAATAAAAACGTCATGTCAGATGATTCCCTTGTCTCAGGCTCTTGAACCAAGCCTAAACGTTACCACGCAACGACTGTCTGATCAAGTGCGTGTGATCCAGCGTTCGAAAACATTGGATTATAGTGTACTTGATCAGCTCCGACGTGAAGTGTTAAGTGCTCAAGTGATTGATCATTCACAACGTGACCCAAGTGTCGCGCCGCCGACCACAACACCTACGGCACCGTTGACCTCTCGGAGTGGATCCGTTAATGATATGGTCAATTACGTGAGTGCAAACACAAACGTAAGTACCCAAGATAATGAGCAATTGAGGAGGGCTTTCTTAGATTCGATTCTTCAACAATTTGCCTCCTCCGATTAGAAACTCTAAGTCAATTCATACCTTTAAAAAAACTCTTAAGTAACATCTTTTAATATCACAGAAATTACCAACAACGAGCAGTCGTTCTGAGCCGATCCGTATTAATATTAATTGTTCTTATATATTTTGTTAATTTTATTATATTTTAGCTTTTGTGTTACATTTTTAACATTTAATTTACTTTCTTTCTATTCACCTGTCACATTTTCTGATTGTGTTGTAGTTATTGCTTTCTAATTTTTGTATTTATGTAACCCAGCATTGTTGATATAACATAATTTTCTTTTTTGTCATTTGTAACGCGGTGTGTCGCACCGCTACCTCACACACTCTACACACTCGAGGTGTCGCAGAAAACCAGCGCACGTAGCGCATCGCTACTGTGCACTTGCTGAGCGATTTCCTTTTTTATGTCTGTGTTTTCACACATTGCAAATCATACAACAAAATTAAAAATTAATTTTGTTGTATGATTTGCAATGTGTGAAACAAAATAAACGTTCTCATCTTTATCTTTATCTTATTTCGGTTTCCGCTTTAACATCAAATACTGAAATCAAAATAAATTAAATATTTAAAGGGGGCTCCCATACAACAAACGTGATTATTTTGCCGTATTTTTCCTCGATGGTACGGAACCATTTATGCGCGAGTCCGACACGCACTTAGTCGATTTTTTATTTGTTTTATTTGACAATTGAACGCAAAAAGGTTCAACTCACATAAAGCTTGATGCAATTACTATTTACTAAATTTAAATGTCTCAAAAGTCACCGTGCTTTATTAGAACTGCATTCGATGGTTTCTAAGCTTTAAAGAAATCATATACTTTTAGTGCTAATAATTCAATTATAAACTACTGCCTCATAGAAACGTAGAGTTGAAATTTGAAATGGAAAAGAAGAATTTTATTATTAAAAAAACATAAAATTAAAATTAAAAATATTTTTTGAATCGAATTAGAAATATCATTTTACTCGTTTTTTGGAAATATGATTAAAAAAATTTAAAAAAATTGCGGGTGCACTTGAAGAACGATATTTCTGTCCCAGTTATGGTTGAGAACTCGGCTCTCGAAGTTGTCGACGCGCGCGTATACCTAGGACAAACAGTCCAATTAGGTAGATCCAACTTCGAAGAGAGTCAATCGTCGACGAATCCAACTCGGATGGGGGCAGCGTTTGGGAAACTTCGCAACGTCTTTTCGTCCAACACGCCTTAAAACGAGTCTACAATCAGTGTGTGCTACCAGTGATGACATATGGAACTGAGACGTGGTCCTTCACTATTGAATAAGCCTTATGAATAAGCTCAGAGTCGCTCAACGAGCTATGGAGAATGCTATGTTCGGGGTTTCTCAACGAGATCGATCAGAAATGAGGAGATACGTAGAAGAACTCGGATCAGCGACATAGCCAAACGGATTAGCACGTTAAAGTGGCAATGGGCAGGTCATATAGCACGTAAAACAGATGGCCGTTGGGACAGCAAAGTTCTCGAATGGAGGCCACGGACTAGTAAGCGCAGCGTAGAACGTCCACCTACAAGACGGGAAGACGACTTGGTAAGAACCGCTAGTCAGAGGTGGATGCAGACGGCTTCCAACCATAGTCCTTGGAGGTCAATGAGGGAGGCCTTTGTCTAGCAATGGACGTCCTACGGCTGATATGATGATGAGGGGGTATTTATCGCGTAAATTATCTTTATTATTTCCCGACGATTTAATTGGATTGCACTAGACATGGTCCCGGGAATACTTACGTGATGGAGGTACCACAGCAAAGCAAAAGGCGTCTGTTGAACTACTCTTTCTTGAATTCATATAAATATTAGGGCCGGTTTCCACTGAGACAGCACATCACACTGACTGTATCCCTAAAAAGTTTAAAGAGGCAAAAGTTGTCATATTTAATTCAGAAAGAATAACAAGCGTGTCTCTCGCTTCGCCGCTGGCCGCAGTTACGGCCTTCGGAGCTTTCTCAACTATTCCTCAAAACTTTACCGCAATAGTTGTTTATTCCAGTTTATTTCTACACGGTGCGCGCACTAATAGTACCTGTTCGGTTCACTTATCTTCAGCTTATACTCAACGAACATTAAGCTGAACTAATAATAATAATAAAGACAGTAAAGACATTTATTTCAGGCTTCAACTAAAAGAAGTTACAGATGGTAATAAACTGTTTCTACGGCCCATATAAATATATATCTTACAGTCTAACATACTCGTACATAATATAAAACCTATTTACTAGCACGCAAAGTAGGATACGTGACGTTCGATCGCGCTGCGTCATATGGTCGCCCGCGAAAGCGACGATACAGCACATTCTTCGGTCAAAAGGTTTCTTTGGTAAAGATTGATATATCGGCAGTTGGAACTCGCACCACAAAAGATTTAAAATCTGAATGACGCGAGTCCAACTTTTCAAACCTTACCAAATAATTGGTTTTCTGCTTTACATATTGCACTAAGTCCTCAGCTTCTGTGGAATGTGTGAGCCTCGATACGTAAAGCAGCGTCGTAGGTACAGCCGGCCACAATAAAAAGTTGTCTCCGGTTGGTCCCGTGCCGCGTTGATTTCGGCGTGCGGGCTTCCTTCGTCTATGCACTTCTGTAAAGCCCTCATCATTACTCGGCTGCACTTGAGTAGCCGGTTCGATTGCAGCAATGGGAGCATTATTGCATAGATGCTGCTTCTGCTTCCCCTTTCTTGTCGCTCGGGCTGCTGGAACCGGCTGCGTAGGTGCAGCGGGTGGGCAGTTGATGGCGGCGACGGTGGCGTATGCGCGCGCGGGGGGAGGAGGCGCGCACGCACGTTACGGCCACAGAGGCGGTGAGGCGGCGGGCGCGCGGGGAGGGCACGGTGCAGTGACGATGCATGTGTCCACTGCGGCCGGCGAGGCATCCAATATCGCTGACTCAAAGGATGAAACCGACACGTTGTGTCCTCCTCGTCGAACGTTGACGTTAGAAATCTCGGGCGACCTATCCACCGAAGCGGCGTTGTGTAATATCACTATCTCAGTGCGTAGTTCACCGATGGTGTTCTGCGAGGCTTCCAGCTTCGAGAGTACATCAGCCAAGCCTGCCTTGAGCGTAGTAACGTTTTTCAGCAACCTGGTCACGTCGACGTGGTCGAAAGTCACGGGGGGCAGCTTGTGCAGCTACTTCACGACGAAATCGGGCACGTCGTCCGGGTCTGTCTCCTTCAGGATTTTAATTTTACCCTGGAGACTCTTCTCACCCCCGTCTCTTCGGCGTGACGGCATTTGGTCGGTCTTTTCAAGGGTCCGGAACAAGAGAGCCTTTCCACTGCTGACATCTTTCTCCGTAAAGTTGGACTTGCAGATTTGGATGATTCTCACCTCATCCATTGTGTCGATGGCGTATACAATAACCGCCAGTAACTCGTTAACTATGAGCGGTTTGGAGCCCACAGCTACACAGCGGACAGTGGCCTTTAGCCACGCGAAACGCGAATTATTATGATTCGGTACGGCGCAGTGTGATACGACTGTCACCGAGCTTGCATCACAACGGACTGATAAGTTAATAAGACAGACTAATAAAGTACCGTCCGTATCCATACGGACCACTGCATGCGGCCCGAATGGCATAATTGCTTTTCATAACAGAATAGGCGGCGTGACAGGCCGCCCGTCCTTTAACCATCGTTACAGTATCACAAAATAGAACAAGAAAGAAATGGGAACCGGAATAAAGTGACGCGACAGACCGAAAAAAAGGAACACATATATTGCAAACTGAAACGAGCTAGCTGTAAATTCGCGCAAAATAAAAGCTGTCTGTAACAACAATCTGGCGCCGCGCGGCCTCGGACGAGCGGCACGTCGCACATGCCGCCCGGCTCCTCCGCCGCCGCCGCAGCACGTCTCCGCGAGGATGTGCAGGACTCTCTGAAGGTGCTCCACGTGTGTAATCATAGCTTTTACATCTAAAATAATAGTGTTAAAAAATAGTAGAGTTTTTTTATCGCGTTATTTACCATTATTAATGCCAAACGTTTCGACAGGATTACCATCATCACCCGGGAAGACTGAGAGTCATCCCGGGACGCGATAAATACTCCGTTAAATATTTATTTATTTATTGTTAAAGAAGACCGACAGCTTACATCTAACACAATATTACACTTATATATAGATAAAATGAAAAGCCAATTATTGGTCCTCACGACTAATTATAATTTAATTTAAAAAGTGACGTTTTGGAGAGGGTATACTCCTTTAATTACTTAGGACACATAGTCACTGCCGACCTAAAAGATAATGAAGACATAGAACGGGAGCGGAGGGCGCTGTCTGTGAGGGCGAATATGATAGCTAGAAGGTTTGCACGTAGCTCAGAGAAGGTCAAGTTGACACTATTAAGAGCTTACTGTACTTCTCTGTACACGTGCAGCCTGTGGGCGAAGTATACGCTTGCATCGTACAGCGCCATCCGCGTCCAGTACAGCAACGCGCTGAGGGCGGTGCTGGGGCTGCCCGCTACTGCAGCGCTCCGGGGATGTTCCCGGCGGCGCGGGGCGACTGTTTCCATACCACCCAGCGCGAGCCCCGCTACTGCAGCGCTCCGGGGATGTTCCCGGCGGCGCGGGGCGACTGTTTCCATACCACCCAGCGCAAGCCCCGCTACTGCAGCGCTCCGGGGATGTTCCCGGCGGCGCGGGGCGACTGTTTCCATACCACCCAGCGCAAGCCCCGCTACTGCAGCGCTCCGGGGATGTTCCCGGCGGCGCGGGGCGACTGTTTCCATACCACCCAGCGCAAGCCCCGCTACTGCAGCGCTCCGGGGATGTTCCCGGCGGCGCGGGGCGACTGTTTCCATACCACCCAGCGCAAGCCCCGCTACTGCAGCGCTCCGGGGATGTTCCCGGCGGCGCGGGGCGACTGTTTCCATACCACCCAGCGCAAGCCCCGCTACTGCAGCGCTCCGGGGATGTTCCCGGCGGCGCGGGGCGACTGTTTCCATACCACCCAGCGCAAGCCCCGCTACTGCAGCGCTCCGGGGATGTTCCCGGCGGCGCGGGGCGACTGTTTCCATACCACCCAGCGCGAGCCCCGCTACTGCAGCGCTCCGGGGATGTTCCCGGCGGCGCGGGGCGACTGTTTCCATACCACCCAGCGCAAGCCCCGCTACTGCAGCGCTCCGGGGATGTTCCCGGCGGCGCGGGGCGACTGTTTCCATACCACCCAGCGCAAGCCCCGCTACTGCAGCGCTCCGGGGATGTTCCCGGCGGCGCGGGGCGACTGTTTCCATACCACCCAGCGCGAGCCCCGCTACTGCAGCGCTCCGGGGATGTTCCCGGCGGCGCGGGGCGACTGTTTCCATACCACCCAGCGCAAGCCCCGCTACTGCAGCGCTCCGGGGATGTTCCCGGCGGCGCGGGGCGACTGTTTCCATACCACCCAGCGCAAGCCCCGCTACTGCAGCGCTCCGGGGATGTTCCCGGCGGCGCGGGGCGACTGTTTCCATACCACCCAGCGCAAGCCCCGCTACTGCAGCGCTCCGGGGATGTTCCCGGCGGCGCGGGGCGACTGTTTCCATACCACCCAGCGCGAGCCCCGCTACTGCAGCGCTCCGGGGATGTTCCCGGCGGCGCGGGGCGACTGTTTCCATACTACCGAAGTGGGAGACGCGGGACCATATCCTGTGGGATTGCCCGTTGTACGCGGAAGCAAGAGGCACCATGTTAGGGGGGATTACGAGGCAAGGAGGGCTTGAGGGACCGATATACCACGCAGATCTAGTAAGTAGTGAGGCGAACTTCGGACAGCTTAGGAGGTTCGCCAGGACCTGGCATAGATCGAGGCGGGCCGAGGAAAGCACATTTTCGAACGGGGACGAGGGGGGGGCACAGAGGTACCGAGCTGGAGGGGAGCAGCCCAGCAATGAAGTCTGTTCTGTGATGAGCATGCCCCAGAAGGGGGAGAGTGCCGGGACACGCGTGCGTAGGTTTTTGTAGAGTCTTGAGCCACCCGAGTGGATCATAACTCACAGATTCGGTCCGTATAACCGCAAGGTTGGTAGGACCATGGGAAGGTGGAGGGAGTGTTTCCATACCACCCAGCGCAAGCCCCGCTACTGCAGCGCTCCGGGGATGTTCCCGGCGGCGCGGGGCGACTGTTTCCATACCACCCAGCGCAAGCCCCGCTACTGCAGCGCTCCGGGGATGTTCCCGGCGGCGCGGGGCGACTGTTTCCATACCACCCAGCGCAAGCCCCGCTACTGCAGCGCTCCGGGGATGTTCCCGGCGGCGCGGGGCGACTGTTTCCATACCACCCAGCGCAAGCCCCGCTACTGCAGCGCTCCGGGGATGTTCCCGGCGGCGCGGGGCGACTGTTTCCATACCACCCAGCGCAAGCCCCGCTACTGCAGCGCTCCGGGGATGTTCCCGGCGGCGCGGGGCGACTGTTTCCATACCACCCAGCGCAAGCCCCGCTACTGCAGCGCTCCGGGGATGTTCCCGGCGGCGCGGGGCGACTGTTTCCATACCACCCAGCGCAAGCCCCGCTACTGCAGCGCTCCGGGGATGTTCCCGGCGGCGCGGGGCGACTGTTTCCATACCACCCAGCGCAAGCCCCGCTACTGCAGCGCTCCGGGGATGTTCCCGGCGGCGCGGGGCGACTGTTTCCATACCACCCAGCGCAAGCCCCGCTACTGCAGCGCTCCGGGGATGTTCCCGGCGGCGCGGGGCGACTGTTTCCATACCACCCAGCGCAAGCCCCGCTACTGCAGCGCTCCGGGGATGTTCCCGGCGGCGCGGGGCGACTGTTTCCATACCACCCAGCGCAAGCCCCGCTACTGCAGCGCTCCGGGGATGTTCCCGGCGGCGCGGGGCGACTGTTTCCATACCACCCAGCGCAAGCCCCGCTACTGCAGCGCTCCGGGGATGTTCCCGGCGGCGCGGGGCGACTGTTTCCATACCACCCAGCGCAAGCCCCGCTACTGCAGCGCTCCGGGGATGTTCCCGGCGGCGCGGGGCGACTGTTTCCATACCACCCAGCGCAAGCCCCGCTACTGCAGCGCTCCGGGGATGTTCCCGGCGGCGCGGGGCGACTGTTTCCATACCACCCAGCGCAAGCCCCGCTACTGCAGCGCTCCGGGGATGTTCCCGGCGGCGCGGGGCGACTGTTTCCATACCACCCAGCGCAAGCCCCGCTACTGCAGCGCTCCGGGGATGTTCCCGGCGGCGCGGGGCGACTGTTTCCATACCACCCAGCGCGAGCGCGCCGCGTCCCTGGTGCGCAAGTTGCGGGGCAGCACCAACACCGTCGTGACAACGACAGCCTTAAGGGTAGACTGTACCCACACGGGGCACTGCTGTCAGCGACACCTACCACACAACCCGGTGTTTTTAGATAAAATTTATATTTGTGTTGTGACATGAGTCCTGTTACTTGAAAAAAATGTATTTTATTTTATTATTATTGTCGCGGCACAGCCCTACGCGGTGGCTGCTATTTTAAAGCGCACAGGTACCTCGGTCATGGATATGGACGGGGCAGTCTGCCGTCGATGCCGCCGCCCGCCCTGTGGTGGAAATACACCCGACCCGAAATAACATACATAAGAAAAACGCAGATGGAAAACATTTCAACTTATTATAAGATGACATCAGACCAATCTCAATCTTATATTTTATATTATAAAAGTATATTTAAGGTCTTACTGTTGTGTACAATAAATTTTTCATTCTTATTTCACAGTTACATTACACAAATGTTTTCTGAAAATGCCTGGTAATTAAAACAATGTTAGATATAAAGTATGTTAAGTATATCTGTGTACCGTACCAGGCATTTTCAGAAAAGATGTGTGTTATGTAACTGTGAAGTAAGAATAAATGAAAAATTTATTGTACACAACAGTAAGACCTAAAAGATACTTTTATAATATAAGATTAAGATTTGTTATTGGAGTTAGTTAATGTAACAATTTAAATAGAACAACATGTGTTCTAGTTATTCATAATGTTATAGACGTAATTAGCGGCTTACTCGGCTCGGGTTGGCGCGAGGCAGCCGAGCGGACATATCGGCGGCCGCTAACGAGCCCGTGATGAATGACCGCTCACTACGCACTACGCACTCGTGACGTATCGCCTGCGCCACCACTCGGGTCGCTACAACGGAGTGATTTCAAGTATTCGTCGAACTGTATCAAAGAGCATTTCAGATTTATTCGATACAAGCACGCTTTGTTTCCGAATTGCAAGTACCTACCAACTACGAGAATGTAATTTTCTACGAACTTGCCAAGTTCAATAACGTTCAATAGTTTTTTTTAATGCTTTCGACTGCAGTGCTAATACCCATCTCTTCGTGCATTCGCGTACATTAATATATAGAGAGCAGATTGAGTGTTAGATATGTATATCTAAGTTATTAAGATAAAAGGGACATTTTATAAATAGTTTACCTAATACAATTTACGAGAAGTGAAGGAAATACTTGAAAAGTTATAAGATCAATTTTAAAATGTGTATAAAATATTTCGTAGCAGGCCGCAGGGGCAGGGCGAGCGGCGAGGCGCCCAATAATGAAATTAATCATTACAAAGAGTCGCGGCAGAAGTTCCATGACGGGAAATACTTTTTTAATAATTCCGCAGTAATGGAGTTGTGGACACAAATTGTGCTGAGCCAGCCGCGCCCGCGCCGTGCGCCGAACAGATTACTACGTCGTCCGTTCCTGAAAGTGTTTCTTAGTACTTCTAGAATCACTTCTAATGAATAAATAAATAGTAGTAAAAATAATGCTACACTTTTCACACAGCGCCATCCCCACGAACCCTAATATAAGCTACCATTTGTTATAAAAACACATGAAATTAGTACATCTAAATTAAGGATATTATAAATCTTTTAGTATCCTTAATTGTTCTACAGATATAAGTCCCGGGCATCGAGGATATACCCAATAGAGAGAAAATGTCATTGATTTTGTCTAAGCAACAATACCGCCAAAAATATTCATAATTGTACGGTTCATAAAAAACACAGGTTGGCTGTTGGCGCGATGAAAACGCTAAATTCCGAAACACATTAGTGCTGTGCACTAATGTGTTTCGGTATTCTTATGACCTTATTTTCCCTCGATTGGATATGTGCTCGATGGTTCCGGGTCTGGGTATTTTGCTATGTATGATGAGGTATGTACATATATACAAAAAAAATTAAGTATTCTATCAATTTGGTTTCCAGTGCTGTGATTAGTTTGGGACTAGATGGTGTTGTGTGCAGTGTCCAACATTATTTAATAAACTAGTGCTTTTATCCGGAACTGTGAGCTACATCGAACGAAGACCAGCATTATAACTTTCTAACTAAAGCAAGTACATGTCACCAATGCACTGCGATATTTATCAGATCATTGATATTTGCTCACCGTATATCATTGTTTGGCGAGAAGATAACGGCGACGTGCATACAACTAATAATTAGACTAATTGCATAAATGACAACCTGTCAATCATGATGATACGATATTACGCGTTACAGTCCAGTCAAAATACGATATTAAGCGTTACAGTCCAGTCAAAATACGATATTACGCGTTACAGTCCAGTCGAAACAGACTTAATAAAGTAGGCCAGGTGCGTGTCGGGCCGGGATATATTTGAGCGACAATTTCTTCGAAACTATGAAAATTTGCTTAACCGTTATAGTTTTCCTAGAAAGTTTTAAAACAAAATCCACTGTGTTTTTAGATTCGTTAAGCTAGCAGTTAGAGGAAGGACGCTCAAAAAAAATTAATCTGTAGGTAATATTTCGCAAACGTATCTCTAAATAAAAAAATTGTCTTTGCAACTCCTAAATGGTTTTAAAATAAATTGAAAGTGAAAAACTTTTTAAAAAACAAGCTCTTATTCAAACGTACCTACTAAAAATAATAAAATAAACATTTTACATCAAAGTTTTATGTCAACTTAAAACGTCTATACACAATAATTATAATGTAATAAAAAAGCGTGTTTTTTTTCAAACAAAAAAAATGTAAATAAGTACGAGTACCTGCTCGTCGCGAGATTTACTCGCGACAAGCTTTTTTATTACACATATTGTGTAAAGACGTTTTGTTGACAAAGAACTTTAATGGAAAAATTTTAGGTACAATTATTTTTAGTATGTATGTACGTGTAAATAAAAGCTTGTTTGTTAAAAAGTTTTTTTTTTACTTTTAATTTTTTTTTACTTTTTAGTTACCACAGGACAGTTGGTTTCTAAGAGCGGTTTAGAACCCATAGTAGAATCGGGCCGGAAAACTAGTCACGCGCTACGCTAATGACGTAATTCGAAACAGTGTGGCACGTGCATGACCGAACGCTACGCGCTCACTTATACTCGTATTAGTTGCCCATCCCGGGAATGAGAGCTGACAGGCCATGACCGTCTCTACGTGTTATTCGTAAGTTCCTGGAGAGAGAATAAGTGAAGAAGGCATGTTTTATTATTATTATTATTTATTTATTAGGTCTGCCAACAGTATCACAATATTACAACTAAAACTTAACATTCTAAAAATGTCTTAGGCTACTAAAACCAATTACAGACGAACGCAGCTTGCCTAACGACCTAACTGTAAATGTAGGTAACATCATATCAATTTGCTTACTTGTTAAGCATATCCTCACATTTAATACATGCTTAAACGTTGAAGGAAAATGTCGTGATGGAACCTGCATCTTTGTCAGCTTCAGACGTATTGACCTTTTCCTTTCTCTGACTAATAGCCGACTATGCTGGGAGGATGGTATAGGATATGTCCCAAGAACTGCAGCGTCTTGTAGGTATATGGAATATCTCCGAAGGTTTCTGCTAGATGTCGCTTCTCGGGTCTACAAAACCGATAAAATGCATCAAGACTTTCGACCCGACGGCTAGTGACTTCGTTTTTAATTTCTTTAAATGATACATTAGTGTGGGTTTACACTTAAAAAAAAACAAAAATAGCTTATGTATAAAAATTAGCAAAAGTGACATCTCTTCACTGCACTGATTGTCGGACAGAGAATATTTTCGACCCAACGGCTAGTGATTTCGTGGCCGAAATGGTTAAGGTTGCCTGCGTTTAAGGCGTTCGTCTGAATATTGCGGGTTCGAGTCCCGTTGAAGTCGAAAATTTTGATTGCATTTTTCATTTTTATAAATGATACCTTAGGTTTATACTTAAAAAGATTGCTTAACTCTTTCACTTCAATAATTCTTAATTTTTTTTAACAAAAAAAAGGAATTTAAAGATAAAATATAAAGTTTTGCTGAAAATACCCACATCGCTATATGTTAGGCCTTTGCATATATTATAGATGATTTATACAGTGTCAGCAACTGGTAATCATGCTGTACGAGACGCTGCAGTGCCTAGGACATTGTTAGATGGATTAGGCTTGCCCAGCACCTATACCATCCTCTCAGCTTAGTCAGCTATTATTCAGAGGAAAGAACAGGTCAATACCTCTGAAGCTAACTAAGCCGCGGGTTTCCTCACGATGTTTCCTTCACCGTTAAAACACGTATTAAGTGTGCACATACATTTTTCAGGAAAGAAAAATCCATTGGTGCACGGCCGGTATCGAACCCACGACCTTCAGATTGAAAGTCGGGGGTACATACCACTTGGCCAACACGGCTTCGCTATACGTATACTTGTTACATTTGAGTATTTCCATTGATTTATCAAAGATCCTATCATCAGAACTGGGTTTTTAGACCAAGCAAACACTGAAACCAAAATCCAACTGCAAGTTTCAATTTTCTTATTATGATTGTTGTACCAAAGTTTTTGTTACAAATAAATATTCTGTATTTCTAATTGACATAGTACCATTAATTCATTCCAATGAATCTGATGCTGATGATGATTATGATGAATTATGTAGGTAAGTACGATGATTACTGAACAGGGATTTATTATCGCAATCGGTTCATAAGCGACAGAACACGCTTCGACCATTCTCGCGCGTGGGCTTTTCAACTGCTGCCGGAACTGATTCAATTGGTCGGTATTTCAGTAGTTTTTTATTGCTTTTTTTTCCATAAATCTATGTTTTTTTTCCCAAGCAGCCCCCAGTTATCGATTACAGCATAGTACTTCCAGCATCTACGGGCGCACAATTCTAAAGTAGACAGCGAGCTTGATAGAATTTGATGGGTGATGGAGTGTTCCGCCTGTCCTTGTCACTTCTTATAATACTGTAGGCATCAAAGTGGCCCCGTGGCTACGCGTAGTATATTGATACGCGTAGCTACGGGAGCCACTTTGATGTGCTTACTCATGAGCAAGTACAGTCATTCATTATGCAAATTAATTTCTCACGAATAACAAAGACATTGCCATTCATAATAAGAATTTATAACAACTTAAACAATTTATAATAACTCTGTTTAATCGCCTTGGTATAATTACTTACGTGTTTTGCAACGGGGTGGGTAATTAACTTTGTTAAGTAAACGCGTAGTGAGTTCAGCCCGGCTAGCGCACGCCGCTACGATGTGCTACGCGAGAGCTACGAAAGTGCTACGGCGAAGAGCATGGACTCGTGTTAAAGTCACCTTGCTAGTATTTTATGATCTGGCAACAACTGAACAAAGTGAAAAACATCACTCAAATAAGGTTTATTTCGCCTCATGGCTCATTATTATACAGGAGATGACGCGATGGCTTCCGGAGGCTTTCGTTACGTGGGGACTATTAGAGCAGAGACGCTGTAAGACGAACTCCTGATTGCGGCTCTGTTGTTCTGTCGTAATGAGCTGGAGGAGTTTATTTCAGAAATTAAATTGTTTAAGAAGCCTTAAACTTCACTTGCTCTAAGTTATCTTTTCACCCGATTTAGTAACCCATACCAGTCATAGTCGAATAACCAAATCAATATCAATTTAAAAGTCTCTGCTTTAAATATGAAATGTTGAATATTTGAGCTCTTTCTGAGAGTTTGATTGTCTAAAAATCGACGATTGAAGAGGATCCGGGAATTTCACTTAAAAGTTATAAGCAGACCTTCCGCGCTCCCGTCCCTTGCACAGACCGACGTTCCAATTATTTAAAGCTCCACGGAAGAGTCGGTCTTTTACCCGCATTTATACGATAATATGAGCAATTTCAGCATAGCTTACCTAGAAAAACATGTCCGCTCTCTCTTTAAAGCGGTATAACAAGATTTCCTAGCACAAAATATATCCAAGTGAAGCCATTGTGCATAACTTCGGCACTCGTGCGGCGTCGGCGGCGGCACGGAGGCGCGCGCCGCAGCGGGCCCGCACTCGCGGTGCGGCGCCGTTACCACCTCTACCGCGCGCCGCACAATAAACTTAAATTTGTGACGCATTACTTTCTGTTTGTATTATAATTTTACCAAAAGGTTTGGTCGTCCCTCAGCAAGGAGCAGACGACACTGATCAGGTCGCGGACTAACGATGAATCGGACTAGCACGGGATCGAGGTGGATGGCATCTACGTAGGCCCTATTTTCTGCAGTGGGTGGTCTTATTTATTTATTTATTTTTCGCAAAACCAGAAGGTTTTCAATAACTTATAAAACAACAAAATATATTCCATGAAGCTAATTAAAGGTTTTCATCGATATACATACAATAGTAAAACAAAACTATGAACATTTTAACACATCCAATGTTGATTGGACTCCATGAGCTCCCTTTCACAAATACGGGGGGTATCTGTTGACTGGACGCCTGGAGTCCAATTTAGATTGTGACGTTTTTATTGACCGTTTATCGTCGTTTTCATATTCCTATACTGCTCTTACTTGCATAAAGTGTAGGGGCCAAGACAAGGATAACAATCCGACCAAAGCCCATTCACTGAACCGCACCTTCAATAATTGGTGAATTTTTCAAAAGTTGCCTTTCATTTTCACAAGCGCGCCCGTATTGTGAAGTTTGGTTTGGCTAACTAAGGAAATATGTATTTTTATTATGTTTATCATATTATGATTTTTCTAAAATAATACACTACTTTGTACGTACAATAAAGGCTTAAGCTACATATATATCTATCTTACACAGAATTGCACTTATCGTGATCGCAAACAGACAATCCAATATAATAGTAAAAATATGTGAACGCGAAAGTTTAAAAATACTAAAAGCTGTGCAATAACTCCAATATGATCTCTTAGATTCGCCTCGTTTGTAGCCAATCTCAAGAACGAGAGTGTCTTTAGAGTGAGCTTCAAGTAAGTACGAGTAGGTGTTTAAAGCTCCACCGACTCACCGCGAGAGCTCAGCGACAGTCAAACGACGAAATAATATGACGGATAAAAGGAATCCGTGCCAAGAAATTCTGTTTACACAACCAACTTGTATTATTACTATAAGAGATTTGTGCAAAACATTTCTTCACTAATGTCTTTGCATAAGATTTCAGTTTTATTGCGTAGAACAAAGCTCTCGTTTGCTTTGGCAATCTATCGCAACGAGCCATGCATCCTATGTGACATTGTTTACGACAGGTAATGAGGACGTTGTCGTGGCGAGGATTCATGTCCCGATAAATGAGCGGGAACACGCGGGAGGCTCTGACGGCGACGGGTACCTAATGTTAGGAATGGGCTGCGAGGAAAACAATACTTCTTTTTTACTTCAAAGTTACGAGGCAAAATTCCTTTCTTATTATTTCAACTAACCTCAAAAAGGAGATTCTGGATAAAACATGTATGTTTTTACGTATATAGTTTTTTTTTCTTGTGTATGCTTCTCACATTTGGAGCGAGGCCATTGAGAAACATGGTGAAGCCTTAGTGGTATCACTTGACGTCTCGAAGGCCTTCGACAGGGTCTGGCACAGTAGCCTAATTGACAAGCTTTCGACATATAGACTTCCAGCTCTCCTCTGCAACTGGCTTAACGACTTTCTAAGGTAAAGATCTATTTTAGTAGTTATTGATGGCTGCTCGTCTGATCAAATGGCAGTCAATGCCGGGGTACCTCAGGGGTTCGTACTATCTGCCACACTGTCTTGCTGCACATTAACGATCTGCTGGTTACCGGTATCATTGACCAAAGCCACAAGCAGTCGAGTAGAGATACAGGCGCAAAGAGAAGAGATGGTGCAGCGCTTGAACTTGACTCTGAAGGCGGTCTCAGATTGGGTAGAAGCCAATAGAGTTAACTTCAATGCCTCTAAAACACAAGCTTTTCTTTTCTCTAGCAAAAAGTGTCCATTTCTCCAGGTTCCTGAGTTCCGAGATGTACTGGTACCTATAAGGGATCAGCTGGAGCTCCTTGGTGCCACTTTTATACCGAAACTTAACTTTGGCACGTTCATCGAGTCTAAAGCTAAAACTGCGGCCATGAAGCTAGGGATCCTGAACAAGGTTAAGCGATGCTTCACACCGGGACAGCTTCTATCCCTTTACAAAGCTCAAGTCCGATCTGGTATGGAGTATTGCTGCCATGTTTGGGATGGCTCAGCCAAGTATCAGCTGGCTGCCCTAGACTCGATTGAACGCAGAGCCTTCAGAGTTATCGGTGAGCAGTATCTTGCGGAGACTAACAACCAACGTCTTGACCACCGCCACAAGGTCGCTTGCCTTTAGATCTTTTACAGGATACATTTTGAAGAGTGCTCTGAGGAACTCCACGACCTGGTACCACCATCTCCATTCCACTCCAGGACAAGCAGACGAACAGCGCAGTACCATCCTTATCTAGTGGACGTTCCACCCACTCGTTCTAAGCGGTTCTCCTCCACCTACATCATCCGCACCGCTAAGGTCTGAAACTCGCTACCGGCTTCTGTTTTCCCCGAAAACTACAACCTGGGTCTCTTCAAGTCAAAAGTGAATAGGTGTCTTCCAGGCCTTTGTGAGCCATCATCGGCCACATCGTTGCTTACCATCAGGTGAGATTGTGGTCAAACAAAGATCTATCTGCAATAAAAAAAAATATCCGAAACAATAGGGCAACACAATATCGACTGTAAAACGTTTTCAAAGTTTATTTTCCGATGTAGTCCTATGAAAATATGGTGCAAATCAGAAGGTAAACTATTAACATTTTCGAAACTCCTTAAATTTTAATATTATTTCATTTTCTTATTTTTGTTCATAATCACCTATTATTAGTTGAACACTCTCCAGAATTACAAGAAGCCAGCACCGTTCAGAATATACTTATGCGACCCAGTTTTCTTACTTTTACCAACACTGCATGCTAATAATCGATAAATCACATCAGATGTCGTTTCCGGAACAGTCATTGTGCTGCAGCCACTTTCTTATCAAATAATTGCACAAATTATATTTAGAGGGTCCCCGGCGCCAACAAAGGAACTCCCTGTTTATCATACCTAAGCGGCTGTAAATTGTTACTTTGCGCAATTAATATCATCTACTGCATCTTCTATTTTCCTGAAAAACACAATCAGTTTTCAACCTAATTGCTAAAGTACAGGGTGCAAGTTATAGCGATAAATTCGGTGAAATAAC
The DNA here is from genome assembly GCA_963082625.1 of Pasiphila rectangulata. NCBI lineage: Eukaryota > Metazoa > Arthropoda > Insecta > Lepidoptera > Geometridae > Pasiphila > Pasiphila rectangulata. The sequence goes on from OY720243.1 coordinate 21,992,860, forward strand.
AGCAGTTCGCGAACATCTGTAGCCATTTGCGATTTTCTTGAGTATGCCATTCGTCAGCTACCCCAGGGCGCTGTGAATAGGTGCAGACAACTATCTGTGTCAAGCACAAGCTAGGATTTGGTTTGCTGTCAACAAGTGCCAAGTACACTTACACTAAACGTGTTGAAAGTTGTAAATTTAAAGCCTGTGTGCAATATTAGCAATGCGTCGGGTGCCACATTGTCCTCTGCAGCTGTAACGCGACGTTATTAATTCCAAAGTTTCGGCGGCGACGGCTCTAAAAAGTTAAAAAATTACGATCCTCTCCGCCGCCGCTTCCGTCCGTCGCGCCGTTGCAACGATGTTTTTCGCTGGCAAGCGTGGACACTAGGAAAGACAATATCCACATGAAATATTACCGACTCGGTTTTAAATCGACCGGCAACAATTACACCTAGCGCGCACATCCGCGTGGATGGCGGCCATTGTGATATCAAGTAGGCAGCGATTGGTTTCGGCACAATAACGACAACTTGAATGGAACTGGGTTAAGATGACAACGTTTGCAGAATTGGATTCGATCGTAACACCGCAGATGGCCCGTCGATAAGGACGCTTATGAATAGAAGCCAATCAATCGGTGAGATCGATATTACATAATATCATAACTATTTGATGCTATCTCCGTTGTATAGCGGTGGTTCTATATTGGCATGATACCTACGCTTGACTGAGTGTTTATTTACAGCGATGTTGGTGGCCACCATCATCGCGTCTAGACAAGTACACATGGCAACGTTTCACGGTCGGCTCTTGGGCCATGCGCGCTCACGCGCTCACGGTCGTTCGGACGGCCGCGTATGTGTTCAGATATGAAATAATGCGCGGGTATTATCGCTTCAATCAATTAGCAAATTGAAGTGGCGGAGAGCCTCATCATTGTGCTCATGTCGCGCTCAACTCGGCAGGGGCGCGTGTCCGCGGCCATGCGTGCTTGTTGCGATATTAATCCCGCTAACGAGATCAATGAAACGGCGCAAAAACAGCGGTTCCAATCATCGCCGCCGCCCGCCTGTTTTAAGCGCCCATTAAATTAATTCGTTTGGCACGTTTGTGACGTCACGGACGGCCGACCCGCGAATGAGCACCTCGCAAACAAACACGGAGCCACACAACAGCATATTGTCTATCTACATACTATACAACGTCATAAGACACAATTCAAGTTAAAAAACAAAAGTTGGTAATAGTAGTTTTTTTTTTTTGTTGACGAGCTCTGTGGCGCAGCGGGCGAAGGTCCGCCTGCGACGCAAGGGGTTGCGGGTTCGATTCCCGCCTCGGGACAAATGTCTGTACGATCTGCAGATTTGTTCAGGGTGTTCTGGGTGTTTTTCCATATAATATAATGAAAATATCTATATATGTAGTATAATGTATTAAGTATATCAGTCATCTAGTACCCATAACACAATCTCTGCTTAGCTTGGGGCTAGATGATGCTGTATGATTTGTCCAGCATTATTTATTTATTTAAAATCTAAAATCACCGAATTCTTGTATGGTCATCGGTCCTTATAACTATGCAATGTTTCAATTAAATCTGATAGCTATGAGTGTGTTCAAACAACGTTCGAAGGTTTCGTTACATAGTTATGAATAGAGGTGACGCTAATAAAAGCGTGTTAAAAACGTGATGACCAACAAGACGCGTTGCAGCGTGCAAACAGCGCGCTAGGAATTAATCTCTCGTAGCAAGCGGAAAGTATCGGCGGGAATATCGCACGAGCTGCCACCAGCCCCACGTGGGCGATGGACTTTCGACTGCAGCGCCAAGCGCGCCGCCAAGGTACCTACTCGTACGTACTAGCCATGTGGTGTATGAAACTGTGCGGTGCTGAAAACAAGGAGCTTTTAAAGTACTACGAAACTTATTCTTTACCCCGGGCTCTTTGAATAGTACGTCGAAGTGAGCGGAGAAATGTAAGGTTTCAGACACCATTTCCATATCTTCAAGTGTATGTCTATGTACAAGATGAAAATCAGTGGCTTTCCGAGGATCGTTTCGTTATGCAGCCACTCACTGCTGGAACAATCTCCCACCCCCATTACGTGCTCTTAAATGTTCAAATGCTTTTAAATTTAAACTTAAGAAAATATTATTATTTAAACAAAAAAGTATCTAAGAAAAGCCTTTCTCTACATACATCAAATTTCATACGATTACATGTAATTATTGTATATTTCTTTACTATTTGGTTTTTTAGATGTGGAATATAAATGTAAAATACAGGAATTTAGATAATTTTGTTGCCTTCTATTTTATTACTTTATTGCATGCCACCAAAACACAATTTATAATTATATACACATAAACTACTCACATATACATATATATAAAATATATTTATTGATATTCCTAATTTGTTTAATTATTAATTCGATACGCCTTATAATGTTTTTAATATTTTTATTTATTTTGTTATAGATTCTGGACTTTAATAATTATCATTTATTCATAAACCTGGTTCGTTTTCGTTAATGTTTTGAGGTTCAGACTGAAAATCAGCGTCGGTATCGCCCTCAGTGCGGTAGCGACATTTGGCTGAGGCTGAACCTACTTAGCCGCGCACTCGGGAAAGACCAATGTTTTGTAATGTTGTGTATTTTATACCTGTTCTGTGTGTATTCTTTTTGCCTTTCTGTACGTGCGTGTGTGTTAAGTAAATAAATCTTTATCTTTAAAATGACAAGCATTGCAGTCGCACTGTCTACTATCAAAAACAAGCTTTTGAAGCTCTTTCATGACAAACTTTATTGGCAAAAATATATAAATATAAAATTGTATATGCACAACTTCAGCTCAATCAGGGCTAAGAAATCTTAATAATGCAGCTTGCAAGATTTTACTCGGACAAACATTACTAACATGCTCAGTCATTGTCTTATAAATATGTGGAGACGTCACGGTATTTTTTTGCTGTTTCTTTATGCTAAAGTTTAGTATGATGATACCTAATGGTTCTTAACCGTTTTAGTAAATATATTGTTATAAATTGTTATGAATGTTTATACAAAATATGGATTTTCTATCATCATCATCATCATTTCAGCCGTAGGAAGTCCGCAGCTGGACATAGGCCTACCTCGGCCGCCCATTGTGCTTCTGCTTTTCGTTAATTATACTATACTTCCTTTATTATATTGTTTGTGTTAGAATTAAGCTGGGTACAATAAAGAGTTATCTATCTATCTATCTACCTCATGGATATCCAGTTATTGCGGTTGGAAGCGATCTGCATCCACCGTCCACCTGCGGTCTTCACCAGGTCGTCAGCCCATCTTGTTGGTGGACGTCCTACGCTGCGCTTGCCGGTCCGTGGCCTCCACTCGAGAACTTTCGGCCCCATCGGCCATCTGTTCTGCGAGCTACATGGCTTGCCCATTGCTACTTCAACGTGCTAATCGCTTGGCTATGTTGGTGACCTGAGTTCTTCTACGTATCTCCTTATTTCTGGTTCGATCCTGTAAAGGATTTTCTATAGACTTAGCTATATTTTTTTGATTTGGTCATTAAACCTAAAACATTAATAAAAAGCTTGTAAATAACGACGTGAACCGGTTGAAAGTGCCACATCTGCGTCGGTGTTACCTCTCTAAGAGTACAGTGTAGAGGATAGTTTTAAAATTACAAAGTAGGTCGAGGTGATTTATGGATGTGTCTCGAGAGATGATTAATGGGAGACGGCGGCAGGTGAGCCGGCGCGGCCGCGTGCGCGCGCGAGTCAACGCCGGGCGGCCGCCTGCCCCGACCCGAGAAGATAATACATAGTTATTTATCTTATAGTTCTAAGCAACGTGAGCCTAGATAATATTGAATTTGATTCAGCTACTTAAAATACTGGATTATCGTGTCACAAATGAGAAGAGTAGAAACTGATAAATATTAAGGGGTAATCTTAATCACCTCATTATCAATGTACTATTTTATTTTAAAAGAACATTGTAATTAACAAGTATTTTTCGCAATAATTACCTGTCTAATTCTCCACTCAGCTCCAACGGGAGCCAAGCGCCGCCGCCGTGAAGTCACGATCGCCGAAAAATCATTCGTTTTTATTACGACACACGCGCCGAGAACGCCACAAGTTGCCTCATAAATCCCCGCGACCTTCAGATAAATCTCAACAAAGAGCGAACTTTACTGAATGTGCGAGCTGTACCTGTTCATTTGCCAACTCTCTCTCAAACATTCCAACGAAGTGCGAAGTACGAGCTGGTTCGGAAACTTCTAATAACTCTGAACGAATCAAACAAAGTACAACACTTTATTTGATTCTTAGTGATGATGAGTAGTTACGAGTAAGCATGGAAGCCGGCAGCTTGCCGGGAGGACAGCGGTTCAAGCGTCACTTCACCGGCGGCGTCTGTTCTGTGAGATTTACATTTGTTATTGTATATGTTAAATCCGAACGGAATCTCAATAGCGACGCAAATATCCACGAAACGCAATAAATACAACACGCGCTGACACGAGAGCGCCTCACATCGCAAATACGAACGCTACATTCAAACATTCTACGAGTACATGTCGTCTTAACGAGTTTACGGAGTGTTCGCTAAATTAAATCGCTTGATTGAATCCTAAACTAGCTCACCCTGATGATGATGATGGGTAACGAGTAAACGATGCAATGTTCTCACTAGAATAAAGCTGTCGGTTAGCACTCGCCTTCGTTGGCAGATTTCTGTAAAGTCACGTGTGAAATTGAACGAGTCCACATAAATACACCGCCGATACCAGCTCTGGCGCGAGCCTCGCTGTCCCGCCCCCTGTCCGTGTCCCGTGTCGTGTTCGATGGTCGCACGTGGCGCTAATAGTAGACACGGCATCTAGACCACGTTACTTTTTAATCTTTTTATAGTTTCTACGTGAGAGCAATTATTCCTACACGTTGGAGTGGATTAGAAAAGTAGTGTTCACACCCAAATTGTATTTCAATGTTTCAACATCCACAGAAAGCTTAGACATTTGACGAAGCAATATTGTACTTTACAGGACACACAAACAGTTAGTTAGTGCTCTCAGAGTGCACTTCGATGTCGGTCGACAGATGCCGCGTCCAGCTCCGCGCTCACTAAGTCGTGCCTAGCTCTATCACCCTTGCGCTACATGCCACCGGGCTTCACAGTTTGCCAAAGTAGGTCATATCTTATTGCCTACTTTTTGTTAAACAAAAACAATGAAACCAGCAAATTGCTTCCAAAGTCTGTAAAAATAAGCTCTTCTCTTGTAATAAATACAAGAGAGTCTCGTGGGAGTAGTCGATAAGTTTTCAATTAGCCGGCGCCGGCGTCGCGTCCCGAGCGGACGTAATACCAGCTATTGGTAATCACGGGGAAATCAGCGGCCGCCGCCGCCCGCCCGCGCCGCCGCCGCCCTGGGGACTGCGGCCTTATTGACAATACCTACCTCGATGATTGCAATATCTGAGGCTTAATTTTTAACATAATTCTTAGAATTCTAATACAAATGTTAAAAACAAAACCCTGACATTATATTATAATCTGTGTATATTGTCTCCACCAAGCGCGATCGGAACAGATAAGACGACGTTATTTTCAATATTATAGTAAAATAATCTTAACTGTGAGAACTAAAATTAAAATGTACTTACGTAGCAGTATGTACATTCATTCAACCCGAACTAATGTGACACTTGGAGGAGTAGTTAATTTAGACAACAACTTCCTCGGATAAGTCTGTAGAGTAAATCTCAATGTCATAGTATACAGAATCTATATATATAAAAATCAACGCCTATTTCTCCTGGTCACGCTATAACTTGAGAACGGCTTTACCGATTTGGCTAATTTTAGTCTTAAAATGTTTGTGGGTACTTAGCTTAGGGAAGGTTTAAACGTTGAAATATGGAAAAATTGCGAGAAATATACTAAAATCATGAATTTCATATTCCAGTACAAACTATTCCTACCAGTCAAACATTTTGATGTTCACCCGTAGTAGTAGTAGTAGAGTAAAATGTAGTATAATAGTAGAGTAGCTGTAATGTAGTTGTTGAGCAGTTGTAGGGTAGTAGTAGAATAGTGTTGTGGGGTAGTAGTAAGAAAAGTAGTAGTAGAAATAGAGTAGTAGTTAGAATATGTGGTAGTAGGTAGTTGATTCTGGGCGGTACAAAGTTCGCCGGGACAGCTAGTTTAACATATAAGTGCCTTTGGTTTGATCGTAATTGGGTGGACAGTATGTCGTACTACCTCTATGGTAGTGCTAGTGCAACTGTAGGTAATCGAGGCAGAAATATTTCGTTATAAAATGAGGGTTCGGGCGGACATTAACATCAACCTGAATTTTTACATGAAACATATAAAAGTTCAGGTTACACAAACATTTTTGTTCTGCGAGTTCTGGTTCTTTGGAGCGTCGCGACGGCGCGCGAGGTTCCGGCCGGCGCGGCGCCGAAAACCCTGTTTCAAGAAATGTTGATTACATTTTGTAGCAGCGGGTAGAGGCGCGGCGACAATGCATTTCGGTTCGCTTTAATTAAGCATTCCTACGGCGCATTACATGAGCCCGCGTGCTCGTTAGCCCTGAGCCGGGCTTAAGCTGGGCTTGAGCTTCCGTTCTCTACGATGCGTGCGATGTGCTTATCCTGCCTACTTTCAAGGAAAGATATACTCGTATACAAACCGTGAACAATCCATTTGAAAACGTTTGAGACGTAACCTATTTAATGACTTAACAAAATCAGAGGAGTTCAAGATTTGTTTGCTGATTTGTGGAGTTAAGTCACATTTGCAAGTCGAACAATGTTAGCTTTCGAAGTCGGCTCAGAAAGTACCTCCGCAGAACTTGGAAGTATGAGCATTTCCTGCAAATTTTATCGTAAATGTACATCTGCACCAATATTTATTTTATTTTATTTATTTATTTATTCGTAGGAAAACCAACAGCAATAATATCTTATTATACATTAGTCTAAATTACAGAAGGCCAATTAGAGGTTTTCATATCTAGAAACATGCTAGTGACAGATGTGAACAAACTTTTAAGTAATATTATTAGAATCTACTATCTATCTAACACACAAACATACTTATAATTTGAATCAATAAAAATGTTTAAACATTATAATACCTAATTTCGAGGATTTTTTCCAAAAATTTATCTGTTCAGCCGCTGCCTGGCCGAACCGACACTTGTGCAGAATAGATCAAGGTCAAATTGCTCGCTTAACTTATTGACATTATCACTTGCTCGCCATAAAAACGTATTTTTCCGGTAGTTGGTAGCAGCGAGAGGAACATGGATGCTGGGGTTAAATCTTAGTGTTTTAATGGAGTGCGTACGTAAGTATTCTGCGACGAGTCGCGGTGGCGCCGCGCCGGCCAGAAATAGGACTGTGATCAAAAGGAAGCATTTTTCGCGATCGCGACTCGTTAACTTGATTACGGGACCACGGGCCGCGCCTGGCCCGCCGGCCGGTCTGACACTGTCGCTAAATATTTAACGACGTCGCAGCCGACCCACACAAATAAATTCCACATAGAGCGAAAATTTCATTACTAAAACGGAAGTGTTGTCTGTTTTAAGTAACGCTCTCGTTTTGAGCACCTTTGAGCTGCACATTGTGTTCGTTTTACGTTTGTTGTTGTTGAACGCGCCGTGGACTCCTTTATCAGATCATTGCTTTGTTTTACGACCACTCGGGAATTCCGGACAACAACTGTCACATCTCTCAATCTCTTTCACTTTCGTCCAATTACCATTTTCCATTGAAAATAAACTAGAAGTACAGACAGCGTCATAGATAAATATCCCCCTTGAACAAGACACGCAGCTTCAAATCCTATGGCGAGCGCGGCTGGGGCTGACATAATTATGACGCCCACTGTACATACATGTATTGTTTAATGTAATGAAGAATCGCAGTTGCATAGAATTTTTTTCTACCAAAACCTGTAAAAGGTTCTCTTGAAAAAGAAAGGTTCTAAATGGACATGCAAATCCTTGTAAAGGTTGCTCGGCGTGCAAAAGAAAATCGCTATTTTGATGAAGCGGGGCCGGGGAAGTTTGCTTTTCGTGGTTTTCAGTGGTTCGTTAGTGATCGGAGAAATTAAAGAGCAATCCGTAAAGACAGTCGTAGCCCGACGAGTAAAAGCTAACTGGGTGAGGCAGAGTAGAGTAGGTAATGTGCTTATTAGCGATTATGTGTTGAGCGGATCTAGCCCTCGTGACAGCACATGTGCGCGACCGCCGTCCCGCTCGCCGCTCGCTCCCCTGCATAATAAACGGAACGAAATGGCCAAGCCTTGTTTCTATTTCGGTTTTCAATTTGGTATTGAAATTCAACGCTTTGCTAAAATGTGCCTTTATTCTGCAGTTCTGATTATAAATGCAGCGTTTGACTACCTACATGCCTTTGTGTTTGTCTAAAAGCACAATTTAGTCCGAGTGTATGTCAAACTGGCTACGTATTTAGCTCAGCTGTCGTTGCTGTGAGTATAGACAGGTTTTTAGAGACAGTTGTGTCATTGGTGTTGAAACTGTTTTTTTCCCTTCCTATAACTAAACAAAATTAGAGATAAGACGTTTCTAAATTTATAAAATCGTCAAAATCGGGTTGATTTGTTCCGTTTTAATTAGCTTTAGCCAGTCAGTGCAACAACAGAATACAATGATGGCGACCATTGTAGTCTTTGGTATAATATATTTTGGTGGTGGAATACAAGTGGTAGGTGCTGGCTACACGCTACAAGCACGCGTATTGACTGACACGGAGGAAAGCAAAACTAAAAGAAGTCAAGGCAAACTGGACAAATGGCGTAGCCATCACAAATAACATTTCCTCCGCATATTGCGAGCGAGGCGGTGCAAGTCGACAACTCCGGGTCTACGGAACTTGTCGACTCCGGAAAATTCACTTAGGGCTTGCTAACTTCCCAACATACGTTTGAAAATCAGCTCTATCTCGAAGCAATAAAGGCTTTAAGTTAAACCTTGCTTCGGTCCCGCAAGTCACAAGGGCGACCCTAAAGTTGGGCGACGCGCATCTGTTACTTAACAATTCTATGTTTACGTACAAACTTTGCCATACCACGTGATAAGGTGACGCTGTCTTCGCTTACTTTTTAAGTTCTTTTAATAATATAAACATGTTCTTCATAATAATATAAACATGTTGAGTTTAAAAAAAAGTGAAAACAAACTTGGTACTTGTTAATAAAAAGAATTAAAAAGTTAAACACCTCCATCATCAGACCCTGGTTACCATCTAGCACCAAAGTACTCGTCAAGACGGATCAAACGAATCCAAACTCGATGGGGTGGTGTCGTTAACTACAGAGTTTCTACCTTCCGGTTCCATCATCAGATCAGCCCCAGATGCATGTCATAATAATTTTGCACTGTCATCCTTTTTACACATGCATGAACAATTTTAGCTCAATCGGTAACCGAGTAGTGAATCAAATTTAACTTGCAAGATTTGATTACAAACAGACATCGGGACAGATGAAACTAAGTAAAAGCTTGTAAAGGTATGACCACTTGATCGTGAACACGTCTGTAACACGTCTCAGAAACATTATTAAAATCGGCCAACTGCGAGTCGGACTCGCACACGAAGGGTTCCGTACTGTCTGTGAGTCTGTGAAAAATTGATGCGTCTACCGGTTGCCGCGGGGCCTGAGGAGCCTCATGACCGCCGCCTGTCCCCCCCCCCCCCCGCACCACGAGTCCCTTCCAGTAGTACCCTGCGCCCGCGGCCCTTCCTAACAAGATCTCTCTTTACAATTTATTTATATCGACCCTGCTCTACTATTACGACTTTGTTGTCACGAAGTCGTTATAGATTACACAGAGCAAATTATGCCTGTACAACATCATCATCATCATTACAGCCGTAAGACATCCACTGCTGGACATAGGCCTCCCTCATTGACTTAAAGATCCAAGTGCATGAGGGGTTGTTGCCATACTCACCACGCTTGGCAGGCGGGTTGGTGAGCGCAGTTCAGGATGTTCTTACACGGAAAGACGCTGCTGCCCATCTTCCGGAGGTATCCCTTAGCAGACTCTTACTGCATCCACGGGCAGGAGGCACTGTACAACATAATTAAATAAAAATCTACTATGAGTAAATCCTGTAAAGTATCACATCCTTATAAATGTAAACGATAAAAAAATACTTTTTATCTAGACCCAAAAGTTTGTTGGTTTTGAGCTAGATTTATTAATATTTAACAACACCGTTATAAAGCTAATCTGCGTATCAATATAAATCTGAGCCAGGTCTGAATGGAGCTAAATAAAAGCTGCCCTCTATAACTTTCACAAACCGATTGGCAATACCACAAGCTGGGGACTCGGTGAGCTCTGCGCGTGCACTCTGCCTATCCAGCAAGTTAACTATTTTCAATCAATATATATAAAACTCTTCCGTTACTGACTGAGTAACTAAGTGACTGACAAAGAACGCACAGCCTAAACCACTGGACCCTAGAGACTTGAAATTTGGCACACATATATATGTATATATCTTATATACCTTGAGTATTCTAGATGTGCACTAAGAAGTCATTTTTCGAAATTCCCACGGGGACGGGAACTACGCGGGTGAAACTGCGGGGTGCGGCTAGTAATATACATATAATTCGATTTTCCCGATCACAACACATTATTATATTATGTAAGGGGGTATTTATTACGTAAATTACTTTATTATGGTCCCGGGAAGGCTACATGCCCGGTGCAATCCAGTTGAAACGACGGGAAATGATAAAAGTGATAAATACTTGCAGATCCATGAGGGAGGCCTATGTCCAGCAGTGGACGTCTTACGACAGAGATGATGATGATGATGATGAATAAATACTGGGTTATATGTATATTCGTTTTGTCTATCTTGGAATATGCTTATGTTGTCTGGAATACTCAATATGAGATATATGTACATAGAGTAGATTGAAAAGATCCAAGCAAAGTTTTATAAGCATTTGAGTTATTTATTTATTTATTTATTTATTTATTATGAAACAAAATCACACAGCTCTTAAAAACTACCTAATTAAACTTATATACATAACATATATCCTCAGTTGGGAGACTACCTATACCGGATCAACTAACTCTCTTAAAGCATCGCAGAATCGAGCGCGATCAGTTGTTGTTGTTCAAGATTGTGAATGGCCATATTGATAGTCCTTACTTATTAAATAAAATTAGATTTAAATGTCCTCGAGTTAGTTTCAGTAAAAATTACCCACTCCAATCTTCCACTGTTCGTACCAATCATGCATCTAATATATTCGTTAACCGTTCCATGAATATAAAAAATAAATTATTTTCTAAATTTGATATATTATACCTTTCTCTTCTCAAAAACTATGAAAAACTATGCAAATTAGTGAGTTTGTTATAATTTCCCTAATAACTTTACATACACTTCTATTAGCTATAAAAATTTAACGGGTTTATCTCTGCAAACTTCGGAGATAAGGGGGGAACGGTCGTTTTTTCAATATTTTTGTAAATAACTCAGAAACAATATGGTTTAAAAGAAAAATAAAAACTGTTTATTATCATCATCATCATCATCATCATTTCAGCCGTAGGACGTCCACTGCTGGACAAAGGCCTCCCTAATTGATCTCCAAGTACTGCGGTTGGAAGCCGTCTGCATCCACCGCCGACCAGCAGTTCTCACCAAGTCGTCTGCCCATCTTGTAGGTGGACGTCCTACGCTGCGCTTACCGATCCGTGGCCTCCATTCGAGAACTTTGCGGCCCCATCGGCCATCTGTTCTGCGCGCTATATGGCCTGCCCATTGCCACTTCAACGTGCTAATCCGTTTGGCTATGTCGGTGACCCGAGTTCTTCTACGTATCTCCTCATTTCTGATTCGATCCCGTAGTGAAACCCCGAGCATAGCCCTCTCCATAGCTCGTTGAGCGACTCTGAGCTTGTTCATAAGGCCAATAGTGAAGGACCACGTCTCGGTTCCATATGTCATCACTGGTAACACACACTGGTTGTAGACTTTCGTCTTAAGGCACTGAGGTATGTTGGACGAAAAGACGTTGCGAAGTTTCCCAAACGCTGCCCATCCGAGTTGGATTCGACGATTGACCTCTTTCTCGAAGTTGGACCTACCTAATTGGACTGTTTGTCCTAGGTATACGTACGCGTCGACAACTTCAAGAGCAGAGTTCTCAACCATAACTGGGGCAGGCACGACATGGACATTTGACATGATTTTCGTCTTGTCCATGTTCATTTTAAGGCCTACCCGCTGGGTGACTCGATTGAGGCCTTCGAGCATCGTGCTGAGCTCTTCCATCGACTTTGCCATGACCACAATATCGTCGGCAAATCGAAGGTGAGTGATGTATTCGCCGTTAATATTGATGCCCAGCCCTTTCCATTCCAGGAGCTTGAAGGCATCTTCCAAAGCGGTCGTAAACAGTTTCGGAGAGATTACGTCTCCCTGTCTTACGCCTCTTTTTAAGGGAATCGCCTTCGAGCTCTGTTCTTGTACTCGGACTGACATAGTGGCGTTTGTATACAAACACTTCAACACTTCGATGTACCGATAGTCAATTCGGCATCGTTGGAGAGACTCAAGCACCGCCCATGTTTCGATCGAATCGAAGGCTTTCTCATAGTCCACAAACGCAAGACATAGCGGCAAGTTATACTCTTCGGTCTTCGTCTATGGTACTGTAGCCTTTTCGGAACCCGGCTTGTTCGGGAGGCTGGAAGTCATCAAACCTGCGTTCGAGATGGTTAATGTTTATTAATGTGCAATTTAATACCTTTCATATGATACCCCACATCACCTAGTAACGTCACAAAAAATTTAGAAACCCTCCGCCCACCTTCCTTGTCTAAAAAACCATGCAAACTAGAGAGTACGCTATAATTTTCCTATTAACTATACATACGTTTCTATTAGCTAATAAAGTTTCACGGGTTTATCTTTGCAAACTTTGGAGATAAAGGAAAAATAAATACTGTTTATTAATGTGCAAATGAATAACTTTCATATGAAAACCCACACGACCTAGAAACTTCACTTAAAATTGTGAGATCCTCTATTATCCGACCCCCTGTAATCATAAAAGAAGATTTTAACATTTTCATATAAGCTATATTAGTTAAAAAGTTTAACTTTAACTATTTCAAATTTCAAGTCGATAGCATCAGTAGTTCTCGAGATATCCATTTGTGACAGACAGACAGACAAAGCGATAGTAGCCCATAAGGGTTCCTTTTTACCATTTTGGTCCGGAACCCTAATTAAGAAAGCTTAAGTAATGTCTAAGTATATGTCTAACATTTTTTATTTTTATTTTAATGAGTACATAGTTCCTTTTGTTTTGCTAAATTTGTCCATTCACGTCACATTATATGCGTGACTTAATAGTGGAAACTTTTTTAGATTAAGTGTAACTCTTTATTGTTTTTAGTTTTTAGGCTTCATTTTTCTGTTTGATTCCCGAATAAATAAATAAATGCAAATAATATAATTTTCAGCATTAACAAACTCATTTACTAACTTTTATTCCAGGTCTTTTGTACAAATGGATAAGCAGCTGAGAGATAAACCAATATGTCTCTTCTTCAAAACCCTTGAATAGTAGATTTAAGTGTATCTTAATTAGTATACATTTCCATTTAATGATTTCAATCGAGGCGGTCGCGGGGGCAGCGCCGCAAGGGGGGGAGCTCCGCAAATATTTGAAGGGCCGCAAATAAATCACACTTCCAAGTTAAAGAATATTGAAACAACGGAGCTAAGTGCTCTCAGAACCACACGCAGAGGTTTTCCGCTTATTGAACAAATACCCCAGAGCTTAGGAGTGGAAGAAGGTATTCGGAGAAATATTAATTTTCAACGTATAATAAATGTAGGAGATACGTAGCGAGATGCGTAGTGAACAACGCAGCCCATAATAGCGAGTGAGAGCAGTGCTCATGCCACTCTGCGTAGTACAGCCTCGCCACCTAGCTGGGCTGTTTATGCACTTTTGATTTCGTTTCCATTTCATTTAAGGGCTATCTACATTATAATTATGTTATTGATGCATATCATCACGGCGAAAAAACATGTTTTTCCATTATTCCATAGCATCCGTCTAAAATGAACAAACAACCAAACCCTCCACCCTAAACACGTACACGCTCTCCGTTCCGTCGTAAATTAAAACATGCGTGGCATTACCGTTACGCGAGCTCAGTTCACTGGGAAACACAAAGTTCCCTAAGAAAGCACGTAAGAAAGTATACAAACTACAAATGTATGTCGCGTTAGAGCACCACGAGCGCTGATCAAACAGCGGCGTGTTTGCGTGCGACACTGCAATATACCGCGAGGGCGGAGTGCCTCGGCGGCACTTCGAGTGCTCCTCAACCCGCTTGAGTTTAACTCGCTTTATATAAACCGGCTAATTTCGGTGCGTGCGAGGAGCGGGGAATTAGTTTTTGAGTTAAAGGGCTCGGCGCTCTACCGTCTGCGCTGAACAAAGCCGCAACGACTGCTAGGAGTCTCGTTCCAGAGGGATTAACTACCCTTTCGTATTAACAAACCACACCAATGTTCACAAGAGAATAGAGAATCTTAATGATGAAAAACACAATGTGTCTACATCAAAAGAATAATTAAACTCATGTTCAATCGTAGAATCGAAGTCACCAGTCAACTATTACACACATACATTGCTTACATCCGTGAGCGCTTTTATCAATTACTCTCCTTTCACTCCATAACAGTCAAGGATAAAGGAGTGTAGAATACAATAGAATAAATATCTGTTTGTTCCGGAGGAGGACGCGCGCCCGCCCGCCCTGCAGGTACCGGACTTTGGCGCTAAACTGATTTCCAGAAATAACACTGACATGAAAAACATTCAAAGTATACAGTTGGGTTATTGTAAGTTTTCATCAACTTAATTGAAAAGGCTAATCTGGCTCTTCTTTCTTTCTATCACGTTAAGCTGTCCAACTGGCACCCAGTTTGACAGCTAAACGTGATTCGAATTATCTAATCAAAGTTTTATAAAAGATCCCTAAAGCTGTGAATAAGTAGAAATGATCGCTGACTCGCTGGTGTAAGAAGCTGAGAATACAAATCCCCCGTTTGGCTTTCAAATGCACTGATTCAATTACGGACTGAGTGCCGTAGCGGACACAAGCTTGTCGTGGAACAAACAACCCGCTTTATATTTACGCGGGGACATGCGTTTGTAAATAGATATTATAATAATTCCAGAACCTTCTTGCTTTATGGCCTGTTGCGTGTAATCAGTCTTAAAATGATGTTTTGACGAAAACAATCAAAGACCTTGAACAGATCATGAAATATACCTGTTGTGATTCTCCCAGGGCCCAAATATATCGTTTAAGAGTATCGTTCCAATATCGGAAGTTGATATTCCTTTAGTAAATTCAAATTTATTATCATGGAGTAGCCTATAATATGCCTTGGACGTCAATCCTCGAAGTATCATCGTATAACTGGAGTTAATTAAGGTTATTTTAAATAACTACTTCGTTAATCGTATATATAATATTAATATAATAATATGAGTGAGTAGCCGTGTTAAAAAAAAACTTTGATAGAAACACATTATGAACTTACTAATCAGTATACTGGTGTTCATTTAAATCTTTGCGAGGTAATGTGTTGCGATTTTAAGCAAACCAGAATTCCCAATAGCTCAATGGCTGGTGCTTTATTAGCTCAAAAGCTATTAATTTAAATAATGTGTAATGTGTGCAATGAAATAGGCGAATTAACGGCGCTATTACAGCTTTTACAGGCGTCGCGCGCGCCGTTAGCGGCCGCACCCAGGCCCCGGGAGATACAACGCCACGCCTACTATATACTTACATGCTGTAATCTGCCTCCAAGACGAGTCAAGCGAAGCGCAAGGGCACTACCTACCTTTTCTCGAAGTGCTTCGTCGTTTTTATGGTTCCATACCTCAAAAGGGAAAAAAACGGAACCCTTAAAGGATCACTTTGTTGTCCGTCTGTCTGTCTGTCTTTCTGTATATCGGTCTGTTAATAACCTTTATCTCGAGAACGGGTAGAGGTATATGTATGAAATTAACTTCAAATTCTTTTTTTTAATTCTTTTAAATTAGCTTCTTTAAACTGTAAAAATAAATATTCTAAGTTAACCTGAAAAAAAGATACGACCGTTTATGCCGTAAAAAACGCATGTTTTGACATTCTCAAAGGAATCAGAATTCATAGGGTACTTCCCGTAGACCTAGAACTGTGAAATTTGGGTAGGTATATCGTTATAATATAATAACATAAACACGGGAATTTATCGCGTAATACCTTTTGATTATTCCCGACGTTTCCGAAGACGTCAACCCGGGACCACGATTGTTGAAACACAGTCGAATCGTCGGGAATAATCAAAAGGTATGACGCGATAAATTCCCGTGTTTATGTTATTATATTAAAATGAATTGTGATCGCGAAAGTTTACGAAAAACTAGGTATATCGTATTATACTGAAGATAGAGAGAAAAATCCAAAAACAATATATTTGCAATGGAATCATAAAAAAAATAAACGCGCGCTACGTCTACACGCGGCCGTAAATTGGATGGGTGAGCGAATCCTTTTGTGCATTTTTAAAACTTTTACTAAATCAGATCAGCTAATTTATAAAAAATATTATGTAGCGTTTTGCTCTATTGAATAAACACTTATAGATTTTGATTTTTTAGTACAACAAGTCATTATTGTAAAAAGATGGAATATTGGGAGCTGTACTCGCACAGCAGCAGCGCGGCCGCCGCGCCAGTTGCAAATCAATCACGATAGGAGCGCGGAAATGTGAAACTCTTTCGGATAAATGCAGCCATCTTTTCGTGAAATATGACGCATAGAATGCGGCGCGGCACTAGTTTGCAGCGCGGGGCTCGTTCCGCTTTCACCGAGGCCGCTCATCTTAAAACGATACCCTCTCTAATACATTTACCTATCTGTAATTAGATCCCGCTTTGTATAACGTAAAGTGATATCGAATAAACCGTTTAATTCGAGCGTGAAAAGGGAGTATCGGAAATTAGCTGTTCTGACGATGGTGCTAGATCATTACATTTATACTAATGGCGTTCACGTGCTCTCGCGATCCTGTGATAGCGCCCGACGCCGCGCCCGCCGCCCGCCGCCCGCAGCCCGCCGCCCGCCACCTGGCGCCTGCGTCACCGCATGATACCACCGCAGGTTAATAATGCACACATTGATGCACAGCCGGTATCGAACCCACGACCTTCAGATTAAAAGTCCGGAGTTCTCGCGCTACTCGAGCAACCCTATCTGGGCGTATTTAAGTGAGATTGAGGCACTATTTCCTTCATGAAAATTTATGTGCACATTTAACAAGTGCTTTAACGGTGAAGGAAAACATCGTGAAGAAACCCTCGGCTTAGTTAGCTTCAGACGTATTGACCTGTTATTCCCTCTAACTAATTGCTGGTTAAGCTGAGAGGATAACATAAGTTCTGGGCAAGCCTAATCTATCTAATATTGTCCCAGGCACTGGAGCGTCCCGTACAGCATGCATATCAGTTACTAACGCTGTATAAAATTATCTATAATAGAGGTAAAGGCCTTACTGGTATGTGACAGTTTTTTGTGTGAGCTGAACAGAACTCGAGTAAAGAGCACTTCGCCAAATGAAAATAGTGAATATACCTTGTAAGAAGCAATATGACTTTATTTACTAAATGTAACAGTCAAAGTTTAAATCAGGTATTGTATAAAAATCGGAGCATGCTTCAAAAATGTGTTTTGTGCGTGGCACCGCGCCCCTATGGCCGCCTGCTGAAATAATAATGTCGCCAACATTTTATTTCAAATTAAACTAAAAAAACTTATTTTATCTGCTATATATTTTTATAATTAACAGGGCATAATTTTAGCAATAATAAAGTATTCTATTAACAAGATTATAGCAAAATCATGATCAATTCAAAATAAATAATAATAAATAAAAAAACATTTTTTTCAAGGCAAAGTAACATGATAAATACCGTAGAGATTAAAGGAGATGTTTCACGAATGTATGGAATCCAGGCTACCTAGGTGTACACGTGCACAAACATGGCTAAATATATGTTAAACATTTTCCCACTTTCAGTTTTTTAATATTTGCTTCACTCGATGCATTTTACTAAAAATAACTAGCCTAAGTCGAGCAACACAAAACTGTAGAACAATATGGCGGACAAAAGGCGAAATAAAGAGTATTTTTCCGAAATCACAGATTTTTACGCAATTTTTCAGTCTGGGTACCTAGACCTAGCTCATTTTGAAACGTCTCCTTTAAAAAAAACACTAAGAATTATAAAAACATAATAAATATCGAGATGTGGTCCTTCACCACCGGCCTCATGAATAAGGTCGGAGTCAACTAGAGGACTTAACGAGAGGGCTATGCTCGGGGTTTCTCTACGGGATCGAATATAATATATACAAACAGAAATAAGGAGATACGTAGAACTCGGATCACCGACATAGCCAAACGCAGAAGTGGCAATGTAGGACGTCCACTAACACGAAGAGGGACTACCTGGTTAAGGTAGGCAGGTCGGCGGTGGGTGCGGTCCACTTCCAGCCGCAATACTTGGAAGTCCGTGAGGGAGGCTTATGTCCAACCGTGAACGTCCTTTGGCTAAAATGATGATGATGATGATGAATAAGAATCGTATCATTGGCACTGGGTCGATGACGTGCGCCCGGTGCCGCGTGTCAGCCTTCCACAGACCTTCCTGAACACGACACACTTGGGCCAAAATCAGCTATCCATATAATTGAAAGTCTCTCAACAGAGACGATCCGTCTGCACTCTCACCATAAATGTAGTAAGCACCATATTATATTAAATATAGGTGTTCTGCACTTATAATTAAATTTAATCTTAGTCTATCCAAAGTTCAGTGCTAATTTCGTGATCTATGTACATACATATATGCTATGATCGTGGCTGTTCTTTAACTATTATTATCTTTATCCATTTTGTTCTATTTTCAACGGGCGAGTAGCACCCCACCATGCGTCCGTGCTCACTGGTTCACCGACTAAACAAGTCCGAACCTGTCGAATTAGTAGCGTTCATTAGTTGCCGCAAACTCTACTGCTTGCCGTGGAGTACCGGCAGTAGAATGTTACCCCTCCTCTCATGCCCGTGGATGCAGTAAAAGCCCTGCTAAGGGATACCTCCAAAAGATGGGCAGCAGCGTCTTTCCGTGTATCAACATCCCGTACTGCACCTACCAACCCGCCTGCCAAGCGTGGTGAGTATGGCAACTACCCTTCTTGGAGATCCATGAGGGAGAGGCAGAGATTGAACGATCATGAACTTCCTGACCAGTACGTCAGCCTTCTTCAGAACTGTCTGGATGAAAATTTCTTCTTATGCCAAGGGCAACATTACCTTCAGATTGAAGGCGTAGCTGTGGGTAGTCATGCACTTGCAAATATCTTTTTTTTTTATTGATTTTTTTTTTTGACAAATCACACATAATCTTTTAGCCCCAAGCTAAGCAGAGCTTGTGTTATGGGTACTAGATGACTGATATACTTAATACATTATACTACATAGATAGATATTTTTATTATATATAGAAAAACACCCAGAACACCCTGAACAAATATCTGCAGATCGTACAGACATTTGTCCCGAGGCGGAATTCGAACCCGCAACCCCTTGCGTCGCAGGCGGAACTTCGTCCGCTGCGCCACAGAGCTCGTCAAACTCAAAATTTGAAACCATGATCAACCTGACTGCCCATGGTATAAAGCTATGAAATAGGTACGACGATGATGTCTTCTGCATCATCAATGGAAGTAAACAGGAAGTCGATCAGCTTACGGAACATCTCACCTCCGTACACCCGAAGATCAGGTTCACATATGAAATGGAGGACAACAGGTCTTTAGCTTTTCTAGATCTAAAAGTGATGGTGAAATCAAAAAGGACCTTATCTCATACCGTGTACAGAAAACCGACGTGCACACACACACACACACACACACACACACACGACAGATATCTGAACGCTGCTTCACATCATCATTCATTACATCTTGAATCAGTAGCTTCTTCCCTTATGAACAGAGTCCATAACCTATGTGACCCTGTACATAAAAGAGCTGGAACATGTTCAGGAGGTTCTAAAACGAAACGGATACCGGACTAATAGATGGCATCCTAACCGCAAACAGAACACACAGATGTAGCAAGATATGTGAAAGGGATACAAGATTGGGAACCTACTTAAGAAGTTTTCGATAAAGTACACTCCACTCGAAAAAGTGGTGAAGCATCTGCGTACCCCAAAGAAAGTAGTACCTTTGCAGGTATTTATAAGATCGATTGCAGCTGTGGGCGTTCCTACATAGGCCAAACAAAGCGCACTGTCGCCGAACGTGTTAAGGAGCGCATAGCTGCAGTGAAAAATCGACAAATAAACAAGTCTGCTATAGCAGAGTACATAGTAGACTCAGGATCTAGTCACTGCATTGAATTACACAACCCAAAAATCCTTGCCAATGAGAGGTACTACTACAAGATATTGGTTCAGGAAGCGATTGAGACTTAGAAGCATCCTATTTTCAATCGTGAACAGTTTCAGGCTCTTTGCGTCGTGGCATCAAGTGATATCAAAGTGTACTCGGCGTGAAAAATCAACCACATACTGATGTGGATACAGTCGTAGTGTAAGTGCTGTCCCAGTGGGAACCGGCCCTAATATTTTTTATGAAGATCAAGAAGTGAGGGTAGTTCAACAAACGCCTTCGCTTTGCTGCGGTACCTCCAACACGTCAGTCTTCCCGGGACCATGCTTGGTGCAATCCAAGCGAAACGTCGGGAAATAATAAAGGTAATGTACGCGATAAATACCCGGTTATATTTATGTGAATAAAATTTCATTAAAATAATCGTCAATGTACTAATAAGATTTTTCTATGAGATTTTGTTTTATAAAAAGCGTAAATCGATCGCCTCAGATGGCAGCTTATTATAGAAGTTTCCCTTACTTTTGGAGTCCAAATTTATGCCATGCTAATCACATATCTTGATAAAATTTGCTCTTTTTGAAAGACATAGATTGTCTGTATAATCAAAAATCAAAATCAAATCATCAGTTCTAGCTCTTACTGTTCCAACTGCGTATGCTGCTCCATTGTCAGGGAATACAGGGAGGATATGTTTTTGGACCCGGTAGGTGGCGCTGCAATAGGAGTGCGGTGCGATACGAAGTTCGACGTCAGCTAGTTATTTATAAAATTAGTGTTTTGCACATCTATCGCAAAATATATTATTTGATTTCCAATGCAATGCACGACTTCCGTGGCAATGCGGATCTACTTCCCGCCGCGCCGGGACAGTCACAATGTTTTACTGCAAATATTTGTTCTGAACATTTTTCTATGTTTAGTATGAATGTATTTACAAAACTATATACTTCCGATATAACTTTTTAGACTATCATGGTTGTGAACACTATATGCAATAATTAAAAATGATAAATAAATAAATAATAAATAATGTTTTATTTATTTGTTTGAAGATTAAATGGTCCTAAGTACATACTTACTACTTTTTACTTACTAGTTTTTACCTACATAGGTAAAAACTTAAAAAGAGCTTGTCGTCTAAATATAGTACATAGTAAAATTGCACCACAGACTGACTGACGGCCTTGAGTTCGCTGTGCCGTGTGTAAGTGACGTCTGGGGAATAAGGCGGCGTCACGGTGACGTGGCGAATCACGTCTTTTAATTAATTGAAGGTGTTCTGCGCCTCCACTTTACTACTTGATTATGTCTCCGGTGATTCTCGGGGCCAAAAGACAGCTATCACTCTGAAGCGCTTGTCCCGAGTTATTACATAAACCTCGTAGTAGTATTCGTGGAGCTGTTACATGCTCTTAAACCACGTGTGCAGGGATATCAAGATAGAGGCAGCCAGGCAGGCTTCTACAGAGCTGCCATACACCACGTCTCCTCTCAAGGCTCCTTCATCCGAGGAAACCTGTTAGGTTATATAGTTTTTTATAGGTATAAATAAAGTATTAGTGGAAAGCTTACTTTAGCTGCGAGTACTTTCAGAGACAATTTGAAGCGAGTTTAGTTTTCAGAATTTCACTATTTCCTTGATTATATTTTTGCAGCAATTCTCTCCGGCGGCGTTCGCGAAGTAGCAGGTAACATCCCCGGCCCGCCCGGAGCCGCCGCGGAGCGCCCGGCCCGCCCGGCGCCTCCGCCGTCCAATTACTTACCGCCCCGACCGCGCCGATACCATCGCCGCGCAGCACTCCGCTGTACAGGTGACTCCACATTTTGCAGATGAAAACACGTTTTCTAATGCGAGAATTTTGTTTGGGCATGCTTTTAAACAAAAAAGCTGACAAAAGTTAGGTTGAATTTTTCATGCGACTGAGATGAGACTTTTTGATTATTATAGACTAGCTGACACGGTGTTCACTTCGTTGGGCGATAATTTATAGCCTATGACATTTACAAATACTGTGGCTTTCTATTAGTAAAATAATTTTGAAAATCGGTTAAGTAAATCCAGAGATTCATCATTTTTCATCATTTCAGCCGTAAAACGTCTACTACTGAACACAGGCCTCCCTCGTGGATATATCCATGAGGAGTAGTTGCCATACTCACCACGCTTGGCAGGCGGTTTGGCGAGCGCAGTATGGGATATTGATACACGGAAAGACGCTGCTGCCCATCTTCCGGAGGTATCCCTTAGCAGGCTCTCACTGCATCCACGGGCACGAGAGGAGGGGTAACATTCTACTGCCGGCACCCCACGGCAGATCCAGAGATTAGCCCCTACAAAATCACAAACTTTACCTCTTTATAATATTAGTATAGATCTAGTATTAAAGTTTTTATTGAACAATGCCGTCAAACATGTTTTATAGTTTCTTAACCCCTTTCTGTATTACTGTATATTGTACTAACAAAATGTATGTTAATTCTGATAAATAAATTATTGACTGACTGTTGCGCTTCAATAATAAAGTAAAGTTAAAAATATTACTATTTTATTTAGCACATGAAATGTAATAAATACCTCTAGGCCTTGTCCAAGTGAGTCGTGCGCGTGAGAGCTCGCGGGCCGCGTGCGATTGGAGTAAGAGCTCCTTTTTATAAGTTAACTATAATTTTACAGATTAAGGACCAATTCAGGAAATAAATGTGATAACATTACGGTACAGAAACAAAAATGTTAAATGGATGTTAATGGATCACAAAGGAATCACCTTTCAGCAGAGAGGATGGTATTGGTGCTAGGCAAGTCAAATCCGTCAAATGTCCCAGCCTCCCAGGCACAGTAGCGTTCCGTACAGCATAGGTAAACAGATGTCGACATTCTATAAATCATAATTAAAGAAGTAAAAGAACAATTTTCTTCTATGATGTGTGTGAGAAGTACCTCTAAACAAACGAGCCGCGCCGGCGCGGCTCGGGCCCTTTACGACGGCTTGTGTTTTATTCATGTAATAATAAAATAAAACGTATTAAACTCTGAATAATGGAGCACCTCACGTCTGATGCTAACTTGTATTGTATTATATTTCTAATCACATAGTACATTTAGTAATAATAAGGCTTATGCACAAGGAGCCCAGAGCCAGGGCTCGCTCTCGTTCACTTCCTGCTCATTCATGACTTCTATTACAACACGAATTTATTTATGTCATCCGAGCGATCTTCATTTAATGCATATTATGTACGGCATGGAATATAGTATAGTATGCCAAACTTTTGAATCTAAGTCGCCTAGATCGCACCGCGCCGCTTTTGGGCTCTTTAGGATTGTTTAAAGTCCAGATGTATCCTATTATTCTTATTCGCATTTGGAAAGTGCATTTCCGGCGTGTTACAGCGCAGTGTGCATTAGAGTGGGTTCCTCCGTTGCTGTTCGGGGGCGGCGAGGGGGGGAGGGGATTGTGCTATTACTTTCTCGTGAGTGAAGCTGCGCGGCTGCAACAAAGTAAGAACAAGTGGAGCGAACAAAAACTTATGTCCGCGCCAACACCGCACAATGAGTGCCACCAAATACTTCGGCTGATGTACCTACACACTGCGTTTCTTAAAGAGAGTACGAGTTATTTAAAGATTTAAAATTAATTCTTCATCTAGATAATATAGATAAATTGCACTGGAACAAATGTTCCCAAAAACGTATCAAACTTGACTTGGGCCGAAAATATGCTCTCGACAAAGGTTTTTTATTTATATTCGTCGAATATTATTGAATAGTTTCAGGGAGGGTTTTTTGACAAAAACTACATACCATTATGCGAATATTGGCTATCTATCAGAGCGTCCCACCCCGCCCGGCCCGCTGCCCCGCCCGCGTCCCCTGTCACCGCGAGACAAACTGGCCGAGACAATCCCAGCGCTGACCTCTGACTACCGGCTGCGTGTGTATGTGTGTGAGAGGACTGCGAGGGACTTGCTGACTGCGCTGCAAACCCAATAGAATCTAAAACATCATATACATCGCCACGCAAAATGTTTACGCAGCGCCGTCGGTGCTGATAACTATTACGAGTACGCGTGCCGCTCTCTATAAGACTGCTGTTCATAAGAGTTGCAATATTCTTCTTTGGAATATACCTCTACAAAACCGTAAATCTCAAACTAATTAAACGATAACTTTATATCAATAGCCCCTCGCGTACGTTTCTCTTGTTGATTGTTGATTCCAACGAGTTGGAGGCGCAGGCTCGGGGTCGAGGCTACTCAGACACCGTTTTACCTTGTTAACCGCCTTAAAAAAAAGCGGGAGGTTTTCAAGACGTCTCTATTTTTTTTATCTCTTTTGCCGGCTTCCATTTTCCCCGAAAACTACAACCTTCTCTTCAAGTCCAGAGTGAATAGGTGTTTTTAAGACCTTTGTGATCCATCATAAGCAATAATAAAAAAACCCTCGGTACTCCGTCGTTAAAGCAGTCGAGAGTTTCGCAGTCAGAGACTTAGAAAGAGGGTAGGTCGTTTTGTCTGCCAATGACTACCCACTAGCAAAAGACTTCAGTTTATCCGCGATCATGGCGCGTGGAACTGCGCCGATATATCGGGAAACTCAAGAAGATTCAAATCATGCATTTTGATATTTACGGTAACCATGGATCATGATTTACCGTAAATATTGCTTATACATATATATGCTTTTGACAGTCTTCTTGATTTGGTTTATAATGTTTTTGTTTAAAAAGACCCGATGTACTTACTGACTAGATGCTTACAATTATCTTGTTCGTTGTTGACAAACGCCTGCTGATGCCTCGCCATACCGCTGCATTGCGATGTATTAAAGTCGCAACAGTATAACTATACTGTTAGTTACGCTTTGACGCAACTCTTTTAACGCGTTCTATTTGGCGAAAACTAGCGTTACATTTCTTATTCTCTTTACGGGTCGAACTTTGACCCACTTCTATAGTTAGGTGCACCTAAAATGCTTTATTTTAATCTCTGAGCTTCAAAAGACCGGAACATAGTTAACTTGCGTTTTAATTAAAATCTACCTCTACAAGTAGGAACTATTGATGCCTAAGACTATATATAACGGAAAGACCCCTTATGACTTACGCAAAAGTCTCATTAAATAATTTTAAATTTTGTTTAAAATTGAACTCATCTAGGTAATGTATTGTTTGCTCACATAATATCAGCTATAAAACGTCCACTACTGAACACAAGCGAGATGGAGATCCATGAGGGAGTAGTTGCCATGCTCACCACGCTTGGCAGGCAGGTTGGGGAGCTCAGTACGGGATGTTGATACACGAAAAGACGCTGCTGCCCATCTTCCGGAGGTATCTCTTAGCAGGCGCTTACTGCATCCACGGGCATGAAATGAGGGGTAACATTCTTCTGCCGGCACCCCACGGCTGTTTGTTTCCTCACATAATTGACGCTTAATACAGCACACGATGCACCAAATACCATGTTCCAAGTAACGTAGGTACTCACTTGCACTAGGGATACAGTAGTGTGAAATCAAAATGCACATCCTGATTGTATATCCGGTACATAGCGTGCTAAGCGCTACGCGTAGCGAGCGTGCGATCACCCTAACTCACTTGTTGAGTCGATGCCAACTAATGGTTAAGTATTGGTCGCTACGCCGTAGCTGCTCTGCCGTAGCTGCTCTGCCGTAGCTGCTACGCCGTAGCTACCGCGATGCAAACTAGCCTCGATTTCTAATGTACTGTAGGTATCTGTGTCATACAACCCCGAACAGTTCCACAGATTGCTTTGCGTATTGCAATCAAGCGTTACAAGTATATCCAGCGAGTGACACAGTCTTTACTTTAACAGTATATGATGGTATATGTACATTTAAAAAAATTACATTCAATCATCGTTTGTTTAAAACCAAGGTCTAATTTAATATATTTACTCCTTTAAGACTTTCCTACAATCAAAACTTTTACTCCTTTGTCGTTCGAGTTTCATTTTTAGAGTTACGTACCTCAAAAAGAAAAAAACGGAACCCTTATAGAATCATCTCAACCTGGTTGGATGCGAATTTACTCACGCTCAACGCCAACAAGACAAAATATGTTTGCTATCACAAGACCATAGTTTCTGCGCCGCCCAAAAATATTTCCTTGCGCATTCATAAATGCTCTTCCTCGAGATATGATACCTGCTGTTCCGTTTTCTGTCCTGAGATTGAACGTTCTACTTGCGTTAGGTATCTGGGAGTCCTTGTGGATGAAAACCTCACCTTTCGCCAACACATAAACGCTCTCTCAGGCAGAACCAGAAAACTAATTCACATCATGAAACTCCTTCGTGATAGCGCTGATAAAGACACGCTTATGATCGTATACTCGGCTCTCTGCCTATCTATCGTGAGCTATTGCATCACCGTTTGGGGTGGCGGTACCAAGTCTGCAATGATCGGCGTGGAGCGCGCACACAGAGCTGTTTTAAAAGTTATGTTTCGAAAACCATTTAGATTTCCCACTGCTTCTCTTCATTCTGAAACGCAAACGTTGACTGTTCGCCAGCTTTATATCTCATGTGCAGTTTCATCATACCACAGGACTTTCTCTGCCCAAACACAAACACAATCAACACAAAAAGGTCGTCGTATAAAAGTTAGGATCCCTACCACTAAAACCGCTTTTGCCAAACGGTTCAAATATTTTGCCTTCCCTTTCATTTATCGTCGCGTGATCAAACATTGCGATCTATCCAGTTCCCTTTATGGCGTGAAGGAAAGGAAAAAAATAAGACGTTGGCTGCTAACCCTAGACTACGATGCTACTGAAGACCTCCTTAGCATTCTGCGATGAGTATTCCAAGCTTACTTACTTACTTATTTATTTATTATATCCCATATATGTATATTCCCCCTTCCCCTCCCACACTCCTAAAAAATCGATCATATTGCTATGCAGAGAGCTCTAATTGCATTTTCGCTTAGTTGGACTGTTATATTAGTTATTTTTGTTTTCTTTTTCTTTTCGTAAACTTAAATTCAATGTTTTATAGTTATAGTTGTCATTCTGTTCTCTTTTAATTGTTTGCCTTGTAACTCGAACTCTGTAATGAGGTCTCCCGCGATACAGGCTTGCCTCGTGCGGGGACCACTGTCAAACATGTATTGTAAAAAATTTTTAACTTTGGCTAATAAATTATTTTGTATTTGTATTTGTATTTGTATCACTTTGTTGTCCGTCTGTCTGTCAGTCTGTCAAGACCCTTTATTTCAAGAACGTGTACAGGTATCGAGTTGAAATTAAAACCATTTACTCAAATCTACAACCTCTATAAGCTGTAAAAAAAACAATATTCTAAGTTACCCTGAAAAAAAGATACGGTCGTTTATGGCGCAAAAAACGCATGTTTCGACATTCTCAAAGGAATCAAAATTCATAGGGTACTTCCGTAGACACAGAACTATGAAATTTGGCAAAGGATATCGACTTATACCATAGATACCGAGAAAAATCCAAAAACTATACCATTTACAATAGAATCACAAAAAATTGTCCTTAAAAAATTACGAAATCAATCATCGAGGTTAGGTCAATGACCGAATCTCTTTGTGCATTTTTAAAACTTTTACTAATAATATTTATTTATGTTCCAACATACAGGTCGCCGGAACCCTCGGCGCGCGAGCCCGGCTCGCACTTGTGCGGATTTATTTTTGTATCTACAGAATTTAAATGAAAAAAAACAATGTTTTTTTCTCATATATCCAATATTTTGTACAAAGTTATTAAAATTCATAATATTAAAATTTCAATATATTAATTATTAATAGTAGGTTTATACTGAGTAATGTGTTATGTTTATGACAAATATTTTGTAATTAAAATTTCTAAAACTTCTATTGTTATGTTTTGACTGGCTTGTGTACCGCGCACCAAAACCACCACAACGGCCGATTTATTTCTACTTTCATATGTTTTCAAACTTTGTTATTTTTTACCTTGTAAGAGACATAAATAAATGCTTTTATCATTTCTTTTCGTTCTCTTTGTCAAGAATAAAGTATATTGGTTAACTGTTCTACCGTCTTCTCCGGGTCGTATCACTGCCGCAAATTCTCGTACTTTAAAATTATTTCTGGACTTGGAAAATTCCACGCTCCACTAAAAAACCTTTATTTTCAGTATCCTTGGACTCTGGAAGGGGTTCTTGATACTATTTGACTTAGAAATTCAAATAATTTAGGAAAAGCTTCAAAAGCATATCGGAAAAGTTTTAGTTGTTGGGGGTCCAAAACGAGCGCACTCGACCCGTGAACTTCGTCTTTGGTGAAATTTAAGGGGTAGTTACACACACCGTAGTTAGAATGTTCCCTCGATCCGCTCTCAAAGCATTTCTCTAAGTTCTGATGTACCCGATTATTATTATCTCATTCTTGCGATAGCAAGGATGAAATCAAGAGCTAACCTATCTAACATAAAAAAAAAACCCACGGTTTTTCCACACAACTAAGGAAAGTAAATGTCTCGGCAGGCAGTTAAATAAAGGAGCTGTGAAATGTGTATGGCTAGTGCGGTTAAAGTGCGATACATTCATTTACGTCAAACGCTATCGCGCTTCACCTCCGTAAATAATAACTGGAAGCCGTTTTAATGAATCTCGCAAAATTCAATATTCAATCAATGCGTACAAACGTATATGCACACTTTATTCCCGTAAAACATCGATTGCTGGTGTCACAGGAAATTACAATATCGGGAAGAACGAAATGAAATGCAATAACGAGTATCCGTCGGTGCAGGGTGCGGAGGCGCGCCCGCTCGCTGCGGCCTCCTCCTGCGGGCCTCTGCCTCGCGCGGCTCCCGCGGCGTCGCACTCGAGCGGCCCGGGCCGATCACAGGCAGGTTTACGAGCTGGCGAGGCCAGTCTTCTTTCTGATTATCTTAGTGGGCTCGATTGTGATGTAGTTTATAATTTTATCGCTTCACTTTGAAGTCGACCTATCATTCGCCGATTTGGAAGTTCTTAAACGAGCGACATGATAAAGTTACGTGGATCGCAAATATTCACAAAAGTATTTTGTTTAATATCGTTAATTACAGTCACATACTTGAGAACAAGTTTCAGAAAAAGTTAACATCGGTAGTCGTTCAAAGATGTGCCATCCAACGCGATTATTTTTCAAGGAGTTAATTGTCTTCTGTAACATGTTTAGCTAGTTTAGATTTAAACGCGTTGAATGTGCTTACATTTTTGGGAGGGTAGATTATTGTATAGCTGTGCGTATTCATAGAGTATTGTTTTTTTACCGAATTTTGGACGTGGTCTGGATAGGATGAGAAAACTAGCACGACGTGAACTACGTGTCGCTGTTTCTTTTATTCTCTTATAAGATAAGTTTGTGTGAATTTTGTGGTTTAAAATTTTATGAACAAGAATGCATGTACATTATATTTATATAATTGTCTTAGATTCATAATTTTAGCTTCTTTATAAATGATTTTAGTTGAAGTTAAATATGGATGGTTAAAAAGTAATTTGACGAGTTTATTTTGTACAACCTGAATTTTAGAAAGCTTAGATTTAGCAGCACTACCCCATAATTCAATTAAATAAAGCAAGTGAGGTGAAATAAGGTGTAAATAGTGTACCGTATTTGACGTGGAACACAATGCATGACCTTTCTTATAGAACCAGTAAGTAGTAAACAGCCGTCCATGTGTATGCCTAAATATTGTTCACTGTGTTTTTTAACATTGTTGTTATGTCCTTTTCTCCGCCGTTTTCACGACGATTTAGTTCTTGTTTTAATCCTTGCAAGTGTTTTTGCAGGGCAGGAGTTTTGTTACTGTATATTTTTATGTTCTCGGAAAATTGGTCTTTGTTTCGCAATAACCGTTTGACAGGGCCTGATGTTTCAAAGCATACTTTGATTCTACGACTTTTGCCTGTATTATATTTTCCGATGCGATATACTTTAATCGGCTTTAGTATGTTTTGTTCTACAGATTTAGTAAGGTTTAACACCAAAGTTTCATCTCCGAGTACTCTCTCTTCTGTTATATGAGACATCTGCTCGGGTAAGCCTGCAATTAGTATATTTTTTTCTCGATCACTTCATTCTTTCACTTCACGTATCATTTCCTCGTTCAGAATTGAGTAGCTACTGGTATGACTGGATGATTCTTGTAAATGTTTTCTGTAAACATCAGTTACAAGTTTTGCTAGCTTAGTTTCGCCCTGATTTATTTTATTTTCTAATTGTATGACATGGCTTTTGATACTGCTGTTTTCAGTAGATATGTTATTACATTGTATAATAATTCCAATTGCGTTTCTTGTATAAACTTATCAATTGCTATTTGATCTGCAAACCTCATCAAGGTCTTACATTTGAGTCCACAACGGAAAGTCTAGGACGAGTAGTTTCTGAGTTTTTATGAGATTTAAACATTCTGCTACTCCTTCAACTATCTCGTTTCCTTCATCAATGTTGTATATCACATATTTGATCGACGTTCTTCAGTGAGTGGTATTAACACTGCCTTCAGCAAGATTTTCGACAAAGTTTATCATGACGTTCTACATCACAAGCTCTCCTTAAATGGTATCACCAAGCCCTTCCTGAGTTAGTGGTAAAAGGAAATCAGTTGTGGTTGGCATAAATCTGAGTCGCTCCCTGTCTGTTCTGGTGTCCCTCAGGAGGACAGAGACAAACCAGTGTTTTAGTAAACAAGCAGCAGTGTTTTAGTAAACAAGCAGCAGTGTTTTAGTAAACAAGCAGCAGTGTTTTTATACTGCAATATCCGATGCACCTGCGCGTGAATATTGCAAAACCTTTCAGTCTATGGTAAAGCTCAAGTTTCAAGAAGTTTTTATGATGATGATAGAGAAAAAAAAGCAAGGCCTTTGCATCTATTGTAGATGATTTATACAGCGTCAGCAACTGGTTATGCTCTACAGGACGCTGCAGTGCCTGGGACATTGTTAGATGGATTAGGCTTGCCCAGCACCTATACCATCCTCTCAGCTTAGTCAGCTATTATTCAGAGGAAAGAACAGGTCAATACGTCTGAAGCTAACTAAGCCGCGGGTTTCCTCACGATGTTTCCTTCACCGTTAAAGAACGTGTTAAGTGTGCACATACATTTTTCAAGAAATAAAAATCCATTGGTGCACGGCCGGTATCGAACCCACGACCTTCGGATTGAAAGTCGGGGGTACATACCACTCGGCCAACACGGCTATGATAGAGAAACGAGTAAACTAAATACGCTGTAATTGTTCTATAACGAAGCAAGAATATTATGCATGTTATGACCGCTAGTCCTCACGTGCGGCTGCAATCACGCCTGAACGTGCTTAACCGTCCACATGCGAAATGTAATGAACGTTTATGAAGTGTCTGTGCAGGTCGGTCAGTGGCGGCGTGTGCGGGGACGCGGCGCCTGATGACCGAGGCAAGCCTGCCTCGCACCGCCCTCGCACGCCCCGGGCGGCCGGCCTAATGGCACTCAGCCGCGGCCAGCCTCAATCTCCACAACAATAACTAAGTAACTAGCGACAGGTTTTCTAGGCATTGTTATTTTTGTGACGAGGGACGGGAGCTTTTCCGAAAATGCGTGTTTCAATTTAAACCGTAGTGAATGGTTATGGTAATGGATGAAATCCTGACAATAGTGGATAGAAAAAAGGGATCAAATGATTTTCATTTCATTTATTCAGGAACAGTTAACAATTGTATTTGAATTTTCTTAAAACTAAATACAAACAATCTTAACAAGCATTTAAAATAATAATAGTAATAATTTATTTATTTCAGACAGAAGTCAAAAAAAAAGTGAACTATAACAAATATTTTCAGGAATTTTTAGAAAAACCATGCATTAATTTCAAAACCATCCGAATACTCGGCGTTGCTTGAAGTCCCCCAGGAGTACACGCATTTTAAGCAAAAACGCTTTTAATTCTGATTTAAAAAATAAAGGATTGTCAGTGATTTTTAGAGGTCAATCAGAAGCGAATTGTTGCCGTGGGGTGCCGGCAGTAGAATGATACCCCTCCTCTCCTATCTGTGGATGCAGTAAGAGCCTGCTAAGGGACACCTCCGGAAGATGGGCAGCAGCGTCTATCTGTGCATCAACATCCCATACTGCGCTCACCAACCCGCCTGCCAAGCGTGGTGAGAATGGCAAATACCCCTCATGGAGATCCATGATCCCTCATGGATCTTCATGAGGGGTATTGATGTCTCCATGTGGCCTGTGTTCATCAGTGGACGTTTTATGGCTGAAATGATGATGAATCAGAAGCGAATTAAACAATTTTACAGCTTGATACCTACAGCCATGCCCCACAACATTCAGCCTTAGCTTGAAAAGGAAGCTCGAGATTCTTCCTTCTTGTTTTAAGCCTCGCAGTCTTTTGTTCGTCTGATTCATACTTATATGCCTGACAACATCCATGATTACAACTAAAATATAAATACTGTGTAATGTTAGGATTTCAAGAGATCTAAAATGAACCCTACAGGACTCTTACAAAGAGTTTTTAAACGTTCAATTACTGTAACATCAACCTGAGACAAAAATGACTGAGACCCTAGTCTAGTCACATACACAACTTCGCTTCGTCCGGCGAGGAATTATAAAAGAATCAACTTGAGAAGTAATCTTATCAATTGAAGTCGCTGCATTTCAACTTGAATATATGTAGCTCTGCTTAAACCTAAAATAAGTAAAATTTGCAGATAAGGAATGTATTTGTTAGGTCCCTAGGTATGTGAATGATGGAAGTTCACACTATACAGAACTTGTTATATCGGTCGTCAGCCGTCGCCAACTTCGCGCCTATACTCCGACGACTCGATCTGAGAGCGACGAGAGTACCTATGTCCCGTATGTTACGTATCCCCCCTACCAGGGGGTAGGGGAAGAAGCACAATTCATTAGGTAGGCACGGGTGCCTTATGAACTGTTTGCTTCTTGGCTTTTCCATTTATTTATATCAGGGCAGCCTTCATTGACCTCCATGTCGTACGAGAGGCTAATGAGGCTAGTCTGCCCTTGATATAAATAAACGAGGATGCATCAGTTATGCCGACAAGAATCAACGAAACTCTTAAATCGGAAGAAAAGCACTTAGTAATTTTTCTATGGTTGTCTTTTGAATCTGTGCGTGTATGAAGTGCGTAAACAGTCACGTTTAACGTCTCCACAAACACACACCCTAACACCGTGTTCCGTGGCACGTAGTGCCTGCCTGACACCCGTCGAGCCTTCATTATTGTGTCGGCGGAGATCAAGCCAGCTTAGCATGGAGCCCGGAGGGAGCGCCTCGCCGGCAGCTAGCTCAGTTCGCAACACCCACTAAGTAGCCGTTGCGGTTTGTTGCTCCCTAATCTGTTTGTGAACCTGAGTGTACCTAAGTACCAGTCTCAACGTAAATAGTCGATCTTTTATATAATTGAGTTGAGTTTTCCTAACATTTGAAGCTCTCGTAGTTGGGAACACTATTTATGCATATTAACGAGGCAAATCATCAAATCATGGTAAATATTCCGATATTTTTTTGGTTCTCTTGTTTATAAATTATCAGTAAAAGCGGTTAAGCTATAAGAGAAAACTAGCTGCGGGAGGGACCGCACTAACTCAGGCCGGAGCGGGGTTGCGCCAACAGAACATATTAGTCAAGTTCCTTGATTGAAGAAGAAGAAAAAGAAATACATTTATTAGACACACACACTAAACTTAAAAATAACTATGGTAAAAAAGAACTGAGTTATTTCTAATTTTAAAATAGGTGTACCTACCCAGTTAAATATTCTGCGACATAGCGACAAATAGATGGTAAGCTTGCTTGTTAAAACTATTTGATTGTAATACCTTCCATCATCTGGATGTGAGCAGATAATGCTTTTCCGCGTTGTAGCGAAGCCAAACAAAATACTAATATTATCCAGAATAAAGCCCTAAATGTAGCTGCGGAGTGTTCGGAGGGTATCGCCGTTAACCAGCTAGAATAAAATCGCGCTGTAAATCGTAATCGCACACGTAAAATCAAAGTGTGCCATGAAGCGATCAAATCCACGCAATTTTATGAGTCCTTACTTAATTATTGAAAAACACTTTCCAGCGCGCTTCGCTGACATGGCGTCCCGTGCCGCGCGGCGCGCGACTGGCGGGTGCTGCGCGGCGTGACGCACGGACCTGCAAGCGCTGCACGTCCCGACACATGGACATTGACCTCCTAAAGCTGTTGCAGATGTCCATGGGTGACGGTGACCACTACCCATGGCCGGTCTGCTCGTCTTCCTGCTTATAATATTCATTTCAACCATAAAACGTCCACTGATGAACACAGGCATCCCTCATGGATCTCCATGAGGGGTAGTTGTCATACTCACCACGCTTGGTAGGCGGGTTGGTGAGCGCAGTATGGGATGTTGATACACGGAAATACACTGCTGCCCATCTCCCAGAGGTATCCTTAAGCAGGCTCTTACTGCATCCATGGGCATGAGAGGAGGGGTAATATTCTACTGCCGGCACCCCGCGGCACCCTTACAAAGAAGACGGCACGCCCCCCCCCCCCCCCGCTTTTTCCTCCGTCGACCGAAACTTGTTCTCGGCTTGCCCGTTGACGAGCTCACCGCCGCTAACCCGGAGGTGACGTCAACCCGTCCCACACTAGCTGCTAGGCACACATTCAATGACCGGCGGAGGCCGGAGAATACATTCTTCCGTCTTAAAATGAAGTTTTGCACCTGGACGTTAACCATCATTACATATAAAAATCAGGCAATAGTCCAAGCCGTGGTTCGAACCTAAGTGGTGCTCTTGAGCTTGTTGCCCCATCCTAACTTTCGCGGCTGGGCGCCTTCTGCGCTCGCCATAGTCCGGTAACGTTGTCATGGCCATCTGCGGTCAACTAAATATAATTGTCAAATTTTAATATGAGTATTATGTTAGTAAATGGAAGCCGCGGTACTAGAATCCGCAGCGGAAGGCACGCTGGCGGCCTCTGCGCTCGATACAGGTTTTCTTTCAGTAACAGGCGCTTTGTCTATCTAATATAGTATTTTTTTTAATACAAATAAACCATTTTCATCATTGCCGTGGGTTGCCGGCAGTAGAAAGTTGCCTCTCCTCTCTTGCCCTTACTTTAAGAATCTGTCAAGGGACACCTCCGGAAGATGGGCAGCAGCGTCTTTCCGTGTATCAACATCCCGTACTGCACTCGCCAACCGGCCTGCCAAGCGTGGCGAGTATGACAACAACCCTCTTGGAGATCCATGAACATATTTATCGTTATTATATGTTCATGGATCCTCGCGTGCTAGTTAAAATAGTTCTATAATTTTTCAAAAAAATAAAACCGGCCAAGAGCGAGTCGGACTCGTGCACCGAGGGTTCCGTGCCATCATACAACGTAATGATTTCTAAAAAAAACTATGCAAATTAGAGAGTTCGTTATATACATATTTCCTGTAATCTTTCCATACATTACTAGTAGCAATAAAAGTTTCAGGTGTGTATCTCTGCAAACTTCGGAGATAAAGGGGGAACGCAATTTTTTTCAACGTTTTAGCAAATAAGTCGAAAACTTAGGTCGAAGGCTTAAAGCAAAACTAAAAACTGTGTTTGTTATTTTTATAGTATTTAACCACACTTAGGTAGAACATTTTCAAATAAATGAATAACCTTATCAAAAATCATCACGGCTTCGTGATTAGATCTTGTCTGCTGCACACCGCTACAACAAAGGTAATGCAAGAGACATGCCAAATTCTCGGCACCCAGGCCTTACTGTTGAATCTAAGAGAGTGTATATTGTTGAACACATATCTCCTGAAATAAAACAGATACATGCAGCATCAAGAAAATCCACCGGTGAAAACAATTATGAGTTCGTATGGGTTAAGTTTGGACAAGTGTTTTTGATAAAAGATGACAATGCAAACGCCATTCGCGTAAAGAGCTTGGACTTTCTCACAACGCTTGAAATTCTTTCTAATTGAAATTCGTTCTTAATTTTAATTTTATTCATCTTTGTAATATGGATTTCATCCGATGTTCTTATTAGCACATTGTTTTATCAAAATATTAATAGAATAAGGTCCAAGACCAAATTATCTGTATTTAAATTCCTCAACTTCAAATTATGACTTAATCTGCTTAAAAGAGACTAACTTAAATGAGAGCGTCTTTGATGGCGAAATATTTGATTTAAATAGATATAATGTTTTTAGGAGAGACCGGCATAGTAGTAAAATAACGCAAACTGAGGGTGGAGGTGTGTTGATAGCCTGTAACAAGCGGTTTAATGTCATTAGACATACAGATTGGGAAAGCGACCTAGAAGATATATGGTTAACTCTTTATCCTAATGACAGTAATAAGCACAAATTGAACATTTGTTTATGTTACTTACATCCTGATATACTTCTTTACATTTCATAATATAATATTTGGGTTTAATTTTTTTATATTTTAATTTAATTATTCTTAGTATAAATTATTAGAATAAAAATTCTTCTCGTAGCTTGTTGATAGCGTTCTATGAAAACTGTAGGCCGTAATGTTAACCTCTAAAAACAGTGACGTGTTTCTTTTATTGGGTTGGTAATTTTGGATGACTTCAATAGACCACTTGTTAACTGGACACACGACTTACACTTTCACAGAATTATACCAAGCAACCCGATAGATAACAAAGCCAAATTACTTCTGGATACTTTAATTTTCTGCAATCTAACACCACTAAATAGCATCCCAAATCTACACAATCGCTACCTTGACCTTGTTCTTTCTACCTTGGATGGGATAATAGGATATGGAGCAAATTTGTGACGCGTCAATAAGGTCCATGCGGCCGCACTGAATAAAGTATTTTTTGATTCTTGATTCTTGATTCTAGTCTTTTAGCTGTAAAGATCAACATTATCCTCCTCTAACAGTTTCTATATCATACCAAATACCAAAAGCATTTAAACAACGAAAAACAAGTACGATCAATTACAAAAAATGCAACTTCCCAAAAATTAAAGCTGAGTTAAACCATATCAACTTGGATGTGGAACTCTCATCTGATGATATAAACAACTGTGTACAAACATTTTATTCCATTCTTAACAACAGTATCAATGAAAACGCTCCCTTGACTAAGCATCTTAGTTGTGATCAGCTAAGCGTGGTATAGTACAGGACTAAGAAAGTGTTTAAAAACGATTTAGAATATACAAAAATCCGAGGGACTATGACACCTTCTCCTTTCACCGTGCACGTAGCAAATATGGCTAATCGTCGAATGTTACAATGTTTATAGGGATTCAATCGAGGCGGCGTTGTCTGAAGATATAAAAGGATTCTGGAGCTTTGTAAAAATAAAAAAGGCACTGTTACTATAATACCACATGTTGTATCTTATAATGTAAGATTTTCTTCGAATAACTCTGATGTATGCAAGCTCTTTTGCCAGTATCTTGGTTCGAAAGAGATCGCTTTAATTGCAACCCATCTAGCGACACCTTAACTAACGATACACTCTCAACATTAAACGTCTCCATGACAACAGTGAAAAATAAAATTAAGCAATTGGATTGTAATAAGGGTGCAGGACCCGATGGAATTCCTCCTGCCTTCATAAAAGCGTGTGGAGAAGAACTTTCCGAACCCCTTACTAAATTGTTTAATAAATCTCTTGGAACAGGATATTTTACTAATGATTGGAAGAAAGTGCATCATACCTATACACAAGTCTGGAGATAAGACATGCTGCAAGAATTATCGCCCAATATGCATCCTATCATGTTTTGCGAAACTATTTGAATCAGTTGCTTATGATAGTATCTATAGTCATGTAGAACCACTAATCTCAGACAAGCAACAAGGCTTTGTTCGTAAAAGTCTACAATTAGTAACCTTCTTGCATATAAAAACTTCCTATGTAATGTCATCTACTCGTCAGGTCAGGTAGATTCTACCTCTATAAATACTGACTTCCGAAAGGCATTTGATAAAGTCAGTCACTCCTTACTATGTTCTAAATTGTCGCTTTACGGTATTCACGGGAGTCTCCTAAGATGGGTTTGCTCTTATTTGGAAAACAGAAGCCAGATAGTGGTAATTAAAGGTTACTCCTCCCTGACGATGGCGATACCCTCAGGAGTCCCACAGTGGTCGCATCTGGGTCCGTTGTTTTTGTAGTTTTCGTCAACGGCCTGGCCATGCGTATTAGTTATCCATGCGTTTTCTACGTTGATTATCTAAAGGTCTTTACTAAAGTCAACGACATAAATGACTGCGTGAAACTTCAAAAAGATTTGAATGCAATATCAGATTGGTGTACTCACAACCGCATGTATCTTAACATTGACAATTTTTTTGTCATTTCGTTTACAAAGAAACACCACAGAATACTATTTGATTAGTATTGCAGATAGAGTACTGAACAACTTAACAATAAACTTAAAATTATTATCAAAAACTTCAAAAGATGTCACTTCTTAACCTCGGATAAAAACTACACTTCAAACTGGAGAAAAATCGCAAAATGTAAAGATTTTATAAAGATAAAGATATTTTATCTATTAAAATCTTTACATTTAGATACTCTTACTGATGAAATGAAATGAAATATATATTCTAGAACTATGTTTGTTTGCAAATAATAATTCAGCTTTCATATTAAATAATAAAATAATTATTTTTTTTCATATTAAATCAAACAGATCAGATAATTTGAGAAATACATATATATAAATATAATCTATGTATACCCCAAGTAAATAACTCCATGTTTCACAAAAGCACTGCGATTAAAGTTTATAATAATTTACCATTAGATATTAAGCAAATTGTTGGGAATCCGTTCAAAATTCAGTTAAGGAAATGGCATGTCCATAGAGTACATTATAATCTGAAAGAGTTTTTTGATAATAAGTCATTATAATATGCGAAAAATCTTTTTAATTTGGTAGGTAATTTTAAAGCTAAGACCCATAAGTTGGTATCCTGATTTGTGCAATTTATATTAATATTGTCAATTCATTATTGTACGTCATAAATATGTTAAAATTGTTGATACTATTATATCTTAAAGATCTTCATGTTCGTACCTACACAAATAAACAATAAAACTATTCTTATTCTTATCCTCTTTTTTTGAGAGCGTGTCGGCTATATAACCGGTTAGCTTCAGAAACGATGAGCTAGATATTTTCCACCCTAATCTGTATAAATTTAAGAAATGTGTTACCAACCTGCTTTGTAAAAGCTAGTACCTTCCCTATAGTATTGTTATGTATAACAAGTCCATCTTTCGATTAATGTGCTTTGTATAGTAATTTGTTATTGTTGTATTAGTTTTATTTTTTTCCAAAAATTTTGTTTAGTTTAAAATTATTCTTCAATGTTTGTTTTAGTTAGTAGGTAAATTGTAATTATCAGCTTGCAACACTTTTTCAGTCCTGCTATCTTCGCATGCATGGAGTAAAGACGAGATTAAAGAATTATTAGTGTAGTACTGTTTTAGCGTAAGTTTGTTTTTACTCTGTTTTGTGACCTTATTAATGAAAAAAATACGGTTCCGGTGGGATTCGAACGCACGTCCGTCAAATCAATACATGACGCTTCCTTAAGCCGGAAGTGCTTTGACCGCTAAGCTACAGAACCCATGTCGGGACCCGCTGAAATTCTTGATAAGGTGATGTCGGTTTGAGCAACCAAAGAGCGCCATCTACAGGTAACTACTAGAGTTGTCCTGTTCATTGTCTGAAGTTGCATTCAGTAGCAATGACTAGAGATGTCGGTATAGCTTATTCTATAGTTTGTTATTTTTTTAGTGTATCCACACTTAGGTAGAACATTTTCAAAGAAATTAATAACCTTATCAATTTTTTTTTTGAAGCGTCAAGTGTCGATTTGACGGACGTGGGTTCGAATCCCACCGGAAACGTAAAATTTTTGATAAGGTTATTTATTTCTTTGAAAACTAAAACCTGTTCATTAATGTGCAAATAAATACTTTTCATGTGATATTCCACATGACCTAGTAACTTCACTTAAAATTTTTAATACCCCCTTTTCTTCCCCCTTGCAATCATACTTTGCAACATTTTTATATATTCCAAGATATCCATTTGTTGACAGACAGACAGACAAAAAGATAACATAACTGACTTCAATGATAACTTAAACTGAAATGCTTATTTCATTTGTGTATTTTTGCTTGCTTTTAAACCCATTCATGGGATCCATAGATCCCATCATCAGAACTGGGTTTTACCCAGCAAAAATACTCATTTGTGAAAAATAGTTACAGAAGATTGTTTAGTATACTCGGTTTTGGTACCTATAATAATGTTTTCATCTGACGTGGTAGTCACCGCGTATAGCGCTGCGCGTCGTTCTCATGCAGCGCGGCTCCGGTACTGAGGCGCGCGCTTTATATTCACGCGGGCAAATCACGATTTTCGCCCACGAACTGTGCATTCGAACGTGCAAATCAAAAACCCTAAAATATCCTTTGCGAGCATTTGAATAAAATAGCAGGGCGATTTGACAGGAAGCAATCGCGCCGTCTCAGATCAGGACACAGATTCCGACACAGGTCGGTCGTTCAGGAGCTAGAAGAAAGTGCGTTATGAGCGGTAGGCCGCTGCTGCATGTAATGCTGCTTCCGTCACTAAAGCCATTCTTCCTATCGCAAGCACTACAGGCTGGCTGAGCGGCCGCCCTCTCCGCCAGGGGCGGAGCGAGTACGAAGCGAAGGTTAAGTTTCATTGCAAAACAAACACAACTTAGCATTTAATTAGCCACTCAAAATAAAAAGTGCTATTAGTGAAAATTAAGTAAAATAATCTCTAATAATAATTTTATAAGCATTCCAAACTATTCACTAGTATTGCACATCGTGCACTCGCTATCTCCGGCGCACGCTCATAGATTTAATGAAGCTTATACCACACGCGCTAATACCCCAATTGCAATTTAGATCGAGGAGGCACTTAACGAGACCCAGAGATCCTAATACTCTCCGATCACAATCAT
The DNA here is from genome assembly GCA_963082625.1 of Pasiphila rectangulata. Taxonomy (NCBI): domain Eukaryota; kingdom Metazoa; phylum Arthropoda; class Insecta; order Lepidoptera; family Geometridae; genus Pasiphila; species Pasiphila rectangulata. The sequence continues at coordinate 22,034,422 of OY720243.1, forward strand.
ATAATTAACTAATCACTCTTGTCGTCCCGTAAGTGCTTGCGTTAGCTAACAATAAAATGATTGCTGAAACGATTTAGAAATTAAATTATTAAGAGTTTAATTCAGATAAATGGTAACAATGGACATCTCCGTCAGAGATTAAGAAGAGCTGTTAATAGCTTTCCAGAACAACAGGATGCCGGACAGAAGGGAACAGACTCAAGCAACGAAGACGATTACGCTTTTACAATTGTACAGCACATAGGTACGAGTTGGTAAGGTCGAGATTTAGACAGCAGATCGTTTTTCCATCGTTCTAATGTTTGGCAGTTCGTATACCAAAATGCTTTGCAACAATGTTATTGGTTCTAAATTTGTGCTGAGTCGCAGGAACCGCAGCGAGACACCACGCGCCTGGTCTGCGCTTCTCTATTGGAAAAACATTTTCACTAAAGAATGAAGATGAAAACAACAAGAAAGTGCAGAGTTGTTTGTCTTGCGCCCTCTTATTGAAGTCGCCCCTTCAGGCACGCCCGCTCGGTGCTCCATGGTACACTGCACTGCAGGACTGGAAAGCAGCCGATCGCATATAACGACTTAGACATGCGGTAATTAGTATGCACTATAACTTGTTAAACTTTCGCGATTTGTTAACATATTTTTTAGTTTTAAAATTACAGGATTTTATCGCGTACCTTTTTTATTATTTTCCCGACGTTTCGAACACCTTTCAGCGTTCTTGGTCGCGGGAGGACTGACAGTCCTGACAGTCCTCCCGCGACCAAGAACGCTGAAAGGTGTTCGAAACGTCGGGAAAATAATAAAAAAGGTACGCGATAAAATCCTGTAATTTTAAAACTAAAAAATAAATTAGTATGCACTCCGTGCAGGTGGCTAGTCGGGCCGGCCGGCGGCGCGTCTGAATATTCATAGCCTCGAGAGCAGTCGGGGGCGGCCGCTAGCTACCCCGCCGCTCCAGGTGACACTTTACAAGACATACACGATATACTTTTATAAATTAGAGGAAAATTCGTTATTTGTCTGGTTACGAACTCGAACAAGTGGAAGCGTGAAAGGTGTCGTGCGTACCTTTCCAACAGAAATCAGAGTTTTCAAAATATAACAAAAATCTTTGTTATATTCTGAAGCCGGTTTGAATGTAGCCTACGTTACCCGGACCATAATATCACAAATCGATTGATACCTTACGTATCAAAATCGAATAATTAGTTTATGCGCTACATGCGTAAGTACAAGCATTATGCATATATATACCTTGTCTTGGCTTTTAGCTTTTACCATAGTCCGGTATAAGGTTGACGCAGAAATACTTAATAAAAAGAAATATATTTTAATCTACTTATTTTATTATTGTTTATGTTAATTTATGAAACAAAATTGTTTTGGCGATAAATTTACAAGCTTGAATTGGAATTATTATAAAACCGTATTGTATAATTAAAATTTTATTATTTTTGTTGTAGCATGATGTTTGCATTTGTAATTAAGGTGACATTTGGTTTGATATTGTAATTTAAGATATTTTAATGTTAATTTTGTTTTTGTCAACGTTCACTTTGTTAATGCAACTTATAAATAGCTAAACATTTTGAATAACTAAAGATTTTTCGTGTAACGTAAGTATTCACTTAGAAAGCCAAATTAAAGTGGAGTCCAGGAAAACAGGTCTTAGTTGATTCGTCAAACGGAAGTATAAGACATGGAGCGCGTCCTGTTCTCGTCTCCGCGTGAACCAGGCGAAGGTGAGACAAAACCATCAAGTAATTTTGTCCAAATGTTATTATTATTCCGAGATTATGAGCGCATGAAAATAAAACACACGCCTTCGCCGGATGAGACTATCTCGAAAGGAAGCTCCGTCCCAAGTCAGTCGTCGTCCAGTGCCTCCCTCAGCTACACTTCGATCTCATCAGAACAAACGGAAACAAAGCAGTGCTTGGTTATCTCAAAACTTGACAATTGAATCTTGAAAAGGGTAGTGTCTTCTAAATATGTCAGGGCAGTCCTCCTTGTCTCGGCATATATATGAGAGTATAAGCATGCGAGTAGCCACGCGAGGGAGGGAAGGGGCGACATTCCGTGTTCCCACAAAATGCTCTTATCTATGCTTATGAGCCGGTCGCTGAGCCCTCGACTAACTCACGCTCATTCGAAAACATACTCGTACCTCTTTCTAAACGAGAATTCTTCATTTTCAACAAAGCCAAATACGGCTCTTCAATATTCTTGATGATATAATTAATAACGACAAGTCGATAGGTATAACATCATAACCCTCTTTTGATATCGCCACCCGTGTTTTAACACTGAATAGGTTCGATGGCCGTCTGTGGTGTTCTTCGTCAGTTCCACTTCACTATATTTTATTTTTATGATGTAAATGCTTGAAGTGTCGCTGAAAATCCCCATATCGCTTCAAGCATATAACGTTTGAGCAGTTCCCTCGATTTATAATAGATTCATCAGAAACTGAGTGTTTTACACAAGCAAACATTATAAGATTAAACAAAACACCCAAATGAAAATTTTAACTTAGGGCATAAAACTATGCCTTGACCTGCAGTAGACACTAATACTTATTTAATTAATTAAGGATCCCATCATCAGAATCGAGTTTATCCCAGTGGCAGTGCGTGCCCGGCAGTGCCCGGCAGTGCCCGGCAGTGCGGGCTCGGGCGCGAGCTCCGCCGGTAGCTCACCGCCATCCGTCTGCGTCTCTTGCTTCCGCCCTTTCTATCGGATACTAATCATTGTTTCCCGCCCCGCCCCGCCCCGCCGAGCCGCTTCCTTCCCAAACAGAACCTCACCTGAGATATTTATCGCCCTGCAGGGTCACGCTGGTCAAATATTCACCGCATCTTTATGTGCCTTAGTAGTTTGGTATTCGATATCGATGATTCGTCGCAAATCAGCTATATAAATAACAGTAAACTTGTTACCAAATGGCCCATTTCTTTCAAATAAAATAAATCAAACAACAACAATCCCCTTTTACTGGTAATGAAGCGTCTCCACTTAACGGTATCTGTGAGAAATAAATCTCGGCGGGTGGCTAAAGCGTCCATTAATTGATAAGTGGCGGATAAGGCGCTAGTTTCTGCGATCGAACCGGCCATCTCTGACGGACGAGCGAGCCGGCCGCCGTGCCGGGACGGACACTCGCACGAACAAACGTAATAAAGGAAGGTAAGGTACCTAAATAGGTGAAGTTATGTAGCTAGGTGCTCATATAGCGCACTCATACTGGAGCCGCGCGCGGCGCCCGAGAGGTGACGAGGGTCGCGGCAAATAAACGCGCAACTCAACGCTCTTTATTTATAGAAGCGCTTGCTCCACACGTGCCTTCCGATCGCCTTACGTTTCTTATAGACATTGGTATGCAATTGTGTTCTATGAGAAACGTTCAATGGTCGGTCCGCATATTCCAGAGCGAGACAAAGGTATTTTACTTCAGTTGGGCGGAATAGTGAACAGAATAGAACGCCATGGTAGTGAGTTGTACATCAAATCCAATTGTAAGTATATTAGGGTCAGCACAAGCTTACTGGAAATAATCGACCGGCCAATAATTTGGATTGAAATAAACACATTGAAGTAAAAAAAATATATAAAAAAAACCTGAGAAAATCGACCAAGTTCCCAGTTTGTCAAAAAAAGTATTTTACACTGTTGCATAAATATGCGATTTTCCGAACAAACTGGGAACTTAACCCTGGCCAATTTTCTCAGATTTTTTTATCAATTTTTTTTTACTTTAATGTGTTTATTTCAATCTAAACTATTATTGGCCGGCCGATTATTTCCAGTAAGCTTTTGCTGCCCTTATATATGTCTTATCATCATCATCTCAGCCACGTCCAATGCTGGACATAGGACTCCCTCATGAATTGCCAAATACCAATCATGATGTTGCCATACCTACTCACCACGCTTGGCAGGTGGGTTGGCTAGCCCGATATTAATATTCGGAAAACGCTGCTGCCCATCTTCTAGGGGTATCCCTTGGCTGATTCTTACTACATCCTCGGGCAAGATAGGAGAAGCAACATTCTACTGCCGACACCCCACGGCAGCCATGTTTGGATGGCCCTAACGGATATTGTTATGACTATGCAAGCTCTTTATATCTGTTGCGGGGTTCATTTATATGAAAAAATAAAAATATTAGAACCCGCGCGGACCCGGCCCGAGCAAAAACGAGATAATATAACTAAAGTACTGTTATTATTGCGATGAACTCGCATAACTATTTAAATGAACGGCTTCTCAGTTTTATATACGCAATTTTATGGTATACACCTCATTAAGTTTTATTTCGGGATACATCCTGAAATATGAACGATGCAAAAGATTTCCTGCGACGAGGATTTCAAATGCTTGGGAAGGATACAACAGAATAGAAATTTAACGCTGAAAGCAAGCGCTGGCTTAGTTTTGTTTATTTAGCGGACCGCAGATGGCGAGAGGCGCGTGGCTCGCAGTAGGGCCTCCGCAGATGGCGAGAGCCGCGTGGCTCGCAGTAGGGCCTCCGCGAGGCGTGTTGTCATCCACAATAACGTAAATCACTACTTTAGCTACCTAAAGCAACCATCCCTTTAACGAAAATTGATTAAACTGCTAAAATCAATTTAAAACTGTTTCCGATCGGGCTACCCGCTAGGTATTTACTTTGCGAACAGCAGAAGCTCTAGTTCACACAAGATATTCAACAAAGGAATGCAATAAAGGGAGCGGCGCGCATCGCCCGCACATTATACGCAGAATTACTCAAACCTTGTGTTATTGCCGATCAATCTCTGCTAATGGCATTCCTCCAATACGCCTGCTACCGAGTGTCGGGGGAAGTGTTCGAGGGTCAGCCGTCTGATCTACAACGAGGCTGGAAGAATGCAACGGCCTGTACATGTGCTTCCACGTCCTGCGGCCGCCTGCGCCGCGGCGGCTCCCGCGTGGATCCCCGGGCCTTTTGAATTCACTAACGCAGCACATTTAGATATTGTTATTAGATTGCTATAGCTTGGTGTCTACATTATGTGGAAAAGTTATATTCACATTACCGGGGTAAGCGACACCTGATGTAAAAAGCAATATGATCTGCTTAACCTCAATCGAGACACCCTGTGGATATGCAAGCAAACACACTGCCATACTACGGATGTTTCTACTAAAATTAGGAATTATCTAAAGGAAAGACATCAAGCACGGTATCTATGGATTCTCTCAACCCTTTGACCGAAGCGCCAAAGACACAACCTTAGGCTTAGGTTTTATAAGACGAATAATTCCAAATATAAAGGCTCTGCTTTTGACGAGCTCACGCGCAGGTTGAATACGAGGATACGGCTGAGGAAAAGAAACGAGTTCGATTCCTTGCGCGGCGAAGAAGGGGCAAATCGACATCTTCAAAACATAACTAACAGGGCGATACCAGCATCTCTTAGAGTCTTTACGACATTTCACTTGACTGATTTATTTTTACTTTGCTAAGTAACTTTAGCAAAGGAAAGGCTCTCGATTTGGAAAATAATTTTTGGCAACCTTTTCGAGGGTATGTACACTTCCAGGTTGGTCCCACTTTTCCCATTGATTTGTCGCAATATCAGTTTTGATGGTGGGATCCTTAAGGAATCACGGGAACTCTTCAAATATTATACGCAAACATATACCTCGCGATTTTGGCAACTATCTGAATACAGATTTAGCTCACAAGTCAAGAATTTGCATTAACAATGTACGAGTATGGTTTGTGGAATACAATTAATGAAGAAGTTGGCCATCGAAACCCCTTCATCTTAAATAAAACCGGGCCAGAGCGAGTCGGACTCGCGCACCGAGGGTTCCGTGCCATTATACAATATAATATATGACAAAGGCGGTTTTATATTTGTAGGAGAACCTTGACAGCGCCATCTCGTGTCTGATAGCGGAACTTATGTAGATTTTTTACACTTTCGATGATTTCTAAAAAAGTATGCTATATAGAGAGATTGTAATAAATTTCCTCTAATCTTTACATACACTTCTAATAGCAATAAAAGTTTCAGAGGTTTATCTCCGCAAACTTCGGATATAAGGGGAACGCTATTTTTTCAACATTTTTGTAAATAACTCAAAAACTATACAACTTAAAGGAAAACTAAAATTGTTTATTAATGTGCAAAGGAATATCTTTCATTTGATATCCCACATCACCTAGTAACTTTCCAAATATTTTGAAAACGCCCATCGTCTAAAAAACTATGCAAATTAGGGAGTTCGCTATAATTTTCCTATAAAGTTTACATACACTTCTATTAGCTATAAAAGTATCAAGGGTTTATCTCTGCAAACTTTGGGGATAAGGGGGGGGGAACGGTCGTTTTTTCAACATTTTTGTAAATAACGCAAAAACGATACGGTTTAAAGGAAAACTAAAAACTGTTTATTGATGTGCAAACTAATACCTTTCATATGATACCACACACGGTCTAGTAACTTCACTTAAAATTTTTGAGATCCCCTATCCGCCCCCCTACAATCAAAATAAGAATATTTTTTAACATTTTCATATATGCTATATTAGTAAAAAAGTGTTGTCTTTTACCATTTTAAATTTCAAGTCGATAGCATCAGTAGTTCTCGAGATATCCACTTGTGACAGACAGACAGACAGACAGAGTGATTCTATAAGGGTTCCTTTTTACCATTTTGGTCCGGAACCCTAAAATACGGTGAGGATATCGAAAGATAGTTAAGTCATACCTGTCATTATGACGACTCACCATGATCATCTGATTAGGGTCATCGAATTCTTTGTAATTTATTAAAGAGGTATAAAAATCTGCGTCAAAACGCTATCTCGAATGACAATTGATGAGCTGCGGCTACGGGGATAAAAAGCAATGTAAGCTACGAATAATAGTCAAAGTCAATAAGTGTTTATTCAACAGAGGAAAAACCTACATAGAATAGTCAATTAATAAAAGAAGAACACACATTTACATTGAATAAAGCACATAATTTAATTCGTTCGCTTCAGATAACTTTTTTTCCAAGTGAGGGAAAGAAGCAAACATTACCTTAAACGTAACGTGCTCCGGAGGACCATACAAAGTAAACGTACGTACGTGCTACGTAGCCTCGTAGCACGTGCTATAGAGCTAATGTGCTATAGTGCCAGTCATTATGTACATTCAAAAAAGAAAATGAATTTGCGGATCTAATTTTTTGATATGTTGTAGGGGATACCTAGAAAAGCTTAACTTGAGTTTTTCGACCAAGCTTTCCTATGAGCTTTCGCCGCCATCTTGAAAAAAGGGGTAAAATTTGTTTCTCGGCAATAACTCGGCTATCCGATGAGATACGAAAATTTTTGTAGGACACTTTTTGTAGCTAAAGGATTCACCGACTTTGCGGCGCGCTGGAGATCGTAATTTTTGTCCAACATAAAAAAAGTCCAACAAAGAAATTGTAGGTCTGAATATGCTCTAAAAGTTTGAATTCTACAATTTTTTCTATTTATTATGACCCAAACGAAAAAAAAGCAAAAAACAAAAATGATGTCCTAAATTTTTGACTTTATCGATCGATATCTCGATAACGATGCATTATACGCTAAAAATAGTTCGGGCATTATTGTAGAGCACAAAGAAAGCTACAAAAAGTGTCCTACAAAAATTTTCGTATCTCATCGGATAGCCGAGTTATTGCCGAGAAACAAATTATACCCCTTTTTTCAAGATGGCGGCGAAAGCTCATAGGAAAGCTTGGTCGAAAAACTCAAGTTAAGCTTTTCTAGGTATCCCCTACAACATATCAAAAAATTAGATCCGCAAATTCATTTTCTTTTATTTGCCTTATTTTCGGACGAAATGACTGGACTACTACGAGGCCTACGGAGATCGGTGCTATGCGGGCATACTTAATAGAAGTACCTATGTAGATAATTGTTCTTACACTTTAAAAAAATGAAGTATATCGTAAACGACCTCTGTGGCGCAGCGGGCGAAGGTCCGCCTGCGACGCAAGAGGTTGCGGGTTCGATTCCCGCCTCGGAACAAATGTCCGTATGATCTGCAGATATTTGTTCAGGGTGTTCTGGGTGTTTTTCTATATATAATAAAAATATCTATCTATGTAGTATAATGTATTAAGTACATCAGTCATCTAGTACCCATAACACAAGCTCTGCTTAGCTTGGGGCTAGATGATGCTGTGTGAATTGTCCAGCATTATTTATTTATTTATTTATTTATTTATTATTTATAAACATTGGTAAATCAAGACAAAGTATAAGTTCTGAGTATCGAGTGTTCCAACGGTTCGAGGGTATATCTAGGCGTCGTAAGTGCAATAAAATATAGCTTTTAAACGTGATCAGTCGCCAGATCTTTTTATAAGACTTATATTTGAAAGGTCTCTTAGAGCACTACAAGGATGGATATGATAAATAAGCGTCTTACCCTCGCCGTGCGCGACGCAAGCGGCGGCGCAGGCGGTGAGGCGGCGCGCGGCGCCGGCGTGCGGCAGCGGCGGGCGCAGGCGGCGCGGTGCGGCGCGGCGGGCTCGGGCGTGCGCGCGCGCCGGCCTGCGGGCGGCGCGGGGGACAGCGCCAGCAGCTGGCGGTACAGCTCCAGCTCGTGGTAGAACTCGCGCTCGTCGCCCCCCTCCCCGGCGCCGGCGCCCGCGCCCCCCTCGCCCACCTCGGCCGTGAGTCCGTTCAGCACGAGTCGCCGCGCCGCCATGCCGCCACCCTGTGCACGCACCGCACTTTCACATCACGACTTCACCCACTCGTACTAACGATAATATGTATTTGATAACTCGAGTCCTTCGATACTTGAGTTATCTAGATCCAAAATAATTATTATGTCACATATCCGGTACACTGGAACAGGTAGTGAGTTTTGGCTACCGAATAGATTTCGCTCTGGGTGAGGGTTTCAATAAAGTTAATTCATAAAGGTGTAGTTCTGCTCAAGTAGCATTATTTTTCAGAGTTAAAGCCGACATTGAAGTTTTACGTACTTTAATGTTTTTGAGCCCTGCCTACGCTGGACGTGCAATGTGCGTCGGTAGTTCGTTCCTCAAAAAACTTTCTTTAACTTACTTGAAGACTTTTTTTTTTTTGTTTTGGGGGTTTATTTTTTGATCGTGTTTATTTACATTCACTATTTAGCGCATAAGTTCACTCGGAGTAGTTTGAAACGGAGCTTCAAATGTTGTGGATAGTGTCGGCGATGTTTCCGAGGCGCGCAGACCGGCAGCGGCGGCGCGGCGCCGGGCGCGACTGCCGGAGCGCCGGGCGCTCTACCGCGATCTCGTTTGTTTTTAAACGCTCGGGATATCGTTGGCGGCCTTCATGGTGCAAATGGTCTAATAGCCGACTAAGACGCAAGAGGTTGTCGGTCCGGTTCCCGTCGAGAGACAATTGTTTGTCTCCTGTAAATATTTGTCTCGGATCTACTTCGGGGTACCTATACTAGAATGATGATTGATGAGATGATTGATAAATAGATACATGTATCTACATAGAATAGATACAATTATATATTCATCGATCATCTTGTACCCACCCATAACACAAGCTCTGCTTATTTTGAGCCCAGATGTTTCTGTGTAAGTATTTTTTTTATTTAAAAGGTACCATGGTCATTAAACGTACTCGTAAAGTTTTCAACAATTTTTTTTGTGGTACTGCTTTGTATATTCCTGTGCTGTGCAATGACCAATGACAGCGTGCTGGGTAGCTAAAACGATCTCACTTTCAGTTGTATCCATATTGATCTAAGAAACCAGTCTTCAAAAGATCTAAGCAACGACCTGTCATAAACACAGGTGCCTGCGTTTCAGCTACTAACCGAGTGTTGGTAAAATCTCCCTGTGATCAAATTTCATGAAAATTTGGGTTCAAGAGTTATGCTCCGACAAAAAACATTGATTAATAAATCCCTTATCTCAACAACTACTAGTCAAAACTCCCCCACGACAATCGGTTTGCATTAATGTAATATTCATAAGTATGTTTCGAAACTGATCACAATCGGATCATCCGTTCAACAGTTATCCTCGGACAAAAAAAACGATTAAACCCCTTTAACTTAAGAACTACCCCATGAATCCGAATCCCCCACGACACCCGGTTTATATTGATGTTTCCCCCGCGACACCCGGTTTATATTGATGTTTCCCCCGCGACACCCGGTTTATATTGATGTCATTTTCTTAAGTTTATTCATCCGTTCAAGAGTTATAAACATATACAACAAAATCTAAAGATTTCAGTTTTTGTAGTAAACTTAAAGAATTTCTTATACATAAATGTTACTATATTATATTTAGTTGACGAATTTTTTCATGACAAATTTATATGAATATTGGTAATTTATGCGTCTTGAATTTTTAATTGACATACTTATAGTTTGTAATTTTTATAGTGTTTAACCACACTGACGCATGTGGGTTCGATTCCCACCGGAATAGTAAAATGATTGAAAAGGTTATTCATTTCTCTGAAATAATTGGCATTCATTCTAATATAGAATGGAATTATAACCTGTTTCTTATTTCAGACATTATTTTTTACCTGACATTATATTTTTTTTTCCTCTTCTTAACATTTTATTATATCCATTGTTTTGCATGAAGCTAATTTAAATAAGTAGATAAAACATAATTTTTTGACCTTGTATAACTTTTTTTTAAACTTTTCTTAATATAAGACAATTATTCATTGACTTGAACATACAATACATATACAAAATATTTATTTCATCAACTTAATCTATACATAAAATATAAAAGCGAATGAGAGCCTCTTTTAAGTAAAGAAATACCTGTGCTAGGGGCTCCCATTCTTCCACAATCAAAATTATTTTATGTAACAAAGCGGGATGAACAGTCTGAATATATTTAACTAAGGTATACACTTTTATAATTTTTATTATTATAATTTGATATTTTTTAAGATCTAACATTTGCGTATTGAGTTCTTGATAGTGTGTTGTGTGTGTGTGTGTGTGCGTGTGGTGTGTGTTTGTATGTTTCAGTATGTTATTATTAAGAAACAATCTCTAGTAGCTTCTCGGTCTCTTCGTAGGTAAGCGTTAATAACCATTTGAAGTTTGAACATCAATTACCTATTTATTAATTTTCTAATAATCACTTTTTATTAAATTTCATAAAATCATAAAGTCAAACTCAAAACTTTGCAGCGCCCTAAAAGGGTTCATGTATAATAATGTATTCGTCGTTTCAGCCGTAAAACGTCCACTACTGAACACAGGCCTCGCTCATGGATCTCCATGAGGGGTAGTTGCCATACTCACCACGCTTGGCAGGCGGGTTGGCTAGCGCAGTGCGGGATGTTGGTACACGGAAAGACGCTGCTGCCCATATGGATGGACCCATGGGGGTATGATGAGAGGAGGGGTAACATTCTACTGCCGGCACCCCACGGCTCTAATAATGTATTGCTTAGACCACTTGCAATAAATAAATACAAATACAAAGTTATCCTCGGACAAAAATGTGCACTAAATTGCAAGCGCGCACAAGTGCAAATCTGCTGCGTGTTCGGTTTTACCCGAACATTATACCCGACAACAAGATGAGGACGGTACGGTCTGGTGAAGGATGGTGATGCTAGAACATCTACATCTTATAAAATTAAAAATAAGTAAATTATAAATAAATAAATAAGTACAAGTTAGTATAAAGCAATAATAAAAGGCACAATAAGGTCCTTATAATCTATCTTACTAAGTCTAACTATTCAAGCAATATCAAAAAGTGGTAAACTTACAATTAAAACATTGTCTCTTCTTCATCGAAACCGTTATTTTCAAGTCCCTGGTTCATTTTACCCCGTTTAACTAATTAACTGACCTATCAGGCCAACGCTGGGAGTTACTATGGAGTTGAAAACCGATTTCACTTTTCTTATTCAAGCGATTAGCACTGGGCACTTCTAGGGCCTCTGGGCGCCTATTTAACTCACTAGCACTAATCACTTCCGGCGATGCACTGGTGGGCCTCGGCGGCGCGGAATGTTCAGGCTGCTGTTGGTGGAGGCCTTTCAGGCAGCGGGCCGCCGCCTCGGATTCCTGCGGGCAGCGACCCTCGCTGCGATGCCTCGAATCTGGTCCCCGACGACGCCTACTGCAGCGTCCGCTCCTCCACATCCATGCTATCACCGCGCTAACGACGCCCGCTTATGTGATGTAGCTGACAGCGTAGTGGTGAATATTATGGCTCGTAAAAGATGAGTTTAGGCTTCCTTCACCATTAACTTCGTAGTCTGGTATATTATAATTATTATATGGTTCATGTGGTCTAGTTAAGGAATGTAAATATCTGGTGATAAGTTGGTTTGGTTATTCTGGTGCCGAATGTTGTACAATGTAAAGGCATTGCCCTTGAGGATGCACTCTTGGCTTGTCGCAATGACCCCACCGCCACTCAGCTGGCGCAAGTTCACTTGATCCTCGCATATTATCTTTATTGTGTATTCATCACAACAAAAGAAAAAATGCTGAGACGTTGAATGTAACGGGACCCAAGCGTTTAAACAGGTAGATATTTCCACATTACATTTATTGTTTGATTTATTGAGTGAGCAAAAGTTACTGTCGTTTTTAATGCTATGGGGACAGATAAAACATTAAGGTGGTGAATAAAGTTCGAACTGTCCCCTCATCGGTAACAGGGGGACAGATCAAACTTTTTTGTCCGTTCTGTCACCCCATGGGGACAAAGCAAGGTGACAGATCGGAATAATTCAAAAATACGTCATTATAGAAGTCACATTCCCGCTCATAGCCAGAGAAAGCTACCAACTCTACAAACAAATTACTGTCTATTATACCTCGTCAATTAAACACCAAGATGGTTAAAATATCACGAGTTTCGGAATATGTTGCGGTAAATTGTAAAAAGGACTCCTTTTTCCTGTAAGCAAGGACGAACTTACGAAATGCTTTTACCATGACTTAGCGTACCTATGTTTACAACGCAAACCAATCATAGCCAGATGAGCGGGAATGTGACTTCTATAATGACGTATTTTTGAATTATTCCGATCTGTCACCTTGCTTTGTCCCCATGGGGTGACAGAACGGACAAAAAAGTTTGATCTGTCCCCCTGTTACCGATGAGGGGACAGTTCGAACTTTATTCACCACCTTAATGTTTTATCTGTCCCCAAATCGGTATTAGGGGGACAGATCAAACTTTTTAATTCCTGTTTGTCCGCCATAGAATTAAATATATGTAGGTACCTATGTATATATTCTTTCATAAAAAAATATTATTTGTATATTATTTATTGTGGTTTTGGATCAAGATACATATATCCATATTTAAGCTTATTAACATCACGAATATTAATCTATCAATCAACATAAAACCTTGCTATAAATATAAATCACAGTAGATATTGTACATATTACCTACCTCTACAATCAGTCTTCTGATTTGACTTCTCACCTAGTTACTACAAATTAAATTTGGACTAATAAACTAAAAGTAAATAATCTCAAAACTTAAATAAACGAAATCAATAGTCTAACGAATTACAAAAATTTTAAAAAATAACTGTTAACTAATATATCTATCGCAATTTCTCCAATAAATGACCAACAGTAATTTCACCAGCTACAAACTGCATTTGACAAGTACTTATATGTATTCGTCTTTTAGAATATTTCTTTTTGTGCGACTATTTAACGTTGGAGACAATTGGTTTTGGATCTGTTGTGATATGACTATAAAAATCTGCATCCTTTCGTATAATAACCAACACCATATTTATGTTGGGATAAATATTCGTGATGTTAGTAAGTTTAAATATGGATATCTGTATCTTAATAAGACTGATTGTGTTATGTGTACCTTTCGTAATTTATGAGACTGATAATTAATTATTATTTGAGACATAAAAAATTTTTTTTTTATAATTATAAGAATATAAATATACCTATATTTAATTCTATGGCGGACAAACAGGAATTAAAAAGTTTGATCTGTCCCCCTAATACTGATGTTAGGGATTCGCACTAGGGAAACACCTTTTTCGTTTTAATAGTTTATTGTTGGATGCACTACACCTGTTACACTTTTATTTCGTCCTTATCAGTTTAGTTAGATTTTACACAATTAAATTAGCGGAGCACGTTAGCATTGTCACACAGCAGGAAGCAAGAGAGAGAGCCCGCTTTGTAAGAGCAGGATAGCTAGTGAATGAGTTGTGTACATAGGTAATAAATTTTGTATGACAATACGAAACATTCTCGCCCCTTTTAGTTACAGGCTATATTTTTATATTTAAGCGATTTAATACAATTACGATAAATTTTAGCTTATGTGATTCTAAGTTATACAGTTATAATTGTAATAAAGTTTGTGACACAAATGAGTTTACTTTTATTATGGTATTAACAAGTTCCTTGGTGTAACATAGCAATAGTAGTAGCGCTTTAACTAAATAAATGAAAGTACCTATTTTAACTTATAAATAGTTCTTAAGTACATGTAGAAAACACAGTAATATTCTGAATAACAGTAGCTTTACTTATTCTATTTTAAATCTAGTTCTTAAGGTAAAGGTAAGCTTAAGTTAGCTTGAGCACATAAGGTGAAGCTAAGTACACATTATAGCATCTTACATACAATACATAATGCATGATAAGGAATTTAAACATTCATTTCAAATTTTTTGCTAGGAAGCAATATACATTTGTGAATAGGTCTAGTATATTCTCCTTTACAAGTGCGAATCTTTACTGATCTGGCTAGGCCATCAGTCTTGTTAGTATTTATGGAAATAACTCTACCTAGAGCCCATGAAGTGGGTGGACAAGCTTCATCCTTAATTATTACTAAATCTCCGATATTGAGATTGTTCTGAGCCTGTTGCCACTTATTTCTGGTTTGTAATTCTGATAAGTAGCTAAAGTAGAATTGTTTCCAAAACCTTTGTTTAACCTGCATTATTTTCTGATAGACATTCAACCGAGATTCCTTTAAATCTAATAAGTTAGGTTCAGGAAGGTCTGTCAAAGGCTGACCTATAATAAAGTGAGCAGGGGTTAGACAAGTTACATCATTAGGTAAATCAGTAATAGGATACAATGGTCTCGAATTGAGAATTGCCTCAATTTGAACCAATGTTGTATACAATAGTTCGTAAGTTAACTTAGTAGTAAATAAGTATTTCTTAAGTAAAGATTTAACAGACTTTATACCTGCCTCATAAATACCACCCATGTGGCTTGCTAAAGGGCAAGTAAACTTATATTCAAAGTAATATGAGGTACATAACTCAATTATTTCACTATAGCTAGTTTCATTTTTATTTTATATAGCTCATGTAGTTCAGACTTTGAGCCTCTGAAATTGGTTGCATTGTCTGTGTATACACAAGTAGGTATACCTCTCCTACTAATAAACCTTTTCAAAGCACAAATGAAAGCTTGTGATGATAAATCCGTCACTAATTCTAGATGAATAGCGCGGGTGGCTAAACACACAAATAGGCATATGTAACCTTTTGTATACCTGCAGTTACGTGTCATTGAACTTCTGATGGCGATAGCTCCACTAAAATCTATTCCTACATGGGTAAAGGCGCGCGTCAACGTGACTCTGGGTGCAGGAAGATCTGACATTTGCTGTCCACAGACTTGACCCCTGTACCTAGTACATCTAACACATGAATAAATGCATTTCTTTACTTCACCTCTACCATTGATAGGCCAGTACTTCAGTCTTATGTTGTAAAGTGTGTTTTGTATACCAGAGTGTAGCAGTTTTAGATGGTAGTGCTGTACCAAAAGGTGTGTAACATGATTTTTGGCGGGAAGTATGATAGGATGTGCCTGATGGTATGGAATTTCAGAGTGTCGTCCTACTCTTATAATGTTGTTTTCATCTAAGAATGGGTTTAGTTTCTTGAGTGGGCTAGAAGTGAATGTGTATGACCTGTGTCCGTGAGAATGTAGGTTCGATGTTTGTGACTGTTGAGAGTTAGCATGACTTTGAATGCTCTGTAATTCCTCAATTTCTTTTGAAAATGAGTGAGATTGTGTCGTCTGAATTACAAAATTGTGGGCTAGTTTGAGTTCTGAAACAGATATGTGTGACGTGTGTTTTTGATTTTTGTGTTGTACATTATGTATAAATCTAAATAGGTATGCGATGATTCGAGTTAATTTTGAGAAATTTGAGTGTTTCTGAAAGTGTGTGAAGAAAAATGAATAGTTTATGTATGTGTTTGTGCATACATTGACAACCTTTTCTGGTGTGGGTGTGTCGGGTGATGATTGATCATCATTGTTATCGTTAGTACTAAGTGGTTGTAATGTTTCAATGGGCCAGTGTTTTTGTTCCTGTGTCAGCCATGAAGGGCCTTGCCACCATAGATTGCAAGAAGGTAGGTCCTTGGGCTTGACTCCACGGGTGATTAAATCAGCTGGGTTTTGTTTAGTATGGATATAATGCCAATTGTCGCCTTGCGTTGTGTCTATGATTTGCATGAGACGGTGTGTGACATATGTGTCCAGTTTGTATGGTGATTTGATCCAGTGTAGTACTATAGATGAATCTGAAAATAGATATAATTGATCAATAGTAATTTTATTTTTTGTAGCTTCAATAAACCTGTTAGCTAATTGAGCTAGCAAGAGTGATCCACACAGCTCTAGTCGAGGTATGGATTGTTGTCTTTTGATAGGTGTGACTTTAGACTTGGCTGTGACCAATGCGCTAGTAGTAGGTTTGTTGTGATAGGAACCTTGTGGTGTTAGTGTCTGCTGTGTAGAAGCAGTAGCTGTTGCTGGTGTAGTAGTTGCTGTTGCAAAAGGAGATTGTAGTGTTTGTAGTGCCTGTTGGCCTAGCGAGGTAGTTGTAGTATGATACAAGTCCTCACAGTACTTGTCCTCAGGTGAGTATAGTTTCTTACTCGGGTTCAATTCTTCTTGTTCCCAAAATGATTGTAATATGTTATCTGTTGATAAGGGTGTCGTGAACATGCTGACATGCATGGTGCATTTAGGGGGTGGCAGCTGAGTGTCTGAGATGAACGACCCAGAGACAACCCATCCAAATATGGTTTCTATAAGGAATGGTAAGTGTGGACCAAGCTGTATGCGTCCGGTTTGTAGGGTAGCGTAAAATATTTCTGCATTTAGTAACAAGTCAATAGATCCAGGTATAAAGAAGGTTGGATCAGCGAGTGATTGTGCCTGTTTATCAGGTATGTGCCATGTATGTGTGGGTATAAATGTGTGAGGTAGTGGTACTGATATACTGTCCATAACTAGAAATGTTTGATTGGCCTGGTAGGTATTGTACCGAGATGCAATATTTGTGTTTATACTTACTTGAGAGTGTTTTTGGCTGTTGCCTACGCCTAGAATAAGGCATGCGTTGTCACTATATTTAAGTTGTAGTAGAGAGGCAAGGTTAGCCGTGGGGCGCCGGCAGTAGAATGTTGCCTCTCCTCTCTTACCCATGGATGCAGTAAGAATCTGCTAAGGGATACCTCCGGAAGATGGGCAGCAGCATCTTTCCGTGTTTTTTCACTACCCTATACTGCGCTCGCCAACCCGCCTGCCAAGCGTGGCGAGTATGGCATCAACCCCCTCATGACAACACAACAAAAAACCAGGCCCCGAGTCCCCGGCGGCCCCGCTAATCCTGGCTACGGTAGCAGTCACGGTAACGGCGGGGCTAGGGGTGCTAAGAATCCCCGGGAGACGATCGGCTACCAACCCCTACGACGACCACTGGCCCTGGTAACACACAACATCCGCACTTTGAGGACAGACGATAAGATTGTTGAGCTGGAAGAAGAAATTAGTAGATTACACTGGGACATTTTGGGGCTATCAGAAGTCCGTAGAGAGGGCGAGGACACGATATCCCTTAAGTCCGGTAACCTACTATACTACCGGGAGGGCGACCAACAGTCCCAAGGTGGTGTCGGGTTTCTCGTTCACAAGTCACTCATTAACAACATTGTCACCATCGACAGTGTGTCGAGCAGGGTCGCGTACCTAACACTCAGAATATCTAAGCGATATTTGCTGAAGGTCGTTCAGGTATATGCGCCGACCTCGTCACACCCAGATGAAGAAGTAGAGTCTATGTATGAGGACATCAGTAGAGCCATACATACGAACAACACTCACTTCACTGTTGTAATGGGGGACTTCAATGCAAAGCTAGGCATGAGAAGCGATGATGAGTTGAGAGTGGGGCAATTTGGGTATGGGCAACGGAACCCCAGGGGACAGAGGCTGGCCGATTTTCTGGAGAAAGAAGGACTCTTTATGATGAATTCTTTCTTCCAGAAGCCGCCTCACAGGAAATGGACCTGGATGAGTCCCAATGGTTCTACGAGAAATGAGATTGATTTCATCCTGACCAACAAGAAACGAATATTCAATGATGTCTCTGTGATTCACAGGGTGAAAACCGGCAGTGATCACCGAATTGTAAGGGGCACATTGAATATGAACGTTAAACTTGAAAGGTCCCGTTTGATGAAATCTACGCTCCGACCCACTCGCGCACATATCCAAAACCTCGAGAGCTTTCAACTCGAACTCGCAAATCGCTTTGACTGTCTAGGAGTAGATGCATCGGTGGACGAGATCAATAACAGGTTCGTAGAAACCGTCCATACGGTGGGGTCCCAGTTCTTTAAGACCCCCCGTACTAATAGACCTCAGAAACTTTCTGATGACACCCTAAACCTCATGGCTGAACGACGTTCTTTGCGACTGCAGTCTCCCGATGATGCTCAGTCACATAGGCAGCTCAATAGACAAATTTGGAAATCCTTGCGGCACGATATTCGTACCTTTAATACAGCCAGTATTAAAGATACGATAGAGCGGAATAAAGGCTCCAAAGTGTTCGCGAGAGATAGTTCTATTGGGCAGAGCCAGATGACGAAGCTGAAGAGGGAAGATGGCAGCATAACGTCAAGTAAAGCAGAAGTGTTAAGGGAAGTCGAAAGGTTCTATGGACGGCTCTACGATTCGGTCACTAAACCTGTTTGCAGTGCGGCCAACGACCCAAGAGCTAAACTGACCCGACATTATACCGAGGATATCCCGGACATCAGCCTGTACGAGATCAGGATGGCCTTGAAACAGCTTAAGAACGACAAGGCGCCGGGTGAGGACGGAATCACTTCAGAGCTTCTGAAAGCGGGTGGATCACCGGTACTTAAAGTCCTTCAGAAGCTATTTAATTCCGCCTTGCTTGAAGGTACGACGCCGAAAGCATGGAACAAGGGCGTGGTGGTTCTGTTTTTCAAGAAAGGTGACAAAACCTTACTTAAGAATTACAGACCCATCTCGCTGTTGAGCCATGTTTATAAGCTGTTTTCAAGGGTCATCGCGAACCGTCTCGAACGCAGGTTTGATGACTTCCAGCCTCCCGAACAAGCCGGGTTCCGAAAAGGCTACAGTACCATAGACCACATACATACGCTGCGGCAAGTCATACAGAAGACCGAAGAGTATAACTTGCCGCTATGTCTTGCGTTTGTGGACTATGAGAAAGCCTTCGATTCGATCGAAACATGGGCGGTGCTTGAGTCTCTCCAACGATGCCGAATTGACTATCGGTACATCGAAGTGTTGAAGTGTTTGTATACAAACGCCACTATGTCAGTCCGAGTACAAGAACAGAGCTCGAAGGCGATTCCCTTAAAAAGAGGCGTAAGACAGGGAGACGTAATCTCTCCGAAACTGTTTACGACCGCTTTGGAAGATGCCTTCAAGCTCCTGGAATGGAAAGGGCTGGGCATCAATATTAACGGCGAATACATCACTCACCTTCGATTTGCCGACGATATTGTGGTCATGGCAAAGTCGATGGAAGAGCTCAGCACGATGCTCGAAGGCCTCAATCGAGTCTCTCAGCGGGTAGGCCTTAAAATGAACATGGACAAGACGAAAATCATGTCAAATGTCCATGTCGTGCCTGCCCCAGTTATGGTTGAGAACTCGGCTCTTGAAGTTGTCGACGCGTACGTATACCTAGGACAAACAGTCCAATTAGGTAGGTCCAACTTCGAGAAAGAGGTCAATCGTCGAATCCAACTCGGATGGGCAGCGTTTGGGAAACTTCGCAACGTCTTTTCGTCCAACATACCTCAGTGCCTTAAGACGAAAGTCTACAACCAGTGTGTGTTACCAGTGATGACATATGGAACCGAGACGTGGTCCTTCACTATTGGCCTTATGAACAAGCTCAGAGTCGCTCAACGAGCTATGGAGAGGGCTATGCTCGGGGTTTCTCTACGGGATCGAATCAGAAATGAGGAGATACGTAGAAGAACTCGGGTCACCGACATAGCCAAACGGATTAGCACGTTGAAGTGGCAATGGGCAGGCCATATAGCGCGCAGAACAGATGGCCGATGGGGCAGCAAAGTTTTCGAATGGAGGCCACGGATCGGCAAGCGCAGCGTAGGACGTCCACCTACAAGATGGGCAGACGACTTGGTGAGAACTGCTGGTCGGCGGTGGATGCAGACGGCTTCCAACCGCAGTACTTGGAGATCAATGAGGGAGGCCTTTGTCCAGCAGTGGACGTCCTACGGCTGAAATGATGAGAGAGGCAAGTCTGTGGCTAACAATGTTGACTTCACTTCCTGTATCCAGCATGGCTCTAGCGTTGATCCATTTCCCGGAAACGTCTTGTATTCTTATGATGGCTGTGGAAAGCAACATTTGATATCTATTATTATTTGACATTAGCACAGTAGAGGGTGTGTGATGTGTGGGGTTAGAGAGAGGTTGAGAGTGATTCTCAAGCGAGACTTGTGTGTTAGTTGGTTGTACGGAACCTTGTGGTGTTAGTGTCTGCTGTGTAGAAGCAGTAGCTGTTGCTGGTGTAGTAGTTGCTGTTGCAAGAGGAGATTGTAGCGTTTGTAGTGCCTGTTGGCCTAGCGAGGTAGTTGTAGTATGGCTGACCTGCTGTTGTTTTGGTTTATCCATATGTATACTGGTGTGATGTTTGCCATGGCATATTTGGCAATAGTATTTAGAACATTTGTGCTTGAATTGGTATGGCTGTAAACAGTTGTAACACAAAGATTTAGATTTAATTAATTCTATCCTATTAGATACTGTTAGCTCCAGATAGGTAGGGCATTTGTGAAGAACATGATTGCTCCGGCATAGAATGCAAGTTAAATCATTTTTGATTGATGCAATTTGAGAGACTTTCACACTATGTACTTTCTCATTGGGCCTGCCATCATACATTAACTCAAATGCTGTTCTGCGTTGATTTAAAAAATCCAGCAACTCTGTCAAAGAAGCGATGGAGTTTTCTTTGCGGTTGATCTCCCAAGCTGCACGCAGAGAATTGTCGAGCTTCTGTGTGATTAAAAACACTAATAGGGCATCCCAACTGTCCACTGGCAAATGAATAGCCTTCAATGAGTCTAGACTCTGTTGAAGAGTGACTAAGAAGTCTTTGAGGTTGTTTCTTGTTATTGCATTGAAACTAGTGATGGCTTTTAAGTGAAAGTTTACAATAATTGTCTTATTTTCATACCTTTTAGAAAGAATGTCTAGAGCCTTTTGGTAGTTCTCATCGGTGATGAACAGCGAAGAAATGAGACCCGCGGCCTCTCCTTTCAGCGCGGTCTTTAGATATTGGAGTTTATTCACCTCGGGCAGGTCGGTGCTGTCCACGGATGCATGATAGATATTCTTAAACGCTGGCCATTGACGAATGTCCCCGTCAAAGTGTGGCAGTTCCAGTTGTGGGAGTTTGACACGTGGTTTTCTTATGGCATTACCGTCGTAATGGAACGTCGTAGAGTTAAATTGATCTCGCTGAACGGATGGTGAGGCTGATGCGTGAGCCGGGGCCGGGAATGATACTACGGGCGTGATGATTGAGTCCATTCGCGCTTTCACCCCATAGTACCTCTCCTCGAACGCGCTCCTTTCTTGGTCATGTATCTCCTGTTTACCGGCGCCCACGTCGCTCGACTCCAATTGTAGTTGTACGTCGTCAAACCGACGCATCACACTTTCTAGTTCCTGTAATCTTACTTTTATCTCGCTGGGGTTATTTTTAATGGCGTCATAGTTGTGCACGAAGTTGACTATCCTCGTCAATTTCCCTTTGGCTGCACTGCGCTGCAGTCTGAGCGCCTCGATGTCTGTAGATTCCGACATATTTTAGGTGAACGTGAAACGTGTTTATAAATGTTGTTTTCCGGTGTTCCGGTCCTGTAAATGTAATTTTTATTTTGCGTGGCAGCGTGGTAAAACTTTTCTTTTTTTTAATGGCGGACGGAAGCGGCCAGAGCGCGCACTCCCACGATCTTTCTTTCTTGTCTAGTTTGCGTCTTCTTCTTCCCGATCTCACTCTAGTGAAGTTAGTTTCTAAACTTCCTGTCGATCATTACCGAATGTGCTCTCGGTTTCTGATTGGCGTATGCGCCGATAGTATGTGCCGTGGCGAGCTGTAGATGTCGCTGGGCGTGTAGAAAAATGCTCGTTCCTGTCTGGTGTGAAGTTGTTACTCCGTCGGTAAAACAGGCTTGAATGCACCGATTGGCTGTATCTCTGTCGTCGCTGGGTCGTCGGTCAGCTTCGGTTTATGTCGGATTCCACGAAGTGAACTTCGATTTTCTGCCCGCCGCACGCACGGACGGAAAGGCTTCGTAAACGACAAAAGATGGCGGACGACTCCAAAATACTGTAGGCTTCGAAGGACCACTTTTATTTCGTTCTTATCAGTTTAGTTAGATTTTACACAATTAAATTAGCGGAGCACGTTAGCATTGTCACACAGCAGGAAGCAAGAGAGAGAGCCCGCTTCGTCAGAGCAGGATAGCTAATGAATGAGTTGTGTCCATAGGTAATAAATTTTGTATGACAATACGAAACAACTGATTTGGGGACAGATAAAACATTAAGGCTGTGAATAACGTTCGAACTGTCCCCTCATCGGTAACAGGGGGACAGATCAAACTTTTTTGTCCGTTCTGTCACCCCATGGGGACAAAGCAAGGTGACAGATCGGAATAATTCGTATTTTTTAGTAGCTTTGGCTTTGACTTTTAAGAGCTTATAAATATAATGAAAATCTGTATCTATATTTTTAATTGGTAGAGTAGTAGGCATTTGCCCGATTATGGTATTCCTTAGTAACGTTGGTGTAAGTAGGTTTATACTTATTTGACCATGGTATACTTATATCCGTTATCGCATCCATAAGAGTTCCTTGTAGTCTTCTTAAGCTCTGTATTAAAGTGTTACCCGCTATTTCAGTTAGAGTGAATTCTTGTAGGACTGATACATTTTAAATATTTAATTAAAGTAGCGCTGTCCCCGTTAGACGGGGACAAGGCGTACGGGGACACCGGGAATACACCATTTTGACCCGTGTGGGGAATTGTATGTGGGGAATTGAACCCAACTGAGCCACGGAGGCAGTCAGTCCCTCAATTCCCTCGATTACTCATGGCCTTTGCATCTATCAAGATGATTTATACAGCGTCAGCAACTGGTAATCATGCTGTACGGGACGCTGCAGTGCCTGGGACATTGTTAGATGGATTAGGCTTGCCCAGCACCTATACCATCCTCTCAGCTTATTCAGCTATTATTCAGAGGAAAGAACAGGTCAATACGTCTGAAGCTAAACTAAGCCGCGGGTTTCCTCACGATGTTTCCTTCACCGTTAAAGCACGTATTAAGTGTGCACATACATTTTTCAAGAAAGAAAAATCCATGGGTGCACTGCCGGTATCGAATCGATTACTTTTTATATTCTATTATTTTTTTTAAAAAGTACTTAGGACCAATCGGGACAGCATGTTCTCGCTTCCTCCTTCTTTTCAATACGCTTTATGTAGTTTCAAGTGATGCAGCACACGCCGAAATCCCAAACACTGCACTTTTGTAACTTCAGCAGTTAAGAGGGAAGTGACCGCCTTGTCTGGTTTTATGATTTTCCACCATTATTGTTTAGTGTTATTCCAAAATTATTTGAACGAATAATTAACGATCCTTTAATTCCGATCATTAGACCAGGTATCATTTTAATAAACAACATGGATTTTTGAGCAAAAACTCAACGGAAACAAACCTTTGTGAGCTTCTCGATTTTGTAACCAGTGCAATGAACGATGGAAAGTGGATGTCGTGTACACCGATTATTCGAAAGCCTTCGAGAAAATTAGCCATGATATCCTTTTACAGAAGCTTGTAAGCATCGGTATGCATGAGGATCTCCTTCGTTGGCTGGAATCATATTTGAGGGAACGCGGTGAAGCAGTTAAGGGCTTCTGCTCATCATCCATTCCAGTCACCTCAGGTGTTCCGCAGGGATCCTATCTAGGACCTGTCTTCTTCAACATTTTTGTGAATGATATTTCAAGCGTATTTTAACACTCTTTAAGTTTTTGCACGACGTGACGACCAGATCGAAAAATTTCTAGATGTCTGGCGATACGAAGGGGCACATTCAAGGAAATCAAGCCAACCAAGGACACCAGGAGAATCAAATAGGCTGTTACAAATTCTGTAAATAGTGCAGATCCATTTGAGGTCTACGGGACTCCAATGTTGTAATTTTACACTTTTTCACGTCCATGTTTTTCGATTTGAATACCTAAGTAACGTGTAAATTTTCTTTGAATTCGCTTAATACGATCGATGTGGACCTGATAATATGGGTTCCATGCTGATGGATGATACATGCTCAAAGAAACTGCATATTAAACAGACAGATTAGGGATTCAGGTTTTTTAACGACCTTACGTACATTTCAAAAGGGATCCCCTTTGTGTAAATCAGATTCTCATATAAATACAATCCTAGACACAACTTTAACAAAAATAGTAAATTGGCTTAGCGATCACAATCTTCAATTAAATTTTAGTAAAACAAAACTCATGCAATTCAGACCATACCAAAAAAACCCTTTAAATATATCATACACATTTCAAGATACCCACCTAGAGAATGTCAATAACTACCCCCTTCTGGGGATGCACATAGACTCGCACTTAAATTGGAAAGGACATATACAACAAATAGCGACAAAGTTATCTAGATTCACGTATGCATTATACGAACTAAAGAAATCTACCGACATCAAGACCGCTACCACCGCCTACTATGCTTATGCGCATTCCTGGCTACAGTATGGGATAATTCTCTGGGGAAATAGTTCAGACACAAATAAACTATTTATACTACAAAAACGATGCATAAGAATCATCCATAACATTAATGAAATGACAAGTTGCAAACCCTTTTTTATAAATGAAAACATTTTAACATTAGCATGTATATATATATTAGAAACTAGTGGCTGGGTGGTGCGCGAGCTGCTTCGCAGCACGCGAGGGTTGTTTAAAAAGAGTCGAGGGTAGGTTGTGCGCGAGCTGCTTCGCAGCACGCGATTAAAAAAAAAAAAAAATTTAGGGGATGAAGGGGGTGGAAAAGGGGTAGTTTCAGATTTTTCTCGTACTCACCCCCCGACCCTCTACCCAACCCTTTTTACAGAATCCCGAAATTCCATCTGGAAGTGGGAGAACAATGATGTCAGTCAGTGAGTGAGTCAGTGGTAGTCTAGCTTTATATAATATAACTAGAGGGTAGGTTGTGCGCGACCTGCAAGCAGGTCGCGAGGTTTTCTTTCATTATTTTCGTAATCAGCACCCTCAAGTTAGTCGAAAAGGACACCCATATCAAATTTTTGGTTTGGGGGATGAAGGGGGTTGATAAAGGGGTTGGATTTCAAAAATAATATCATTTTCGTGTTAAACAGCCCTGAGTTTGTCGAAAAGGACACCCATATCAGTTTTTTGCCCATACTAAGAGAAAAATGGAAGAGGGGGATGAAGGGGATAGGGGATGAAATGAAATTTTTTAATTTTACCCTTTAATTCAGTCTATTTAAACATTTTCCATACGATTCCGCGCAAAAATAAAAAAAATAAAAAATAAAAATCTAAAAAACCCAAGGGTTGCTAAAAGGGGTTGTAAAGGGGATGATTTTTTTTTCTGCTTTTACTTGCAAAAATTAGCTTAATTTTATGCCACCAAACAGTCACCCATCCGATAGCTCGATCAAGAGATACGGGGGGGAGGGGGATGAAGGGGATGAAATAGGGGTAGTTTAAGATTTTTCTGTTTTTGAACCCCGCACCCTCTACACCACCCAACCCTCAAATTTTCCATTTTCCAATAAAAAAAAGTAAAAGTTTAGAAATTTTCGGCAAAATTTTATCATAAAACCACAAGGGTTGCTAAAGGGGGTGGAAAGGGGGATGATTTTTTTTTTAGTTTTACTTGGAAAAATTAGCTCTATTTTATTCCACAAAACAATCACCCATCCGAGGGCTCGTTTACGAGATAAGGGGGGGAGGGGGATGAAGGGGGTGGAAAAGGGGTAGTTTCAGATTTTTCTCGTACTCACTTCCCGACCCTCTACACAACCCTTTTTACAGATTCCCGAAATTCCATCTGGAAGTGGGAGAACAATGATGTCAGTCAGTCAGTGAGTCAGTGGTAGTCTAGCTATATATAATATAACTAGTGGCTGGGTGGTGCGCGAGCTGCTTCGCAGCACGCGAGGGTTGTTTAAAAAGAGTCGAGGGTAGGTTGTGCGCGAGCTGCTTCGCAGCACGCGATTTAAAAAAAAAAAAAATTTAGGGGATGAAGGGGGTGGAAAAGGGGTAGTTTCAGATTTTTCTCGTACTCACCCCCCGACCCTCTACCCAACCCTTTTTACAGAATCCCGAAATTCCATCTGGAAGTGGGAGAACAATGATGTCAGTGAGTGAGTGGTAGTCTAGCTTTATATAATATAACTAGTGAGTGGGTGGTGCGCGAGCTGCTTCGCAGCACGCGAGGGTTGTTTAAAAAGAGTCGAGGGTAGGTTGTGCGCGAGCTGCTTCGCAGCACGCGATTAAAAAAAAAAAAAATTTTAGGGGATGAAAAGGGGTAGTTTTAGATTTTTCTCGTACTCACCCCCCAACCCTCTACCTAACCCCGTTTACAGATTCCCGAAATTCCAACTGGAAGTGGGAGAACAATGATGTCAGTCAGTCAGTGAGTCAGTGGTAGTCTAGCTATATATAATATAATAATATAACTAGTGGCTGGGTGGTGCGCGACCTGCAAGCAGGTCGCGAGGTTTTCTTTCATTATTTTCGTAATCAGCACACCTAACTTACTCGAAAAGGACACCCATATCAAATTTTTGGTTTGGGGGATGAAGGGGGTTGATAAAGGGGTTGGATTTCAAAAATAATATCATTTTCGTGTTAAGCAGCCCCGCGTTAGTCGAAAAGGACACCCATATCAGTTTTTTGCCCATACTAAGAGAAAAATGGAAGAGGGGGATGAAAGGAATAGGGGATGAAATGAAATTATTTAATTTTTTACCTTAAATTCAGTCTATTTAAACATTTTCCATACGATTCCGCGCAAAAATAAAAAAAATAAAAAATAAAAATCTAAAAACCCCAAGGGTTGCTAAATGGGGTTGAAAAGGGGATGATTTTATTTTCTACTTTTACTTGCAAAAATTAGCTTAATTTTATCCCACCAAACGGTCACCCATCCGAGGGCTCGTTTACGAGATACGGGGGGGAGGGGGATGAAGGGGATGAAATAGGGGTAGTTTCAGATTTGTCTTTTACTCAACCCCACACCCTCTACACGACCCTACCCTCAAATTATCCATTTTGCAATAAAAAAAAGTAAAAGTTTAGAAATTTTCGCCGAAATTTTAACATAAAACCACAAGGGTTGCTAAAGGGGGTGGAAAGGGGGATGATTTTTTTTTTAGTTTTACTTGGAAAAATTAGCTCAATTTTATTCCACAAAATGGTTACCTATCCGATGGCTCGTTTACGAGATACGGGGGGGAGGGGGATGAAGGGGGTGGAAAAGGGGTAGTTTCAGATTTTTCTCGTACTCACCCCCCAACCCTCTATACAACCCCGTTTACAGATTTCCGAAATTCCATCTGGAAGTGGGAGATCAATTCTGTCAGTCAGTGGTAATCTAGCTATATATAATATAACTAGTGAGTGGGTGGTGCGCGAGCTGCTTCGCAGCACGCGAGGGTTGTTTAAAAAGAGTCGAGGGTAGGTTGTGCGCGAGCTGCTTCGCAGCACGCGATTAAAAAAAAAAAAAAATTTAGGGGATGAAAAGGGGTAGTTTTAGATTTTTCTCGTACTCGACCCCCAACCCTCTACACAACCCCGTTTACAGATTCTCGAAATTCTATCTGGAAGTGGGAGAACAATGATGTCAATGAGTCAGTGAGTCAGTGGTAGTCTAGCTTTATATAATATAACTAGTGGCTGGGTGGTGCGCGAGCTGCTTCGCAGCACGCGAGGGTTGTTTAAAAAGAGTCGAGGGTAAAGCACGCGAAAATGAAAAAAAAAAAAAAAAAAAAAATTAGGGGATGAAAAGGGGTAGTTTTAGATTTTTCTCGTACTCGACCCCCAACCCTCTACACAACCCCGTTTACAGATTCTCGAAATTCCATCTGGAAGTGGGAGAACAATGATGTCAATGAGTCAGTGAGTCAGTGGTAGTCTAGCTATATATAATATAATAACTAGTGGCTGGGTGGTGCGCGAGCTGCTTCGCAGCACGCGAGGGTTGTTTAAAAAGAGTCGAGGGTAGGTTGTGCGCGAGCTGCTTCGCAGCACGCGATTAAAAAAAAAAAAAAATTAGGGGATGAAGGGGGTGGAAAAGGGGTAGTTTCAGATTTTTCTCGTACTCACCCCCCAACCCTCTACACAACCCCGTTTACAGATTCCCGAAATTCCATCTGGAAGTGGGAGAACAATGATGTCAGTCAGTCAGTCAGTGAGTGAGTGGTAGTCTAGCTTTATATAATATAACTAGTGAGTGGGTGGTGCGCGAGCTGCTTCGCAGCACGCGAGGGTTGTTTAAAAAGAGTCGAGGGTAGGTTGTGCGCGAGCTGCTTCGCAGCACGCGATTAAAAAAAAAAAAAATTTTAGGGGATGAAAAGGGGTAGTTTTAGATTTTTCTCGTACTCACCCCCCAACCCTCTACCTAACCCCGTTTACAGATTCCCGAAATTCCAACTGGAAGTGGGAGAACAATGATGTCAGTCAGTCAGTGAGTCAGTGGTAGTCTAGCTATATATAATATAACTAGTGGCTGGGTGGTGCGCGAGCTGCTTCGCAGCACGCGAGGGTTGTTTAAAAAGAGTCGAGGGTAAAGCACGCGAAAATGAAAAAAAAAAAAAAAAAAAAATTAGGGGATGAAAAGGGGTAGTTTCAGATTTTTCTCGTACTCACCCCCCAACCCTCTATACAACCCCATTTACAGATTTCCGAAATTCCATCTGGAAGTGGGAGAACAATGATGTCAGTCAGTCAGTGAGTGAGTGGTAGTCTAGCTTTATATAATATAATAACTAGTGGCTGGGTGGTGCGCGAGCTGCTTCGCAGCACGCGAGGGTTGTTTAAAAAGAGTCGAGGGTAGGTTGTGCGCGAGCTGCTTCGCAGCACGCGATTAAAAAAAAAAAAAAAATTAGGGGATGAAGGGGGTGGAAAAGGGGTAGTTTCAGATTTTTCTCGTACTCACCCCCCGACCCTCTACACAACTCTTTTTACAGAATCCCGAAATTCCATCTGGAAGTGGGAGAACAATGATGTCAATGAGTCAGTGAGTCAGTGGTAGTCTAGCTATATATAATATAACTAGTGGCTGGGTGGTGCGCGAGCTGCTTCGCAGCACGCGAGGGTTGTTTAAAAAGAGTCGAGGGTAGGTTGTGCGCGAGCTGCTTCGCAGCACGCGATTAATAAAAAAAAAAAATTTAGGGGATGAAGGGGGTGGAAAAGGGGTAGTTTCAGATTTTTCTCGTACTCACCCCCCGACCCTCTACCCAACCCTTTTTACAGATTCCCGAAATTCCATCTGGAAGTGGGAGAACAATGATGTCAGTCAGTCAGTCAGTCAGTCAGTCAGTGGTAGTCTAGCTTTATATAATATAATAACTAGTGGCTGGGTGGTGCGCGAGCTGCTTCGCAGCACGCGAGGGTTGTTTAAAAAGAGTCGAGGGTAGGTTGTGCGCGAGCTGCTTCGCAGCACGCGATGATTTAAAAAAAAAAGTGAAAAAAAAAATTTAGGGGATGAAGGGGGTGGAAAAGGGGTAGTTTCAGATTTTTCTCGTACTCACCCCCAGACCCTCTACCCAACCCTTTTTACAGAATCCCGAAATTCCATCTGGAAGTGGGAGAACAATGATGTCAGTCAGTCAGTGAATCAGTGAGTGGTAGTCTAGCTTTATATAATATAATAACTAGAGGGTAGGTTGTGCGCGACCTGCAAGCAGGTCGCGAGTGTACCTGCGTTGTAACCCTTTTTCGTAATAAGCACCCCTGAGTTTTGGGGATGACTTGTAGATGATGTTTGTATTAAAGGTGTTATTTTCACCTGTAATACAAACATCTATCGTGTTTAAAGTAGCCTTGTTTGACGATAAGTCAGTCAGAAACAATTCATTTTTATTTGAACAGAATCATGTGCGGCCCTGAAAAGGACCTTTTTTTTCTTCGTACAAGACAAAACCAATAATGGTCTTGTCGAGACGACGGACGGTGCGGCGCTGGCGTTTCAGAGCGTAGACCACATCCATGGCGGTGACGGTCTTCGTTTTGGCGTGCTCGGTGTAGGTGACTGCGTCGCGGTTACCTCTTCATGCTCAGCTTTTTCTGAACCATCCATCGATAGAAAGTGACAACGGTCCTCTTGCCGTTTCTTCTGGCAATGGCAGCGTAATCGCTACTACTCTTGAGTCTTAACAGACAGACGTCCTGTCCGATCATGCGACTGTAACATTAAGGAGAAGCATTAAACATTTTGTCTCGATGTTATGTTTGTGTTACCGACAATCTTTGTAATCCGGTATTGTACACAATACCGAGGCAATGTATAATATATGATATATTATATATAATATATAATATAATAATAATAATAATAATATATGATGTATTTTGTACTTTGTCTGGGTATTCTATACAATACCGAATGCGTAGCCGGTAACGTGTTATTTACTGACATGCTCTTCATTACGCTGCGTGCGAGGCAGGTGAAATAATCATCAATAGGAATTATACAAGGTGTATCATAATATGTGTACTAAGCCGAAGCCGGGGCGTTTCAGACCCCAATAATGATCAGTTTTGGGTGGGAGATAATTAAAAAATCCTATTTTCAGTTTCCCATACAAAAAGTTTAAATTTCCTAGTGCCTAAAAAACGTGACAGCCCTATCCGGGCAATAACCTCTGCACGTAGATAGGTAGGTATTTATCGTCGCAGGTAGATTTTCGCTATGGCGGGAGATTACTAGACGATTTATTTAGTAAATGCGTAAGTAATAATAAGATGTGTGAGGTACCTCAACCTAGATAGTATTAGGAAAGTTTTAAATGCACATACCTCATATTTTCTCTCTTGTCAAATGTCTAGACGGCTTCTTATTTCGTAGGTCACACTTCGAAGGTACACAATCACAGACAAGTAATTCACTCACTTCTAGCACTGGCACATTTACACAAGATAAAGATTTTATTGAATAAAATGACGTAGGTACATAGCCGCTCGTTTGGTTTCGCGTCGCGCCGAATAAACACCTCGTTTGGTTTCAGATTTCGCGCGAAAACGGCATGCGCTCCGCAACGGCGCTAAGAGGTTATAAGGTCGCGCGATAGTTAAAGATCGCTCGGCAAAAGTAGAAGGGGTATGCGCAGTATTCAATTCTAAGGTCTATTTGGTGATGTGCGGAGTGAGGGGGGCGGGTGTGTCGTGAGAGCGACTGATCTACCAATGACGTGACGGCGTCACGTCACGTCATTGGTAGATCAGTCGCTCTCAAGGTCTCAAGGTCACCTCCCGCGTTGCGTTTACGCGTCACGATTCGTGCGCGATTTGACACATGCGCCGATTGCCCCTCGAGGGATCTTAAACCGCCGCGCGACCTACTGGCTCCGATCTTTACAATGGAACTTATTTTGTATCTATGCTTTATGGAAAGGGCTTGAATGAAGGTTGCCAGTACGGCAATTCATTCTTTAGTCTGTGGTCCGGATATTGTTTAAAACACAGTAAAAATTACATCAGCTGAAAATAAGTGGGATTTTTTGGATTTTATGATGTAGTTCAAAATTTATTATTATCTATCTACATTTTCTGCTCCCTTTAATAAGTTAGTAGTTTATCCTCACTAAAAATAATAAAATAAGTAGGTGTAATCAAATAAAATATTATTATAATCGTAATTCTAAAATGCATAATTTTTCTACCACTCGCGTCATTTGACGCTTGGATTTAGAGTCCAAAATCTAGTGTTTGCAATGCTTTATCTTTAAAATAAATAGTAAACCCTTACTATTAGCTAATAAAAACTAAAAACATAAAGTTTTCATTATTTTAGATTAGGTAGGTACACAACACGAAAAAAACCAGGACCATTCGTAATAAGCGGAGAGTTTGTTACAATGAATGTCTGTTTTTTCCTAGATTTTTATACTAAGTTAGAATAAATGAATGTGTCTAAAGTATTCTCTGTTTATTTCCCTTTCCAATGATGTATTACACTAGGTACCAACCAATTAACATTCCTAGAATTGCCTTTCACAACAACAACAACAAATATCACAATTTAGCAAAAAATGGGTCAGATTAGGACAGCGACACACCGAGCGCACCGGCGGCGCCGTCCACCGGCGGCTGGGGCATGGGCTTTAAATAGCAAATATTTGTTTAATAGCAAATATTTGTTTAGGGTGTTCTGGTCGTTTTCTATGTATCATAAAATAACTATTTATGTAATGTATCACTATATCTACATAGTATAAAACAAAGTCTGTCTGTATTTGCTTAGATCTTTAAATGTACGCAACAGATTTTGATGCGGATTTTTTTTTTATAGATAGTTATTCAATAGTAAGGTTTTTATGTATGTCTGTCTGTCTGTATATTTGCTTAGATCTTTAAAAGTACGCAACAGATTTTGATGCGGTTTTTTTAATAGATAGAGTTATTCAATAGTAAGGTTTTTATGTATAATACATGTACATAATAGTAGAGAAACACTGATAATTTTATAGGTTTTTAATGTAAAGTCGTAAATAAACACATTAACATTAAATAAACACACAACAAACGCTGGCTGAACCCTTATGTACATATTTCCTCGCCACCCATGGGGTAATGTAATTGGCGCGTTTTTTTTTACGTGGTTTCCCCGGTAGGCCTAATCCACGATCTGTTGACTATTGATGATTATTTAGAAATAATGAAAATAATAACAGTAGAAAACTACAGGCTATAATAGTCCACTGCTGAACATAGCATTCCCCTAGTCCACAGCTCCTAGTGGTTTCCCCTGTAGGCCTAATCCACGATCTGTTGACATAAAAAACATGATTAATTAGCAATAATGAAAATAGTAATAGTAGAATAGTCCACTGCTCCGTACCGTGAAAATTGTAATAGTTTTTAAAATTAGCAATAATGAAATTAGCAATAATGAAAATAGTAATAGTAGAAAACAATAATAGTCTACTGCTGAACATAGTGTCGGTATCCTTCCAATTCTCCAACCTAGACTTACCGCAAGGTGTTGTTTGCGGTTTGATCTGGTGGGCATATCTGTTAGTTTCCTCTACTATAATGGACATAATCGGGATATCGAATATTTTTTGGAGAATTGAGAAAGGCGTCTCTTCATTCACTGGGAATGTGGGACCTGAGCTGCCTTTCCTTAGTCCCGGTGAATGTAGAGACGTCATCTACCCAATTAAAATACGTGATGTCAGGCTCACCTGAGCTGGATGCAACATTACGAAGGGCTTCGTCTTCAGCTGCATCCAGCTCCAAAATATGATGTGCTGAGTTGAACTCCACCTGGTCAGCTACCGCCACAGCGTCATCCTCGTCGTCGTCGCTTCCGTCGTACCGCTGCACCTGACGTCGAAATCGTCGAACACGTTGGGTGACACTATAAACAAAAATGCATAACGTATAGTAATATTATTTGTGTTTGAAGGACGGAGGGAGGGAGAAAGTATTAGTCTCAAAAGTAACTTACCAGGCCGATGGCTTGTTGACGGCTGGGGCGAGTTCACTGTCGAAGGCTGCGTTGAGTTGACCCTGGATGACACTACGAACAAAAATGCATAACGATACATTAAATTGATATGATTTCAATTAATTCTGAAGTTCAGATTTTTTTTGGTTACATTCATACCCACGGGGGCTAAAGCCGATCAGCTCGATGTCTACCGGGATCAAGTTCAGATGTTGGGCTTCGCAAACCGAAACCTGCTGGATACCCGTTGAGAGCGAGAATGTCGGCATCTGTCTTGATGCCGGCGAGGGCGGCGGCGATGGCGAGGGCGGCCGTTCGTTAGAACTGCGAAAAATATAACACAGTTACTAGACAGCTAACGCTAGGAGAGGTGGGATGCAAAAGGTTTTCTTCAAGTTAACAAACGGTATTTATTTAGGAATGCACGTAAATCGTAGTAAAAGGAAAACACCTACCTCATGGGCTGTATTTCCCAAGGCATTGGGATCCTGGGCGGTGGTACTGAGGGGGTGCTCTCTCTAAGAGGGCATGCCACCCTTTCCGGTGATGTTTTACTGTAATAATAAAATAACCAACATATGCAACCCATCATAAATAATGTCATCAATAATACAAACAAATACAAATCGGCTTCTCTTCAGTGGCGCATCTGGCATTAAAAAGAGGCTACGCTCTTTTTTCGCCCTCATCCTCTCGAGTTGCCTCCGGACCTCGGGCGTTCCACCCTCTTTTGTCGTCAGACCTTTTCCTCCTAACAACTGCTAGGGTTTCGTTTAATCTAGATAAATATTTTAAATTAGCAAATAGTTAAGAACGATAAGATTATCTATCACAAAGAAAAAATCATATTTATTCTAACGTTGAGGGCAAAGGCACAGCCAGGTCGCCTTCAAGTTCAAATCTGAAAACAACGAAAAATGCTGTAAAAATAATTCCAAAGGTTATCAAAAAAACATTCATACGTAATGTTGAAAAAAAAATACCTTGAGGGTCCTGGTGTCACCGACGACGACGCAGGTTGATGTTGGTCATACCTAAAAAAAGTTCACATTAGTTCAAATAAAAGATGAAATTTTAGGAATAGAAAACAATGCATAATCTTGTGCAATTTAATTTTTGATCTTGGACTTTCATTATTTTTATGAAACTAGAAAATTATTAAAAAAAACTTAGACTTTACTCCACGCAAGCCGCATCCACCACGCGAGCCACGTCCACCACGTGAGCCGCGGCCACCACGGGAGCCACGGCCACCACGGGAACCACGATGTTCCGCATCCATCGTAAAAGCTAAGGCAAGAAAGACTAAAATTAATACCTTGGTGGTCAATGACTTTTACAAGAGCTCGGCATTCTCTCTCAGGTGCCATTATAAAAAATGTACTGAAAAAATAATAATTAAAAACACAAAAAAATATCTAAGTACGTACGCTTTACGCTCCAACCGAGACAAAAAAAAAGGATTGAAAAAAAAAATAAACGACGAACCAAAAATAAACCAACCAAAGTTTGCCTTGTGTGTCTCTGTCCTAACGTGATGATTCGAGCGTTGCAAGATGGCGGCCGAAAATTTCGACGACCCGTATTGATTTAAGTACAAAGATCAACGAAATGAAAATATTTGCTCAAGTGCTACCAACCAGGCACCATTATTTTTGTAATGAAATTATCTTGTTAGTAATGGCATTACAGTTTACTTTTCATGCATTCATCAGCTAGTAATTTGCACCGAAACATAGACTTGACGAGAAAAAGCAGATTTGTCAACATTACTTGCATAGCCGTGGGGTGCCGGCAGTAGAATGTTACCCCTCCTCTCCTACCCGTGGATGCAGTAAGAGCCTGCTAAGGGAAACCTCCGGTAGATGGGCAGCAGCGTTTTTCCGTATATCAACATCCGGTACTGCGCTCACCAACCCGCCTGCCAAGCGTGGTGAGTATGGCAACTACCCCTCATGGAGATCCATGAGGGGGAGGCCTTAGTTCAGTAGTGGATGTTTTACGGCTGAAATGATGATGATGATGATTTGCAATGAAATGGGATAATTTACTTACGAAACGGCAAAACACGATCACATCACAATACACACAATATCACTGCGTTGGTAAACTAGCTACCAAAACCAAACGAGCGGCTATACCGATGCACCTAGGTAAGGCTCGATATGCCTCCCTTCTTCTGAGCAACACAGACGAGCGCGGCCAACCACTGATGCTGTGGCATTCCGTATCTTTGTCTGTGTAAGAGCGGCACACGCTTCCACCACACGCCTCCTCATCTCTTCAGCTGTGTGACACTCCGATGCATACACCACACCCTTAAGGTAGCCCCACAGAAAGAAGTCAAGCGGGGTGAGGTCAGGGGAGCGCGGTGGCCAGGCAATCGTACCTCCGCGGCCGATCCACATAC
This sequence comes from Pasiphila rectangulata, assembly GCA_963082625.1. Lineage (NCBI taxonomy): Eukaryota > Metazoa > Arthropoda > Insecta > Lepidoptera > Geometridae > Pasiphila > Pasiphila rectangulata. Next base: position 22,070,956 of record OY720243.1, read on the forward strand.
GGAACCGCCGGTCCAGGTAGCTCCTCACTGCGCGCGAGTAGTGAGCTGGTGCTCCGTCTTGCTGGAAGACCAGGTCCCGGTAGACTCGCAGGGGCAGCTCCTCTAGCAGATCTTCGACCTGTTCAGACAGGACCTGGAGATAGGTTTCTCCGTCTAAGCGGTTACGCAAAAAAATTGGACCGATAAGACGGTCTCCAACAATGCCAGCCCAGACGTTGACGGACCAGCGATGTTGGAAGGAGGATTGGCTCGACGCATGTGGGTTGACGTGCGCCCAGATATGGTCATTGTGAATGTTCGAAATTCCGTTCCGGGTAAAAGTGGCCTCGTCACTCCACAGCACCGTGCTGATCCAGCTTCGGTCCGCCTCTGCCCTTTCTACTACCCATCTGGAGAACTGAACGCGAGGGCCGTAATCAGCTGCAGTCAGTTCCTGGGTCCTCCGGTAGTGATACGGGTGCTGGCCATCGTCATTCAAGACCCGCCATACTCTCATGTGAGGCACGCCAAATTGAGCCGCTGCTCTACGAGTACTCCTTCGAGGGTCTTCATCGAAGAAATCCAAAATCGCTTCCTCATCGTGTGCCGAGGAAGTGTTTGGACGCCCTCCGCTGTCACTCCTGTGGAAGGAGCCTGTAGAGTAGAGCCTTCCTACAAGCTCACGAAAGCAGCGGTATGAGGGCAGCGGCTTGTCCGGGTATCTTTCACCATACAATCTCCGCGCAGCCATCAGGTTGTGATTTGAAGCTGCACCCACACACAGAATCATATTGTAATAGTCAGCATTGCTGTAAGTCGCCATTGTTCATAAATCCGACTGTGAAAAATAAAACTAGTAATAGTAACGCACTACGCACTACAACGAAGTGAAACTAAAATCTAAATAAAGTTCATAAGTATAGTTCGCGCAAAACTTCTTGAGCTCTGTGAAGTTAGCTTCAGTGACTGCGCAGTACACAGTTTTTAGGGCGTTGAGGGGAACGAATGATAAAAGGGGTTCTCAGTCTGTGAAATTAGGGCTGCCAGCGCGAGTTTTGGTGTATTTTCGTTTTATTTAGCACACATTTTACTATGCATTTATTTATTTTTCAATTATTCAAACAAACATATTTAAAAATCAATTATTATATTAAATTAAGGATTAATAAAAACTTAAATGCTAGAACGAATTCACCTTTATTATCGCAAGAAGCCAATTTTTTAATACGAAATTTCGACTATGTGGCAAGATTATTTATAACCTAGTTGGCAATATTGAATTAAAAATTAATATCTAATTTGCCTACTCATCAAGAGATGGCGCTATTGCCAAATATTTTTTTATAGTCTCTATTCCCAGGAAATAAGATAATTAATACAATGGCTGCTTTTTCTGATTGCTTGATTGTACACAACACAAAGCTACTTAACGATAGATGGCGCTATTGCAATCGATTTTTATTATAGTCCCTATCAACGAGACATAAGATAGATAATACAATGGCTGTTTATCGATTGCCCAGAAAACATAGCTATTTCCTTAGTGTTGTACCAATGAGGATACGAGCCGAATGTATCGATATCGATCATTACCTACTGATGAATAACGAAATAGGTACGTCAGGTTATTTGTGGTGCTCGAAATAAAAAGCTTGCCTTTTCTTTTATTCTTTCATGACAATGAATGAAAATTTATTGTCCTTGAAATAGGACGTACTTGTTAAATAACTGTATTTTCGTAAGTTTTTCGTTTAATTTTAATAAATGATGAATACGCACATTTATGCATCGTTCTGTTATGGCTTTTATCAAATCACTGACATGGTTTGATGCGGGAAACTGTCCGACTTGATGAATTGATATTACGTAATATTTTCATCCGCCGTGGGGTGCCGGCAGTAGAATGATACCCTTCCTCTCATGCCCATGGATGCAGTAAGAGCCTGCTAAGGGATACCTCTGGAAGATGGGCAGCAGCGTCTATCCGTGTATCAACATCCCATACTGCGCTCACCAACCCGCCTGCCAAGCGTGGTGAGAATGGCAACTACCCCTCATGGAGATCCATAAGGGAGGCCTGTGTTCATCAGTGGACGTTTAATGGCTGAAATGAATATTTTCATTATTATAAATTATTTTTTTATTACCTTTCCATAAAAATACCCTTCCATACATCGAATAACAGCTTCTGCTACTTTGCATATTCTGATTATGTCATCAGATGGATAAACCAGTCCGCCCTTATCTTTGGCTACTATGAATTTGTGTAGCGAATTTATTTGTTTCGTAATAAGTGCGCCAGCACAGACGTCACAATTTAATTTCTTGATCAAAATTCGGGCAATGTAACCTGCAATGTGTGCTATAGCTTGGGAACTGAATTCTGAAATGTTACTTAACAGCTCACCAATTTCTTGTTTTCTGTGTGACATAGTTCGTTAAGTCTTCTGAATCAAGTTTCCGCTTATGTCTCTTTGGCGTTGAAGAATTTTCTGAACTCGGTGTTGCTGAGAGATTTTGTGCCTGTAGTTTTTAATACATTTCATTAGATTTCGATTTTACATACCTATTCGTTACATAAAATAAGATGTCTTTAATACAAGTACCATAATAACCTGAAAACACAAAATTTTTAGAGTCGTTATAGCTGTGTCAACAATGTATTTGTTTCCACTTTTTTATTAGAAAATCTTGGTTCATAAAGTGCTCTGAGCAAATTGCGCTGGTTTTTGAAGGAAACCAATTTTGTCTCCCAGTTGCATCGATCCATTTTTTTCTAATGTCTGGTGCCTTGGGAAAACTGAAACCAGAGAATACTTTCTTATACTTCTTAATAGTTTATAATTTTTACCTTGTACCCAGTGGTTGGGTATGAACCCAGGTCTAAAATACATCTAGATTAAATCATCACAAAAACAAAACAAAAATGAACACCCTAAAACATACTTAAATGGTAATGTTTACAAAATCATAACCATTAAAGTTATCGATATCACATTCGTGTTTATTACGGCACATCCCTAATTGAGTAGCGAAAATTGCGGTTTAAGAAAAACCGACCTTAAGTGTTATGTTTCATAGTCTATTTTTCTATTTCTATTTTCTATGATACTGAGGTCATCGTCCCGACAATTAGGGTAGTCACTGCGTAAAAATCAGCTGTTAATGTTGAAAGTTTCTTCAGAGTTTTTTCAGAGATACCAATCGAAATTCGAAAAGTCGTTGAACAAACGTTGTTCCCTGGGGGGGTCTAAATCCCCCCCCTTCCGCATAGTACACATATTATGATACAGTCTGTATACATTATCCAGGTAAGGTACTATATTATGATATTTCATATATTACCTAATTTGTTCTAGGTCAATTTCCACGCCACCACTGGGGTATGACTGTTGGCTCGTTTTTTTTAACGTGGTGTCCCCAGGAGGCCTATTCCACGCTAACTACTTCTAAAAATAATGACTCGTTTTTTTTAAAGTGGTGTCCCCCCCCCAGGAGGCCTAGTCCACTCTAACTACTTCTAAAAATAATGACTCGTTTTTTTTAAAGTGGTGTCCCCCCCCAGGAGGCCTAGTCCACTCTAACTACTTCTAAAAATAATGACTCGTTTTTTTTAAAGTGGTGTCCCCCCCCCCAGGAGGCCTAGTCCACGCTCACTACTTCTAAAAATATTAAGTACCTATTTACTTGTGTATAATAAATAAACAATAAATATGAAACACAATATTTATAATATAATATATTACATGATATACGTAAATAATAATTACTTTCGAGTACTTCCATCTCTCATTTACATCGCATTCACCAACATATGTACATACAGCCAGTTGCGCCATCGGACTGATATTATAAAAGCTAAATTATGTCTGTCTGTTTGTTTGTAATATGGATATGTAACAATAAAGATAATAAACTACATTTAAGTAAGTGTAACTGACTTTGTGTGTGATAGATATTGTAAGTTAGTACATATAATAATTTTGCCGTGGGGTGCCGGCAGTAGAATGTTACCCCTCCTTTCATGCCCGTGGATACCTCCGGAAGATGGGCAGCAACGTCTTTCCGTGTATCAACATCCGTACTGCGTTTGCCAACTCGCCTGCCAAGCGTGGTGAGTATGGCAACTACCCCTCATGGAGATCCGTGAGGGAGGCCTGTGTTCAGTATTGGACGTATTACGGCCGAAATGATGATGATGACATATAATAATCTATACTTAAGTAACTATCACAATATGCCTTTCAATATTCTTTCAATCATCACTTTTACATCAATCAAAGAATACTACTACTATTTACTTCTACATAAACATAATGTATGTGTGTACGTGTATGCGAGTGTGTATAACATTTAAATGGCTTATTCCACTAATCGCCGTTGACAATCCCCGTCAACGATGATAAGTGAACTTTTTGTTCATTAGGTATTCCGCGTTGACGCCGATGCGAACTCGTAATGAGGATTAGTGAACTAAAAAGTTCATTAATTCACATTGCGTCAAAAATAAAATACTAATAGATTCGTATAAGAATCATGTTTTTATTGAATTATAAGGTAAAGGACTCGTTTATTGATTATTTTTATAATCATATTAAATTGCCTATGCAAAGATTTCATTAACCTTTTTAATGAAATCCGATTTTTACCCATTCCTTTTTTATGTTTCTTCAATAGAATCACAGAGCTATAAAAAGAAAATAAGTATTATAAAATAAAATACAGATATGTACTTACGTAATCACAGATTTTACATTTTTGAATACCTACAATCACAGTTTAACAGTTAAATCAGTCTAATACACCTAATCCGTCGTGAGGTGCCGGCAGTAGAATGTTACCCCTCCTCTCATGTCCGTGGATGCAGTAAGAGCCTGCTAAGGGATACCTCCGGAAGATGGGCAGCAGCGTCTTTCCGTGTATCAACATCGCAAACTGCGCTCGCCAACCCGCCTGCCAAGCGTGGTGAGTATGGCAACTACCCCTCAAGGAGGTCCATGAGGGAGGCCAGTGTCCAGTAATTTATTTATTTAATTACACCAACAAAGTATACATCCACAAAATATAAATTGGAAAACAGATGCTACGTCTACACAATGCTAAATGTTACCTTAATTATAGGTGCAAACCGCAATGATTTGACATAAAATTTCATATATCTACTTAATTAAAAATAAAATTTAAAAGTTTAGTTACAATTAATGAAAAATAAGAGCTTAAAAATAAAAAAAATCAGTTAATATTTTATAAAAGATGTTATTGACATTAATATTTTTTTAAAAACATGACGGCTGTTCGAAAAAATGTCAATCTCTCGATTTATTTCCTTCGAGCTAGTACAAAGAAAAGCGTTGTAACTGGTACATAATCTATTTAGAGGAGAATAGTGGCCTAGGTTAGAACGAGCGGCTTTTCTGACAAATGGTTTATATTTGCTGTATCTTGGCAAGTGCCTAGGAACCGCAAAATTTACTTGGTTTAATAGATAGGGAGCGTCAATTAAATTGTTGATCAATTTATAGAAGAACATGCCGTCTAGAACCTTCCTTCGGCTCTCAAGAGAACGCATATTGAAATGCTGGAGACGGTCTACGTAGCTGTGCAGTTTCTTGGCAAGGTTATAACTGTATGACAGGTGCCATAAAAACCTTTTCTGAATACCTTCAATGCGCTTGTTGTAGATATCGTAATGTGGGTTCCACACAACGCTGCAGTACTCTACAGAACTGCGAACCAAGGCATTGTAAATAGTAATTTTGGTCGAAGACTTCTTAAACTCTTTACAATTACGAAGCACAAATCCCAACATTTTAAAACCTTTCTTAGCGATGTTATCGATGTGAATGTTGAAGCGCAATTTACTGTCGATGACAATACCCAAATCTCGTATGTGATTAATGGACGATTCACGGCTGGAATTATGATGATGAATATACCTAATAAAATCACAGATTGTTACAATTATTAATTAACAATGTAGCATTAAAAACATAACATAGTAATTAAAACATTGTAATTCGTTGATCGTCGTGAAATCTACTCATGAGCCTTTCATGTTATGTGATGTAATTATTTGCATTATTTATTATTAAATTGCTTATTCACTCGCTAATTGGCCATATTTATTATGTTATTGTTATTACTGAATGCTTGAATTTGTTGAAATTAAATTAGTGATTTATTCTATTTATTACTTTGATAACAGTACTAATAATGTTACAAATTATATCACTTTCCAGCAATAAAATTAGTAAATTACTATTGTACTGTTTTCCGAGGAGGGCGATAATCTCTGCGAGACAGCTTTAAAAAAAACTACTGCAGGTATTATCAATTTCCTTTTTGTTGTAATCTGTATGTACTATGTGACCAAATAAATAAATTATCAAATGCTAAATAGGTAATGCGCCCGAGAATGTTAACAAACATTGTTGGAAATCTTGATTGTCGTGAAATCTACTCATGAGCCTTTCATATTCTGTGACCGATGTAATTATTTGCATTATTTATTATTAAATTGCTTATTCACTCTCTAATTGGCCATATTTATTATGTTATTGTTATTACTGAATAATGCTTGAATTTGTTGAAATTAAATTAGTGATTTATTCTACTTATTACTTTGATAACAGTACTAATAATGTTACAAATTATATCACTTTCCAGAAATAAAATTAGTAAATTACTATTGTACTGTTTTCCGAGGAGGGCGATAATCTCTGCGAGACAGCTTTAAAAAAAACTACTGCAGGTATTATCAATTTCCTTTTTGTTGTAATCTGTATGTACTATGTGACCAAATAAATAAATTATCAAATGCTAAATAGGTAATGCGCCCGAGAATGTTAACAAACATTGTTGGAAATCTTGATTGTCGTGAAATCTACTCATGAGCCTTTCATATTCTGTGACCGATGTAATTATTTGCATTATTTATTATTAAATTGCTTATTCACTCGCTAATTGGCCATATTTATTATGTTATTGTTATTACTGAATGCTTGAATTTGTTGAAATTAAATTAGTGATTTATTCTACTTATTATTTTGATAACAGTACTAATAATGTTACAAATTATATCACTTTCCAGCAATAAAATTAGTAAATTACTATTGTACTGTTTTCCGAGGAGGGCGATAATCTCTGCGAGACAGCTTTAAAAAAAACTACTGCAGGTATTATCAATTTCCTTTTTGTTGTAATCTGTATGTACTATGTGACCAAATAAATAAATTATCAAATGCTTAATAGGTAATGCGCCCGAGAATGTTAACAAACATTGTTGGAAATCTTGATTGTCGTGAAATCTACTCATGAGCCTTTCATATTCTGTGACCGATGTAATTATTTGCATTATTTATTATTAAATTGCTTATTCACTCGCTAATTGGCCATATTTATTATGTTATTGTTATTACTGAATGCTTGAATTTGTTGAAATTAAATTAGTGATTTATTCTACTTATTATTTTGATAACAGTACTAATAATGTTAAAAATTTAAATTAAATTAATAAATTACTATTGTACTGTTTTCCGAGGAGGGCGATAATCTCTGCGAGACAGCTTTAAAAAAAACTACTGCAGGTATTATCAATTTCCTTTTTGTTGTAATCTGTATGTACTATGTGACCAAATAAATAAATTATCAAATGCTAAATAGGTAATGCGCCCGAGAATGTTAACAAACATTGTTGGAAATCTTGATTGTCGTGAAATCTACTCATGAGCCTTTCATATTCTGTGACCGATGTAATTATTTGCATTATTTATTATTAAATTGCTTATTCACTCTCTAATTGGCCATATTTATTATGTTATTGTTATTACTGAATAATGCTTGAATTTGTTGAAATTAAATTAGTGATTTATTCTACTTATTACTTTGATAACAGTACTAATAATGTTACAAATTATATCACTTTCCAGCAATAAAATTAGTAAATTACTATTGTACTGTTTTCCGAGGAGGGCGATAATCTCTGCGAGACAGCTTTAAAAAAAACTACTGCAGGTATTATCAATTTCCTTTTTGTTGTAATCTGTATGTACTATGTGACCAAATAAATAAATTATCAAATGCTAAATAGGTAATGCGCCCGAGAATGTTAACAAACATTGTTGGAAATCTTGATTGTCGTGAAATCTACTCATGAGCCTTTCATATTCTGTGACCGATGTAATTATTTGCATTATTTATTATTAAATTGCTTATTCACTCGCTAATTGGCCATATTTATTATGTTATTGTTATTACTGAATGCTTGAATTTGTTGAAATTAAATTAGTGATTTATTCTACTTATTATTTTGATAACAGTACTAATAATGTTAAAAATTTAAATTAAATTAATAAATTACCATTGTACTGTTTTCCGAGGAGGGCGATAATCTCTGCGAGGCAGCTTTAAAAAAAACTACTGCAGGTATTATCAATTTCCTTTTTGTTGTAATCTGTATGTACTATGTGACCAAATAAATAAATTATCAAATGCTTAATAATAATAGGTGATGCGCCCAAGAATGTCAACAAACATTGTAATTCGTTGATCGTGGTGAAATCTACTCTTGAGCCTTTCATGTTATGTGATGTAATTATTTATATTATATATCTTAAGATGTACTTTCTCTAGTACATAATATTATCTCAATGTAAAAAATTAACTTTAAAAATTACATTTCTTATAATACATAACAAATTCTAAATTACCTACTTTATGATTATTATAGAAACATTCGAAAAATGGAAGCTGAACTGCTGAAGTCGTTCTAGCGATGCTTGGGAAGAGACGCACATTTTGAAGGCAGCGGCGGCGGCGGCGGCTTGTCAGCTCGTACATGATTATTGGTCATCTTTTGTTTGTAGGTTAGTAGTCGGGCGGCTCAGTGTCGTAGTTTTGAGAATGCAGTCCTTATCAGTTTGCAGTTAGTAACAAAAAAAATATGTTTTGTGAGTGTTAAATTAAAGAAATAACTGGTATTTCAAATGGCATTTGTTCAGAGTACATTAAAAAGGGTAAAGCTACCATTCGTATCTTCAACCGTAGGTTGGTTTACTTTAGATGTATCATATTTTGGTGTTCCATGAATTTCTGGCACTTTCTGCTTAGATATTTCCGAAGATCAGGGCACAGTCTAACTAACTCTTAACAGAACTCGCTTTGCAATTGAGTCATAGATTCCATTGTTTCGTCGAACATGGTTCTTGTTATTTCATAAATGTTTTCTTTTAGTAGTCATGGTCGGCTTTCGCTAATTCATACTTCTTCAGGATCTCGTGATTTGAGAGAAACTCGTCCCAGTGGGATTGCAAGGCTTCATGGTTTACTTTAGATGTATCATATTTTGGTGTTCCATGAATTTCTGGCACTTTCTGCTTAGATACTTCCGAAGATCAGGGCACAGTCTAACTAACTCTTAACAGAACTCGCTTTGCAATTGAGTCATAGATTCCATTGTTTCGTCGAACATGGTTCTTGTTATTTCATAAATGTTTTCTTTTAGTAGTCATGGTCGGCTTTCGTTAATTCATACTTCTTCAGGATCTCGTGATTTGAGAAAAACTCGTCCCAGTGGGATAGCAAGGCTTCAATACGTAGTCTTTTTTACGTTTTCTTTTGAGGTAGTCTATCGATTTTCTACTCAATGGATCCCTTTTGTAGTTGAATTGAAGAGATTTGATTCTCTCATTAGAATTTTGCTGTTTGTTTATAAGTTCAAGAAAGTAATTTTCTTCCGCCATTGTTAACAGCGAGTGGTTGGTTGGTTTTTAGGTTCACAGTTAAGTTGTTTAGTAGCAGTAGACGTCATCTTCGCTCGTATGTTAATATTTCAGAAGTAACAGCAGAAGACGTTATCTCCGCTGCGCTAGTTCGCTGTGCAATTTTCTGTCATTCAGTGTAGCTTTCCCGCTTTACGCTATTTGCACATTCTCAATGCTGCTGGTGAGACCCGCTGGTGGGAGGCCAATGGCACCGAATTGCTAACGTAATCACACAAAACACTTTACAAAAAATTTTTTTTTTTCTTTATGAAGGCTAATATTTCAGAAGTAACAGCAGAAGACGTTATCTCCGCTGCGCTAGTTCGCTGTGCAATTTTCTGTCATTCAGTGTAGCTTTACCGCTTTACGCTATTTGCACATTCTCAATGCTGCTGGTGAGACCCGCTGGTGGGAGGCCAATGGCACCGAATTGCTAACGTAATCACACAAAATACTTTCCAAAAAAAATTTTTTTATCTTTATGAAGGCTCAAAGGACTAAAATTAGTTGCTTTTTTAGTAATTTAGTAGAGAACAAAATGTTTTTGAAGATTGACAGTAAAAGAAGCTGCATTTATTAGTACACATAAATAACATAAGGCGTCCATATTAATGGACGATTTTTGAGAACAATCAAGTTTTTGCTGAGAAATGACACAATGTTTGTGAACCTGATTTTGCTAATAAATATTATTATCTATGCATTTTGCTGAAGTTTCAGTTATTCTTGTTGGTTCTATAAATAATGGTTCAAATAATATGAATTAAATAAGTTTCGTAGTCTAGTACTTATGAAATTAACTTCTAAAATGTCAGTATTAAAATCTCCACATATTATGATATTTTCAAAGATTTTCAAATATTTCATATGAGGCAGAGGGCGGAGCGTACACACGTACTTCAATACACAATACAATATAATTATGCTATTTCGACTTGGCATACTATTCTTGTCTGTCTATAAACATTACATTTTTTATTAATTAATATTAAAGAGCCTGCAAAAGGGGCTACCTATCTGGTGAATTCTGAAATTACAGAATGATTGCATGAAATTGTATACAATGTCTAGTTATGCTTATAATCTATAGTCATTTTCACTTTGTGGCAGGTTATTACAGAATAGATTATATGTTATAGATTACAATGTTATAGATTACAATGTTGGCTAACTACAAGGAACATAATTCATATATTATATTGTACTAAACCAAATTTTTTTTTTTGGTATTTTTTTATCTTTTTTTTTATATTTTTTTATCTTTTTTTGTATTTTTTTTTTTTTATATTTTTTTATATATTTTTTTAATATTTTTTTCTTTTTTTTTTTTTATTAATTACTTAACACTACAGTTAAATTAACAATTACTTACAAACTAAAGATATATAAGGAAGGAGGCTTATGCCCAGCAGTGGGTCACTATAAGTTGACAATGATTATGATGATGAAAGATAAAATTAATAACAAAATACAAACGAATTACTATATTATCCAGCATCGAGTATATCTTAAAATATTAAATTATTAATAATAAAATAATTCTCGGGCGCATCACCTATTAAGCACAATGTAGTAGTGCCTTGCATTAACAAACAAAAAAGTGTGTGTTAAAAAAGAAACTCGTAACTAAGAAGCTTCTCACAGCGTTGGCTGAACATTCATCATATTAGTAAGTTTTTGCATTGCGGGTTTCTGAACGTAAAATTAATTATTAAACATATACAGGAGGTCCAAATGGCGAAATTACGATTGGACACTTTTTAGAAAAACTTAGGTGATGTAGAGTTTGTTTTGTGGGTATTGCTGCCCAAATTGCATTTTTTATTTTGATAATTTATTTATTTGGTTACATAGTACAGAGATTACAACGAAAAGGAATTTGATAATACCTGCAGTTTTTTTTTTATAACTGTGTCGCAGAGATTATAGTCTCCTCGGAAAACAGTACAGTAGTAATTTACTAATTTAATTGCAGGATTCTTTAAGTACATATGTACATCTTAAGAAGATATAATATATATATATATGTTAGTGCTTAGAAGTGTTGTTTTTATGCTACATTGTTAATTAATAATTGTAACAATCTGTGATTTTATTAGGTATATTCTTAAATCATCATTCCAGTCGTGAATCGTCCACTACTGAACACTGACCCTCCCTCATGGATCTCCATAAGGGATAGTTGCCATACTCACCACGCTTGGCAGGCGGGTTGGCGTGCGCAGTTTGCGATGTTGATACACGGAAAGACGCTGCTGCCCATCTTCCGGAGGTATCCCTTAGCAGGCTCTTGCTGCATCCACGGGCATGAGAGGCGGGGTAACATTCTACTGCCGGCACCCCACGGCGGATTAGGTACATTAGACCGATTTAACTGTTAAACTGTGATTGTAGGTATTAACAAATGTAAAATCTGTGATTACGGAAGTACATATCTGTATTTTATTTTATAATACTTATGTTTTCTTTTTTATAGCTCTGTGATTATATTGAAGAAACATTAACAAAAGGAATAGGTAAACATCGGATTTCATTAAAAAGGTTAATGAATCATTGCCTAGGCAATTTAAAATGATTATAAAAATAATCAATAAGCGACTCCTTACCTTATAAAAAAATAAAAACATGATTCTTATACGTATCAAATTAGTATTTTATTTTTGACGCAATGGGAATTAATGAACTTTTTAGTTCATTAATGCTCATTACGAGCTCGCATCAGCGTCAACGCGGAATACATAATGAACAAAAAGTTCACTTAACACCGTTGACGGGAATTGTCAAAGGAGATTAGTGGAATAAGCCATTTAAATCGTTCCTGTAAAGTTGAATATAATTGTGATAAAAATAAATAGGTAGGTATAAAATCTAACTAACACAAATCTAGTGAAAAAAAAACTCACAAATACGTAGCTGATGTCAACATGATTAATAGAACATGATTTTAAATTTAAAAGTTGCCTACGAAGTGACAGAGGTGAACCGTTTTAACTTTCAGGAAGCTCTAATTTTTTTAAATTTACTTTTAATTCTTAAGGAAGACAACGTTTACTAAAAAAGTTTCAATTACCTAATTAATTTTGAAATGATTACATTCTTCGCGTACGGTTTGCCATCTACGATTCTATCATTGTGTAACAAAATTCTAATATTATTTTTTGCCGTTACGCGGCCCAACGCGACGTATAACTGTCCGTGGCTGAACATATCCGATCTGAGGTCAACGCCTACACGGCTTATTGTTTGACCTTGACTCTTATGAATAGTCATCGCATAGCATAGCTGCAAAGGAAATTGGCGGCGGGACATTTCGAACGGGCTGGAAGGGTAGATTGGACCCTTGAACGTGATGCGCGGTATTAAAAATTCTGTGGTACTTCCTGACTTTTGAACGGTAATCATACGCGGAGCAGCAGCTGTAACGATTACTTTAGTACCGTTTACCAGCCCGTCATTAAAACTGAGGTTACGGATTATCATGCAAACGCATCCTATTTTTAGTTTGAGGTCGTGCGCTGGAACCCCTCGCGGCTGGAAGTTTTGAAGTGAATCGGGACCCATAAAAAATTCATCTACGTTATCAGATTCTACTAATTTATCTATTGAATAATAGTGTAAGGTTTCCCCGGCTAACCTTTCCAAAATTATATTGTTAATTTCTGTGACCGCGTCGTTGCGCGTGCACAAAATAGCTCTGTGTATGCAGACACAAGCCTCATCGATAAAGGGAAATACAAAGTCAATTAATTCGTCCAAGTCGGATACAACGCTAATGCCGCTTAAATCTATAAAACTTTTGACATTATTAACAGTATGCTGTGGCAATTTATTTGATCCTAAATTTAATAAAAATTCTGCATAATCTAAATCGTTTTTACATCTTTGAGATGTAGCCAAGGAAAACGATTTTAATTTTTGCCATATGCGCGATGTTTTAACGGATGCATTTAAGATGTCTGATTCCGTTTTTGCGTCGGTGACTACAGGCGGAATTTGCCTGAAATCACCAGAAAAGATAATAATTTTGCCCCCGAAGAATGCTTCGTCTTTCTGCATAACATCTCGCATACACTTTTCTAATAAATGTATTAAAAATTTATGAGCCATAGGGGCTTCGTCGTATATAATGACGTTCGCGTGCCGGATCAAGTCGGCTCTCTGAGAAGTGTTAGAGAGGTTCCAAACGCCGGCATCGTCTACGAGATCTAAGGGAAATCTAAACATGCTATGCGCCGTGGTACCCCCCTGGTAATTTTGCGCGGCAATAGCAGAACTGGCAGTACATATCACGACCCCCTTTAAATTACCGCGAACGTATGCTGTTATCACATTTAAAAGTAAAGTTTTGCCAGTTCCTGCGGGACCATCGATGAAAATTGCGTTATTATTAATTTTACGGAAATCATCATCAGTACAAAGTTTTTTCACGTAATCAAAGACTATTTTTTGATCGTTTGATAAACGGGGAAGCCATTCATCAACGAATTCTACTAATGAACCGCAGTCGTATTCAACGAGTTCCCTGCCTAACTCGGTCGTATCATCAACGACTTCTGGCAAACCGTGTTGTTTTAGAGTCGAGCCGTGCTTACAGAGCATCCTACCAATTTGAATGAGGCACAAAGTGTGCACTCTATCGTTGTCTTCGGTGCACAAGCGGTGTGAAATATCTTCACTTAATTGATTTTTAAAAGTGTCCCAGAGAGACGCGACTGGGACACCGTTTATTGCCAAAAGTACGAAAAAGCTACGAAGGCGTGGTCCCGTGAAAAAAGATGAAGCTTCCAGCATAGCTCTTTCGTATTCGACTTCGTCATCGGCGAGACCAACTATTTTAGCAGCTTCCTGGAAAGTTTTGCAAGTGGGACCACCGAGATGAATTAAATCTGCGTAACTGCGGCACGGGTGTGATTTTAATAGAATTCTAAGATAAAACTGTTCACCTCTGTTAGGTGCGACCCAAAAAAGACGCGCAACAAGTTCCCCCCTCTGCCGTTTCGTTATGAATTTACTATTTGTTGTTTCAAGAATTTCCGTATTTTTCGTAGAGGGACGCTTCGAATGGATTATATATTTTTCATAAAAGTCCGGGTAAGTCAGTAGGTCAAATTCGTCTCCTACGGGGCGATTAAAATAAGTGATTAAATCTGAACTCGATCGTTTCGCGGCTTCTGCTTCAGTGCCCGGTTTAAAGTAAACTATCTGTTGGTCCTCGAGATGAACAGACAACTGCTTGACGTTAGGTTCGCGTGCGGTCACGTCGAATTCTAACGTTCTCCAAGCAGCGTCGCTAGAGCCTAAGTAACGTTTCGTAACGTATTGTTCAATCTCGTTATTTTCTAATTCGGACACAACGGCTACACGCGATTCGTCAGGACCTTTAGTTATGTACTTAAATAAATATTTTACTACGGTTCGTTGCGATGACACTTCCAAGTTGATGTGAGCATCGTATTTTAATAAAAGAGCGGCGTTATAAGGGACGACCCATGTGTCATTCACGGTAACATCTTTTTGGCGAAATTTAATTACCGCTTCATTTTTACTATTTCTGCACAAATAAATAAAACCCTTATCATCGAAATATGTGAGTGCAGTTTCACGTTTTGGAAAAAATTTCTTACATTTTTGATTTACACTATCCCAGCAAGGTAAATCAGTTCTGTATTGATCACCACACGGCCCGTGTATCATGTGAGTCAACACAGCTTTTCGTAACCTACCTTCAGCTTCAGAAGCATCAGGTATATCGGCTCTAATAAATTTATCTACATCTAAATTGTTGGCGGGGCCGCCGCCCTCAACCCTAAAACAAATGTGAGCGTGCGGTAATCCTCGTTTTTGAAATTCAATTACATGCATAATATAATTGCACTTTCCGAACCAACGGCCTGAGCGAATGTCTCTTAATAATTCTGCTAATTTTAAATTAAAAACCCTTGCACAAACCGAAGGATTCTTGCCCTGAGAAGACTGCTGAATTTCAGGCCACTTCGGGTTGCAGGTAAATGTTAAAAAAAATGATGGATTCCCCAATCTACTAACTATTGCAATGGCATCATGGTACTTTACTTTCATGTATCGCGGGCCTCCAGTAAAAGAGCTAGGCAAATAAATACGACCAGGTACAATTCCCCCCTCCCCTTGGATCGTTTCATCTTGATTAATTTGATTCGCGACTTCGACGCTCATTTCTACTTCTTGAAGAGGAGCAGACCTGAGTGCGTTACTCGAGCTATGTTTTTGTAGACTGGTAAGAAAGCGTAATCTTTCTTCTACGACCCTGCAATACATATCGACCAACCATTCTTCTGAAAGTCTGCCAATTTCGGAAAACCGTGATTCGGAAAGTACCAAACACCTAACATACTTAACTTGGGATAGTTTTTTATCTTTATTATCTAGTTTTTCTAGGTACCAACCCGGAGTGCCCTCCGGATAAAGTAACGGATACTGAAAACTTTCATACAAAGGATGCATAATGTCAACAGTGTGCGGTTTCTTATAACCTACTTTCCACACTGCTATGCAACGAGGTACATATTCTTCTCTATCGGTACTAATGATCGCGGCTATTTCTCTACCAATAGGTACGTCACCTAGAATATTACCATGGGTCGTGCGGGAAGTGAGTTGAAATTTAATAAAGGCCTGATCAGAAGTTTCGAGACTCAACCGTTTAAAACATTCAATGAAAGGATTAACATTGTGTAAAAAATTTGTAATGCAAGTAATTACTTGTTTATCTAGATTCTGCGCAGCCGCTAATTGGTCTCGTTCATTTGAATCGTTTATATATAGACCTAAATTATTTACGCTATCTTTGTAAGCTAAGTCAAAAACTCTATGATAAATACGCCCCTGAATTTTAAGAAATGAAAGTCCGGTTGGTTCTTGTTGAAACCCATGCGTAACTCCCAAGGCACTGAAAGCGAATAAATTATTGTACGCTCGCGGTCTACTAATAAAAGACGGATTGGTGTAAAATTCTTCGGATAACGGCGTAAAATTTTGAACGTTGTAGCTACCCGATCCACAACACCATTGTTTCCTAGATTTCTCCTCTTCGAAGAGGCGTGCACCGCAATGTTGACATTTAAAAGTCTCTGAAGTTAATAGGGAAGTTCGTTTAAGAGAATGCAATTTTACTACTTTCAGTTCAGCGTCCCTCTTTTGCCCGATTAAATTTGAAGTTCGACGTAGCGGTACGTCTACATTTCGACTATCTGTGTTGTATTTCTGTGAGGCAGTTTTATTTATTTCTGGATTTTCAGCAGAGTATTTTTTAACGGCATCGCGATGCACTTGAGGATTTTGTGTCGTATATTTTGACACGGCCTCACGATTTATTTCAGGATGTAGTGTAGTATATTTTGTCACGGCTTCGCGATGTACTTCAGGGTTTTTTTCAGTAAATGCTTTTACAGCTTTTCGATTTACATGAGGATTTTTTGCACTATATTTATTTACTGCATCTAGATGGGCATTGACTTTTGTACGTTTAATACCTCTTTTTACTTTAATGGGTCGACCTCTTTTTTTCGGTAATGTTGAAGTTTCAATAACTTCAACATCATCCACGGTTAATTTGGAAAAATAATTTTCATCGAGTATGGATGGAGATAGCGTTATCTCATCATCGGAGGGGATTGTGCACGTTGATTGAGATCCATCCATTCTGGATTGAGTTTTATTTAACAGAATGTTGGAACATTTAATTCCCGTCGATTTTATTTGGAGGTTTATATCAGAAGACTCTTGGCATTGTGTCAAGTCGTTATCGGAAAAAGATACCGGGGAAGTTAATCCATCGAGTATGGACTGTGACTGCGTTGTCTGAGTGACTGAACGTTCCGAGCTATTATGATTAATTACGCGCAACCTGTGTAATGAATATTGGTCGAAAAATAATTTACGCGAGAAAAGTAGATTTGCTAGTTCGTTCAGAGATGAACATTTAAATAAACGTGCTACTCCTGAAGGGCTTGGTTTGTTAAATTCATCTACCGCATGACTGTTAAATAAATAGTAATTATTATTAAACCTCCAAAACGATACCGTATAGTTTTGTCCGGTAAATATTATACTATCCGTGTTATCATTATGTGATGGGGTGAAAACCTTGCTATCAATTAAATTTGACAATCTCAGGTAGGCCGAGTTGTCTGTAGGATTTGCAGGAAATAACCCATTATCAATCCAGCTGTCGTTCATGTTATTAATTTTAGCCAAATATTCCCCGACGCGTATCTCCGTAGGCAATTCTTCAGGATCAAGATATAATACGCCTACCGGTAAAAGATGTTTCCTCGACATGTACAACGCGTCTCCACTCTGGAGAATGACATCAATATCAGAACAAGTAAGCTCGCGATTCTTCAACGTAGATAAAACAGATGCACATGCTGACATCGCTACGCACTGTGCGTTATTACCTAAAAGATTGTTGTCACCCTGATGAGTGGTTCCTAAATTAAGAATATAAAGTAAAGTAAGGTCTTTTTGCATCTATTATAGATGATTTATACAGCGTCAGTAACTGGTAATTATGCTGTACGGGACGATGCAGTGCCTGGCACATTGTTAGATGGATTGGGCTTGCCCAGCACCTATACCATCCTCTCATCACCTTAGTCAACTATTAGTCAGAGGAAAGAACAGGTCAATACGTCTGATGCTAACTAAGCCGCGGGTTTCCTCACGATGTTTCCTTCACCGTTAAAGCACGTGTTAAGTGTACACATACATTTTTCAAGGAAGAAAAATCCATTGGTGCACGGTCGGTATCGAACCCACAACCTTTGGAATTGAAAGTCGGGGGTACATACTACTCGGCCAACACGGCTTCGTAAGCATATAAAAAAACCATTTTAATAAATGTAAGTACCCATCTTATCTTAATTTCCTATCTCATACTTTTATGATTAGTATAACGATATTACATAAAACCTCAATAACATACTAACTGAAGAAGTACTACCTAACATACAATTAATTATAGCTGCAAATGAATAAGAGTTGAAAATTGAATTTTGAAATGTGCCTACTTCGTTCATTGCGTGAATATATAATTTTATTGTAGTATACTTTCTTATCCCCACATAATTTTGTTGCTTCAATGTTATGTCCAATTTAATGAAGTATACCTACCTACCTCATAATAATAAATCCGAAAATTTGGATAAATGGAGGAACTACTGATTTGGCTGAAATGTTCAATATAGGTATATGATTACCAAGAATAATATATAAGTAGGACTCTTTATATCCGGGTACAACGCGATCAAAGCCGCGGGCAGCAGCTATTTATAAATAATTGTCAAAAATAACCTTACTTCTTTATTATAAAGGATGTAATAAAATAGATAGATTTATATAATATGATAATTAAAAAAGAACCTATTGTGAAAAAATACACACTCTGCCGTGGGGTGCCGGCAGTAGAATGTTACCCCTCCACTCATGCCCGTGGATGCAGTAAGAGCCTGCTAAGGGATACCTCCGGAAGATGGGCAGCGTCTTTCCGTGTTTCAACATCGCAAACTGTGCTCGCCAACCCGCCTGCCAAGCGTGGTGAGTATGGCAACTACACCTCACGGAGATCCATAAAGGAGGCCTGTGTCAGTAGTGGACGTTTTACGGCTGGAATAATGATGAAGACACACACTCTCAAAGACCATTAAGTACCCATCTTTAAGGGCCAGTTGAGTAAAATCTATATAAAACATAAAACTATATAAATCTATCAAAAACATAGCATTTAGGTGTAATGGTGTACACGCATTATAATTTTGCTCTTAAATATAATTTATTTAAACCCCCTAATAACCATCATCATCATTTTCAGCTGTAAAATGTCCACTACTGAACACAAGATTCCCTCATGGATCTCCATGAGGGAATAGTTGCCGTACTCACCGCGCTTGGCAGGCGGGTTGGCGAGCGCAGTACGGGATGTTGATACACGGAAAGACGCCGCTGTCCATCTTCCAGAGGTATCCCTTAGCAGGCTCTTACTGCATCCACGGGCATGAGAGGGGTAACATTCTACAGCCGGCACCCCACGGCCATTTAATATAACCATCATTTCAGCCGTAAAACGTCCACTACTGAACACAGGCCTCCCTCATAAATGTCTATGAGTGGTAGTTACCATACTCACCACGCTTGGCAGGCGGGTTGGCGAGCGCAGTATGAGATGTTGATACACAGAATGACGCTGCTGCCCATCTTCCGGAGGTAACTCTTAGCAGGCTCTTACTGCATCCACTGGCAAGAGTAGGGGCAACATTCTTCCGCCGGCACACCACGGAAATAATAATAATAAAATAACAAAAAATAGATCAAGCCTATAAATGTAATTTTTTTGCATTTTATGCATCTAACGATATTGTTAGAGAATACCTGTACTATTTTGTTGAAATTAATGAAACCATAAAGCCTACAAATACATAGCACAGCAAAAAAATAGACATACACAGAATACTTTAGAAAAACATTACCCTCTTATATTCTGTACTATAGGTACATAAAAGGTATAAATAATGAACCATAATAATATGTCTAACTTATAATAATATGTTTAAGATCAGTAAATTTACATATATATGCCATACTATTATACTACATGGCATGGTAATAATAATAAAATAACAAAAAATATTTTAATAATTCAGCCTATAAATGTTTATTTTTTGCATTGTATGCATATAACAACAGGTAATACTCAACTTGTTTGTGATTTGATCTGAAGGAGTCGGGTAAAAATAGATTGTATATTACTATATTTTATACCTCAGTACCTATAGGTATAAATAATGAACCATAATAATATGTCCAACTTATTAAATAGTCAAAACAGGGTTGACAAGTCAGAAAGAAAAAAATATGAATTTCAAACCTATCCGCATTGCTCGGTTCTTTTCTGACTAATTATTATAGTTGTTCTAAATTTACATTTATCACTATTCAATTTTCACATCAATTCAGGAATATTGTGATCTAGCAGTCAGTCACTATAATTATCAAATTGTTATTTGAACTTCACAGATATCCAAAGTAAGATCTATAAATTTGCCTAACTGTTTAAAGATTCAGTTATGTTATGAGATTGAACTAACATGTAAAACATAATAAAAAAAACTTACCAGCAGCTTGGCACATCACTGAAGGTCTATCCAGCCGTGGTCTGGGAGCGCGCATATGGCATCGTTCGGTTGTCGAGGATCTCTTCATATCTAAGGATATAATTGTTTTTTATTATGTTGTATGGTACATTGTTGTTCAACAGTGGGTTGGGTGCCGGCTGTAGAATGTTACCCCTCCTCTCATGCCCGTGGATGCAGCAAGAGCCTGCTAAGGGATACCTCCGGATGATGGGCAGTCCGTGTATCAACATCCATACTGTGCTCGCCAACCCGCTTGCCAAGCGTGATGAGTATGGCAACTACCCCTCATACACATTTATGAGGGAGGCCTGTTTTCAGTAGTGGACGTTTTAAGGCTGAGATGATGATGATTAAGACAAATACTTATTGTAATAATGAATAGAAGTGAAAAGGTGAGGTTTCTTGTTTCTTTCCCTAACTACTTGGAAAAAAAGTTTTCCGAAGCGAACGAATTCAATTATGTGCTTTGTTCAATATATGTAAATGTGTTTTGTTATTATTTTGTAAACTGACTATTCTAAGTAGCTTTTAGCTTTATTGAATTGAATTTGATTGAGTTTGAGAAAGTTTTAGAATGACGCCATTGTTTCGGCGTTTTTTTTCGTTTTCGACTTTTTTCTCAAGATTTTGATTCGTCAAATGCGTGGTGTTTACTATTAACATGTTTTAATACTCACAGTCACACAAAAAACCTTGTTTATCAGATAATTCTACTTAAAATTAAAATTTAAAAACTTTGTCGACTTACTTGGATAAAATTAGAAGCGAGAAGAAGGAGGAACTGAAAGTGTTGCCAGTCTATGCTAACAAAAAAAAAACATTCCATATTTCATTCACATTCATTAAATATATTTCTATTCAAATATTCCGTAATTAATCAAACGTACTTATTATATAATTTTACGAATAATTTTATCAGAACTTTATTTATTGTATTAGCCCTTTTGTATGTACTACATCTAAATACAAAATTTATAAATTTCTAACAAAGATAAATAAAATAATTTACATACAGCTATGCTAATAAATTACGTTTAATTACGTTTTTTTATGTTATATGGTGAATGTACAATAAAGAGTTCCTCTATCTATCCATCTATCTATCTACGTACATCAATGATAACAATATAAAAATGAAACTTTTATCGAATAACTTTCAAGAAACATTATTATGATATATAAATTAATGATAAGCTTTCAAACAAATTTCAATCTAATTCAAATTCAGATATATATATATATTCCAATAAGATACATACACAGTACACTTGGAAAGGTCAATTACACGTTAAAACATCAATAGAAATAAAAATTAAATTAAACATACACATTATGATGCACTATAACGTAACTATAAATATAAATTATACATTTCAAATGTAATTAACATCATCAGCTTATGCTCCGTCAAGATTATAATATGATTTGTATAATAAAAAAATGTTTAATCTTACTGCTGAATTCAGCGTTATCTAAATTGTGGACACAATACGGCAACTTATTAAATAGTTTAACCCCTACAAATAGAAAACTGTTTCCTAGTTTGGCCAGTCTATGAGTCGGATGACAAATACTATTTTTATTTCGAGTATTATAATTGTGGATGTCACATTTCAATTTCAATGTGTTCATGTTCGATTTTACATACATACATCATTCATGGTGGACTCATCATGATATATCCCAACATGAATATCATTTACCATCAAATAGATCAAAATACAGTTCCAGTGGTCTCAGTCATCAATGATTTTGTTAATCAAATTAGCATGTATAATATAATTTTATTGTATTTATGCATATACTATAATAGATAAGGGGGATATATTAGTAGTAAGTAGTGGCAAATTTCTAGTTTTAAAATTTGTAAATGTTAATTACGCGAAAAGAACCACTTATTTATATATTTATTTAAAAAAAAATTACAATAGGTCTTAAACTAAAATACACTCAAAAAGCTTAGATTGCTTAACATGGCAACCCTAAAACTAACTGTTTGCCGCCTTTTCATTGGTTCGCGGGACGAAATTTCATTGTAAGATACCTATTGGCGCCAACAAACATACTCTTTGATAATATCATTACCGTTTAACACTTTTTACATAAAATTATTTAAATATTTATATGTTATATGATCGTAAAATGTTGTAAGTACTAATTAATGATTTTGGACGCATATCACTTTCCCTAACAACTTGTTAAATATTGTTTTAAAATAATTTAAGTACAAAACGATACGAAGTGACGTCATCCATCAAAACGTCTATTAGGGAATAGATAAAAATAGTCTATTCCGTTCTACGTAGCAGAGACAACATTTTCTTCAAAATCTTTGTCTGTGGTCGTCATCTTGCATGATTTCTTTTTCTTAACTTTGAATTTATTATTTATTATTATTTTATTTGGATTCTATTTATTTTTGATCAGCCCCATTGTTTCATTGTTAGTCTTGTCGAATAAACAGACGTTGGCAAAGTGGTGGAATATCTTTCCTGTCACACATACGTATGCCATAAACAAAAGAAGAAGAAGAGTTTGTTTTGTGATTTCGAACTTCCTTGCAAACGGTATGATATTTATTGATATATATGTACGCTTTTCTTGTTCCGAAAACAAACAGTGCCATAATACCATTAAAAACGCAACTAAAGACGTCAGGAATAAACAAACCAAAGCATGGCTTGTGTGAGGTATGTACGGTACAGTTCACACAATCAAAGATCAAAGTTTTATTGCTTTCATGTTGTACAAATGTTAAAGATCTAGCCCTAATGTTGTTATTTCATGATTCCAGGGCACGAGTATGGGCTGAAATTTGCTACCCAGCTGGAAACTGGTTCACTAAGGAACACTGAAGATTACACCGTCAGCACAAATTGCTATACGACCATGGCTAGGACAAAACTTTGCCATCCCAATTGGAACAGAAGGCATAAGTAATGTTTAGTGATTGTTACACACTTATAAAAGAGGTTTGTTTCTTACCTTGAACATTTATAATTAGACATTAATTTAGTATCATTTATTTTTTTATTATAATAATGTGGTTGCCATGGGGTGCCAGCATTAGAATGTTACCCCTCCTCTCATGCCCGTGGATGCAGTAAGAGCCTGCTAAGGGATACCTCCGGAAGATGGGCAGCAGCTTCTTTCCATGTAACAACATCTAGTACTGCGCTTGCCAAGCATGCAAATGAAATTAATGTGGGTATGATTTGGTCTCAATGTATTTTATCTCATTTCAGGACAAAGAAAGGTACAGTCTAAATTGAAGAAGAGTTTACCGTAATGCAGCAGGCATACGAAAAAAAAGAAAAAAGGGAAGAGGAACTGATCCAATATTAATTTAGTATCATATTGTGGAGTGCCAGCAATAGAATGTTACCCCTCCTCTCATGCCCGTGGATGGAGTAAGAGCCTGCTAAGGGATACCTTCAGAAGATGGGCAGCAGCTTCTTTCCATTTAAAAACATCTAGTGTTTTTATGATGATGACAGCGGAGCAGTCATATTTGACAGCTAAGGCAGAAAAAGAAGCTGCAGAAGAATTGGTCTGCTGCAACAAGACCAAAGAGGGAGTTGGCTGAATATGAAGTAAAAATAAAGAAAAACAATGTTTACTTCAGTTTTGTTTAATTATTAGTATAATTTCCAACATATTATAGAGATAATTACTGATAATTTTATCTTAAATGCCTAGGAATAAAAGCTGAATGTGTAATACTGCAGCTGGCTGTGTCTTGAGCATTAGATACAGGGACATCTTCTACTTCAGGCTCCAGTACAGGTAGTTTTCAAGCATATATTATGCAGAACAGCACAAGAAACAATAATATTGTAGATTTCAGAGCGATTGTAATATTGGCGTGAACGGTAACTCACGATTGTTCCCAATATTGTTGGTTTCTAACCACATAATACATTGAAATGAGCACCATCTGTCATCAATTTGGTGAAATTTGTTATTAATATAATTCATTTACCAAATGAAACCTTGTACCTACCTATACCAGAAAACTTTTATAACTTGTTTTTAGCCGTGAAGGCCATTTATTAGCTTCTCTGTTGCCTAGACATAAGTTCACTTTCATATATTGTTATCATAAAAGCTGTAGGCCTTCCATAAGAAAATAAATAAGTCATATCGCTTCTTAAGAAACGGCCCATTCTTTAGCGGTTGGGCCCTTATTGATCCAGGTGAACATCAATTTACATAAGTAGGTATGTAACACTTAATATACATTTCTTGTATAAGTATTCGTAATTTTGAATTCGAAAGACTTGTTATTTTTTATTAACTTATTATTTGTCATACATTCTCTTAAAATTATCTTGTTATGTGCCTATAATGTTGCAAAATTTGTATTCCTGCATGCTGTGACATCCTGTAAGTGGAGTAACACATTGTCATAAGTTAAATTAGTTATAAGTTTATATTTTATTGTGATTCTTTTGTTGGGTGTCCATAAATAAATAAATAAAGTACCTTACCTACCACTATTTTGCAGTTTTTAATGGGGTTGCCGTGGGGTGCCGGCAGTAGAATGTTACCCCTCCTCTCATGCCCGTGGATGCAGTAAGAGCCTGCTAAGGGATACCTCCGGAAGATGGGCAGCAGCGTCTTTCTTTGCTTAGATCTTTAAAACTACGCAATGAATTTTGATGCGGTTTTCAATAGATAGAGTGATTCAAGAAGAAGAAGAGTATAATTTCCGCTCACATTGCTGAACTCTACGAGAAAGATCAAATTAATATACCACAGTATTGTACACCTTAAAAAGGTCTATAAAAAAGTCCGCGATGATTTATGTAGTATATTTAGTATAGCATTGCAACCGTGCGAAACCGAGGCGGGTCGCTAGTTTTACAATAAAATGGTTACAATTGAATTCACCTACTACATATATTGAAATGAGCGCCATCTGTCATCAATTTGGTGAGATTTGTTATAATATAGTTCTATTTGAGATATTTTTGGTTAAAACCGGTTCCATTTACCAAATGAAATCTTTTTTTACTACATTTTATACATAACTTATGGTATGTGGATTAAAATGGTTCCATCTTTTTTAGTTGGAACTAATTTTTTATCTAATCGACTAAAGATATGGGTGTAATGCCAGTATTGCTTTTACTTGTGTGACGATCAATTTATCTTGTTTTTTTTTTTTTGAAGTAAGTAGGTAAGTAATTACGTAGCCCATATTTATATTGAATAACCTATACCACGGTCACGGCGAAGTGTTTCAAACAAAGATTGTTTATCCAAATAAGTTTCTTTAACATCTTGAGTACTTAGTTCATAAAGACCTATACCTAGGATCAAAAACAAACATTACATTCGTATTAGGCATCCCTAAATAAGTCGAAAACGATTCCCATATCAAGTTTTAAGCTTGACATTTGCATCCGCCATCTTGGATTTAAAAAAATAACGTTATTTTCATAATAAGCACCCCCATGTTAGCCGACAAGGATACCCATATCATAATTTAGGTTTGACATTTGCATCCGCCATCTTGGATTTTGAAAATAACTTTATTTTCGTTTTAAGCACCCTCAAGTTAGTCGAAAACGATACCCGTATCAAATTTTTGGTTTGACATTTGCATCCGCCATCTTGGATTTTAAAATTGACATTAATTTCGAAATCAGCACCCCCGAGTTAGTCGAAAACGATACCCGTATCGAATTTTTGGTTTGGGGGATGAAGGGGGTGGAAAAGGGGTAGTTTTAAATTTTTCTGGTACTCGCCTTCAGATCTTCTAAACTAACCCACCCTCACTTTACCCAATTAGCAAAAAATTAATAATAATAATAAAACGCCATAATTTTATCATAAAAGCCCAAGGGTTGCTAAATGGGGTTGAAAAGGGGATGATTTTTTTTCTGCTTTTACTTGAAAAAAATAGCTTTATTTTATCCTATCAAAAGGTCACCCATCCGATTGCTCGATCAAGAGATACGGGGGGGAAGGGGATGAAGGAGGTAGAAAAGGGGTTGGATTTCAAAAATAATATCATTTTCGTGTTAAGCAGCCCCGAGTTAGTCGAAAAGGACACCCATATCAAATTTTTGGTTTGGGGGATGAAGGGGGTTGATAAAGGGGTTGGATTTCAAAAATAATATCATTTTCGTGTTAAGCAGCCCCGAGTTGGTCGAAAAGGACACCCATATCAGTTTTTTGCCCATACTAAGAGAAAAATGGAAGAGGGGGATGAAGGGGATAGGGGATGAAATGAAAATTTTTGATTTTACCCTTTAATTCAGTCTATTTAAACATTTTCCATACGATTCCGCGCAAAAATAAAAAATAAAAAAAAAAAAAATCTAAAAAACCCAAGGGTTGCTAAATGGGGTTGAAAAGGGGATGATTTTTTTTTCTACTTTTACTTGCAAAAATTAGCTTAATTTTATCCCACCAAACGGTCACCCATCCGATAGCTCGATCAAGAGATACGGGGGGGAGGGGGATGAAGGGGATGAAATAGGGGTAGTTTAAGATTTTTCTGTTACTCAATCCGACACCCTCTACACAACCCCACTATCAAATTACCCATTTTCCAATAAAAAAAAGCAAAAGTTTAGAAATTTTCGGCAAAATTTTAACATTAAACCACAAGGGTTGCTAAAGGGGGTGGAAAGGGGGATGATTTTGTTTTTAGTTTTACTTGGAAAAATTAGGTCAATTTTATACCACCAACTTGTAACTTATCCGATGGCTCGTTTACGAGATACGGGGGGGAGGGGGTTGAAGGGGGTGGAAAAGGGGTAGTTTCAGATTTTTCTCGTACTCACCCCCCAACCCTCTATACAATCCCGTTGACAGATTCCCGAAATTCCATCTGGAAGTGGGAGAACAATGATGTCAATGAGTCAGTGAGTCAGTGGTAATCTAGCTATATATAATATAACTAGTGGCTGGGTGGTGCGCGAGCTGCTTCGCAGCACGCGAGGGTTGTTTAAAAAGAGTCGAGGGTAAAGCACGCGAAAATGAAAAAAAAAAAAAAAAAAAATTAGGGGATGAAAAGGGGTAGTTTTAGATTTTTCTCGTACTCGACCCCCAACCCTCTACACAACCCCGTTTACAGAATCCCGAAATTCCATCTGGAAGTGGGAGAACAATGATGTCAATGAGTCAGTCAGTCAGTCAGTGGTAGTCTAGCTTTATATAAAGTAATATAATAATAACTAGTGGCTGGGTGGTGCGCGAGCTGCTTCGCAGCACGCGAGGTTTTCTTTCATTATTTTCGTAATCAGCACCCTCAAGTTAGTCGAAAAGGACACCCATATCAAATTTTTGGTTTGGGGGATGAAGGGGGTGGAAAAGGGGTTGGATTTCAAAAATAATATCATTTTCGTGTTAAGCAGCCCCGAGTTTGTCGAAAAGGACACCCATATAAGTTATTTGCCCATACTAAGAGAAAAATGGAAGAGGGGGATGAAGAGGATAGGGGATGAAATGAAATAATTTAATTTTTACCATTTAATTCAGTCTACTTAAACACTTTCCATACGATTCCGCGCAAAAATAAAAAAAATAAAAAATAAAAATATAAAAAACCCAAGGGTTGCTAAATGGGGTTGAAAAGGGGATGATTTTTTTTTTTGCTTTTACTTGCAAAAATTAGCTTAATTTTATCCCACCAAACGGTCACCCATCCGATGGCTCGATCAAGAGATACGCGGGGGAGAGGGATGAAGGGGATGAAATAGGGGTAGTTTAAGATTTTTCTGTTTTTGAACCCCGCACCCTCTACACCACCCAACCCTCAAATTTTCCATTTTCCAATAAAAAAAAGCAAAAGTTTAGAAATTTTCGCCGAAATTTTAACATAAAACCACAAGGGTTGCTAAAGGGGGTGGAAAGGGGGATGATTTTTTTTTTAGTTTTACTTGGAAAAATTAGCTCAATTTTATTCCACAAAACGGTTACCTATCCGATGGCTCGTTTACGAGATACGCGGGGGAGGGGGATGAAGGGGGTGGAAAAGGGGTAGTTTCAGATTTTTCTCGTACTCACCCCCCGACCCTCTACACAACCCTTTTTACAGAATCCCGAAATTCCATCTGGAAGTGGGAGATCAATTCTGTCAGTCAGTCAGTGGTAGTCTAGCTATACAAGGTGTATCATAATATGTGTACTAAGCCGAAGCCGGGGCGTTTCAGACCCCAATAATGATCAGTTTTGGGTGGGAGATAATTAAAAAATCCTATTTTCAGTTTCCCATACAAAAAGTTTAAATTTCCTAGTGCCTAAAAAACGTGACAGCCCTATCCGGGCAATAACCTCTGCACGTAGATAGGTAGGTATTTATCGTCGCAGGTAGATTTTCGCTATGGCGGGAGATTACTAGACGATTTATTTAGTAAATGCGTAAGTAATAATAAGATGTGTGAGGTACCTCAACCTAGATAGTATTAGGAAAGTTTTAAATGCACATACCTCATATTTTCTCTCTTGTCAAATGTCTAGACGGCTTCTTATTTCGTAGGTCACACTTCGAAGGTACACAATCACAGACAAGTAATTCACTCACTTCTAGCACTGGCACATTTACACAAGATAAAGATTTTATTGAATAAAATGACGTAGGTACATAGCCGCTCGTTTGGTTTCGCGTCGCGCCGAATAAACACCTCGTTTGGTTTCAGATTTCGCGCGAAAACGGCATGCGCTCCGCAACGGCGCTAAGAGGTTATAAGGTCGCGCGATAGTTAAAGATCGCTCGGCAAAAGTAGAAGGGGTATGCGCAGTATTCAATTCTAAGGTCTATTTGGTGATGTGCGGAGTGAGGGGGGCGGGTGTGTCGTGAGAGCGACTGATCTACCAATGACGTGACGGCGTCACGTCACGTCATTGGTAGATCAGTCGCTCTCAAGGTCTCAAGGTCACCTCCCGCGTTGCGTTTACGCGTCACGATTCGTGCGCGATTTGACACATGCGCCGATTGCCCCTCGAGGGATCTTAAACCGCCGCGCGACCTACTGGCTCCGATCTTTACAATGGAACTTATTTTGTATCTATGCTTTATGGAAAGGGCTTGAATGAAGGTTGCCAGTACGGCAATTCATTCTTTAGTCTGTGGTCCGGATATTGTTTAAAACACAGTAAAAATTACATCAGCTGAAAATAAGTGGGATTTTTTGGATTTTATGATGTAGTTCAAAATTTATTATTATCTATCTACATTTTCTGCTCCCTTTAATAAGTTAGTAGTTTATCCTCACTAAAAATAATAAAATAAGTAGGTGTAATCAAATAAAATATTATTATAATCGTAATTCTAAAATGCATAATTTTTCTACCACTCGCGTCATTTGACGCTTGGATTTAGAGTCCAAAATCTAGTGTTTGCAATGCTTTATCTTTAAAATAAATAGTAAACCCTTACTATTAGCTAATAAAAACTAAAAACATAAAGTTTTCATTATTTTAGATTAGGTAGGTACACAACACGAAAAAAACCAGGACCATTCGTAATAAGCGGAGAGTTTGTTACAATGAATGTCTGTTTTTTCCTAGATTTTTATACTAAGTTAGAATAAATGAATGTGTCTAAAGTATTCTCTGTTTATTTCCCTTTCCAATGATGTATTACACTAGGTACCAACCAATTAACATTCCTAGAATTGCCTTTCACAACAACAACAACAAATATCACAATTTAGCAAAAAATGGGTCAGATTAGGACAGCGACACACCGAGCGCACCGGCGGCGCCGTCCACCGGCGGCTGGGGCATGGGCTTTAAATAGCAAATATTTGTTTAATAGCAAATATTTGTTTAGGGTGTTCTGGTCGTTTTCTATGTATCATAAAATAACTATTTATGTAATGTATCACTATATCTACATAGTATAAAACAAAGTCTGTCTGTATTTGCTTAGATCTTTAAATGTACGCAACAGATTTTGATGCGGATTTTTTTTTTATAGATAGTTATTCAATAGTAAGGTTTTTATGTATGTCTGTCTGTCTGTATATTTGCTTAGATCTTTAAAAGTACGCAACAGATTTTGATGCGGTTTTTTTAATAGATAGAGTTATTCAATAGTAAGGTTTTTATGTATAATACATGTACATAATAGTAGAGAAACACTGATAATTTTATAGGTTTTTAATGTAAAGTCGTAAATAAACACATTAACATTAAATAAACACACAACAAACGCTGGCTGAACCCTTATGTACATATTTCCTCGCCACCCATGGGGTAATGTAATTGGCGCGTTTTTTTTTACGTGGTTTCCCCGGTAGGCCTAATCCACGATCTGTTGACTATTGATGATTATTTAGAAATAATGAAAATAATAACAGTAGAAAACTACAGGCTATAATAGTCCACTGCTGAACATAGCATTCCCCTAGTCCACAGCTCCTAGTGGTTTCCCCTGTAGGCCTAATCCACGATCTGTTGACATAAAAAACATGATTAATTAGCAATAATGAAAATAGTAATAGTAGAATAGTCCACTGCTCCGTACCGTGAAAATTGTAATAGTTTTTAAAATTAGCAATAATGAAATTAGCAATAATGAAAATAGTAATAGTAGAAAACAATAATAGTCTACTGCTGAACATAGTGTCGGTATCCTTCCAATTCTCCAACCTAGACTTACCGCAAGGTGTTGTTTGCGGTTTGATCTGGTGGGCATATCTGTTAGTTTCCTCTACTATAATGGACATAATCGGGATATCGAATATTTTTTGGAGAATTGAGAAAGGCGTCTCTTCATTCACTGGGAATGTGGGACCTGAGCTGCCTTTCCTTAGTCCCGGTGAATGTAGAGACGTCATCTACCCAATTAAAATACGTGATGTCAGGCTCACCTGAGCTGGATGCAACATTACGAAGGGCTTCGTCTTCAGCTGCATCCAGCTCCAAAATATGATGTGCTGAGTTGAACTCCACCTGGTCAGCTACCGCCACAGCGTCATCCTCGTCGTCGTCGCTTCCGTCGTACCGCTGCACCTGACGTCGAAATCGTCGAACACGTTGGGTGACACTATAAACAAAAATGCATAACGTATAGTAATATTATTTGTGTTTGAAGGACGGAGGGAGGGAGAAAGTATTAGTCTCAAAAGTAACTTACCAGGCCGATGGCTTGTTGACGGCTGGGGCGAGTTCACTGTCGAAGGCTGCGTTGAGTTGACCCTGGATGACACTACGAACAAAAATGCATAACGATACATTAAATTGATATGATTTCAATTAATTCTGAAGTTCAGATTTTTTTTGGTTACATTCATACCCACGGGGGCTAAAGCCGATCAGCTCGATGTCTACCGGGATCAAGTTCAGATGTTGGGCTTCGCAAACCGAAACCTGCTGGATACCCGTTGAGAGCGAGAATGTCGGCATCTGTCTTGATGCCGGCGAGGGCGGCGGCGATGGCGAGGGCGGCCGTTCGTTAGAACTGCGAAAAATATAACACAGTTACTAGACAGCTAACGCTAGGAGAGGTGGGATGCAAAAGGTTTTCTTCAAGTTAACAAACGGTATTTATTTAGGAATGCACGTAAATCGTAGTAAAAGGAAAACACCTACCTCATGGGCTGTATTTCCCAAGGCATTGGGATCCTGGGCGGTGGTACTGAGGGGGTGCTCTCTCTAAGAGGGCATGCCACCCTTTCCGGTGATGTTTTACTGTAATAATAAAATAACCAACATATGCAACCCATCATAAATAATGTCATCAATAATACAAACAAATACAAATCGGCTTCTCTTCAGTGGCGCATCTGGCATTAAAAAGAGGCTACGCTCTTTTTTCGCCCTCATCCTCTCGAGTTGCCTCCGGACCTCGGGCGTTCCACCCTCTTTTGTCGTCAGACCTTTTCCTCCTAACAACTGCTAGGGTTTCGTTTAATCTAGATAAATATTTTAAATTAGCAAATAGTTAAGAACGATAAGATTATCTATCACAAAGAAAAAATCATATTTATTCTAACGTTGAGGGCAAAGGCACAGCCAGGTCGCCTTCAAGTTCAAATCTGAAAACAACGAAAAATGCTGTAAAAATAATTCCAAAGGTTATCAAAAAAACATTCATACGTAATGTTGAAAAAAAAATACCTTGAGGGTCCTGGTGTCACCGACGACGACGCAGGTTGATGTTGGTCATACCTAAAAAAAGTTCACATTAGTTCAAATAAAAGATGAAATTTTAGGAATAGAAAACAATGCATAATCTTGTGCAATTTAATTTTTGATCTTGGACTTTCATTATTTTTATGAAACTAGAAAATTATTAAAAAAAACTTAGACTTTACTCCACGCAAGCCGCATCCACCACGCGAGCCACGTCCACCACGTGAGCCGCGGCCACCACGGGAGCCACGGCCACCACGGGAACCACGATGTTCCGCATCCATCGTAAAAGCTAAGGCAAGAAAGACTAAAATTAATACCTTGGTGGTCAATGACTTTTACAAGAGCTCGGCATTCTCTCTCAGGTGCCATTATAAAAAATGTACTGAAAAAATAATAATTAAAAACACAAAAAAATATCTAAGTACGTACGCTTTACGCTCCAACCGAGACAAAAAAAAAGGATTGAAAAAAAAAATAAACGACGAACCAAAAATAAACCAACCAAAGTTTGCCTTGTGTGTCTCTGTCCTAACGTGATGATTCGAGCGTTGCAAGATGGCGGCCGAAAATTTCGACGACCCGTATTGATTTAAGTACAAAGATCAACGAAATGAAAATATTTGCTCAAGTGCTACCAACCAGGCACCATTATTTTTGTAATGAAATTATCTTGTTAGTAATGGCATTACAGTTTACTTTTCATGCATTCATCAGCTAGTAATTTGCACCGAAACATAGACTTGACGAGAAAAAGCAGATTTGTCAACATTACTTGCATAGCCGTGGGGTGCCGGCAGTAGAATGTTACCCCTCCTCTCCTACCCGTGGATGCAGTAAGAGCCTGCTAAGGGAAACCTCCGGTAGATGGGCAGCAGCGTTTTTCCGTATATCAACATCCGGTACTGCGCTCACCAACCCGCCTGCCAAGCGTGGTGAGTATGGCAACTACCCCTCATGGAGATCCATGAGGGGGAGGCCTTAGTTCAGTAGTGGATGTTTTACGGCTGAAATGATGATGATGATGATTTGCAATGAAATGGGATAATTTACTTACGAAACGGCAAAACACGATCACATCACAATACACACAATATCACTGCGTTGGTAAACTAGCTACCAAAACCAAACGAGCGGCTATACCGATGCACCTAGGTAAGGCTCGATATGCCTCCCTTCTTCTGAGCAACACAGACGAGCGCGGCCAACCACTGATGCTGTGGCATTCCGTATCTTTGTCTGTGTAAGAGCGGCACACGCTTCCACCACACGCCTCCTCATCTCTTCAGCTGTGTGACACTCCGATGCATACACCACACCCTTAAGGTAGCCCCACAGAAAGAAGTCAAGCGGGGTGAGGTCAGGGGAGCGCGGTGGCCAGGCAATCGTACCTCCGCGGCCGATCCACATACGGAACCGCCGGTCCAGGTAGCTCCTCACTGCGCGCGAGTAGTGAGCTGGTGCTCCGTCTTGCTGGAAGACCAGGTCCCGGTAGACTCGCAGGGGCAGCTCCTCTAGCAGATCTTCGACCTGTTCAGACAGGACCTGGAGATAGGTTTCTCCGTCTAAGCGGTTACGCAAAAAAATTGGACCGATAAGACGGTCTCCAACAATGCCAGCCCAGACGTTGACGGACCAGCGATGTTGGAAGGAGGATTGGCTCGACGCATGTGGGTTGACGTGCGCCCAGATATGGTCATTGTGAATGTTCGAAATTCCGTTCCGGGTAAAAGTGGCCTCGTCACTCCACAGCACCGTGCTGATCCAGCTTCGGTCCGCCTCTGCCCTTTCTACTACCCATCTGGAGAACTGAACGCGAGGGCCGTAATCAGCTGCAGTCAGTTCCTGGGTCCTCCGGTAGTGATACGGGTGCTGGC
This sequence comes from Pasiphila rectangulata, assembly GCA_963082625.1. Taxonomy (NCBI): domain Eukaryota; kingdom Metazoa; phylum Arthropoda; class Insecta; order Lepidoptera; family Geometridae; genus Pasiphila; species Pasiphila rectangulata. The sequence continues at coordinate 22,105,837 of OY720243.1, forward strand.
CATCGTCATTCAAGACCCGCCATACTCTCATGTGAGGCACGCCAAATTGAGCCGCTGCTCTACGAGTACTCCTTCGAGGGTCTTCATCGAAGAAATCCAAAATCGCTTCCTCATCGTGTGCCGAGGAAGTGTTTGGACGCCCTCCGCTGTCACTCCTGTGGAAGGAGCCTGTAGAGTAGAGCCTTCCTACAAGCTCACGAAAGCAGCGGTATGAGGGCAGCGGCTTGTCCGGGTATCTTTCACCATACAATCTCCGCGCAGCCATCAGGTTGTGATTTGAAGCTGCACCCACACACAGAATCATATTGTAATAGTCAGCATTGCTGTAAGTCGCCATTGTTCATAAATCCGACTGTGAAAAATAAAACTAGTAATAGTAACGCACTACGCACTACAACGAAGTGAAACTAAAATCTAAATAAAGTTCATAAGTATAGTTCGCGCAAAACTTCTTGAGCTCTGTGAAGTTAGCTTCAGTGACTGCGCAGTACACAGTTTTTAGGGCGTTGAGGGGAACGAATGATAAAAGGGGTTCTCAGTCTGTGAAATTAGGGCTGCCAGCGCGAGTTTTGGTGTATTTTCGTTTTATTTAGCACACATTTTACTATGCATTTATTTATTTTTCAATTATTCAAACAAACATATTTAAAAATCAATTATTATATTAAATTAAGGATTAATAAAAACTTAAATGCTAGAACGAATTCACCTTTATTATCGCAAGAAGCCAATTTTTTAATACGAAATTTCGACTATGTGGCAAGATTATTTATAACCTAGTTGGCAATATTGAATTAAAAATTAATATCTAATTTGCCTACTCATCAAGAGATGGCGCTATTGCCAAATATTTTTTTATAGTCTCTATTCCCAGGAAATAAGATAATTAATACAATGGCTGCTTTTTCTGATTGCTTGATTGTACACAACACAAAGCTACTTAACGATAGATGGCGCTATTGCAATCGATTTTTATTATAGTCCCTATCAACGAGACATAAGATAGATAATACAATGGCTGTTTATCGATTGCCCAGAAAACATAGCTATTTCCTTAGTGTTGTACCAATGAGGATACGAGCCGAATGTATCGATATCGATCATTACCTACTGATGAATAACGAAATAGGTACGTCAGGTTATTTGTGGTGCTCGAAATAAAAAGCTTGCCTTTTCTTTTATTCTTTCATGACAATGAATGAAAATTTATTGTCCTTGAAATAGGACGTACTTGTTAAATAACTGTATTTTCGTAAGTTTTTCGTTTAATTTTAATAAATGATGAATACGCACATTTATGCATCGTTCTGTTATGGCTTTTATCAAATCACTGACATGGTTTGATGCGGGAAACTGTCCGACTTGATGAATTGATATTACGTAATATTTTCATCCGCCGTGGGGTGCCGGCAGTAGAATGATACCCTTCCTCTCATGCCCATGGATGCAGTAAGAGCCTGCTAAGGGATACCTCTGGAAGATGGGCAGCAGCGTCTATCCGTGTATCAACATCCCATACTGCGCTCACCAACCCGCCTGCCAAGCGTGGTGAGAATGGCAACTACCCCTCATGGAGATCCATAAGGGAGGCCTGTGTTCATCAGTGGACGTTTAATGGCTGAAATGAATATTTTCATTATTATAAATTATTTTTTTATTACCTTTCCATAAAAATACCCTTCCATACATCGAATAACAGCTTCTGCTACTTTGCATATTCTGATTATGTCATCAGATGGATAAACCAGTCCGCCCTTATCTTTGGCTACTATGAATTTGTGTAGCGAATTTATTTGTTTCGTAATAAGTGCGCCAGCACAGACGTCACAATTTAATTTCTTGATCAAAATTCGGGCAATGTAACCTGCAATGTGTGCTATAGCTTGGGAACTGAATTCTGAAATGTTACTTAACAGCTCACCAATTTCTTGTTTTCTGTGTGACATAGTTCGTTAAGTCTTCTGAATCAAGTTTCCGCTTATGTCTCTTTGGCGTTGAAGAATTTTCTGAACTCGGTGTTGCTGAGAGATTTTGTGCCTGTAGTTTTTAATACATTTCATTAGATTTCGATTTTACATACCTATTCGTTACATAAAATAAGATGTCTTTAATACAAGTACCATAATAACCTGAAAACACAAAATTTTTAGAGTCGTTATAGCTGTGTCAACAATGTATTTGTTTCCACTTTTTTATTAGAAAATCTTGGTTCATAAAGTGCTCTGAGCAAATTGCGCTGGTTTTTGAAGGAAACCAATTTTGTCTCCCAGTTGCATCGATCCATTTTTTTCTAATGTCTGGTGCCTTGGGAAAACTGAAACCAGAGAATACTTTCTTATACTTCTTAATAGTTTATAATTTTTACCTTGTACCCAGTGGTTGGGTATGAACCCAGGTCTAAAATACATCTAGATTAAATCATCACAAAAACAAAACAAAAATGAACACCCTAAAACATACTTAAATGGTAATGTTTACAAAATCATAACCATTAAAGTTATCGATATCACATTCGTGTTTATTACGGCACATCCCTAATTGAGTAGCGAAAATTGCGGTTTAAGAAAAACCGACCTTAAGTGTTATGTTTCATAGTCTATTTTTCTATTTCTATTTTCTATGATACTGAGGTCATCGTCCCGACAATTAGGGTAGTCACTGCGTAAAAATCAGCTGTTAATGTTGAAAGTTTCTTCAGAGTTTTTTCAGAGATACCAATCGAAATTCGAAAAGTCGTTGAACAAACGTTGTTCCCTGGGGGGGTCTAAATCCCCCCCCTTCCGCATAGTACACATATTATGATACAGTCTGTATATAATATATATATATACTAGTGGCTGGGTGGTGCGCGAGCTGCTTCGCAGCACGCGAGGGTTGTTTAAAAAGAGTCGAGGGTAAAGCACGCGAAAATGAAAAAAAAAAAAAAAAAAAATTAGGGGATGAAAAGGGGTAGTTTTAGATTTTTCTCGTACTCGACCCCCAACCCTCTACACAACCCTTTTTACAGATTCCCGAAATTCCATCTGGAAGTGGGAGAACAATGATGTCAATGAGTCAGTCAGTCAGTCAGTCAGTGGTAGTCTAGCTTTATATAATATAATATAATATAATAATATAATAACTAGTGGCTGGGTGGTGCGCGAGCTGCTTCGCAGCACGCGAGGGTTGTTTAAAAAGAGTCGAGGGTAAAGCACGCGAAAATGAAAAAAAAAAAAAAAAAAAATAGGGGATGAAAAGGGGTAGTTTTAGATTTTTCTCGTACTCACCCCCCGACCCTCTACCCAACCCTTTTTACAGAATCCCGAAATTCCATCTGGAAGTGGGAGAACAATGATGTCAGTCAGTGAGTGAGTCAGTGGTAGTCTAGCTTTATATAATATAACTAGTGGCTGGGTGGTGCGCGAGCTGCTTCGCAGCACGCGAGGGTTGTTTAAAAAGAGTCGAGGGTAAAGCACGCGAAAATAAAAAAAAAAAAAAAAAAAAAATAGGGGATGAAAAGGGGTAGTTTTAGATTTTTCTCGTACTCACCCCCCAACCCTCTACCCAACCCCGTTTACAGAATCCCGATATTCCAACTGGAAGTGGGAGAACAATGATGTCAGTGAGTCAGTCAGTCAGTGGTAGTCTAGCTTTATATAATATGACTAGTGGCTGGGTGGTGCGCGAGCTGCTTCGCAGCACGCGAGGGTTGTTTAAAAAGAGTCGAGGGTAAAGCACGCAAAAAAAAAAAAAAAAAATAGGGGATGAAAAGGGGTAGTTTTAGATTTTTCTCGTACTCACCCCCCAACCCTCTACACAACCCTTTTTACAGATTCCCGAAATTCCATCTGGAAGTGGGAGAACAATGATGTCAATGAGTCAGTGAGTCAGTGGTAATCTAGCTATATATAATATAACTAGTGAGTGGGTGGTGCGCGAGCTGCTTCGCAGCACGCGAGGGTTGTTTAAAAAGAGTCGAGGGTAAAACACGCAAAAAAAAAAAAAAAAAAAAAAAAATTAGGGGATGAAAAGGGGTAGTTTTAGATTTTTCTCGTACTCACCCCCCGACCCTCTACACAACCCCGTTGACAGATTCTCGAAATTCCATCTGGAAGTGGGAGAACAATGATGTCAGTCAGTCAGTCAGTGAGTGAGTGGTAGTCTAGCTATATATAATATAACTAGTGGCTGGGTGGTGCGCGAGCTGCTTCGCAGCACGCGAGGTTTTCTTTCATTATTTTCGTAATCAGCAGCCCTGAGTTAGTCGAAAATGACACCAATATCAAATTTTTGGTTTGGGGGATGAAGGGGGTGGAAAAGGGGTTGGATTTCAAAAATAATATCATTTTCGTAATAAGAAACCCTGAATTAGTCGAAAAGGACACCCATATCAGTTTTTTGCCCATACTAAGAGAAAAATGGAAGAGGGGGATGAAGGGGATAGGGGGTGAAATGAAAATTTTTAATTTTACCCTTGAATTCAGTCTATTTAAACATTTTCCATACGATTCCGCGCAAAAATAAAAAAAATAAAAAATAAAAATCTAAAAAACCCAAGGGTTGCTAAATGGGGTTGAAAAGGGGATGATTTTTTTTTTTGCTTTTACTTGCAAAAATTAGCTTCATTTTATCCCACCAAACGGTCACCCATCCGATGGCTCGATCAAGAGATACGGGGGGGAGGGGGATGAAGGGGGTGGAAAAGGGGTAGTTTAATATTTTTCTGTTGCTCAACCCCGCACCCTCTACACGACCCTACCATCAAATTACCCTTTTTGCAATAAAAAAAAGCAAAAGTTTAGAAATTTTCGGCAAAATTTTAACATAAAATCACAAGGGTTGCTAAAGGGGGTGGAAAGGGGGATGATTTTTTTTTTAGTTTTACTTGGAAAAATTAGCTCTATTTTATTCCACAAAACGGTCACCCATCCGATTGCTCGTTTACGAGATAAGGGGGGGAGGGGGATGAAGGGGGTGGAAAAGGGGTAGTTTCAGATTTTTCTCGTACTCACCCCCCGACCCTCTACACAACCCTTTTTACAGATTCTCGAAATTCCATCTGGAAGTGGGAGAACAATGATGTCAGTCAGTCAGTCAGTCAGTCAGTCAGTGAGTGGTAGTCTAGCTTTATATAATATAACTAGTGGCTGGGTGGTGCGCGAGCTGCTTCGCAGCACGCGAGGGTTGTTTAAAAAGAGTCGAGGGTAGGTTGTGCGCGAGCTGCTTCGCAGCACGCGATTAAAAAAAAAAAAAAAATTTAGGGGATGAAGGGGGTGGAAAAGGGGTAGTTTTAGATTTTTCTCGTACTCACCCCCCAACCCTCTACCCAACCCCGTTTACAGATTCCCGAAATTCCATCTGGAAGTGGGAGAACAATGATGTCAGTCAGTCAGTCAGTGAGTCAGTGAGTGGTAGTCTAGCTTTATATAATATAACTAGCTTTATATAATATAATAATAATAATAATAATATGTGTATTCGTAAAAAAGAATAAACATTTCTTCAAAGCCTATAATCGACCACAGCATTTGCGGCCTCGGGAGAGATTAGACATCCCGTTTTCTAAGCTACAGCTCTTCCATTCTGGTCCTCATGCTATGGCCATAAAAATATTCAATAAAATACCGACAGAGATTAAAAATGAAGATAACTTTCCCAAATTTAAGAAAATACTAAAAATATATCTGTTACAACATAGTTTTTATTCATTACAAGAGTTTTTAGATCAATAATAATAATACCCACCTACTGTACCTACTGAAGAATTTACGAATTTACGAGTTTGATTGTTTTATTATGTATTATATTACGTGTATGTATGTGCTTTATAATTCAGATGGTGGCCGAGTAGGGATTTGAATTGTTAGTAAATTTTAATTTTGCTACCTTAAGATTGTATCTTTCAGTTAGACATAAGAATAAAATTTTATATTTTAGGTAGTTAGACATAAGAACCTAGTGTATAAAATAAGATGATACTTCTAGATACTTATGAGCATCTTAAAATTGTTGTGCCCTAGCTGGGTCCATGTATGATACTTTTATGTTATAAGATCTTTATGTTACAACATGGTTACAATAAATATTTTGAACTTTGAACTTTGAAATGTACTGTAGGTATACCTCATATAAGGTTTTAGTGGTCAACCTTGTCAAATGCACTGCTTAAGTCAGTGTATAGAAGGTCAATTATATCGAATGCTTTTCTGTTATTATTTATAGTATCTACTTGGGAGAATAGATAAGATAGAGTACTCTTTTTTACATTAAATTAGTAACTTCTTTTAATAAATTCTTGTCGTTAGTACGATTCGAATACTGGGTAGTTTTTTAAACGAACAAAGGTGGTAACAGGTATCGAAATACAAATACTTTCGTACATAGAGATCGATTTATTCAAAAATGCAGAAGTAGACGAGCGACGGTACATGCGGGCGGTCAGTCGTCCGGCGCCACCTCCCGCGACCCCAGCCGCGACAGCGACGACAGCGCCGCGCGCGCCAGCGCCGCCGCGCGCGCCGGCCAGCGCCACGCAGCCAGCGCCGCCAGCCCCACGCAGCCGCACCACAGCGCCGCCAGCGGCAGCAGCGCGCCCGCGCGCCCCCGCCCCCCGCCCGCCGCGCTCCCACGCCCCGCGCCCGCCACCAGCGAGCGGTCCACGCACGCCGCGCAGCCGCCGCGCCGCACGCCCGCGCCCGCCGCCTCCCACGCCGCCTCCAGCTGGCGCAGCGCCTCGGGGCAGGCGCGCCAGTGCCGCGCGTGGAAGAACGCGTACGCCAGCGCCTCGCTGCGACCTCCGCGCACCACGTGCTCCGGCGGCAGCGCCAGCGCGCGCCGCTCCAGCAGGTACGCCGGCACGTGCGCATTGCAGCGCAGCGCCGCCGCCAGCGCCTCCGCCGCCGCCGGCCCGGCGCCCACCCGCGCGCGCAGCAGCGCCCGCGTGTAAGCGCGCACGGCCGACGGCGGCGCACCGCGCTCGTCCAGCCGCGCCAGCACGCCCGCGCAGTCAGGGTAGGCGCGCTGCTCGAGCAGCACCTCCAGCAGGTTGTCGGTCGGCGCCGGCGCGTGCGGGCCCGCGCCGGCCGGCTCGCGGGCCAGCGCGCGGAAGGCGCGCGCGGCGGAGCGCAGGCGGCCCAGCCGGCGCTGGCAGGCGGCGGCGCGGCGCCGCACGTGCGCCAGCACGGCCTGGTCACGAGCGCGCACCGCGCCCTCGGCGCCGGCGCGCAGCGAGGCCTCGGCCGCGCGGCCCGCCCGGCGCAGCACGCGCTCGGCCTCCAGCACGGTGGGCGCGTCCTCCTCGGCGAGCAGCAGCAGCGCCGCGGCGCAGTCGGGCGCGTGGCGCAGCGCCTCCCGCGCGGCGGCCACGCGCGCGCGCGGCTCGCGCTCGCGCCACGCGCGCCCGAGCGCCTCCTCCGCGGGGCCCTGCAAGCAGGCGGCGGGCGGTAGCGGCGGGCAGGGGGGGGGGGGGCGGAGGGGGCTAGGAGACACTCACGTGGCTGACGGCTCCGTACCAGGCCTGGTGCTCCTGCGCGGTGAGGTTCATGTCGTAGTAGGTGAGCGGCGGGCGGGGGGAGGGGGCCTAGGGGACACTCACGTGGCCGACGGCTCCGAACCAGGCCTGGTGCTCCTGCGCGGTGAGGTTCATGTCGTAGTAGGTGAGCGGCGGGCGGGGGGGGGAGGGGGCCTAGGGGACACTCACGTGGCCGACGGCTCCGAACCAGGCCTGGTGCTCCTGCGCGGTGAGGTTCATGTCGTAGTAGGTGAGCGGGGGGGGGGAGGGAGGGGGCCTAGGGGACACTCACGTGGCCGACGGCTCCGAACCAGGCCTGGTGCTCCTGCGCGGTGAGGTTCATGTCGTAGTAGGTGAGCGGCGCACGGCGCGCGGCGGTCCAGAGGCGCGCGTACTCGGCGCCGCGCAGCAGCGCCATGGGGTTGCGCCACACGAGGCAGTCGCCCCCTCCCCCCGCGCCCCCCCCGGCGGGCGGCGCGCGCTCGCCCCCTCCCTCCGCACCCCCCCCGGCGGACGGCGCGCCCCCGCACCCGAACCACGGGCCGAGCTGGGCCAGAGACACCTGCAACGGACCATGCGCATGACTGCTAATTATGGGTATAAACGATAACCAAGTACCTGTTTTCAGCTGTAGTAAGTTGTCAACTTCAAAAAAACTTTAATTAGATGATAGATCAGTAACAAAAACTATGTCAATTCTATCCAGCCATGTTGTTAAAAATGTAATTAAAATGTTAATTAAATCATGTCCATTAAAATTTTGATGAAAACTTTTAAATAGGTATGTTGTAGAATAAGATGAAGTTTTTGTCAAGCAGAACACTGCAGGATCCAGTAATGTGGAATACCATAATCTCTATCTCTTCTCTACATAGTATAAATTGAAGTTGCTGCCTGCGTCTGTCCGACTGTCTTTTTAGATATCTTCTCTAATGGTTTTCACTAATGGATAGAGTATTTCAAGAGGAAGGTTTAGCAATTAAATTCGTTGAGGTTTGGTGTAAGTTCGCTGAACTTTGGTGAAGATTGTTAAAGTTGTCGGAAAATTTCATGCCGATTGGAAGTTGTTTTGTCGTGCGCCACGCAAACCATTAAAGCATGTGATGTAAAAAAAATTAATCCTCTTAAATAGGTCTGCAAAAAATTCAGCTACAGAATATGTCTATTATTTATGCATAATTCATAATAATTAAAACATGTGCAACTGTGCATTATTTGCGAAGTCATTTTGACCAACATGGTGTTAATAATAGGTACTTAAAAAAGTTATTTTAACATCTTGAGTAGTTCATAGAACATGCCCTTTAAACTTACTAATTTGAATTAATATCTTATGAGTCATAGTGAAATTAAAACTCTTGTGTGACAAAATTTTTACAGCAGGGCCGGTGTTCACATGTTCTACTTTTCACATGTAATATCAATATCTAACATTATTTCTCTCTCTCTCTCTCTCTCTCTTCATACGAAATGACCGATGTATGGTTTATCTGTACACCTGTGCAAAGCATGGTGGGTCGCTAGTGCAGAATATAATAACATCATTCGTTATCGGCACTATTTCAGGAGTGCTCTCTATTACTCAGCACCATCTCAACTTGTGTGAATTTAAAGTAAAAGTTATGTTAGTTATGTTTTCATAACTCGATGTTGTTATACCATTATCAGAGTTGAGTTTGTATTCATTTGTATGTTTTTTACCTTACATTAAACTGAATATGATCATCATCATCATTTCAACCAAAAAAAGTCCATGTAGGCTCTTACTGCATCCACAGGCATGAGTGAAGGGGTAACATTCTACTGTCGGCACCCCACGGCTCAAAAACCAAACTGAATATGTTTTATGATAATTATATAGATTTCTTAGTAAAATAGTTGGCTTTTTTGTATTATAAAAACAGGGAGCCATTGCCATCAAAAAGCACTGAATAACGTACTTTGTTTTAGTTTGAGTATGGTTTGAAGCTTACACTGGTAGGGGGCAATTCGCCGGCGATGCAATAATGCCGGCGCGCTGCCGCCTGATTTACCTGTTCAATGAATGAGGTGCCATACTTGCGGAAGTACCACCACTCGAATATGAGGATGAGGCCGGAGATCAGCGACGAGGTGCCGGTCAGCGCCACGTAGAACTTGGGCGTCAGCGCGCCGGCGCCCAGCAGCGAGTAGGCGTCCCACATAGCGCCCGACTCCTCCTACATCTACGCCCTCGAAGATTTCACTTGGAACTCTGCAGTTATATGCTCATTCAAAGACATTTATATTTTCTGAACTCATATTATTACTCAGAAATGTTCCTCAAATCAGCCTATACTATACCCCTTTCCTACCTTTATTAAATACCTACATAATTTTTATTTTTGTTTATTATATTTGGTACCTATTGTTGTATTGCACTGCACACACCACAAGCAAACTTCTTCTTATTTTTTGGCTTCTTGTTTTGAGTTTGAGTTACTTGAAAAAGTATATGTCATCACTCTAAATCCAACATGGCTGTTATGAGATGCACAGACAAGAAACTAACTGTCCAGTGATGACTAAAAAGTAAAAATTAAATAAAAAAAAGCTTTTTAACAAACAAAGCTTTTATTTAAATGTACCCACTAAAATTAATAAAATAAACATTTTCAGTTAAAGTTTAATGTCAACTTAAAACGTCTTTACACAATATATGTAATAAAAAAGCTTGGCGAGAGACAGTCGTCATTGCATTAGTGCTAAATCACTAATGTCTTTCGGAATTCTTATGACCTAATTTCCCCTCTATTGGATAGTGCTCGATGGATGTCGATCTTAAGTTGATGAGAACTCTGGTAAATCTTTCTTGGCAATTGATATTTTTTTGTATTTTAACCGATTCATCCAATTCGTACATAGACCTATATCGTCTAAGAATTCGTACAACGTTATGTGGATAGCTCTTGGTCCATGGTAATATTACAGTGATATTTTGCATTACCACAAATATAATACATTAGGTACCTAGTAGTATCGCCATTGTAACTTTTCATAATGTTGTTGTAAACAGTAGCGGCGTTAGGGTAGGGCGCGGTTGGGCGACCGCCCAGGGCGCCGGATATAAAGGGGCGCCGCAGGCGCCTCTTTATTTTCTCTCGCTCATTGAGCGAGGCCTGCATGCATTTAATTTTACCGAGAATCCCCGACCATCGAGAAAAACATTATCTATCTCTTTTTTACGTTTAAATTAGAGAGAGTTGATGTTATTTGAACCACGACAAGAATTCGATATGTTAAGCGTCAAGCTGGTGAAACTGCCCACGATGAACCTATAGCTTCTCCGAAAAAAAATTTGAGATTGAATTTTTCAACTGCCTTTTGGACACTACATTATCTCAGTCAATGAAAGATTTGAACAGTTAAATGAGTATTCGGAATATTGGTCTTTTTTGTACAATATAAAACAGATTCCGGAAAAACCTGACCTTAGTCTTTTTTAAACTTTCGCGATCACAACACATTATTAAAATATGGGATTATCGGGTATTTATCGCGTAATTACCTTTATTTTATTCCCGACGTTTCGACCGGATTGCACCTGGTCGTGGTCGCGGGGAGACAGTGGTCGACCATACCGTCGTCGAGGTAATTACGCGATAAATACCCGATAATCCCATATTTTAATAAAACCTGACCTGGTCAAACTCTGTGGTGATCTCCAATTGAAATTAACTGTAGACTCTAAATCAGATATAGATGGGTGTATGTAGTGTGATAAACTCATAAGTCTGAAATCTTTTTTGCCTGATCAGAATGTGGCTACCCCTGTTTTTGTTTTAAATTTTATCAAAGATCGCAACTTACAAGAACTGTATCCAAATGTATGGATAGCAATGCGCATATTATTAACTATACCTGTAACGGAATGAATATAAATATATGAATGCCCCTCTTAGATTGCCAAGAAATAAAGCCTATAATCTTTTTGCACTTCCCTTCTACAGAACCAAGCAGGGCAAAAACGCGGTTATCCCGAGACTGTAGTAACTATAATTCTATTTCCAAAGACAATTCCCTTGACATAAGCGACCCAATAACTAAATTTGACAAATGTCTTAAATCTATTTTGTTTGCTGATGTTCAATAACTTGTTAACAGCTAGTTTAAATGCTTTTTACCACAATACCTACTTATTCCCATTCCTTATTCAAATCTACATGTTTTAAATATATTTTGATTGTTAAAGTTAAAAACATTTGATAATACCAAGTTTATATAACTACTTTTTTCATTACTACCTGTCATCCAGATTTTTACTTGCTACTTTTTAACATAATTATTGTTACAACTTACTATATTACATTGTTACTACCTACCTACCTAACTATTTTACATTATTACTGAGATAATTATGTAATTATTAGGTTGTTACCTGTTGTTACTCAATATAACTTCAATACTTACTAGATACTACCTTTAGTACCTATTTTTGTTGAGTTGCGCTCAATTGTGTGCATGCTGTGGCCGCCTTTAATTGGGGGAGCACAAGGCCCTTAGTCCCTGAGTTTTAAATTGTATTGAATCTGTGTATCTCTTGTTGGTGGTCCTAATAAATAAATAAATAAATAAATAAATAAATAAACGGTTGCTAGTGGGGAGAGGAGTTTTTCTAAGCTTAAGCTGATAAAAACCTATCTGCGATCGACAATATCGCAATCCCGATTGACAAACTTGGCAACTTTGTCAATCGAGAATGAAATTGCTGAAAACCTCGATTTCGATAAAATAATAAAAGAGTTCGCCGACAGAAAGGCTAGAAAAGTAAAATTTTATTAGTTTTTTTTTTAAATAAATGGTTATTTCTTTTAATAAATGGTAATTTTATTATATCTTTTTCCTTTTTTCATATGGGTTTGAATTGCAGTTAGGGGGCGCCGTATAAATCTCGCCCAGGGCGCTGGTAGTGCTAAAACCGGCACTGGTTGTAAATACCAATACATAATACCAATATCTTTCATCATTATTGTAAACAAATTTTAACGTTTTAGAGTACCTACCTATCTAATTATCCGTAATGTTATAAATCTAATGTGTATAATAAGCAAAAATAAAATAAAAATTAATACAAATAAATCCCATCACTGAGAGAACTCAAGAAAGCTCGTTGACACTTGACAGAAAAAAATGTCAAGGTCTTCTTCTTTTTCTTCTTTTGTGTTTGGTTTTACACAATTCTGCCAGTTTCAAGTACCTATCTTAATCTTTAGAAAAGTCAAATAATTATAATAATAATTATTGATTAGAAAATGGCTGCCTTCATGGCCAACCAAATAACATAATAATTTATAAATTAACTTGACACTGGTAGAATAATGTAAAACCAAACACAAAAAGCCATAAAATAAGAAGACAAGACGAGAAAAGTCGAATTATAGGTTATAGCGTTAGCCTACCTATGTTCAGATGACCGCGCGGCACCGCGCGGTTGACTCGGCGCGCGGTTTGAGATTGTAACAAATCAATGTTGTTGTGTACACGACCGCGCGGCTTAAGATCTTCAATCCTGTATCGAACTGTTCAGATGACCCGCGCGGCACCGCGCGTTCATCTGAACATAGGCTTACAGTTAGAAAAATAACAAAATATTCTTAGGTCACACCTTGACCTTTTTTCTAACTGTCAACGGTATGACAATGACATGTATATTACATGACAAATTCATTTCACTCAGCACTGGCTCTCACTCACTTTGTTCACTCACTAGTACTCAACTCACCCACCCACCACACGTACGATTTACGTTTACGTAACAAGCAGATCTTTAGAAAAAGTAGATAGCAGCAGTTTTGTGAAACAAAGATGTTGCGTATCGGCAAGAAACAAATCGATATCGCGGCTTCATTCGCAACGTCGGCCATGGGCTTCGGAGGCGCCGGCTTCCTCACGCTGCTGTACTTCACGGACTGGAAGGTGTTCGTGGCCAACATCCCCTACTACGGCGGCAAGTTCCCCAAGGAGGCCGAGGAGCCCAGCTCCTGAACACCCGTGCCCGGGAATACCCACGTAGATCATACACTAGCCTAGGTAAACGATTTCTATGTTATGTGATTTTAATTTATTTAATAAACATCATTAAACTTTTGTGGTTATTTAACTTATTCCCATCTAGTTTAGGGGCACGTTATTATCACATAGATTCTCACATAGGCAGTTGGAGCTAGGCATGTTGTGTCCTTGCTATATATTTTGGTTGTTACCTAAACCTCAGTGCAACCTATTTTTTTCATTTAGCCTTGTTTCATTCATGTTTATCAGTGATACTACTAGTGTATTAAACCTCTATTATGTAGTGATACTACCTTTTTAGGGTTCTGTAGTATGACAAGGAACCCTTCCAGTTATGCTTTGTCTGTCTGTCTGTGGCTAGACAGATGGACTATCAGTCCTAGAAAGCTGTAATTTAAATGAAATGAAATTCGTTTATTGTAAAAGAACAGCGTATTATCAGTGTTGTTAGTAATTAAACAAAACAAGGTTAATCCTGATCGGTTTCTCATCACAAAATACAAGTATTTTTCAAATTACAAAATTAATTTTAAACATGTTTAAAACATTACAGAGATAAAATTAAGTAACTTTGTTACAATATTATAATAATCAATCATAGAGAATTATTTAAAAAATGTCAAAGTATAAAAAAGTAAAACAATTATGTTTAAAATTTTAAAAATGAAATAATCAGCAGAAATTGTTTATTATAATTATTGTAAACTGTGTTCCAAAAACAATAATCGGTATAAGTAAAAGAAATGAGAATACAATTGGTATGTAATGATCTTCGGGATTGGCTACATCACATAATAAATTGTCAAATAGTATTAAACATAGTTATTTTAAAGGAATTTACTTACATTGGAAATAGTTTTGTCCAGTAAAAGAGTTTTAACTTTAAGGAAAACATTGTCATTTTCTATCATTCTTATTTTTAGTGGTAGTTTGTTAAACAGTTTTTGGCTGATAATATTTGGCAATTTCTTTGAAAATTTCAACCTGTAATAAATTGGTTCTAACAACATCTGATGTCGGTGGCTGCGTTTATTGTCACCGCCCCTTAATTTAAACAAGCACATATTTCTTTTTACATATTTAAGAATTTCAAATATATAAACTGACGCTGATGTTAAAATACCTAGTGTTTTGTACTCTGATGGCCCGTTTTTGCATTTTAAGAATTCTTTCACTATCGGTATAGTTTCCCCATAAAATTATTCCGTAAGTCATAGTAGAGTGCACATATGAGTAATAAATTTCCTTTAAATTAGATTCCGTTGTAATTGGTCAAAGTTGCGTAAGAGCATAAATCCTTTTCGCCATCTTTATACAAGTAGAGTCAATATGTTTTTTCTATGTCAAGGCTGGGCCTAATTCAAATCCCAGCAGCTTTGTTAAGCTAGATGTCTGGATGGTTCTTCCACTTTTTAATGGAGTTAGCATGGACATTATGGAATAATTATGCAGAGATAACATTCAATGCTGAAAAATTATTCATTTGAGGTACCTCACCTACATGTAAGATGGGGATATTTTTTTTTCCTTTTCGGGTAGGTATAATTTCATATGACCCAGAAAACCATTTATTAGTTTATAATTCAGTAAAATTGCAGTTCCTACCTATGAAGTATTTATTCTCCTTTAGATAGGTTCATGATCAACCAACTGCATACTGCTGAAGCTCTTGGAACTATAACTCTAGTTCGTAGGCACTAGAAAAGAAAAAAAACAACCATGTCATTAATATGATTATAAATCATTACTCTGTATACTTACCATTGGCATTTACCTTTCCATTTTTCCAGAAAGGGATTTGATTAAAAAAACACATAACACAATCAGTATGTAAGTAGTCCATACATTTTTTATTTAAGTAGGTATATTTAATAACATCTAACGCAAAATATTAGACACTAGCTTCCGCCAACTTCTTTGACATGGACCTTAGGGTACAGCCTTATACTAGGATCAGAATAGTAGGACATCCATGTGCAAAAGGACTTGCTTGTATGTTTGACAAGGAACTCCTGGCCAGTCTGCTCAGGAATTAATAGACAGATAAATACTGACAAACTCACATGGTATGCATACAATAATTATTGTTACGTAGATAGGTACATAATAATATTTATTTGATAGATAAATTGATTATTATATATTTCACTTGCACACAATGTACCCCGAGTCCAATACAAATAAAACCGGTCAAGAGCGAGTCGGACTCGCGCACCGAGGGTTCCGTGCCATCATACAATATAATATATGACAAAGGCGGTTTTATATTTGTTGGAGAACCTTGACAGCGCCATCTCTTGTCTGATAGCGGAACTTATGTAGATTTTTTACACTTTCGATGATTTCTAAAAAAGTATGCTATGTAGAGAGATTGTAATAAATTTCCTCTAATCTTTACATACACTTCTAATAGCAATAAAAGTTTCAGAGGTTTATCTCCGCAAACTTTGGAGATAAGGGGTGGAACGCTATTTTTTTCAACATTTTTATAAATAACTCAAAAACAATACGGCTTAAAGGAAAACTAAAAACTGTTTATAAATGAATACCTTTCATATGATACCCCACATCACCTATTAAATTCACAAAATTTTTGAAAACCCCCGTTCCACCCCCCTTGTCTAAAAAACTATGCAAATCAGAGAGTTCGCTATAATTTTCCTATAAAGTTTACATACACTTCAATTAGTTATAAAAGTATCACGGGTTTATCTTTGCAAACTTCGGAGATAAGGGAGGGGGGGGGGGAGGGTAACGGAGTAACGGTCGTTTTATTTTTATTTTATTTTATTTTTAAATTACACGGAAAACAAACAGCTGCTTACAAAGTAACAAAACAAATGATGGAAACAAAGAAAGCCTTAAATAGTTTTCACTTATGGATAAGTACATAAAACTTATGGTAAATAGAAAAAAAAAGAGTGTCGTGCCTACATACAAATAAAATAACAAACAAACATTAGCTATGACAAAATTAAAAGGTATAAATGTATATAAAAAAAAAAAAACAACTCTAGTTAACTACTTTAATAAACCTATGTCACACATAAACCTTATCTACATAGTTACTTTATCAGTAATTAGACCTATTCAATATAATATAAGATATAATTAATATAAATAACAACTAAATACCATAAACCTGTTAATAATAGAACTAATTTTATTAGATTGGTATATATAAATAAAAAACCATTACATATTCATACATAAATAACATGTTAAATTAATATTAATTATAGTCTAATTGAAAGAAATTATTAATTATAATGATTTTAAAAGCATTTTTCCTCATAACAAAGAGATCAACAAAATCAGAATACTGTGAGTTATAGAGATTGACAGTACGAATGAGGAACGTGTTTTGACGGTAATTTGAAACACATGGAGGAGTATATAGTTTCAAATAATTTCTGCGACAGATCGATCGAGACGGTGCTACTAGTTTGATAGCGGATAATAAGGATGGGGAGTCGATAACATTCGTTTTTTCAACATTTTTGTAAATAACTCAAAAACGATACGATTTAAAGGAAAACTAAAAACTATTTATTAATGTGCAAATTAATACCTTTCATAATATGATACCCCACACGACCTAGTAACTTCACTTAACAATTTTGAGATCTCCTATACCTACGCCCCCCTGCAATCAAAATAAGAATATTTTTTAACATTTTCATATATGCTATATTAGTTAAAAAGTGTTGCCTTTTACCATTAAATTGCAAGTCGATAGCATCAGTAGTTCTCGAGATATCCATTTGTGACAGACAGACAGAGTGATTCTATAAGGGTTGCTTTTTACCATTTTGGTCCGGAACCCTAAAAAGGAAGTTTCTGTTATAAATCTAGAGTTGTTGCTGATGTTATAAATTAATTAATTTATATTAAATGCTTAGGGCAATCGTTACAGCATTTTTATTAAAGTAAGAATGTTTGATTCCTGAATCATTGCACTATGTTCCGGCTTGCACCTGTAACAGTGCACGTGCAGTAATTAATTTATTCACAAAAACATAGTAGGTAGGTACACAAAAACATAGTAGGTACTTACTTATAAAACAGGTAGGTAATATTTATAATGGCATTAAAATAGTTGCATAGGTACCTAGCACAAATCGACATTATTTATTAAGTACTAAGTATTTCGCGTTACAGTCGACGCAACTATCTAACTGTAGGTTATTAGCTGTTGTTTATCACTTAGGTACCGAGGGAGACCTACTTGGTGCAGTCGCACCTCTCTCTATCAATCTCACTCAGGAGGTGCGGGAGGTGGTAAGTGGGTACCTACTTAGATGTATAATAGTTAGGCCTACTCGTGCAACATTGTATCTACACTGTTACTTACTCATTCATACTACTCGATGTCAGCTACATTCATCAAATCAACCTTAAAAACTAACTTCTTACTACGTAGTCGCTCAACAGAGTGATCTCGATTTTTCCGTCCTCGATCACAGATCTCCATTCAAACGATAGTAGGTACCGAATAATTATCCTATACATACCTAGGTTGTACTCCCCAGATCCCCTAGCAGAAACGGTAAGTAAGTAGGTAGGAACCTACCAACAGTTCAAGTAAAAAAACGAAAGATGCTCGCTCATGGAGTCCGGCCGAGTCACAGCCGAGTCGAGGACCCGCCCCGAGTTCATCGGTTAAGGCCGCGCGGTCCTTCAGTGAGGCCGTCGTCGGGGGCGGCGGCGCTAGTAGCGCAGGTCGCCGTCGTCGGGGGCGGCGGCGCTAGTAGCGCAGGTCGCCGTCGTCGGGGACGGCGGCGCTAGTAGCGCAGGTCGCCGTCGTCGGGGGCGGCGGCGCTAGTAGCGCAGGTCGCCGTCGTCGGGGACGGCGGCGCTAGTAGCGCAGGTCGCCGTCGTCGGGGGCGGCGGCGCTAGTAGCGCAGGTCGCCGTCGTCGGGGACGGCGGCGCTAGTAGCGCAGGTCGCCGTCGTCGGGGGCGGCGGCGCTAGTAGCGCAGGTCGCCGTCGTCGGGGGCGGCGGCGCTAGTAGCGCAGGTCGCCGTCGTCGGGGGCGGCGGCGCTAGTAGCGCAGGTCGCCGTCGTCGGGGGCGGCGGCGCTAGTAGCGCAGGTCGCCGTCGTCGGGGGCGGCGGCGCTAGTAGCGCAGGTCGCCGTCGTCGGGGGCGGCGGCGCTAGTAGCGCAGGTCGCCGTCGTCGGGGGCGGCGGCGCTAGTAGCGCAGGTCGCCGTCGTCGGGGGCGGCGGCGCTAGTAGCGCAGGTCGCCGTCGTCGGGGGCGGCGGCGCTAGTAGCGCAGGTCGCCGTCGTCGGGGGCGGCGGCGCTAGTAGCGCAGGTCGCCGTCGTCGGGGGCGGCGGCGCTAGTAGCGCAGGTCGCCGTCGTCGGGGGCGGCGGCGCTAGTAGCGCAGGTCGCCGTCGTCGGGGGCGGCGGCGCTAGTAGCGCAGGTCGCCGTCGTCGGGGGCGGCGGCGCTAGTAGCGCAGGTCGCCGTCGTCGGGGGCGGCGGCGCTAGTAGCGCAGGTCGCCGTCGTCGGGGGCGGCGGCGCTAGTAGCGCAGGTCGCCGTCGTCGGGGGCGGCGGCGCTAGTAGCGCAGGTCGCCGTCGTCGGGGGCGGCGGCGCTAGTAGCGCAGGTCGCCGTCGTCGGGGGCGGCGGCGCTAGTAGCGCAGGTCGCCGTCGTCGGGGGCGGCGGCGCTAGTAGCGCAGGTCGCCGTCGTCGGGGGCGGCGGCGCTAGTAGCGCAGGTCGCCGTCGTCGGGGGCGGCGGCGCTAGTAGCGCAGGTCGCCGTCGTCGGGGGCGGCGGCGCTAGTAGCGCAGGTCGCCGTCGTCGGGGGCGGCGGCGCTAGTAGCGCAGGTCGCCGTCGTCGGGGGCGGCGGCGCTAGTAGCGCAGGTCGCCGTCGTCGGGGGCGGCGGCGCTAGTAGCGCAGGTCGCCGTCGTCGGGGGCGGCGGCGCTAGTAGCGCAGGTCGCCGTCGTCGGGGGCGGCGGCGCTAGTAGCGCAGGTCGCCGTCGTCGGGGGCGGCGGCGCTAGTAGCGCAGGTCGCCGTCGTCGGGGGCGGCGGCGCTAGTAGCGCAGGTCGCCGTCGTCGGGGGCGGCGGCGCTAGTAGCGCAGGTCGCCGTCGTCGGGGGCGGCGGCGCTAGTAGCGCAGGTCGCCGTCGTCGGGGGCGGCGGCGCTAGTAGCGCAGGTCGCCGTCGTCGGGGGCGGCGGCGCTAGTAGCGCAGGTCGCCGTCGTCGGGGGCGGCGGCGCTAGTAGCGCAGGTCGCCGTCGTCGGGGGCGGCGGCGCTAGTAGCGCAGGTCGCCGTCGTCGGGGGCGGCGGCGCTAGTAGCGCAGGTCGCCGTCGTCGGGGGCGGCGGCGCTAGTAGCGCAGGTCGCCGTCGTCGGGGGCGGCGGCGCTAGTAGCGCAGGTCGCCGTCGTCGGGGGCGGCGGCGCTAGTAGCGCAGGTCGCCGTCGTCGGGGGCGGCGGCGCTAGTAGCGCAGGTCGCCGTCGTCGGGGGCGGCGGCGCTAGTAGCGCAGGTCGCCGTCGTCGGGGGCGGCGGCGCTAGTAGCGCAGGTCGCCGTCGTCGGGGGCGGCGGCGCTAGTAGCGCAGGTCGCCGTCGTCGGGGGCGGCGGCGCTAGTAGCGCAGGTCGCCGTCGTCGGGGGCGGCGGCGCTAGTAGCGCAGGTCGCCGTCGTCGGGGGCGGCGGCGCTAGTAGCGCAGGTCGCCGTCGTCGGGGGCGGCGGCGCTAGTAGCGCAGGTCGCCGTCGTCGGGGGCGGCGGCGCTAGTAGCGCAGGTCGCCGTCGTCGGGGGCGGCGGCGCTAGTAGCGCAGGTCGCCGTCGTCGGGGGCGGCGGCGCTAGTAGCGCAGGTCGCCGTCGTCGGGGGCGGCGGCGCTAGTAGCGCAGGTCGCCGTCGTCGGGGGCGGCGGCGCTAGTAGCGCAGGTCGCCGTCGTCGGGGGCGGCGGCGCTAGTAGCGCAGGTCGCCGTCGTCGGGGGCGGCGGCGCTAGTAGCGCAGGTCGCCGTCGTCGGGGGCGGCGGCGCTAGTAGCGCAGGTCGCCGTCGTCGGGGGCGGCGGCGCTAGTAGCGCAGGTCGCCGTCGTCGGGGGCGGCGGCGCTAGTAGCGCAGGTCGCCGTCGTCGGGGGCGGCGGCGCTAGTAGCGCAGGTCGCCGTCGTCGGGGGCGGCGGCGCTAGTAGCGCAGGTCGCCGTCGTCGGGGGCGGCGGCGCTAGTAGCGCAGGTCGCCGTCGTCGGGGGCGGCGGCGCTAGTAGCGCAGGTCGCCGTCGTCGGGGGCGGCGGCGCTAGTAGCGCAGGTCGCCGTCGTCGGGGGCGGCGGCGCTAGTAGCGCAGGTCGCCGTCGTCGGGGGCGGCGGCGCTAGTAGCGCAGGTCGCCGTCGTCGGGGGCGGCGGCGCTAGTAGCGCAGGTCGCCGTCGTCGGGGGCGGCGGCGCTAGTAGCGCAGGTCGCCGTCGTCGGGGGCGGCGGCGCTAGTAGCGCAGGTCGCCGTCGTCGGGGGCGGCGGCGCTAGTAGCGCAGGTCGCCGTCGTCGGGGGCGGCGGCGCTAGTAGCGCAGGTCGCCGTCGTCGGGGGCGGCGGCGCTAGTAGCGCAGGTCGCCGTCGTCGGGGGCGGCGGCGCTAGTAGCGCAGGTCGCCGTCGTCGGGGGCGGCGGCGCTAGTAGCGCAGGTCGCCGTCGTCGGGGGCGGCGGCGCTAGTAGCGCAGGTCGCCGTCGTCGGGGGCGGCGGCGCTAGTAGCGCAGGTCGCCGTCGTCGGGGGCGGCGGCGCTAGTAGCGCAGGTCGCCGTCGTCGGGGGCGGCGGCGCTAGTAGCGCAGGTCGCCGTCGTCGGGGGCGGCGGCGCTAGTAGCGCAGGTCGCCGTCGTCGGGGGCGGCGGCGCTAGTAGCGCAGGTCGCCGTCGTCGGGGGCGGCGGCGCTAGTAGCGCAGGTCGCCGTCGTCGGGGGCGGCGGCGCTAGTAGCGCAGGTCGCCGTCGTCGGGGGCGGCGGCGCTAGTAGCGCAGGTCGCCGTCGTCGGGGGCGGCGGCGCTAGTAGCGCAGGTCGCCGTCGTCGGGGGCGGCGGCGCTAGTAGCGCAGGTCGCCGTCGTCGGGGGCGGCGGCGCTAGTAGCGCAGGTCGCCGTCGTCGGGGGCGGCGGCGCTAGTAGCGCAGGTCGCCGTCGTCGGGGGCGGCGGCGCTAGTAGCGCAGGTCGCCGTCGTCGGGGGCGGCGGCGCTAGTAGCGCAGGTCGCCGTCGTCGGGGGCGGCGGCGCTAGTAGCGCAGGTCGCCGTCGTCGGGGGCGGCGGCGCTAGTAGCGCAGGTCGCCGTCGTCGGGGGCGGCGGCGCTAGTAGCGCAGGTCGCCGTCGTCGGGGGCGGCGGCGCTAGTAGCGCAGGTCGCCGTCGTCGGGGGCGGCGGCGCTAGTAGCGCAGGTCGCCGTCGTCGGGGGCGGCGGCGCTAGTAGCGCAGGTCGCCGTCGTCGGGGGCGGCGGCGCTAGTAGCGCAGGTCGCCGTCGTCGGGGGCGGCGGCGCTAGTAGCGCAGGTCGCCGTCGTCGGGGGCGGCGGCGCTAGTAGCGCAGGTCGCCGTCGTCGGGGGCGGCGGCGCTAGTAGCGCAGGTCGCCGTCGTCGGGGGCGGCGGCGCTAGTAGCGCAGGTCGCCGTCGTCGGGGGCGGCGGCGCTAGTAGCGCAGGTCGCCGTCGTCGGGGGCGGCGGCGCTAGTAGCGCAGGTCGCCGTCGTCGGGGGCGGCGGCGCTAGTAGCGCAGGTCGCCGTCGTCGGGGGCGGCGGCGCTAGTAGCGCAGGTCGCCGTCGTCGGGGGCGGCGGCGCTAGTAGCGCAGGTCGCCGTCGTCGGGGGCGGCGGCGCTAGTAGCGCAGGTCGCCGTCGTCGGGGGCGGCGGCGCTAGTAGCGCAGGTCGCCGTCGTCGGGGGCGGCGGCGCTAGTAGCGCAGGTCGCCGTCGTCGGGGGCGGCGGCGCTAGTAGCGCAGGTCGCCGTCGTCGGGGGCGGCGGCGCTAGTAGCGCAGGTCGCCGTCGTCGGGGGCGGCGGCGCTAGTAGCGCAGGTCGCCGTCGTCGGGGGCGGCGGCGCTAGTAGCGCAGGTCGCCGTCGTCGGGGGCGGCGGCGCTAGTAGCGCAGGTCGCCGTCGTCGGGGGCGGCGGCGCTAGTAGCGCAGATCGCCGTCGCCGCTGCCCTGCGGCGCGTCCTCGTCGTCGGCGGGCGGCGCCGGCGGCGGGCCCGGCGCGCGGCACGCCGGCTCCCCGCGCACGCGCGAGCCCGCCACCTCCGCGCCGTGCGCGTCCACGCACCAGCACACGCCGAGCGCCGCGTGGCACTGCCGCGCCCGGTAGTAGCCGCGCGCGTCGCACGCCGGCACGTAACCGCCTGCCGCCGCCGCGCCGCCGTGCGCCCGCGCCAGCGCCGTGCACGGCCGCGCCGCGCGCGCCAGGCAGCCGCACCACCCCGCGCGCGTCACCCCGCCCTCGCCCCCGCCCCCGCCGCACGACGCCAGGAAGGGGCGCAGGCAGCGCTCGCGCTCGTCGTGGCGCAGCGCGTACAGGTCGCGCGCCGACAGCGCGCCGTCGCCGTCCGCGTCTAGGTGGCCGAACATCCAGCGCACCTCGGGCTTGCAGTCCGCCGGGAAGCCGGCGCGCGGCGGCGGCGTGCCCGCCCCCTCCCCCTCCTCCATCAGCACGGAGAACCAGTCCAGCAGGCGGTCGGCCATCTCGTCGAGCGCGCAAGCGGCGGGCGCGGGGCGGCGGCGGCGCTCCGGCAGCACCTCGTTGTGCGCGGGGTCGTGAGGGCGGCGCGCGCGCGCGCGGGTGCGGGGCCTTGGCCGGCGCGCGCGTCCCCGCGCCCCCGCGCACGGGCAGAACCCGCGGCAGGCGAGCGCCACGGGCGGCGCGGGCCGGCGCACGCAGTTGTGCAGGTCGAGGCGGCACAGCGACGAGTATGTGCGGTTGTCGGAGCCGCACAGGAAGCCTCCCCCGCCGCCCGCTACGCCGCCCCAGCCGCCGCAGCCGACGCACCTGGAACGGATGGACGAGACGGCCGCGTTAGGTCGAAGCGGATGGACCGCTCGCCCTCGGCGCCGGAGAGCGCACTCACCGGTCGGGCGCGGGCGGCGGCGGCGGGTCGCGCGCGCCGCTCTCGTAGAACACGTCGTCGGCGTCCTCGTCGCCGGACGCGCTGGCCGCCGACACGATGACGTCCCTGCAACAGAGCACGCGGTGAGACGCAAGGGGGCACGTGCGTCCTGGGGTGGGGGGGGGGGGTGTGTCCTTTACTGACCCTCGGCGCAGCACTTCCTTGCGGTCCTGGCAGAGCGCGGTGTCGGCGTCACGCAGCAGGCACAGCTCGCGCTTCCTGCACTGCAACGCCGAGCACAGCCCGTCTGTAACCACACACCAATGAATGAACCTTAGACGAGATAAAACAGGACAAGGCACTTTAGACGAGATTTTTATTATATTTATTTATTGGAAAACAAAAAGCTTGATAATATAGATGTAGTGTGAGAACCTATTTAAGAATCCCTTGTAAGCAAATAATCTGAACATTGTCACATACATTCAAATTATTTGTCCCCAAAAATATAGACGTAGTGTAAGCGCATTCCTTATCCATAGAATAATTAATAGTATCTTAAGACTCATATTTAGTTTCTGTAATCTGTGCTCATATGTATTCGAACAGAACAGAACCGATCGCACAGCCAAATAATAAACACCTTTAACAATTATATGAAGCAGTATTATAGATACTTATTCTGTGGCAGTATCACTCGACTCGTCCACCCGAAATAACTACTATATTACAGTGATGTCATTTAATTTTTCGACCAACTCTTAGCAAGCCCTTTCATTTGATACCTATTTTATAAGAGTACATTAAAATAAGTAGTCCGCCATCTTGGGTGTTCCGCCATGTTGGATTCAGAGTGACGTCATTTCATTTTTTGAGTTATTCTCAGCAAGCCCTTTCATTTGATACCCATATTATAGGAGTACATGAAAAATAAGTAGTCCGCCATTTACAAATGTTTTACGTTATTTGAGATCGAGAACATTGAATAAAAAATATTCTATTGTAATAAAGAAATCGAATCGCATGTCATTGTATCTCTATAACATTTTCAACCTTATTTTAGGTATTGTTTTCTCCTCTCTATCATGTAATTAAATAACTGTATATACCTACAATGTAAGTGACTGTGATAAGATAACAATAAAACTTTTTCTAATCTATTATATTATTTTCAAACCAATTAGTCTATAATTATTAAAATAACCAGAGTTTTTTACGAAGATTTGTAATCAGTAGGTAGGTAGGTACATACTTTTAACCACAGGCATTTGCATTCAGAAAGTATGAATTGAAGTGGAACTGATGTGGATAAAAATGACCAAAGATGGCCATCGAAACATTTTCTCCGAGGCGGGAATCGAACTCGCAACCTCTTGCGTCGCAGGAAACCTTCGCTCGCTGCGCCACAGAGGTCGTCAAACAAAAGTCAAATAAAACCGGGCCAGAGCAAATCGGACTCGCGCACCGAGGGTTCCGTGCCATCATACAATTATAATATATGAGAAAGGCGGTTTTATATTTTGTTGGAGAACCTTGATAGCGCCATCTCTTGTCTGATAGCGGAACTTATGTAGACTTTTTACACTTTCGATGATTTCTAAAAAAGTATGCTAACTAGAGAGTTTGTAATAAATTTCCTGTAATCTTTACATACACTTCTAATAGCAATAAAAGTTTCAGAGGTTTAACTTGTTAAGCTTTCGCGATTTGTTAACATATTTATTAGTTTTAAAATTACAGGATTTTATCGCGTACCTTTTTTATTATTTTCCCGACGTTTCGAACACATTTCAGCGTTCTTGGTCGCGGGAGGACTCAAGCCTCAAAGGTCCTCCCGCGACCAAGAACGCTATTTTTTTCAACACTTTTGTAAATAACTCAAAAACGATACGACTTAAATGAAAACTAAAAACTGTTTATTAATGTGCAAGTGAATACCTTCCACATGATACCCACATCATTTAGTAACTTTCCAAAAAAATTTAAAACCTCCCTTCCACCCCCCTTGTTCAAAAAACTATGCAAATTAGAGAGTTCGCTATAATTTTCCTACATACATTTCTATTAGCTATAAAAGTATCACGGGTTTATCTCTGCAAACTTCGGATATAAGGGAGGGGGAACGGTCGTTTTTTCAACATTTTTGTAAATAACTCCAAAACGATACGGCTTAAAGGAAAACTAAAAACTGCTTATTAATTTTTACATAAATACCTTTCATATGATACCCCACATCACCTTGTAACTTCACAAAATTTTTGAAAACCCCCATTCCACCCCCCTTGTCAAAAAAAACTATGCAAATTAGAGAGTTCGCTATAATTTTCCTATAAAGTTTACATATGTACACTTCTATTAGAAATAAAAGTATCACGAGTTTATCTTTGTAAACTTTGGAGATAGGGGGGGGGACGGTCGTTTTCTCAACATTTTTGTAAATTACTCAAAAACGATACGGTTTAAAGAATAAATAAAAACTGTTTATTAATGTGCAAATGAATACCTTTCATATGATACCCTACACGGCCTAGTTACTTCACTTAAAAATTTTGAGATCCCCTATCCGCCGCCCTGCAATGAAAATAAGAATATTTATTAACATTTTCATATATGCTATATTAGTAAAAAGGTGTTGTCTTTTACCATTTCAAATTTCAAGTCGATAGCATCAGTAGTTCTCGAGATATCTATTTGTGACACACAGACAGACAGACAGAGTGATATTTCTCTTAGCGGTAAAACCGTTTAGAACAATAATTATTTATTTATTTTCTAAGACTCACAATTACATTACTCTTTAAGGGTTCCTTTTTACCATTTTGGTCCGGAACCCTAAAAATTATTCATGGTCAAACGTCAAAATTATCGTGTTTTTTTCATTTTACACGAGTGTTTTTTCATTTTACGAGAGACGTAAACGGTAAATTAAATAACAAAAATATGTGTCAATATTGTAGCTCATGTAATAAGTGTTACAAATTGCTTCACGTCGGTCGCCCTCTGTAATACTATCCATCAACGGCGTCTTTGTAACGTATTATAATGATTCTCCGAATCTGATATGTGCCGCGTAGAATAGTTTTGTTTACCTGTTGGGCGGTGCGACATAGAGCTTTGATTGTGTACTTCTGCGTAGTAATAAAGAACTATTATTTTGATTATTGAAGTAAGTAATACTTGGTGCTGAGATGTTTTAGTTATTCAGACTGTGTGTAACGCTCAAACGAAGAGCACGCCGCGCTTAAACTTTGTGACTCTGTGAATACAAGTTTGAAACTACTTAAGTGAGATTTAATTTTGTGCCACCCTGACCCACCTGTCGTTACATCTCAGAAGTGGGATAGATACTGGGACGATGTCCGGCCCATATAAGGATGGTTTGGGCAAACGCCGCCGCACACATTCTACATCGTCGTCGACAGACGAAAAGGAAAATGATTTTTTTTCTTTGAAAGAAGAAAATACTACCTCTACTATGAAGTCAACCAAGAGACTGCGGGTTACTCCGACAGAAGCGGAAGTGATACCGAAGTTTTGCCCGGATGACAAGACAAGCAACGTGACGGGTTGGTTACACAAAATTGACCAACTAGGAGATGTTTACGGATGGGACAATAAAGATCGACAATTTGTGATGCAAATCCAATTACGAGGTTCTGCGCGCGAATGGTACGATGATTTGGAGAATTATGATTTGACCTGGGAAGAATGGAAGCAAGCATTGCAAACTGCATTTCCCCGATCTACCGATTATGTAAACAGACTCGAAGAAATGTTAGCAAGAACGAAGACAGACTCCGAAACAATGACAAAATATTATCATGCAAAATTATCCTTACTCAAGAAATGTAACATAGATGGAGAAGCAGCTATTTCCTGTATTATTCGAGGCTTACCGACAGAATTGAGAGCTAATGCTAAGGCATACCAATGCAATCAGCCAGAAAGTTTGTATTATGGCTATTTGTCGTCACTAGAAAATTACAAGAAAGTTGAATCTGTCAGCATGACGCGGAAGTACGTATAGAGAAGAGGCACAAATGGTAGTGATAACAACAATCCTACAACTGCTACTGCTGGCACGAGTTTCCCACCGGGTTCATCGAGACCGTTAAATCCGAAGATATGCTAATCGTGCCGAGAACCTGGTCATGAAGCCAAGGATTACAAGAGTACGCCGCTACAACGCTGTGAGGTGTGCCATCGCTACGGGCATGCTGCCGCGAGTTGCTGGTTTGCTGCGGGTTCATCCCAGAAACAACTAAATAAGGTCAGTAAAGTAATGTTTGTCACATATAATGTATACCAAGATCTGTATAAAAAGAAGGTACGAGTAAACGGGTGTGAACTAATGGCCTACATAGACACTGGCAGTAAATTAAACATTCTCACCGCACTACAAGCTAAACGTTTACAATTAAAAGTTAATGCAACTACAGTGGTTATGAAAGGATTTGGTGGTGCTCACATTAATTCATTAGGTGCTTCGTTAATTGAAATATGTGTAGATGATACTGTATTGAGAGGTATAGTCGAAATAACCGACTATGATCTAAGTGAAATAGACTTGATTATTGGTCAAACAATGATTAATCAAAAAAATATTAGTTTGGTTACGACAGCAGACTCTGTAACTATTGTATCTACTTGTGGTTTGGAGAACATATTTTCAGATATGCAATTAAGCGCAATTGATTGTAAGACCAAGTACCCAATGTATCTTAAATATGATACTGTCCTCCCTAAAATGAGCTATGGTTATGTCGATGTAAAAGTAGATCTCCCATTCTACAGACAAAACGTTACGCTTTTTACTAAAGCTGTATATTATCAATTAGGAGGGTCATCATACTATATACCCCCAGGTGTTATAAGTTCAAAGCAAATGTACTTGAAGGTAGTAAACGTGGGTGAAGAAACTATTGAGTGGAAAGCGAACAAATTATTGGCCAGAGCAGAATTAATGACTGAAAGTGATACAATCGAAATGCATAAAGTTCAAGGCGTAAATCAAATTTTAGAGACCAAGTTAACTAAAATCACAATAAATGACTTAGATGTTGGACAACTTGATGTTACCAATCAGAGTCGATTGTTAGAATTGCTTAATAAATTCGTACATTCTTTCGCTTTCTCCACAAACGAGTTAGGATGCACCGATTTAATCGAAATGCATATAAAAACTACAAACGATCAACCAGTTTGCTTTAAGCCTTACAGGCTGTCATATAAAGAAAACGAAATCGTGAATGAGAAGGTTCAAGACCTCATTGATGCTGGTATAGTCCGGGAATCTGTATCAGATTATGCTAGTCCTATAGTATTGGTAAAAAAGAAAGGAGGCGATTATCGATTGTGTGTTGATTATCGAGCCTTAAATGCACGAACGGTGAAGGACCGCTTTCCGCTACCTCACATCGAAGATCAAATAACACAACTTAGTGGAAAAACATTTTTCACTACTTTAGATCTTGCACAGGGTTATTATCAGGTACCTATGGCTGAGTCCTCCGTCAATAAAACTGCATTCGTGACACCATCTGGACAGTTTGAATTTATAAAAATGCCATTTGGTCTTGCTAACGCACCAGCTGTCTTCTCTCGATTAATACGCATGGCCCTAAAAAACGTTGTTGACGATATAGCGCTATACTTAGATGACATAATGATTCCCTCTGTCACTATCACGTCAGGACTGGAACTGTTAAAAAAGGTACTGCATCTGCTCACTGCTGCAAATTTAAAATTAAATATCAAAAAATGCTCATTCCTAAAAACAAGCGCTAACTATCTTGGTCACGAAATCACCGCTGGGACAATACAACCGGGTCAAGCGAAAATAAATTGTGTTGCTAAATACAAAACACCGAAAAATGTACATGAGATTAGGCAGTTCATTGGCTTGGCATCATATTTCAGGAAATTCATACGTGGGTTTGCCCAAATTGCACGACCACTGACGAAATTAACTAAAAAGGAAACCCAATGGCAATGGGGCCCTGAACAACAATTGTCATTTGAAACCTTAAAACAAAGACTTACTGAGCGTCCTGTACTAGGTATTTATGACAGAAATGCAGAAACTGAGCTTCATACTGACGCTAGCAAGTTGGGTCTGGGAGGGATACTTTTCCAAAAGGGAGCTGATAAGTGCTTAAAGCCGATTGCCTATTACAGCAGGGTTACAAGTCAAGAAGAGCAGTTTTACCACAGTTATGAACTTGAAACCCTTGCTGTGGTAGATTCATTGAAGCGATTCAAAATCTACTTGACTGGTATACATGTTAAAGTGATAACGGATTGTGCGGCACTGCGCACCACTCTCTTGAAGAAAGATCTGATTCCTCGTATAGCCCGCTGGTGGCTCACCATACAAGATTTTGATTTGGAGATAGAATACCGCCCGGGCGAACGAATGAAGCATGTGGATGCCTTAAGCAGAAATCCCGTGACCAACTCAGTATTTCTGATTGATAATCCGGATTGGCTACTAACCTTACAATTGCAAGACGACAACATTCAAGACATATTGACAAAAATACGTGGAGGTACGACAAATACGGACATCACAAGCAATTACATGATAAAAAATGATGTTCTGTTTAGAAAAACGCTAGCTGGCGAACGTTTTGTGATTCCGAAATCAGCCAAATTTAGCTTACTTCAGAAATACCATGATCAGATAGGACACCCGGGTTTTAATAGGTGCGAACAGATTATCAAGGAACAATTCTGGTTTCCAGGCATGACACGTTTTATACGCAAATATATAAACTCGTGCTTACAATGCGCGTACGGTAAAGGAAATCATGGTAAACAACAAGGAGAATTACATCCGATTATCAAGGAACCTATTCCAATGCATACACTGCATGCTGATCATCTTGGTCCATTCGCAAAAACACGAAAAGGAAACACGTATATCCTTGTAATTATTGACGCATTTACTAAATTTGTGTTTGCCAAACCAGCGAAAAATTGCAGCTCCATTGAAACAATCAGACTTCTCAAAGATATATTTTACACGTTTGGGATCCCTCATAGAGTTATCACTGATAGGGGTAAAGCGTTTACAAGCAGATACTTCAAAAAATTCATAGAAGAAGCTCAATTCAAGCATGTACTGAATGCTATAGCGAGCCCTCGTTCGAATGGCCAAGTAGAACGTGTAAATAGAACACTTCTGAATGGACTTAATACAATGTCAGAAAGTGAGTGTATGCGGGACGAAAAGCTACTTGATGTTGTATGGGGCATCAATAATACTCCGAATAACACGACAGGCATATCTCCATTTAAGCTTATGTTTGGTCACAATAATTCCCGTTTACCAGCGTATCCAAATTCAGCCCCTGATAATCATGATACTCAGCAAAGCGAACTGCAAGTACGTAGGGCAACTGCCAAGGAGCGTATTGATCGCAATATGTCACTAATGAAGAACAGATTCGATAATAAACATAAAAGATGCAATAAGTATGCAGTAGGACAACTTGTCTTATGGAAAGGTGGCACCGCTACAGATTCTACTACTAAAGTTGCGAGAAAACTAAGAAATCTCTATACAGGCCCATATAAAGTTAGTTCAGCTGACCACTCTTTAGACAGATACACGATTACCAGTATAAAAGGTATGAAAGGTTACAAGAGATTCAATGCTGTAGTCTCAGGCGAAGTTCTTCGACCTTATAAACCTGCAGTATCTGATGATGACACTTCTAGTAGTGATCGTGAAGTAGATAGAGATGATCTCATTGATTTATTAGAGAGTTAAAAGAAATGGAAGTAAAAATTTAAGCAAACATCACGGGTTCTAAAAATTTATTTGCATTAGTTCTACAAATGTGTATAGGTACCTACTTATAAGTTGTGTTGCCTGTACTGTGTGATTCAAAAATAAAATTGCTCGTAGATAATAACTATGTGATACATCTATGTGATTCTTATTCAAATAAGTATTCTAATAAACTGTGTGATACACGGCTATGTGATCCGTGGCTGTGTGACATAAATACAAAACTGTGTGATACATGGCTGTGTGATCCGTGGCTCTAATAAACTGTGTGATACACGGCTATGTGATCCGTGGCTGTGTGACATAAATACAAAACTGTGTGATACACGGCTGTGTGATCCGTGGCTGTGTGATATATCTGTGTGATTCGTTCAAATAAACTGTGTGATACACGGCTATGTGATCCGTGGCTGTGTGCCATAAATACAACCTTATTGCTAGGATCTGATTAACCCTACAGCCAAGTACTGCGTGTGTTTATTTGGTTGCAGATGTCAGAACGGAACAGCAGGGATACGCAATCCTAAGCACTGTGGGACACAGCGCGGGTGCAGGATGGCCGAGTGTTACAAATTGCTTCACGTCGGT
Source organism: Pasiphila rectangulata (assembly GCA_963082625.1). Taxonomy (NCBI): domain Eukaryota; kingdom Metazoa; phylum Arthropoda; class Insecta; order Lepidoptera; family Geometridae; genus Pasiphila; species Pasiphila rectangulata. The sequence goes on from OY720243.1 coordinate 22,137,775, forward strand.
CGCCCTCTGTAATACTATCCATCAACGGCGTCTTTGTAACGTATTATAATGATTCTCCGAATCTGATATGTGCCGCGTAGAATAGTTTTGTTTACCTGTTGGGCGGTGCGACATAGAGCTTTGATTGTGTACTTCTGCGTAGTAATAAAGAACTATTATTTTGATTATTGAAGTAAGTAATACTTGGTGCTGAGATGTTTTAGTTATTCAGACTGTGTGTAACGCTCAAACGAAGAGCACGCCGCGCTTAAACTTTGTGACTCTGTGAATACAAGTTTGAAACTACTTAAGTGAGATTTAATTTTGTGCCACCCTGACCCACCTGTCGTTACATCAGTTACACAATATGTCACTATTTCAGAAATATCGCAATTCGAAATGTTGGAGAAAAATAATTCCAAATTACAAGAACAAAATGAATGTGCTCACCACCTCAAGTTTTTAGGTGTTTTTTCGGCAAGTTGAATACGACTTCATCTATTTTTAGTATTTCTCTTAGCGGGAAAACCGTTTAGAACATTAATTATTTATTTATTTTCTAAGACTCACAATTACATTATTGTATATTTTACATGAGCTACAATTTTGTATGGCTTTATTCCTCTGATATAAATTATCTTTAAAGAGATATATGCAAAAAACTGACATAAGACTTAGACCTTAAAAAACTTAGGCACACGTGACCTTAAGACTTTTGATTTTAAGGTATTGGTGTTTCTGCCCATCTGTACCAATTTACGCGATGAATACCCGATAATCCAATATACATAGGTACATAGTATAATAATGTGTTGTGATCGCGAAACTTTAAAAAGGACTAATAATAAAAATATCTTTATTCTGAGGCAACAAAAGAAAAGTACACAGATCTTAAATAACTTATTCTACGACCCATAGATATATACCTTAAATCTAACATACATATACATATATAGTATAAACTTATTGCTAACACACGTTTAGGACGGCGACGTATGACGCATGCTTGTCTCACAGCGACGATTCACGGTGTCTGCTTGCAGGCGTCCGATGAACCGTCGGAATTCAACTCCCTTTGGCCAGAACTCTTCACTCATAAAAGTTGATAGTTTGTCCGTTGGAACGCTCACCATAAAAGAACTAAAGTTCACGCTATGGTGGGAAGATGACTTTTCAACCCTTAGACAATATCCGGTTTTCTTCGTGAGGTAAACCTTCACCTCCTTAATCTGCATTGCGTACTGAAACCGTGAGACATACATAAAGTTGGGTAGTAGGCACCTTCGCTAGGAATCCAGAACACGTTCCAGAGGCGGTACCACACCGGTTCTGGCTGGTTTGTTTCCGGCATTTCCGTACCACCTCAGTGAAACCTTCCGGATTACACTTCCGAGGGGGAGCGCGGTGCAGCATCGACGTCAGCTGCAGCCGGTGATGCGTCCAAAATCGCCGATTCAAACGACGATATGGACACGTTATGCGCTCCGTGCTTTGTGTTGACGTTCGCAGAAACCGGAGGTGACACACATACCGATGCGGCAACACGTAGAGAAGCTACCTCGGTACGAAGTTCTCTAATAGTGTTCTACGACTCCTTGAACTTGTTTTTTAGGTCATCCAAATTCACTTTTAATGACGTTATATCTTTGAGTAATCTGGTGACATCAACGTGGTCGAACGTCACAGGAGGTAGCTTATGGAGCTCCTTTGCGACGAAGTCAGGAACGTCGTCAGGATCTACGTCGACGTCTAGTATCAATTACAATTCTTTAAATGTACAGTTGGCTAAAGAAGTGTCAAAACAAATATTTGATTCCAATGAATAGTTTCACATAATTTTAATTCAATACTAACTTTTCCTTCATTAAGATAAGATAATCATTTATTTGCTGAATGTAGGTACAATAGATCTTAAGGTATATAATAACAACAATTTCCGATACATTCTACCTCGTAAGGGCGCGCAAAATAGAATATTATGGATTAAGATTCATGCAAGATGGGTAGTAAAATTAACAATTATTTATTCATTATATATAACTTATTAGTATTCATTTGCATCATAGGGTTCCGTGTATAAAATTATATTACTACTTTCTTAAGCTTTCTTATACATAAAAAAATATATTCAATCTTTTAAAATTAGACATTTTCTACATTTCCTATAAACTTAACTTATTTACCTATTTATTACCTCTTTATTCAAAAATATCCTGTCATAAACTGATAAAAATCGCCATAAATAAATCGTTCAAATCAACTATCCTTTCTCACGAAATTTATTTCTTTACTTCCACGTCATAATACTCTTGTCTTTCACATTTGTCATACATATATTCCAATACATTTTCTCGTTGTCTTTCTCATATTTTCATTAATACTATCTTTATTTTAATTATCTTTCCTTAATTGGTATGAGCTTTCATTACTCTTCTCTTTCTTACACTTTTCTTTGACACTGTCCGTATTAGAAATATTTTCTTCCGACAATTCCGTTAAATTGCATTTATCACCTTTAACTGTAACATTTTCATTTCTTTTTATATTTATCTCACCTTTTTCTTCCATATTCGTCGAGTTAGTTTCATTCTCACTAAAGTTTTCTAAATAAATTAAAATAAATTATTGTCATGCTCATCATCATAATTATTTGCTTTCATTTTCTCTCTTATCAAAAACACTGGTCGACTCGTCTTTCATTCCATCATCTAATTCGTTCCCATTACAATTATGCTCGTCTCAAAATTCATACCTATGTTTGTTCGATTAACATTCCTGTAAATAGGCACTAAAGAACGTGAGAAACAATTTTATTCTTACTCGATATCTCAGGCGTCTGATTTCGCTGAGCCTGCTGAATTTGCAACTTCGTCGCTTTGTTATTATTATATTACACACGCGTTGCTTCTATAACTCGTTATTATTTTTATGATTACATTTAGTTTCCTCGATAATGCAACTTTTTGTACCGTATTTCTTTTCAATAATATTGAAAAGAAATACGGTACAAATTACCATTTATGGTAATTACTTTTCATCTTAAAACTTTTATTCCTAGCACAGTAATCATTCATTCGTTTATTATAAATATAAAAGTTCATATTTTTGTTAAAATTACGTCTGTCACGCTGTATCCTTTCATTTTCTATCATGCTTTCTTCCTCAATCGCAACTTGGATGGCTCGGTTAAGTCAATTGAACTGCCATAATTAGCCTTAAACGATAGTCTGAAATTCCGTCATAAAAACATTTAATTGCCGTTTTCTCGTTTACTATTATTCATATTTTTTGATTATTTTCTTGTGATTCATCCAAAAACTCTAGCTGTGCATAAGTGTACCAATAACTGATCAATTTCCTCTCCAAATACTTTAACACTTTTATATACCTGTTTACAGTTTCATAATTTATTAAATGATTTACTTGGCAATAAGTACTTTACAAGCTTTTATTTAGCTTGCCCTGTATGTATTGTATGTAACTATGTTTGTTCGCGGAATCTTGCAACTCAATTTTGAAACAAATATCTTCAACCAATTGAGCTGTGTATACATGTTTACTTTGGACGACAATGCATGGTCAGCAATGTGACGTCACTCACTCTGAATCCAACATGCGGACTAGTTATTTTTAATGTACTCCTACAATATGGATATCAAATGAAAGGGCTTGCTGAATTTAATTAGCTAATTCGGTAATGAAATTATGACGATACACTGAATCCAACATGGCGGAACATCCAAGATGGCGAACTAGTTATCATCATCATCATGAGATGAACAGACAAAAAACTAACTGTCCAGTGATAACTAAAAAGTAAAAAATAAATTTAGGGTAAAAAAAAACTTTTTAACAAACAAGCTTTAATTTAAATGTACTAAAAATAATAGAATAAAAATTTTCCATTAAAGTTTAATGTCAATTTAAAACGTCTTTACACAATTTATGTGATAAATAAAACCGGGCAAGAGCGAGTCGGACTCGCGCACCGAGGGTTCCGTGCCATCATACAATATAATATATGACAAAGGCGGTTTTAGATTTGTTGGTGAACCTTGACAGCGCCATCTCTTGTCTGATAGCGGAACTTATGTAGATTTTTTACACTTTCGATGATTTCTAAAAAAGTATGCTATGTAGAGAGATTGTAATAAATTTCCTCTAATCTTTACATACACTTCTAATAGCAATAAAAGTTTCAGAGGTTTATCTCCGCAAACTTTGGAGATAAGGGGGGGGAACGCTATTTTTTTCAACATTTTTATAAATAACTCAAAAACAATACGACTTAAAGGAAAACTACAAACTGTTTATTAATGTGCAAAAGAATACCTTTCATATGATACCCCATATCACCAAGTAACTTTCCAAAAATTTTGAAAACGCCCCTTCCACCCCCATTGTCTAAAAAACTATGCAAATTAGAGAGTTCGCTATAATTTTCCTATAAAGTTTACATATACTTCTATTAGCTATAAAAGTATCACGGGTTTATCACTGCAAACTTCGGAGATAAGGGGGGGGGGGGGGGGAACGGTCGTTTTTTCGACATTTTTGTAAATAACTCAAAAACAATACGGCTTAAAGGAAAACTAAAAACTGTTTATTAATGTGCAAAAAAATACCTTTCATATGATACCCCACATCACCTATTAACTTCACAAATATTTTGAAAACCCCCCTTCCATCCCCCTTGTCTAAAAAACTATGCAAGTTAGAGAGTTCGCTATAATTTTCCTATAAAATTTACATACACTCCTATTAGCTATAAAAGTATCACGGGTTTATCTCTGCAAACTTCGGAGATAAGGGGGGAGGAACGCTCGTTTTTTCAACATTTTTGTAAATAACTCAAAAACGATACAGTTTAAAGGAAATCTAAAAACTGTTTATTAATGTGCAAATGAATACCTTTCATATGATATCCCACACGGCCTAGTAACTTCACTTAAAATTTTTGAGATCCCCTATCCGCCCCCCTCCAATCAAAACAAGAATATTTTTTAACATTTTCATATATGCTATATTAGCAAAAAAGTGTTGTCTTTTACCATTTTAAATTGCAAGTCGATAGCATCAGTAGTTCTCGAGATATCCATTTGTGACAGACAGACAGACAGAGTGATTCTATAAGGGTTCCTTTTTACCATTTTGGCCCGAAACCCTAAAAAACAGGTATATCTCGCGTTCTTCGCTGCAATAGCAAAAAATTGACGTTTGACAGCGATGATCGCGAGATATACGCCTTTTGCAAACCTGTCGTGAGATACGTAACCAGCCTGCCGGTCTACAAACCTGTCGTGAGATACGTAATCAGCCTGCCGATCTACAAACCTGTCGTGAGATACGTAATCAGCCTGCCGGTCTACAAACCTGTCGTGAGATACATACGTCATCAGCCTGCCGGTCTACAAACCTGTCGTGAGATACGTAATCAGCCTGTCGGTCTACAAACCTGTCGAGAGATACGTCATCAGCCTGCCGGTCTACAAACCTGTCGTGAGATACGTAATCAGCCTGCCGGTCTACAAACCTGTCGTGAGATACGTAATCAGCCTGCCGGTCTACAAACCTGTCGTGAGATACGCAATCAGCCTGCCGGTCTACAAACCTGTCGTGAGATACGTCATCAGCCTGCCGGTCTACAAACCTGTCGTGAGATACGTAATCAGCCTGCCGGTCTACAAAAGGTGAAGACTCGGGAGCGTGACGCCACTTACTGTGCGGGTCGTAGACGTAGCGCCGCGGGCGGTGCGCGTGGCCCGCGCTTGCTGCCGACTCCGCCTCCTGCAGAATAAACATTTTTATTTTCAACATTTTCACCGGCACAATTTAGTCCACTGTTGGACATAGGCCTTTCCAAATCTGCGCCATTTCACCCTGTCTTCGGCTTGTCGCATCCAGCGACTGCTCGCAAATCATTATAATTGATTTAGTGCCCAATACGAGTAGGTACCATGTATGAACAATTAATAAGGCCCAGGGGTAAACATATAAGCACGTAGGAATAGGTTTACGACAAGAGTGTTTTTCGCACAGGCAACTATACCTACATTATGTTGCCATATCGAGATCTGGTTCTGGTGAAAATCAATATCTACTTCTGCCGGAAGAAAACAAAACTTGAAATAGTGTACGCAGAAGTTCTATAAAATAACATAGTTTTGAGTTTTTATAATAACCTAGGTACATGATATAAGAATATCCAAGACCCAGTACTTTTACCTAACGTTTTAAAGTTCCACTCTTACTGATAAGAGCGTGATGTAGGTACCTACCTAAAATAACGCTTAACTTACCTAGGTGTTATTTAAAAATATTTTCACCTTCTACGTAAACGAAGACGCGGGTTAAAGTTAGCGCTAGCCCAAAGTAACTATTCCACGCGGACGAAGTCGCGGGCAGAAGCTAGTTACATATATTGTGGAAAGACGTTTAAATAAAAGTTTGTTTGTTAAAAAGTTTTTTTTTTACTATTAATTTATTTTTTACTTTTCCTTTCAAAGCCCATTATTGTTCATTTGATACCCAATATTATACGAGTCAATTAAAACAAATAAGTAGTTCGCCAGGACAGTTTGGAGTTGTGTAGCCAACCACATAAAAAAAATTCCTACCAAGGATTTTATAACAGTAGGTACCTAGTCGTATTTACATTGTTTGAAAAAAAATAAACCAATAAGTAGATCAAGTTTCAGGTACACAGGTTAATCTCGCAACACGCTTTTTTATCGCATAAATTGTTTTTACTTTTAATTTATTTATAAAACTTTTCGTGTGTTCTGTTTTGCCGTTGTTTTTTCTCACATTTGCGTTAGATAATGATGTTTATGTACCTATTCTTTAAAAAGTATTTAGAAGATACTACGTAGGTATCTAATATTTCAGATACCTTTTATAAAAGTATCATAAATCACAAATACTTCTTTAATAGGATCTTGTACATCTCTGGTAAGAACTTCCTAGGACAAGATGGGGACAAGGAGATATGTACCTACCGAGATATCTTTTATTTTTCTCAAAAATAAAAGAGGTTTCCTTGTTTGTTTGGTATCAATCCATCATAGTAGGTACCTATACCGATGCTACTAGTGCCTCTAGGCAAAGATTTAAATCGCTGGGTACCTACCACTGAACTTTAATAATAATCCAAATCTCGTTTATATATTTCGAGGTAAGCTTGAGCATGGACCATGGCTTGAGCTACACCTGCCTGTGCTGTGTGATAATAGTAATTACTTAGGATGTACAGCAGCCTCCTAGTAGCAATTAAACTTTGCCTTGCAAATTAGGTATCTTGCTATGTTATTTAATGAAGTATCAGAGGAGAGAAATCGATAGTGCGATGTTGGTGTTTACAAGGGTCGCAGGCTGCGTGCGGTATCGACCGCGCGGGGCGGGGCGCCAGCGAGGGTGGAAGGGGGAGCTCACCGCGTCGTCGTCGAACTCGAAGTCCTGGTCCAGCTTCCTGGCGGCGGCGGCGGCCAGCAGCCAGCAGCACAGCGCCGTGCGCATGGCGCGGGGACACGACATCGCTCGGGTCACGGGACTGCTCGCTCCGTCCGCGCGGGGCGCACTGCCGCCGCCGCCCGCCCCGCCCCCCGCGCCCGCGCCCCGCCGCGCCTGCAGCCTCCACACCTACAGATAGTGCCCACAGGCTACACTGTAACGGGAACGGGCGCCAGCCTCGAGACGGGAGCGCCATTGTCCACCCCGCGCGCCGCGTCGATGCCATATCGAACACGATCCAAATATCCATAACACATTCCTTATTTCTGCTATATTTATAGCCTTAGGTACTATGGTAAATTGTTATCCTATCTGTTTTTGCGAGCCGTACCACCAGGGTGTATTATATAATACTTATAATATGTGTACTAAGCCTTATTGTATTGTAAGCCGAAAGGGGTGATTCTGACTATCCCAATGAAAAACTTAAATTATTCAACGACTTTTCCGTATTCGATGATTTTAATGCAAGACCTGGTGGGCCAGGCTTCAATTAAGTTATTTATCTATTTATTTAAGTTCTTGACAAAATAAAATAAAAATCGATTATGACCTCAGGATCATCTTCTCATTACAAGTAGTAAAATTATAAATAAAAATGAAAATTTATAACCATACAAAAATTTAAAAATACGAAATCCCGATTTTTTCCCTTCCAGACTATTTTCATGGGTTGAAACCCATCCTTCGGGTACACAATCATAATGTTAATACACCTGTACCTATATTAGCTCGTCGCAACCAATTGATTCTGCTATGTACATATGTACGTATATTTAAGTTATAACTCAAACATCTATTTAGGTCATGTCTGTGAAGAACTTTGGGCGTTTCTTTCCTTCGTCGACCGAGACACGTTCTCGGCTTGCCCGTTGACGAGCTCACCGCCGCTAACCCGGAGGTGACGTCAACCCGTCCCACATTAGCTGCTAGGCACACATTTAATAACCGGTCCCGCCGGCGGGGCCGAAGAATACACTCTTCCGTCTTAAGGTGCAGTTTTGCACCTGGACGTTAACCATCAGTACATTCAAAACTCTGGCAACAGTCCAAGCCGTGGTTTGAACCTAAGTGGTGCCCTTGAGCTTGTTGCCCACCCAACTCTTGCGGCTGGGCGCCTTCTGCGCTCGCCATAGTCCGGTAACGTTGTCATGGCATAAAATTTGTTATTGTTTTTAAGTTCTGTGTAATTTGTGTAGATAGTGGGTAAGCGTTTTGATTTTATTTTATTTACTTTAAGCTTTATTTAAATTTGTTTTTGATTCTAAGTTATGTGTAAGGTGTGTAGATAGTAAGCGTTTTGGTGTCATTACTGTAAGCTACTATTTTTCTTAATAAATAAATGTCTAAATGGCCATCTGCGGTCAACTAAATACATATATGTATTGTCATTTCGAAAAAAAAAACCGTCGGTGTTACGCCGGCAGTAGGCTGCCACACGCCCGCACGTTACATGCGTTCCCTCAGATGCCGAAACTGCGTTGCAGTGGATGGATGCCAGTGATATTATTTTCTCTATTTTTTTTAGATTTTATCAGTCCGTTGTTTTAAATAATTATTCGCGTAACTAGTTGTTTGAATCGATAATAAATGGATCCCTACGGTTGAAATGATGATGATGAAATGGATCCCTACTACTTTTATAAATTCTCACCATATTTTCCACTTAGAACATAGGTAGCTGGGGTTCGGGATTAAATAACGTAGTCCAATTAGAACAAAATGTAACTCTTTATATCGGAAATCACACCAATAAGAATCTCACAACAGATTCACACTAGAACCACTAGAACACTTCTTCACAGAACACTGATACCACTATTGATTCCGCTTTGCTCGATCGCGTAAATAATCCTGTTTTCTTCATGCGTATGAAGAAAACAGGATTATTTACGCGATTTAGCATATTTTTAACGTTAAAATTTAGTAACTATGATTTTAGACAAGGAAAAAAATAAATTTATCATTTTATAAAACTCAATCATATTTGGTCAACCAATGCTATTAGCACGGCGGAATTATCTATATACACAGAATAATTATCTATAGATAATTATTACTATCTATAGATAATTATACTAATATAGGTACAGGTGTATTAGTCCTAGAGAGCTGTAATTTTGCATGGACATATAAACAACAACGCCGAGATGAAGCTACAAAAATATCCTAAAAGAAACTTGGGGGTACCTCCCATACAGGTAAGGTGGGGATTAACTTTTTCCCATCGTGTGGGGTATCGCTGAATAGGTACCTATTTTAAAATTATTTAGGGGTTGCGAAGACAGTTTTTCGTGTGCGAAATATCCAAGTTCTAAACTTTTTCGAGCGTCCTCTAAAATCTAAAATGCATGCATTAAAAATGTGAAAAAAATCATGAATACAGTTTTAACTATAAACTTTCTAGGAAAACTATAGCGGTAATTTCGGAGAAATTGTCGCTCAAATAAATGATGTGCTTTCCGAAACGTAAATAAGATTAGAATAAGTTTTTGATCAATAAAGATAATACAATACAAACATACCGGAATACTTTAAACTGAAAACTAAATAATGTTAATGTTTTGGAAAACGTAAAAAACATAGGTAAGTACACCCAAAGGGTACACCAAGTTCTAACAGCAGGTCTACGTTTAACCACAGTTTAACTACGAAACCCTACATAGCGCGTGGCCCGACACGCACCTAACCTAATTTATTATATTTTTCGTTTTTAAAACCCAATTAACTTCCTTAGACAAAACCTTTAAACTACAAAAGATAATTTAGTTAACCTCAAGTAGTCAACATTTTGGTTAGTTTCTGTGATCTGTGCCAGTGCCCACCCCGCCGCAACCATGCGGCTTGCCTGCCGGTGCCGTCCGTCGGGTTTTATTTTGCACAGCTCGCCGTTTACTTTTACTTAGATAAGAGTCATATACGAGTAATTCTATAGATACCTACGTATACCTATTATATTTGGGTTTTTCCTTCGATTTATCAAGGATCTCATCATCATAACTGGGTGTAAAAAACAAGCAAACATTATATTGAAACGAAAAACGCAACCGCAAGTTTAAATTTAGATCATGTAACTATGCCTTAAGGGCGCTCCACATTCATTCACGTTTCTCGCATGTTTCTCGCGTTCTCGCGAGATTCTCTTGAGAATGTGGAGCGCCCTTTAGGGGAGTCCAGTAGCCCGCCGCTGCGCGCGGCGCCGCACAGTGGATCGAAAAAGCCCTTCCTATAGACATAGAACTTTTTTTTTCTAAACATGCTTTTTCTTGTTGGAAACCAAGACAGAATCTTATTAGAAGCCCAAACTATATCATATTTTATGAACCTAGGTGATAATGACGCAGAAAAGATTTTTTTAACTTTAATTTGTATGGAGAAAAACATGAAAATCGATATTTTTCGGCTCTCGTGCGAGTGCCCGTTATTTCCTCCGGCATAAATAATGTTCCTATTTTTTACTATTTTTTGACATATAGCACATATGGGGCACTCGATGGACTTCAGGTGAAAAAAAATAAAATATATTTTTAAATTTTCTTTTTGCATTTTATTCATTATACAAGGTACATTACGACCTAAAAATAATATTTCAACTCACCTAATTATTGCTACAGTTTTAATGTAATATTTCACCTATCATTATAATGAAAATATATTAAATTTTTATATTTAGTTAAAGTAAAAGCATAATTATCAAATACAGTCATTATTTTTAAAAAGAAAAGAATAATAATTACAAACTACAAAGGCGGTTAAACAATTCACACGAAATAAATATTACTATTTTTTACTTATTTTTTATTTGTTTTTAACCACCATATAATATGGAATTATCAGGTAAAATTATAAAGTATGGCTGGTGAAATATTGCATTAAAACTGTAACAATAATTAGGTGAGTTGAAATATTATTTTTAGGTCGTAATGTACCTTGTATAATGAATAAAATGCAAAATGAAAATTTAAAAATATATTTAATTTTTTTTCACCTGAAGTCCATCGAGTACCCCATATGTGCTATATGTCAAAAGATAGTAAAAAATAGGAACATTATTTATGCCGGAGGAAATAACGGGCACTCGCACGAGAGCCGAAAAATATCGATTTTCATGTTTTTCTCCATACAAATTAAAGTTCAAAAAATCTTTTCTGCGTCATTATCACCTAGGTTCATAAAATATGATATAGTTTGGGCTTCTAATAAGATTCTGTCTTGGTTTCCAATAAGAAAAAGCATGTTTAGAAAAAAAAAGTTCTATGTCTATAGGAAGGGCTTTTTCGATCCACTGTGCGCCGTGTGTACGCACACTAAGGGTGGTGGAATGAGAACAATCAGTAAGAAAACGTAAACCTTTATTTCAATAAATTATTATACATAATTATATCTAATAGGTACACATACTTCACTTACAATCCTAGGTTACCCGTAGCCGCGCGCGCAGGTAGCACATAAATTCGGCCCTTATCGTTGAATCGGAATGTTTGCCTTTCCCTTTGACGGGTCTTTCCAAATCCAAGGATGTACCAACCCCAGCCCGCCGGCGCGCCCGCTCACAGGCTCGCCAGGAAATGCCACTTGTCCACTGCAACAAAACACACGGTCAGCTCAGCGCAGCGTCTCTGCTCTGTGCATGGTAGACGATAGAGGTCTCAACTCTACACCTAAGCGTTCCCAATACTTCAGCCAAATGATAAATGTGTCATCATCATCATTTCAGCCATAAAACGTCCACTAATGAACAAAGGCCTCCCTCATTGGTCTCCATGATGGGTAGTTGCCATACTCACCACGCTTGGCAGGCGGGTTGGCGAGCGCGAGGATTTTGATACACGGAAAGACGCTGCTGCCCATCTTCCGGAGGCATCCCTTAGCAGGCTTTTACTGCATCCACGGGCATGAGAGGAGGGGCAACATTCTACTGCCGGCGCCCCACGGCTTAATGTGTACAAAATATAAACAAACTGTTCCACTTAAAATTTCCTTTCGCTTAGCATCGGTTTGGTGTGAAAATTTATAAAAATTTACATTGATGGGAGTGGTCAAAATTCCGTAAAATATCAATAAGTGATTTTGAAGAATCGGCAGTTTGTTTACATTACCCACGTCGTATTTGACTTACACACATCAACATTGTCTAGGGATATTCCATTTCGAAATGCTTCGCTTACAAAAATCTTACAAACTATTTGCTTTTTAGAAAAAAGTTTATAATGGAATTAAACCTCTTTTGTTCCCTTTTCAAAATTTGGAAAAAGAATAAAAATAGAACGCAATGAACAAAAGATATAATGGGGACTCCGATTTAAATCAAACTACGTTAATTTTGCCTAAGAAAAATTAACTTTTATTTAGTTATCAATAAGTACTATTTTTAATTATAAATATAAATGCTTAATATGTAAACAAGTGTTAAAGAATCTTTTCAAATAAATTGTATTATATTCTATCAGTTACTTAGATTGCCAATGAAATGTTACTTTTATAAATGCTCGTTGCAAACTGAAACTACTATTTATAGCTGTTTATGTTTCTCGCAAGTGATTTGTAATCTTTAAGAGAAATATTAATAAAGATCTCAGACCTTACTATTTAGGTCATTTTTAATTTTAACGGATCTTGTGATATTCGTAATGTCATGGAACATCGACATTTAAGCAGAGAAGAAGTGATAAGAGCGATAGGCATGTTACAAGCCGCTGCTATCCAACGCGTGGTTGCCAATACCCTAAACATCAATCAAAACGTCATTTCTCGATTGTGGTCACGTCATCGTATTACTGGAGTTGTAAGAGAGCGCCACACTGGAAAAATACGAGTAACCACCCCTAGACAGGATCGTTTTCTCCAAAATTCCGCCAGGAGGGAACCCAATCTCAGAGCAAAGCAGCTAGTGCAAAGGCTTCAGTCAGACCATCAGCTGTCAGTCTCCGACCAAACCGTCAGAAGAAGGCTCCATGAAGTCGATCTTCATTATCGTGCTTAGTGTGCTAGCTCCACGACGAGGCAAGCGCGGAAGGCGACTTCTTTGGGCTCAAGAACATTTGTTATGGAACAATGGCCAATGGACAATGGTTCTCTTTGCTGATGAGTCTCGGTTTGGATTCCACCCCGATTCACGAAGAACACGTGTTTGGAGAGTTCCAGGCAGAGAAAGTCGCCTCCAGCATCCACAAGAGGTCCATTCGTACCGAAGTGGGACAATCATGGTTTGGGCGGAAATTCGTATTGGCGCGCGAACCGAACTCATTTGGATAAACATCATGCACTAAACTACCGGAACGAGGTCATAGAACATGTGATCATCCCTCACAGAGTTCAAATTGGCCAGGAATTTCAGCTCATGCATGATAAATATGATAATGTCCACACACACACGGCGCGATTGGTGTCAGCTGCCCTTCAGGAACATGATGTCGCGGTTTTGGACTGGCCTGCACAGTCACCACCACCAGACTTAAACCCAATTGAACGCGCTTGGGACATGTCGCAGCGAAGGGCTTTCAGCAATTTGCCGTCAAGTTTGACCACAGAAGACCAACTTTTTTGCCATTTAAAAAGAACATGGGATCGCATACCCCAGCGAGACTTTGACACCCTAATTTTGAGTATGAATAACCGGTGCAGATGTGTTATCAACGTCAGGGGAGGCAACACCGATTATTAAATTGTAAAAAGGTAATTTTATAAAGTCATGGCAACGTAAAAATTGTTTTAACACAATTTACCGAACCATGTAAATTTTCAGATTTTTCGAGATTTTGTTCCTACTTTAATTTTTATTAAAAAATAATATAAAACAGTTGTATTTTATTATTATTAATAAACAATACAAAATAAAGATTCTTGCCATACCTAGTTTTCTAAAGAAATAATTTTCAGTTTTTGTAAGAATCAACAAAATGTTGAATATCCCTAGACAATGTTGATGTGTATACTCGTAAAGAAGAAAAATATAAAAGAATAGCTAGGCTCGTGGCCGTGGTAGCCGGCGGGTCGTTGGCGGCGGCGACGTCAACGACGGAATTCGTCTCGGTTGCGAAGCGAACTTGGACCAGATGGGAGTGCGTTTTGGAGCTGTATCTTAGAATACTTCCTACGAACTCGCACTATTTACCGGACAAGAGTGGTCTCAACCAATCGTGTCGCTTGGCGAGCGACTAGTCGAACAGTAATGTCATGCTAGCGATTTAAAAATAGTGCATGCATTACGAAGTTCCGGAATTTCGTAACTCCGGAATCTCGGACAGATTTTTCCGATATTACAATTCCGGTTCCGACAGTTGAGAGGTCAAATATCGTAATTCCGGTATTTTAAAAAAATTCTCACTGACACATACATTTTTTTTGCCTTATAGCTATCTATCATACATAATACATTTCCTACAGTTTCAGGCCAAAAAATGTAAACTTAAAAAACTATATACAAAAGCAAGACTGTTTCTATAATTATTTTATTTATTTGGAAAACAGTGTAGCTGATATGTGTATGAGAAAATATGTACAACCTAAATATGTAATAATTAATAGTATATGAATATTTAAATATTATGATTATTTAAATAAATATTTAATGATGTGTGCGTGATATTGTTATGTTGTATATATGAGCAATCTTGTTATATCTCAAAAAAGTTTGGTTGAATCGTTCTTTTAAAAATATTATGTTTTGCGAAAAATAGGTCAATCTTACTAGAGTAACTGTTGTTGTATAAATGCATAGCTCTCAGCAGGTACGTATTTTTTCGGTACTTGGTGGTACAGGCCGGGACATGAAACTTTAAGTTATTACGTCGCGTCGCAAGGCTCGATTCGGTGGGACTGATAGTCCTATATGAGATAAGAGTGAAAGTGAGTCTACTTGGTTAAGGATGATGCTATGTAAGAGTGAAAGGTCGGCCGCTTCTCTTCTTAACTTAAGGGGCAATAGATGGTGGTGTCTGCAGCTATCTTCATAATCTCTAATAAATATCTTATGATATAAGTTGATAAATTAAAAAAAAAATCACTGTGGTTTTTCCAATTGGGTTATGTACTTATTGTAACAAGGGTTCCATACCTGTGAGGCGTATTCATATTTTATCTATCGCGGCCCGCGCTATATAGTGCACGTGTACTCACCGGCGGCGGGTATCGGCTGCGGCGCGGCGCGCGGCGGCGCAGCAGCCAGCACGGCGGCGGCCGCGGCGCGCTCCACGCGGCCCACGCTATAGTGCACGTGTACTCACCGGCGGCGGGTATCGGCTGCGGCGCGGCGCGCGGCGGCGCAGCAGCCAGCACGGCGGCGGCCGCGGCGCGCTCCACGCGGCCCGCGCTATAGTGCACGTGTACTCACCGGCGGCGGGTATCGGCTGCGGCGCGGCGCGCGGCGGCGCAGCAGCCAGCACGGCGGCGGCCGCGGCGCGCTCCACGCGGCCCGCGCTCTCCGGCACCGACACGTTCATCCTGCAACACGCCCCATGCAACTATTCAACAACATTTTATTAACAAACTCGCGTAACATGCTTTGTGGAAAAATAAATGATCCGCTATCTTGTGGCGACGGCTATTTTGATAGTTTTGAGTGGGCCATCTTTTCAGTGTAAATTATTTATACGGCGTCAGCGACCGGTATTCGTGCTGCACAGGACGTTGCAGCATGGGACATAACTAGATGGACTAGGCTATACCATCCACCCGGCTCAGCCAGCTATCGGAAGGACTACATCGGTACGCGTGGAGCTAGCTAGCGCGGGCTCGGCCGGAGGGCGCGGCTACTCACTTGTGGATGTCTGGCGCGGGCGCGCGGCCCGCCGCCAGCTCGCGCCAGAAGCCGTGCACCTGCGGACAAGCGGCACTCCTTACAGAAACCACACAACAACGACGTCATCTTATCTCTACTTACCTACTATTTCAAAAGACTAGTTGACTAAATTTTAATTTTTAGTTAGCCATGTAGGCTTTTGTTAAATATTCGACACGTATTGTTTTATTTTTCTACATACTTGGTCAAAAAAATAACTGAGACGCTAATATAATAACGGCGATATGATCGAAACGTCGCAAGACGCCGCGTGTTTTGACCTCACGATCTTCACTTTTAAACTTGAAATAGATAATTTGAATAAACAAAAGTATATTTGTGTATATTACCATATTACCAAATTGACTAAATATAATTTTGTTCAATACTCTGTCTAACATGCCCCTACATATAATAATTGTGTTAAAGTAATGACGCAAAATTGATTTACATCGACTTTATGTATGAACACAGTTTTGACTTGCAGTGTTTCGCATGAATTGAAGCAAAATAGTTTCTCGCCTCCATGACGAGAAATAGTCGTTTCTATCGGGTACAGTGTACCGAAGGCCGTCGACCTATCTATTGTACCGAATTAAATAATAGAAGCTAAGTTTATTAGGTCCTCCCATTGTTCAGGTCGCGAATTTTCACACGCCAAAAGCCTTTGAGCTCCGAGATGAACCGGTCCACGGTTTGGTAGGTAGACCACATTTACAAAATATAGGTAGACAGTCTCTGGGCCGGTCTTAAAGCCGGCTGAGACTTAGGTTAGTAGATTGCGGGTTTAGTTTATGTGCAAGGTAAAGTGTGTAGGTAACAAATTTAATATCTTAACCCCTGATACTAAGTAAAACCAGTTTTCACTAAGAACATTTTAAACAAACGATTGTTCATCCTGGAGGGTGAAAGTGATCTTGCCGATTTTGATAACACAATTAGGGCATGCATAACGAAATTCCGGAATCTCTGACAGATTTTTCCGCTATCTCAATTCCAAAGTTGAGGTATCGTAATTTCGAAATTTTAAAATTTTACTTACTGACACATCGATTTCTGATTAATCTTTTTTCTTGCCTTATAGCTATCTCATAATCCCTTCCCTACAGTTTCAGGCCAAAATAATTTCAACTTGAAAAACTATATACAAAATCAGGACCAAAAAGTTAAACGGTTCCTATAATAATTTTACAATGACAACGTAAATGCAAAGATGTGTTCAAAAATATGTGTTATTGTCCCTTTAGATTTTAATTTTTACTATTTTGTACTACTACTTCAGTAATTTGATGTTTTTGAAGGGCGATCTGAAATATCTGTCGTGTATCAGGCGTCCGTCACTCTCTCAAGGCCACGCGTTAAATGCCTACCGCTCTGTACATCGCCGGAGCTGCAAGGCAGTAGAGGCTGCCACAAGCCCGCTTGAGCGCACGCACGTTAAATGCGTTCATTTAGATGTCGAAAGCGCGTTGTACTAACTATTGTGCAGTAGATGGATTCCAAAACCAAAGATCTAATGAAAAAGTGACATTTTTTTCTTTGTCTAGAGACGAAAAAAGGTAAGGTAAAAGATATTTTAAATCTTAAGTTTTTAGAATTATTTTTCCCTTTCCTCTAAAAATGAACTTAGGAAGGTACTATGTAAATATTCGTAAATAAAGAAGTTCAGCTATTAGACAGATAGATAGATAAGTATTTTAGTATTTTGATTATAGTATTTTGTACACACAAAATAGGTCATCGCTTTCCAGATCAGCGTTCCTTCAAATCGATTATGGCTTTGAAAACAACACAGTCCTAAAATGAAGTATTAGGTACCGGCGAACAAAGATTCAAATCTTTGCTGGCGAAGTATCTAAATACCTAGGTAAAAGAGCAATAATAGTATAGGTGTGTAAAGAGTGGTGTGTACTTGGTTCGTAGATTATAACTACTGCGTACGGAGAGTAGGTAGGTACTTATCTCCCTGTACAAGTCGCTGCTTTTCTTAACCGACTTAAAAAAAAGAGGAGGTTCTCAGGCCATTTGATTTTTTTATTTGTTTGAGAACTCTGTTGTTTATGAACTGATTATTACTATATTGGATTAACGGGTATTTATCGCGTAATTACCTTTATTATTATCCTGACGTTTCGACCATCGAAAGGTATCTATAATTAAAAAAAACTAAATCATATTTGAGCAACCAATAAAAATAGCTGTTTTTTCACCACATTCGTTTTATTATAAAAATCTCATCGTAGAAGCAACTCTAGCCACTCATTCGATGCCGCGTCACAGATTACTTGCAAGTAGGTAAGGTGGGTGAGCAAAGCAATCTCAACGATTTTGTAGGCTATTATAGCGTAGGTATTTTCGCTTCTGTATTGGAGTGATGTATCTGTTAGTTTCTGTAATCTGTGCGTGTATTTAGAGTTTATTAACTAAGAAATTAAGACTTTCGTAGTATGAAAATTTCCGAATAAAAGACTGATTTAACACAACTTGTTTGGTTCTTATATAAAACCTACCTTTTTTAACCTTACTAAGAAATAAAAAATCTAGTTCCGGAACCAATTCCGGTATTGGGGTCCATTATTGAAACTCAATTCCGGAATTCCAAACCTTCCGATATTGCATGCCCTAAACACAATGTTGAAGAACCAACGCTAGAAAACTTGCTTTTAAATAAAAAAATCTGCGACGCGTCTTCGTTTACGTAGGAAGGTGAAAATATTTTTAAATAATACGTACGATAAGCGATATTTTAGGTACCTACTTCAAGCTTTTATCAGTAAGAGTGGAACTTTAAAACGTTAGGTAAAAGTACGGGGTCTTATAATCTTATATCATGTAGATTGTAGGTTATTCTAAAAACTCAAAACTATGTTATTTTATAGTACTTCTGCGTACAATATATTTCTAGTTTTGTTTTCTTCCGGCAGAAGTAGATATTGATTTTCACCAGAACCAGATCTCGATATGGCAACATATAGTCCGTGCGAAAAACGCTCTTGTCGTAAACCTATTCTTACGTGCTTAAATGTTTGCCCCTGGGCCTTATTAATTGTTACCGCAAACGATATCTTCACAGGAAATTAAATTATTATTTATAAGTTAAAAGGCAAATCCGTTGGTATCATAGGGATGCGAGGTATCAGCGCTGTTTGCCCTACGGCTGGACCAGTCAAAACTGTAGCACCAATCGGTTTATTGTCATAATCCCCACTAAGAAATCCCCACTAGTGGGGATTATGACAATTCTAAAAAAATAATTGGCGTTTTCCCCACTATCAATTTTAATTCTGGTTGGTGGGGATTATGACAATAAAAATAATTTATTTTATTTTTAACTATCAGTCCCCACTCAGTGCTTTCTAAAACAAAACGAATAAACCTTATTTAAATCAAATTTTAATAAGAGTTTTAACCATAAAATGGGCAATCAATATAAAGTTTCTTACTTTACGACTGTACGTTTATCAATAATAGTAAGGAAATATTGTTTGTTGAATCTTGATATTATGTTCAGCTTATACAATTGTTAATCATATCTTATGTATAGGGAGAAATCGTATTTTATTTTCTTTAAGTTTGTATGAATCCAGCCGATGGCCTATTTTTGTCATAAAATGTAAGCCATTTATGTTAAATATTATCAATCTGACAATTTCAACTACATAGTTAGTTTTAAAAGATAAAGATAATTTATTCATACAAGACATGGTTACATATATTGGTGGAACACAGTTATATAGAGAGCGACACATCTCGCCTGTCTACAGGCATGTGAATATTAATATTTATAAATGTACTAATAATTAGGAGTTTCATTTTGCTTACAATACATCTACAATTTAACATATTTTGAAATGATTATTATTAAATAAATAGATATCTAGATTAATTAAAATGTCAACTTCATTTACAGTCAGCAATTGTCAATTATTTTCAATAACCTTAATCAAAAACATTTTTAATCAGTAGTATACCTGAAATGTGTTTATTCTCTTTCGGACAACGTCAAATATTTGAAAATTTAGCCGAAAGAAACCCACAACTGATTAAAATCTTTATGTATAGGAGGGTGAAACTTTAGGAAGCATACGTTAAAACTGTGATGTTGATTACAAAACTAGTCGATTTTTTTAAATTTATGGTAGTGTTTTTAATTGTTATTTAACGTGTTGTAATTGTAACTGTTTCATCGTTAATCAATCAATAATAATGTATATATATATGTATAAATAAATTATTTAATATAATAATTTAATCTAGTCGATTACTTATTTAGACATTAGACATTGCCCATTTTATGGTTAAAACTCTTATTAAAATTTGATTTAAATAAGGTTTATTCCGCCGTGGGGTGCCGGCAGTAGAATGATACCCCTCCTCTCATGCCCATGGAAGCAGTAAGAGCCTGCTAAGGGATACCTCCGGAAGATGGGCAGCAGCGTCTATCCGTGTATCAGCATTCCATACTGCGCTCACCAACTCGCCTGCCAAGCGTGGTGAGAATGGCAACTACCCCTCATGGAGATCCATGAGAGAGGCCTGTGTTATGGTGACTATAGATAGGGCGGATTGTTAAAATAATTGACTTAAAACTAACTATGTAGTTGAAATTGTCAGATTGATAATATTTAACATAAATGACTTACATTTTATGACAAAAATAGGCCATAAGAAAATAAAATATGATTTCTCCCTATACATAACTATGATTAAGTAACAATTGTATAAACTGAACATAATATCAAAATTCAACAAACAATATTTCCTTCCTCACTTTTATTATTGATAAACGTACAGTCGTAAAGTAAGAAACTTTATATTGTTTGTCCATTTTATGGTTAAAACTCTTATTAAAATTTGATTTATATAAGGTTTATTCGTTTTTTTTTAGAAGGCACTGAGTGGGGACTGATAATTAAAAATATAGATTATTGATAAACGTACAGTCGTAAAGTAAGAAACTTTATATTGTTTGTCCATTTTATGGTTAAAACTCTTATTAAAATTTGATTTAAATAAGGTTTATTCGTTTTGTTTTAGAAGGCACTGAGTGGGGACTGATAATTAAAAATAAACCTAAATTATTTTTATTGTCATAATCCCCACCAACCAGAATTAAAATTGATAGTGGGGAAAACGCCAATTATTTTTTTAGAATTGTCATAATCCCCACTAGTGGGGATTTCTTAGTGGGGATTATGACAATAAACCCACCAAGTCACGTTATTGCGAAGAAACTACACTTGGAGTCTGGTTCCGTTGCATAAATTTGGTGGTTTAAGGTTTCTTAGCAACACAATTGGAGTGCCAGTTAATAATTTGAGTGAATGTGGGGGAAGGCCACTCGGATTTAGAGATAATTATTTTGCTGCGATGTTATTTTAAAACTGCGATATCTCCTAAGATATTCATTGAAATCAAATGATGTAAACAGCAATTTTGTTTTAAATTAAATACTTGTAATGAATAACGTATTTATTTGGATAAGGATTAATATCATGTTTATAAAAACACCTTCGCAAATACCTAATACATTATTTTAGAACAAATTAGTTTAGCATACAAAAAGGTTGTGAGCCAACCTTAAGTGATAGATATATGCTGTCGCTGACTTTTTTTTAGATCTTTTAGGATCTTTTTAGGAAAAAAATAACCCCGATGTTGAAACATTCTTCGCTGGTACTCTGCTCCTATTAGTCTTAACGTAATGATATATAGCCTATAGCCTCCCTCGATAAATGGGCTATCTAACACTGAAATAATTTTTCAAATCGGACCAGTAGCAGTTAGTTTCTGTAATCTGTGCCAGTAGTTCCTGACATTAGCGCGTTCAAGCAAACAAACAAACTCTTCAGCTTTATAATATTATTAGGTATAGATTTTAGAATAATTTTCTGTTTCAACGAGGTGATACTACCTCTATTATTGATGTCTCCAGCCAAACAACAACAGTGTCATCATCATCATCATTTCAGTCCGGTTGCACCCACTGCTGGGTTGGGTATAGGTGGTATAGGCCTCCTCTTTAATGCGCCATTATTTCCGGTCCCTTGCATGCGATTTGTGTCCACCGGTTTCCAGCGGAACTAACGATGTCATTTGGCCATCGCGCGGGTGGCCGCCTCTGGCGCATCCCTGGGCGCGTCCCTGGCACCGCTCATTCAGTGGCAAATCAAATACAATGGCGGGAATGGCGCCGCGGGCTGTGATTGGTTGATCGAGTGGACATAGAACACTCAAGCACTCGAGGTATCATTAGGATGTACGATTTAAAACAAAATTATTCTAAGAACTGGACATGATACAAACAAGCACAAAACTTTTATTACGGTGTTGTGTCATAGATAATATTTATTTGTTTTTTTTTTTGTATTAATATAAATAAGTTTTGAATATATCTTAGCCAGCAGTATTGAAATTGAAGTCTTAACAAAACTGCATTAAAAGTTCAATTTCGAAAAATTTGGCAGATATAACAAAAAGCAGTAAGGCGACGACATACAGATACACACATACCAGTTGTCAAACTTATTATATATAAACCATTACAGTTTTACTGCAACTACTTTTTTTTGCAGTTTTACTGCTGTCCGTATTTTAAAACTATTTAGGGGCTGTAAAACATTTTTTTTTTAAGTTTTTAACGTAAACGTTCCTCTAAAATATAAAATGCTAGCTTTACAAATTTGAAAAACAAACAAACGTAGTTTTTACCATGATCATTCTCCGAAATTATCGTTCATCTTACCAAACATACCGGAATACTGAATCGATCAATACCTGTTACATGTTTTGGCAAAAGTAAAAATAAACGCACACCAAATTCTAACAACCAGGTCTACGGGTAATCAGGTCTAACACGCACTCGGCCTGACTTATTTGCGCTAATACTTGGCGAGGGTAGACGGACACGTACCTCGTCGATGACTCTGTGCGCGTACGCGGCGTCCTTGGCCTGCGCGTCGAAGGCGAACTGGTTGGCGGGCTTGCCGTCCGGCACCTTGTACAGGCGGAACCACTCCACCGTGGCCTTCAGCAGCCCCGGCAGCTCGCGCTCCACGTCCGCCGGCCCGCCCAGCGCGCCCGCCAGCGGGTCGCGCGCGTCGATGGCTAGCAGCTTCCAGTCCGTCTCGCCCTCGTCGATCAGCGCCAGCGCGCCCAGGATCTGCACGAACATTCATTCCTAAACGTTAAATGTCACAGAGCGCGTGTTCTACATCGCCGCGTCCGCACCGCCCTCGCACCTCGCACTATACCTTGACGGGGTAGACGTCGCCGCGCGCCGCGACGCGCGAGCCGATCTCCAGCACGTCGATGGGGTCGTTGTCGCCGCGCGCGGCCGTGGCGGGCTCTTGTTCTACATGGACGCGTCAGAGGCCCTCGCACCTCGCACTATACCTTGACGGGGTAGACGTCGCCGCGCGCCGCGACGCGCGAGCCGATCTCCAGCACGTCGATCGGGTCGTTGTCGCCGCGCGCGGCCGTGGCGGGCTCTTGTTCTACATGGACGCGTCAGAGGCCCTCGCACCTCGCACTATACCTTGACGGGGTAGACGTCGCCGCGCGCCGCGACGCGCGAGCCGATCTCCAGCACGTCGATCGGGTCGTTGTCGCCGCGCGCGGCCGTGGCGGGCTCTTGTTCTACATGGACGCGTCAGAGGCCCTCGCACCTCACCTTGACGGGGTAGACGTCGCCACGCGCCGCGACGCGCGAGCCGATCTCCAGCACGTCGATCGGGTCGTTGTCGCCGCGCGCGGCCGTGGCGGGCTCTTGTTCTACATGGACGCGTCAGAGGCCCTCGCACCTCGCACTATACCTTGACGGGGTAGACGTCGCCGCGCGCCGCGACGCGCGAGCCGATCTCCACCACGTCGATGGGGTCGTTGTCGCCGCGCGCGGCCGTGGCGGGCTCTTGTTCTACATGGACGCGTCAGAGGCCCTCGCACCTCGCACTATACCTTGACGGGGTAGACGTCGCCGCGCGCCGCGACGCGCGAGCCGATCTCCAGCACGTCGATCGGGTCGTTGTCGCCGCGCGCGGCCGTGGCGGGCTCTTGTTCTACATGGACGCGTCAGAGGCCCTCGCACCTCGCACTATACCTTGACGGGGTAGACGTCGCCGCGCGCCGCGACGCGCGAGCCGATCTCCAGCACGTCGATCGGGTCGTTGTCGCCGCGCGCGGCCGTGGCGGGCTCTTGTTCTACATGGACGCGTCAGAGGCCCTCGCACCTCGCACTATACCTTGACGGGGTAGACGTCGCCGCGCGCCGCGACGCGCGAGCCGATCTCCAGCACGTCGATCGGGTCGTTGTCGCCGCGCGCGGCCGTGGCGGGCTCTTGTTCTACATGGACGCGTCAGAGGCCCTCGCACCTCGCACTATACCTTGACGGGGTAGACGTCGCCGCGCGCCGCGACGCGCGAGCCGATCTCCAGCACGTCGATCGGGTCGTTGTCGCCGCGCGCGGCCGTGGCGGGCTCTTGTTCTACATGGACGCGTCAGAGGCCCTCGCACCTCACCTTGACGGGGTAGACGTCGCCACGCGCCGCGACGCGCGAGCCGATCTCCAGCACGTCGATCGGGTCGTTGTCGCCGCGCGCGGCCGTGGCGGGCTCTTGTTCTACATGGACGCGTCAGAGGCCCTCGCACCTCGCACTATACCTTGACGGGGTAGACGTCGCCGCGCGCCGCGACGCGCGAGCCGATCTCCACCACGTCGATGGGGTCGTTGTCGCCGCGCGCGGCCGTGGCGGGCTCTTGTTCTACATGGACGCGTCAGAGGCCCTCGCACCTCGCACTATACCTTGACGGGGTAGACGTCGCCGCGCGCCGCGACGCGCGAGCCGATCTCCACCACGTCGATGGGGTCGTTGTCGCCGCGCGCGGCCGTGGCGGGCTCTTGTTCTACATGGACGCGTCAGAGGCCCTCGCACCTCGCACTATACCTTGACGGGGTAGACGTCGCCGCGCGCCGCGACGCGCGAGCCGATCTCCAGCACGTCGATCGGGTCGTTGTCGCCGCGCGCGGCCGTGGCGGGCTCTTGTTCTACATGGACGCGTCAGAGGCCCTCGCACCTCACCTTGACGGGGTAGACGTCGCCACGCGCCGCGACGCGCGAGCCGATCTCCAGCACGTCGATCGGGTCGTTGTCGCCGCGCGCGGCCGTGGCGGGCTCTTGTTCTACATGGACGCGTCAGAGGCCCTCGCACCTCACCTTGACGGGGTAGACGTCGCCACGCGCCGCGACGCGCGAGCCGATCTCCAGCACGTCGATCGGGTCGTTGTCGCCGCGCGCGGCCGTGGCGGGCTCTTGTTCTACATGGACGCGTCAGAGGCCCTCGCACCTCGCACTATACCTTGACGGGGTAGACGTCGCCGCGCGCCGCGACGCGCGAGCCGATCTCCACCACGTCGATGGGGTCGTTGTCGCCGCGCGCGGCCGTGGCGGGCTCTTGTTCTACATGGACGCGTCAGAGGCCCTCGCACCTCGCACTATACCTTGACGGGGTAGACGTCGCCGCGCGCCGCGACGCGCGAGCCGATCTCCAGCACGTCGATCGGGTCGTTGTCGCCGCGCGCGGCCGTGGCGGGCTCTTGTTCTACATGGACGCGTCAGAGGCCCTCGCACCTCGCACTATACCTTGACGGGGTAGACGTCGCCGCGCGCCGCGACGCGCGAGCCGATCTCCAGCACGTCGATCGGGTCGTTGTCGCCGCGCGCGGCCGTGGCGGGCTCTTGTTCTACATGGACGCGTCAGAGGCCCTCGCACCTCACCTTGACGGGGTAGACGTCGCCACGCGCCGCGACGCGCGAGCCGATCTCCAGCACGTCGATCGGGTCGTTGTCGCCGCGCGCGGCCGTGGCGGGCTCTTGTTCTACATGGACGCGTCAGAGGCCCTCGCACCTCACCTTGACGGGGTAGACGTCGCCACGCGCCGCGACGCGCGAGCCGATCTCCAGCACGTCGATCGGGTCGTTGTCGCCGCGCGCGGCCGTGGCGGGCTCTTGTTCTACATGGACGCGTCAGAGGCCCTCGCACCTCACCTTGACGGGGTAGACGTCGCCACGCGCCGCGACGCGCGAGCCGATCTCCAGCACGTCGATCGGGTCGTTGTCGCCGCGCGCGGCCGTGGCGGGCTCTTGTTCTACATGGACGCGTCAGAGGCCCTCGCACCTCGCACTATACCTTGACGGGGTAGACGTCGCCGCGCGCCGCGACGCGCGAGCCGATCTCCACCACGTCGATGGGGTCGATGTCGCCGCGCGCGGCCGTGGCGGGCTCTTGTTCTACATGGACGCGTCAGAGGCCCTCGCACCTCGCACTATACCTTGACGGGGTAGACGTCGCCGCGCGCCGCGACGCGCGAGCCGATCTCCAGCACGTCGATCGGGTCGTTGTCGCCGCGCGCGGCCGTGGCGGGCTCTTGTTCTACATGGACGCGTCAGAGGCCCTCGCACCTCGCACTATACCTTGACGGGGTAGACGTCGCCGCGCGCCGCGACGCGCGAGCCGATCTCCAGCACGTCGATCGGGTCGTTGTCGCCGCGCGCGGCCGTGGCGGGCTCTTGTTCTACATGGACGCGTCAGAGGCCCTCGCACCTCACCTTGACGGGGTAGACGTCGCCACGCGCCGCGACGCGCGAGCCGATCTCCAGCACGTCGATCGGGTCGTTGTCGCCGCGCGCGGCCGTGGCGGGCTCTTGTTCTACATGGACGCGTCAGAGGCCCTCGCACCTCACCTTGACGGGGTAGACGTCGCCACGCGCCGCGACGCGCGAGCCGATCTCCAGCACGTCGATGGGGTCGTTGTCGCCGCGCGCGGCCGTGGCGGGCTCTTGTTCTACATGGACGCGTCAGAGGCCCTCGCACCTCACCTTGACGGGGTAGACGTCGCCACGCGCCGCGACGCGCGAGCCGATCTCCAGCACGTCGATCGGGTCGTTGTCGCCGCGCGCGGCCGTGGCGGGCTCTTGTTCTACATGGACGCGTCAGAGGCCCTCGCACCTCGCACTATACCTTGACGGGGTAGACGTCGCCGCGCGCCGCGACGCGCGAGCCGATCTCCACCACGTCGATGGGGTCGTTGTCGCCGCGCGCGGCCGTGGCGGGCTCTTGTTCTACATGGACGCGTCAGAGGCCCTCGCACCTCGCACTATACCTTGACGGGGTAGACGTCGCCGCGCGCCGCGACGCGCGAGCCGATCTCCAGCACGTCGATCGGGTCGTTGTCGCCGCGCGCGGCCGTGGCGGGCTCTTGTTCTACATGGACGCGTCAGAGGCCCTCGCACCTCGCACTATACCTTGACGGGGTAGACGTCGCCGCGCGCCGCGACGCGCGAGCCGATCTCCACCACGTCGATGGGGTCGTTGTCGCCGCGCGCGGCCGTGGCGGGCTCTTGTTCTACATGGACGCGTCAGAGGCCCTCGCACCTCGCACTATACCTTGACGGGGTAGACGTCGCCGCGCGCCGCGACGCGCGAGCCGATCTCCACCACGTCGATGGGGTCGTTGTCGCCGCGCGCGGCCGTGGCGGGCTCTTGTTCTACATGGACGCGTCAGAGGCCCTCGCACCTCGCACTATACCTTGACGGGGTAGACGTCGCCGCGCGCCGCGACGCGCGAGCCGATCTCCACCACGTCGATGGGGTCGTTGTCGCCGCGCGCGGCCGTGGCGGGCTCTTGTTCTACATGGACGCGTCAGAGGCCCTCGCACCTCGCACTATACCTTGACGGGGTAGACGTCGCCGCGCGCCGCGACGCGCGAGCCGATCTCCAGCACGTCGATCGGGTCGTTGTCGCCGCGCGCGGCCGTGGCGGGCTCTTGTTCTACATGGACGCGTCAGAGGCCCTCGCACCTCGCACTATACCTTGACGGGGTAGACGTCGCCGCGCGCCGCGACGCGCGAGCCGATCTCCAGCACGTCGATCGGGTCGTTGTCGCCGCGCGCGGCCGTGGCGGGCTCTTGTTCTACATGGACGCGTCAGAGGCCCTCGCACCTCACCTTGACGGGGTAGACGTCGCCACGCGCCGCGACGCGCGAGCCGATCTCCAGCACGTCGATCGGGTCGTTGTCGCCGCGCGCGGCCGTGGCGGGCTCTTGTTCTACATGGACGCGTCAGAGGCCCTCGCACCTCGCACTATACCTTGACGGGGTAGACGTCGCCGCGCGCCGCGACGCGCGAGCCGATCTCCACCACGTCGATGGGGTCGTTGTCGCCGCGCGCGGCCGTGGCGGGCTCTTGTTCTACATGGACGCGTCAGAGGCCCTCGCACCTCGCACTATACCTTGACGGGGTAGACGTCGCCGCGCGCCGCGACGCGCGAGCCGATCTCCAGCACGTCGATCGGGTCGTTGTCGCCGCGCGCGGCCGTGGCGGGCTCTTGTTCTACATGGACGCGTCAGAGGCCCTCGCACCTCGCACTATACCTTGACGGGGTAGACGTCGCCGCGCGCCGCGACGCGCGAGCCGATCTCCAGCACGTCGATCGGGTCGTTGTCGCCGCGCGCGGCCGTGGCGGGCTCTTGTTCTACATGGACGCGTCAGAGGCCCTCGCACCTCGCACTATACCTTGACGGGGTAGACGTCGCCGCGCGCCGCGACGCGCGAGCCGATCTCCAGCACGTCGATCGGGTCGTTGTCGCCGCGCGCGGCCGTGGCGGGCTCTTGTTCTACATGGACGCGTCAGAGGCCCTCGCACCTCGCACTATACCTTGACGGGGTAGACGTCGCCGCGCGCCGCGACGCGCGAGCCGATCTCCAGCACGTCGATCGGGTCGTTGTCGCCGCGCGCGGCCGTGGCGGGCTCTTGTTCTACATGGACGCGTCAGAGGCCCTCGCACCTCACCTTGACGGGGTAGACGTCGCCACGCGCCGCGACGCGCGAGCCGATCTCCAGCACGTCGATCGGGTCGTTGTCGCCGCGCGCGGCCGTGGCGGGCTCTTGTTCTACATGGACGCGTCAGAGGCCCTCGCACCTCGCACTATACCTTGACGGGGTAGACGTCGCCGCGCGCCGCGACGCGCGAGCCGATCTCCACCACGTCGATGGGGTCGTTGTCGCCGCGCGCGGCCGTGGCGGGCTCTTGTTCTACATGGACGCGTCAGAGGCCCTCGCACCTCGCACTATACCTTGACGGGGTAGACGTCGCCGCGCGCCGCGACGCGCGAGCCGATCTCCACCACGTCGATGGGGTCGTTGTCGCCGCGCGCGGCCGTGGCGGGCTCTTGTTCTACATGGACGCGTCAGAGGCCCTCGCACCTCGCACTATACCTTGACGGGGTAGACGTCGCCGCGCGCCGCGACGCGCGAGCCGATCTCCAGCACGTCGATCGGGTCGTTGTCGCCGCGCGCGGCCGTGGCGGGCTCTTGTTCTACATGGACGCGTCAGAGGCCCTCGCACCTCACCTTGACGGGGTAGACGTCGCCACGCGCCGCGACGCGCGAGCCGATCTCCAGCACGTCGATCGGGTCGTTGTCGCCGCGCGCGGCCGTGGCGGGCTCTTGTTCTACATGGACGCGTCAGAGGCCCTCGCACCTCACCTTGACGGGGTAGACGTCGCCACGCGCCGCGACGCGCGAGCCGATCTCCAGCACGTCGATCGGGTCGTTGTCGCCGCGCGCGGCCGTGGCGGGCTCTTGTTCTACATGGACGCGTCAGAGGCCCTCGCACCTCGCACTATACCTTGACGGGGTAGACGTCGCCGCGCGCCGCGACGCGCGAGCCGATCTCCACCACGTCGATGGGGTCGTTGTCGCCGCGCGCGGCCGTGGCGGGCTCTTGTTCTACATGGACGCGTCAGAGGCCCTCGCACCTCGCACTATACCTTGACGGGGTAGACGTCGCCGCGCGCCGCGACGCGCGAGCCGATCTCCAGCACGTCGATCGGGTCGTTGTCGCCGCGCGCGGCCGTGGCGGGCTCTTGTTCTACATGGACGCGTCAGAGGCCCTCGCACCTCGCACTATACCTTGACGGGGTAGACGTCGCCGCGCGCCGCGACGCGCGAGCCGATCTCCAGCACGTCGATCGGGTCGTTGTCGCCGCGCGCGGCCGTGGCGGGCTCTTGTTCTACATGGACGCGTCAGAGGCCCTCGCACCTCACCTTGACGGGGTAGACGTCGCCACGCGCCGCGACGCGCGAGCCGATCTCCAGCACGTCGATCGGGTCGTTGTCGCCGCGCGCGGCCGTGGCGGGCTCTTGTTCTACATGGACGCGTCAGAGGCCCTCGCACCTCACCTTGACGGGGTAGACGTCGCCACGCGCCGCGACGCGCGAGCCGATCTCCAGCACGTCGATCGGGTCGTTGTCGCCGCGCGCGGCCGTGGCGGGCTCTTGTTCTACATGGACGCGTCAGAGGCCCTCGCACCTCACCTTGACGGGGTAGACGTCGCCACGCGCCGCGACGCGCGAGCCGATCTCCAGCACGTCGATCGGGTCGTTGTCGCCGCGCGCGGCCGTGGCGGGCTCTTGTTCTACATGGACGCGTCAGAGGCCCTCGCACCTCGCACTATACCTTGACGGGGTAGACGTCGCCGCGCGCCGCGACGCGCGAGCCGATCTCCACCACGTCGATGGGGTCGATGTCGCCGCGCGCGGCCGTGGCGGGCTCTTGTTCTACATGGACGCGTCAGAGGCCCTCGCACCTCGCACTATACCTTGACGGGGTAGACGTCGCCGCGCGCCGCGACGCGCGAGCCGATCTCCAGCACGTCGATCGGGTCGTTGTCGCCGCGCGCGGCCGTGGCGGGCTCTTGTTCTACATGGACGCGTCAGAGGCCCTCGCACCTCGCACTATACCTTGACGGGGTAGACGTCGCCGCGCGCCGCGACGCGCGAGCCGATCTCCAGCACGTCGATCGGGTCGTTGTCGCCGCGCGCGGCCGTGGCGGGCTCTTGTTCTACATGGACGCGTCAGAGGCCCTCGCACCTCACCTTGACGGGGTAGACGTCGCCACGCGCCGCGACGCGCGAGCCGATCTCCAGCACGTCGATCGGGTCGTTGTCGCCGCGCGCGGCCGTGGCGGGCTCTTGTTCTACATGGACGCGTCAGAGGCCCTCGCACCTCACCTTGACGGGGTAGACGTCGCCACGCGCCGCGACGCGCGAGCCGATCTCCAGCACGTCGATGGGGTCGTTGTCGCCGCGCGCGGCCGTGGCGGGCTCTTGTTCTACATGGACGCGTCAGAGGCCCTCGCACCTCACCTTGACGGGGTAGACGTCGCCACGCGCCGCGACGCGCGAGCCGATCTCCAGCACGTCGATCGGGTCGTTGTCGCCGCGCGCGGCCGTGGCGGGCTCTTGTTCTACATGGACGCGTCAGAGGCCCTCGCACCTCGCACTATACCTTGACGGGGTAGACGTCGCCGCGCGCCGCGACGCGCGAGCCGATCTCCACCACGTCGATGGGGTCGTTGTCGCCGCGCGCGGCCGTGGCGGGCTCTTGTTCTACATGGACGCGTCAGAGGCCCTCGCACCTCGCACTATACCTTGACGGGGTAGACGTCGCCGCGCGCCGCGACGCGCGAGCCGATCTCCAGCACGTCGATCGGGTCGTTGTCGCCGCGCGCGGCCGTGGCGGGCTCTTGTTCTACATGGACGCGTCAGAGGCCCTCGCACCTCGCACTATACCTTGACGGGGTAGACGTCGCCGCGCGCCGCGACGCGCGAGCCGATCTCCACCACGTCGATGGGGTCGTTGTCGCCGCGCGCGGCCGTGGCGGGCTCTTGTTCTACATGGACGCGTCAGAGGCCCTCGCACCTCGCACTATACCTTGACGGGGTAGACGTCGCCGCGCGCCGCGACGCGCGAGCCGATCTCCACCACGTCGATGGGGTCGTTGTCGCCGCGCGCGGCCGTGGCGGGCTCTTGTTCTACATGGACGCGTCAGAGGCCCTCGCACCTCGCACTATACCTTGACGGGGTAGACGTCGCCGCGCGCCGCGACGCGCGAGCCGATCTCCACCACGTCGATGGGGTCGTTGTCGCCGCGCGCGGCCGTGGCGGGCTCTTGTTCTACATGGACGCGTCAGAGGCCCTCGCACCTCGCACTATACCTTGACGGGGTAGACGTCGCCGCGCGCCGCGACGCGCGAGCCGATCTCCAGCACGTCGATCGGGTCGTTGTCGCCGCGCGCGGCCGTGGCGGGCTCTTGTTCTACATGGACGCGTCAGAGGCCCTCGCACCTCGCACTATACCTTGACGGGGTAGACGTCGCCGCGCGCCGCGACGCGCGAGCCGATCTCCAGCACGTCGATCGGGTCGTTGTCGCCGCGCGCGGCCGTGGCGGGCTCTTGTTCTACATGGACGCGTCAGAGGCCCTCGCACCTCACCTTGACGGGGTAGACGTCGCCACGCGCCGCGACGCGCGAGCCGATCTCCAGCACGTCGATCGGGTCGTTGTCGCCGCGCGCGGCCGTGGCGGGCTCTTGTTCTACATGGACGCGTCAGAGGCCCTCGCACCTCGCACTATACCTTGACGGGGTAGACGTCGCCGCGCGCCGCGACGCGCGAGCCGATCTCCACCACGTCGATGGGGTCGTTGTCGCCGCGCGCGGCCGTGGCGGGCTCTTGTTCTACATGGACGCGTCAGAGGCCCTCGCACCTCGCACTATACCTTGACGGGGTAGACGTCGCCGCGCGCCGCGACGCGCGAGCCGATCTCCAGCACGTCGATCGGGTCGTTGTCGCCGCGCGCGGCCGTGGCGGGCTCTTGTTCTACATGGACGCGTCAGAGGCCCTCGCACCTCGCACTATACCTTGACGGGGTAGACGTCGCCGCGCGCCGCGACGCGCGAGCCGATCTCCAGCACGTCGATCGGGTCGTTGTCGCCGCGCGCGGCCGTGGCGGGCTCTTGTTCTACATGGACGCGTCAGAGGCCCTCGCACCTCGCACTATACCTTGACGGGGTAGACGTCGCCGCGCGCCGCGACGCGCGAGCCGATCTCCAGCACGTCGATCGGGTCGTTGTCGCCGCGCGCGGCCGTGGCGGGCTCTTGTTCTACATGGACGCGTCAGAGGCCCTCGCACCTCGCACTATACCTTGACGGGGTAGACGTCGCCGCGCGCCGCGACGCGCGAGCCGATCTCCAGCACGTCGATCGGGTCGTTGTCGCCGCGCGCGGCCGTGGCGGGCTCTTGTTCTACATGGACGCGTCAGAGGCCCTCGCACCTCACCTTGACGGGGTAGACGTCGCCACGCGCCGCGACGCGCGAGCCGATCTCCAGCACGTCGATCGGGTCGTTGTCGCCGCGCGCGGCCGTGGCGGGCTCTTGTTCTACATGGACGCGTCAGAGGCCCTCGCACCTCGCACTATACCTTGACGGGGTAGACGTCGCCGCGCGCCGCGACGCGCGAGCCGATCTCCACCACGTCGATGGGGTCGTTGTCGCCGCGCGCGGCCGTGGCGGGCTCTTGTTCTACATGGACGCGTCAGAGGCCCTCGCACCTCGCACTATACCTTGACGGGGTAGACGTCGCCGCGCGCCGCGACGCGCGAGCCGATCTCCACCACGTCGATGGGGTCGTTGTCGCCGCGCGCGGCCGTGGCGGGCTCTTGTTCTACATGGACGCGTCAGAGGCCCTCGCACCTCGCACTATACCTTGACGGGGTAGACGTCGCCGCGCGCCGCGACGCGCGAGCCGATCTCCAGCACGTCGATCGGGTCGTTGTCGCCGCGCGCGGCCGTGGCGGGCTCTTGTTCTACATGGACGCGTCAGAGGCCCTCGCACCTCGCACTATACCTTGACGGGGTAGACGTCGCCGCGCGCCGCGACGCGCGAGCCGATCTCCAGCACGTCGATCGGGTCGTTGTCGCCGCGCGCGGCCGTGGCGGGCTCTTGTTCTACATGGACGCGTCAGAGGCCCTCGCACCTCGCACTATACCTTGACGGGGTAGACGTCGCCGCGCGCCGCGACGCGCGAGCCGATCTCCAGCACGTCGATCGGGTCGTTGTCGCCGCGCGCGGCCGTGGCGGGCTCTTGTTCTACATGGACGCGTCAGAGGCCCTCGCACCTCACCTTGACGGGGTAGACGTCGCCACGCGCCGCGACGCGCGAGCCGATCTCCAGCACGTCGATCGGGTCGTTGTCGCCGCGCGCGGCCGTGGCGGGCTCTTGTTCTACATGGACGCGTCAGAGGCCCTCGCACCTCGCACTATACCTTGACGGGGTAGACGTCGCCGCGCGCCGCGACGCGCGAGCCGATCTCCACCACGTCGATGGGGTCGTTGTCGCCGCGCGCGGCCGTGGCGGGCTCTTGTTCTACATGGACGCGTCAGAGGCCCTCGCACCTCGCACTATACCTTGACGGGGTAGACGTCGCCGCGCGCCGCGACGCGCGAGCCGATCTCCACCACGTCGATGGGGTCGTTGTCGCCGCGCGCGGCCGTGGCGGGCTCTTGTTCTACATGGACGCGTCAGAGGCCCTCGCACCTCGCACTATACCTTGACGGGGTAGACGTCGCCGCGCGCCGCGACGCGCGAGCCGATCTCCAGCACGTCGATCGGGTCGTTGTCGCCGCGCGCGGCCGTGGCGGGCTCTTGTTCTACATGGACGCGTCAGAGGCCCTCGCACCTCGCACTATACCTTGACGGGGTAGACGTCGCCGCGCGCCGCGACGCGCGAGCCGATCTCCAGCACGTCGATCGGGTCGTTGTCGCCGCGCGCGGCCGTGGCGGGCTCTTGTTCTACATGGACGCGTCAGAGGCCCTCGCACCTCACCTTGACGGGGTAGACGTCGCCACGCGCCGCGACGCGCGAGCCGATCTCCAGCACGTCGATCGGGTCGTTGTCGCCGCGCGCGGCCGTGGCGGGCTCTTGTTCTACATGGACGCGTCAGAGGCCCTCGCACCTCACCTTGACGGGGTAGACGTCGCCACGCGCCGCGACGCGCGAGCCGATCTCCAGCACGTCGATCGGGTCGTTGTCGCCGCGCGCGGCCGTGGCGGGCTCTTGTTCTACATGGACGCGTCAGAGGCCCTCGCACCTCACCTTGACGGGGTAGACGTCGCCACGCGCCGCGACGCGCGAGCCGATCTCCAGCACGTCGATCGGGTCGTTGTCGCCGCGCGCGGCCGTGGCGGGCTCTTGTTCTACATGGACGCGTCAGAGGCCCTCGCACCTCGCACTATACCTTGACGGGGTAGACGTCGCCGCGCGCCGCGACGCGCGAGCCGATCTCCACCACGTCGATGGGGTCGTTGTCGCCGCGCGCGGCCGTGGCGGGCTCTTGTTCTACATGGACGCGTCAGAGGCCCTCGCACCTCGCACTATACCTTGACGGGGTAGACGTCGCCGCGCGCCGCGACGCGCGAGCCGATCTCCACCACGTCGATGGGGTCGTTGTCGCCGCGCGCGGCCGTGGCGGGCTCTTGTTCTACATGGACGCGTCAGAGGCCCTCGCACCTCGCACTATACCTTGACGGGGTAGACGTCGCCGCGCGCCGCGACGCGCGAGCCGATCTCCAGCACGTCGATCGGGTCGTTGTCGCCGCGCGCGGCCGTGGCGGGCTCTTGTTCTACATGGACGCGTCAGAGGCCCTCGCACCTCGCACTATACCTTGACGGGGTAGACGTCGCCGCGCGCCGCGACGCGCGAGCCGATCTCCAGCACGTCGATCGGGTCGTTGTCGCCGCGCGCGGCCGTGGCGGGCTCTTGTTCTACATGGACGCGTCAGAGGCCCTCGCACCTCACCTTGACGGGGTAGACGTCGCCACGCGCCGCGACGCGCGAGCCGATCTCCAGCACGTCGATCGGGTCGTTGTCGCCGCGCGCGGCCGTGGCGGGCTCTTGTTCTACATGGACGCGTCAGAGGCCCTCGCACCTCACCTTGACGGGGTAGACGTCGCCACGCGCCGCGACGCGCGAGCCGATCTCCAGCACGTCGATCGGGTCGTTGTCGCCGCGCGCGGCCGTGGCGGGCTCTTGTTCTACATGGACGCGTCAGAGGCCCTCGCACCTCACCTTGACGGGGTAGACGTCGCCACGCGCCGCGACGCGCGAGCCGATCTCCAGCACGTCGATCGGGTCGTTGTCGCCGCGCGCGGCCGTGGCGGGCTCTTGTTCTACATGGACGCGTCAGAGGCCCTCGCACCTCACCTTGACGGGGTAGACGTCGCCACGCGCCGCGACGCGCGAGCCGATCTCCAGCACGTCGATGGGGTCGTTGTCGCCGCGCGCGGCCGTGGCGGGCTCCACGTGGCGCGGGTCCTCCCAGGTCTGCGGCAGCGCGCCGTAGTTCCAGATGTAGCCGCGGTGCGGGAACACGTTGGCCACGAAGCGCAGCGCGCCCTTCTTCACGTCCTGCTTGATCGGGTTGAGCGGCTCGGAGAGGCTGATCTCCATCTTGGCGTTGCTCCAGCGCGGCACCTCCACCACCATGTGCACGAGGCGGCCGGCGCCCGCGCCCGGCGCGAACAGCGGGATGTCGTGCAGCGGCGAGATGGGCCCGCTGGCATCCTCTGCAATGCATTCATTTACTTATTCAATTTGGAAAGCTACATTATCCACTTACATTATACAAAATATTCTCAATCAACTCGTTTCTCATTTTAGCCCTCATCTTCATATGCGCCGTGGGGTGCCGGCAGTAGAATGTTACCCCTCCTCTCTTACCCATAGATGCAGTAAGA
The DNA here is from genome assembly GCA_963082625.1 of Pasiphila rectangulata. Classification (NCBI taxonomy): domain Eukaryota; kingdom Metazoa; phylum Arthropoda; class Insecta; order Lepidoptera; family Geometridae; genus Pasiphila; species Pasiphila rectangulata. The sequence continues at coordinate 22,174,682 of OY720243.1, forward strand.
GCCTGCTAAGGGATACCTCCGAAAGATGGGCAGCAGTGTCTTTCCGTGTACCGACATCCAGTACTGCGCTCGCCAACCCGCCTGCCAAGCACTAGAAGACTGGTTTATGTTTAATAAATGTTAAGGTAATTTTAATCTATACTAAATAATGGTTGCCACTGTGTATGATACGAATGAAGAAACGCTTGTTACGGTCACGATTAGTGCACACACTATAATAAATAATGGCCAGCACCAACAACATCCTAAAAACCGTAGCGGCGCGTTGTACCTCCCCTATGTGGCTTAAGTTTGTGGAAAGAGTAATTTCCGAACACATTATTTTCGGAGATTGACTTTGATGTCTCTGTGTGCATGTTGTTTTAGTTTAGTCATTATTATTTCTTATTATTTATATTTTTTTTGTTTTATTTTATTTTCTTTTTATGTTATAATCGTATTTAATTTGGTGGAATTTACGTGTTATTATTTGTATGTTTTGTCTAGTGCTATTAGTTTTAAATTTTATTTTAATGTGATGTAATGTGGATTTTAATTATCTGAATAAAGAACATTTTATTATTATTATTATATTATAATTTAATTCTAATGAAAGTGCAAGTAAAACCATAAGTCTGATTAAAACAATTATAATTAATTAGGTATAATGTTAAAACGATAAAAATAGAAGTCTGTTTTATGTTTGTTACGGAGTTTTTAATAATAAAAGTTAAGGTAAATTTATTCCATAATAAATAATGGTTGTTACTGTGTATGACTGTAGCGAAGGAACGCGTGTTATAGTCACGATTATGTGCATAAAAGTCTGATTAAAATAATTATAATTAGGAATAATCATAAACAATAAAAAGAGCAATCTGGCTTGTGATTGTTAGTAAAAGTTTATATGAGTGAAAGTTAAGGTACATTTTATTCTATACTAATTAGCAGTTACCGTGTATGATTCAAACGAAGGAACGCTTATTACAGTCACAATAATGTACCTACACAATATAATTAAATTCTATTAAAAGTGCAAGCAAAACCTGACAAGTCTGATTAAAATAATTATAATTGGGTTTATTTCAATTAGAGTAAAATTAAAAGTCTGGTAAAATGTTCCTTAAAGAGTTTAGTTAGGTAAATAGGTTAGGTTAAGGTTCAGTTGTTGTGTGTTCTAGTTTCATTCCTTAATTCATCAAATAAGATAACAATCTTAGGAAACTGCAGTTTTCCTACGATTGCAAACACAAAACATACAAGGAATTTTCGTTAAATTCATGTAACTTAAATTGAAATCATAGAAAATCCATCATTTACCTGAGCTTTCAATTGATTTAGTTTAATTAAGTTTGCATTAGATTGATTTACTAATGTAAATGCTGCAAGTCTTACCTTAGTAAAAGTGTTTTTGCAAACAACTGTCATTTATTTTGAACAAATACCATTTTTAGTCAAAAAAAATTGCTGTGAAAATTTCAGAAAAATTATCAATAAAGGAGATTTCTATCAGATGTTATTTTATTTACTGTTACATGGAACACCTCTTCAGTTGATGTTATGTAGTAATGTAGTTAATGTGTTGATACAAAGGTTTAAAACCAATATTTTGTACTTTTCAGCTGGTTTTTTTGAGTAAATTTTCGACTTACGACGCAAAATTAGGTATTTTATTTAATGGAATGTCTAATACAACCAAAATTTGAATTTTTTTTAAAAAAATCGACGGCGTATGTCGAAAAACTCTCAAAATTGTTACGTCGTAAAGGACAAAAACTTTTTAAATACAATATAGAGTAATTTTAATAACATCCCTGGAAAGAGCTTGTTAAAAAAAATATAGTCTGTTTAGAAATGTTTTTTTTAAGTACAATATTAATAAAGTTTTGTTATTTGTTGAGGGTGTTCTGGGTGTTTTTCTATTATTATTATTATTATGAGCCATTTGGGTCCCACTGCTGGGCAAAGGCCTCCCCCAATTCCCTCCATACATTCCGATCCTGAGCTGCTTCCCTCCAGTCAACGATGTACTGATCGAGTTCGTCCCGCCATCTGCGCTTCGGTCTGCCGCGTCGCCTTCTCGCCGGGTCAGGCCGCCACTCCGTGACTATCTTTGCCCACAGCTCACTCGGCATGCGGCAGATGTGGCCAGCCCAGTCCCACTTCAGCTTAGCAGCTTTCAGAGCTACTTCCGTGATCCCAGTCCTGGAGCGCAGTTCGGTGTTTCGGATCCTGTCCGTGCGCTTGACACCCAGGATGCTGCGCTCCATCGCTCGCTGACAAACTTGGAGCTTGGACTTTTGAATGTTGGTCAGAGACCAAGTCTGCGCACCATATGTTAGAACGGGGAGGATGCATACGTCCATTAATTTTCGTTTTAGAGATAGAGGGAGTTCCCCTTTCATTATGTCTCCCATGGACCAAAAACTCCTCCAGGCATTATCAGCTCGCCGTGCGATTTCTCTGCTCTGCCTGTTTTTCTATATATAATAAAAATATCTATCTATGTAGTATAATGTATTAAGTATATCAGTCATCTAGTACCCATAACACAAGCTCTGCTTAGCTTGGGGCTAGATGATGCTGAGTGATTTGTCATTTTTTATTTATTTAAAATTAAAAATATTTTGTAAAAAAAAAGTTTTTTGGCTCTGCTGAACAGTTGGGTTTTGTCCTTTATGCCAATTGAAATTTCTGTCGATGGTATAAGCAATGCAAAACCACTTCTAACAAATTTTCCAACATGTTCAACTATAATCATCACAGTTCAGTGAACTTGCACTAAATCTTTATACATTTTAACTAAAACCTTCCTCCTGAATTACTCTAGCCATTAGTAAAACCAGCATGAAAATCCATTCAGTAGTTTCTGAGTTTTGCACGAACAGACAGACAGATGCAGTGCAGGGCTTTATTGTATAATATGTAAGGATCATTATATTTACCAATAACATGATTCACTGTTTAGGTATATTGAATGAGTTATTATGAACATATCAGCACACTACTGATAAAAATAATCTAAATTACATACTATCAATGAAGGAAGTAAAGTTCTTAAAGTAAGTAATTGTTAAGAATTTGTATTTATTTATTGCATCATGTACAGGTTTGTATTAGGTCTAAGCAATTATTATAGGCAATTACATGAACACTGTTAGGGCGCTGCAAATTTGAGTTCGATATGTTTTCATGCAATTTAATTGAATAATTATTAGAAAAAGCCATGGGGCGCCAGCATTAGAATGTTGCCCCTCCTCTCATGCCCGTGGATGCAGTAAGAGCCTGCTAAGGGATACCTCCGAAAGATGGGCAGCAGTGTCTTTCCATATATCAACATCCCATACTGCGCTCGCCAACCCGCCTGCCAAGCGTGGTGAGTATGGCAAAATTGCAGTTGTTGAACAAAGGCCTCCCTCATGGGTCTCCATGAGGGAGGCCTTTGTTCATTAGTGGATGTTTTATGGCTGAAATGATTAGAAAAAGGAAATAGTACATAATTAATTTGTGTTTATGTCAATAGATGTCTAGAATTAGCTACAAAGAATTGCTAGAATTGACTATATAAAGAAGCAATTTTAAAGAATTATTATGTAGTTCCAAGGCTACCGGGTGCCTCGATTTTTTGTGCTGCATAAATATGAACATTCTGCACCATCCGTCAGAGCAGGTGAAAGCTCACGGTTCAGCCGCAAGGCCAAGGCCGCGGCGGCGCGATAACGCCGACGCGGAACTCATCGAGTCTCGAGTGCGGGCTGAGAGCTCGCGTGCCACCGGCCCTGCGACGCACACCTAGAATAGGTATCTAGGTATCTTATCAGAATGTCAACTCACTGAAATAGACCCGGTAGTCGGGCGCGTACGGCGAGCCTCGCTCCTCTGTGACGTACATTTCCTTGCGCTGGTTGGTTCGGGGAGCCGCTGCCGACGTCGCACTAGAGAGAACTCGAGCTAACTGAAACTCGGAACTCAACTTTCCTCGGAATATTGCCACTCGACGCAGCGAAGCCGCAGCTGTGAAACGTGTTGTTAGTGACATCATGATAGCATTGTCACTCTGACACTGACATTTTAGAGCAATATGACGTTCACTCACATTTTTGATCTTCTTCTTTTTTTTTGTAGCTTTTGTGTTTGGTTTTACACAATTCTGCCCTGGCAGTCTGCCAGTGTCAAGTATCTTAATCCCCTTGTTCCTTACAGATAACCGTGGCTAGATAACTGATGAACTGTGAAGAATTTTATATTCTTCGCAGATAACTGTTAAAAATAACAGTAACCTGTGAGAAAAACCTGTTCCTCTGAGGTAACTGGCTATCTCCAAGGATTTTATTTTCTTCGCATATAACTCTGTGTTTATATACAGTTATCTGCGAGAAAACTTCAAGAACAAAGGTTTAAAAATACTAAGTAGGGCTACTTAGTATTTTTAAATATTTGTTTACATTTAAATTAAAACACAAACCTACAAATAAACTAATTTTATTTTGAACTTAAAAGTTTACATTTAAATTTTCTTCTTGTAAATCTTTCTATAAGTCATACATATTATAGATAGGGGTTTTGTCAATGACTATAACACTGATTTAGTTTAGGTATGTGTGTATTGGTGTAAGACAAAATAATAGTGGGTAAACAATGAACAGGCACGGAACTTAATATTACGACGCGACAAATTGTGACGACACGCGGGGCGCCGCGCCGGTGCGCAGAAACATGTAGCGCGTGCGTCGTTTGCGGAGGTGTGCGCCGGACTCACAGAACAATATACTCTAACGAGAAGAACTACAAGCACAGATTATGGCCGGACTGCTGCGGCACGGCAAGCGTCGGAGCTTACACGAGCTTGTACGAGAGTAGACGAACAGGCAACCGCCGCGTGCGAGAGGCGCGCGGAGTTGCAATATTCTTACGCGCTACATAATCAATAATTTTAATACCTACGCATATGGGTATATTTGTTCCAAGCAATGCCCAACGGTGATGTGCGATTGCAGCAACTGTAAAGATTGCTCTTGCGGTGCCTGTCGCTCTGTCTTTCAACTTTTTTTTTGTTGCCGTGAAATTTTTGTTTCGATGAGATTTGGATATGCCAAAATATCTAGCGTTGTCTTTCAGCACATTTAATAAGTGAGGTAAGATAGGTTTACCACGTCCTACAAATCGATTCAATCGTGAGTTCCAACCTTCCAATTTATTGGTGGTGCGATTTTTTTCGTTATGACAGCACCATATATCACGAAACTCACGTCGGTTTAGCCAGTAGTTGTACAATATACATTAAATTCTCGTGCGAATTCATTTTTTAGACTTTCAATTATATTATGTCCATCCATCGTCAATATAAACTGTAGGTAAAAGAGCAAGGCCTGAACATAGGCTCACGTGGCGTCTATTAAAGTTCGATTTCATGCCGCCTAATGATTTTGTTTTTCTTCGTAGACTGGATGTGAAGTGGTAAAAGCATCCTTTTACTTCAATAATTTGGAATTACTTTTTTAATAGCGTTTCTTGACGATATTTCGAAGTCCATCGTAATTTTTTCTGGATTCCATAGTGGAATTTGTGATTTTATTATTTGAAATAAAATATAGTACCTACCTAAGTAACTGTTCTCCTTTTTCGTCGTCATAAAAGCATAGGTATGCAAGTGATATATTATATTCGGACAATCGGAATCATTCCCAATATTCATTTCATTTAATTTATTCAGGAACAATTAACAATTGTATTTGAATGTTCTTAAAATTAAACACAAATAAAAATAACAAGCATTAAATATATAAACAATAACAAACACTTTCAAGAATAGAACCATGCATGCAATTATGGAAAAATTATACGATATTTAGCAATGCTAGAAGTTCTCCAAGGAGTACATGCACTTTTCCAATAAAAACGCTTTTAATTTGTATTTAAAAATATACGGACTGTCAATGAGTTTTAGGTCAATCGGAAGCGAATTAAACAATTTTACAGCCTGATACCTAGTGCCATGCCCAACAACATTCAGCCTTGGCTGAAAGGAAGCTCGAAATTCACACTGAACAAATATTTCGACCATTTTTGTAAATTTTTCTGTTTTTTTTTTAGAATCCGGTACCTTAGATTCAAATATTTATGCCGCATGTTCTTTATATAATCTGTAGCGCGTAAGAATATTGCAACTCCGCGCATCTCTCGCAAGCGCCGTTTGCCTGTTCGTCTACTCTCGTACAAGCTCGTATAGGCTTCGACGCTTGCCCAGGGAGTCCGGGAGTCCGGCACACACCTCAGCGATCGACGCACGTGCTACCTGTATCTGCGCACCGGCGCTCCGCGTGTCGTCACATTTTGTCGCGTCGTAATATTAAGTTCCGTGCATGTTAATTGTTTACCCACTATTGTCTTACACCAATACACATGTACCTAAACTAAATCAGTGTTATAGTCATTGACACAAAAACCCTACCTACATCTGGCGCCCAGCGTACGGCCGTGTTCCCTAGTTACCGGTCTAAAATCTAGAAGTTTCATGTGTACTATACAAGACTGTTACTGTGTAAGACTCAACATAGTGTTTTAGTGATAAAACAGTGACTTTTGCGGGTTTTCTTCGCGTCCGTGGGTAACGTTATATACCTACTACGCCGCCGCCCGCACTGTTGGTACGTTTTATGCACAATAAAAAAACAAAAATCACGGAACTTTTGGTGTAGTGTATTTAGTGTTACGAACTAGTTATTTCACGTGTTTAGTCGTTCTAGTGCTTATATTACTTCCTAGAACAGTCGTGCACCTAGTTACAACAATCTACCGGCAAAGTGCCTAGTGTTTTTACCAACTTTGTTATAATTGTTACGTACTTGATCTAACACGTTTTTTCATTCTAGTTTATATTGACTAGAATAGTCGTGCTGCAAGTCGTAACCCGAACATTTGTGTACCTACCTGTGTCGGTGTGGTGACTCTTTGTTTATTTATATTATAACATTGCGGCTTAGAATAAAAAGCATTGAGTTACCTACGTAGAACTTTGTTTATTTTAGTATAGTGTCTCAGATATACGAGACAAGTGTTTACCATAGGACGGTACGTACCTATTGCGTTGTGTACGAACAGTCGTGGGACTCTAGTGACGACCTGAGTTATCCAGGTACGCTAATACCTATTGTTGTGTCGGAACTTGGTGTATTGTGCATTTATAGACATGGTGCTTACAAGGTCGCGTGCAAATAGTGCGTCACGTGCTACACAGCAACCCGAGATGTACTCGTTGGCTGGTGAGCAGTCTGACGGTGCGATGCCGTCGACTTCGTATGGTGAAATCGTTGACGTACGATCGTCAACGCCGCCGCTGGCTGGACGACCGTCGTCCGCCGGCGCCTCATCTCCATCTCCACCACCGCAGTACGGGCGTGAGCTGCCTGTGTACTCGCAGATGCCACTGCACGGGCAGGCTCCGCCCGTCGCCGCGCCGCAGCCACCAGTGTCAGCCGCACCCGTTGTAATGACGGACCAACAACTGGTATTCCTACTACAAGCCATGCGGTCGCTGCCGCCTACACAGGGCGCGCCGCCACCGCCGACGACGACTGTAAGTGCAAATCTTTCTAATTGTACGGCGAGATATAATGGTGCTGGCGATGTATTGGCGTTCATAGACGCTGTTCAAATTTATAAAGATTGTGTTGGCATTCATGATGATATCGCACTGAGAGGACTGCCAATGCTGCTCACAGATTTTGCCGCCACCTGGTGGCAAGGTGTTAAGCACTCCGTATTGAGTTGGCAAGAAGCTATTTCTTTACTTCAGCAAACCTTTGGTCCGCGTCTCCCACCTCACAGAGTATACAGAGAGATTTTCAGTCGGGAGCAAGGTGAAGAGCGTACTGATGTCTTCGTGTGTCGCATAAGAGCCATAATCGCCCAGCTACCGCCGAACTCATTACCTGAAAATCCAGTTCAGCTTGATATGGTGTATGGACTACTCCATAGAAGGATACGGGAGAGGGTAGTAAGGAGTGCCTTCACTTCGTTCGCCGAGCTGCTCCAACAAGCTCGAGTAGTGGAGGATGTACTCGAGGAAGTATGCGTTGCTGCACCTGCAAAGAACCATACGCCTACGTCTACTGCCCCGTCACCACCATTGATTACAGGCTATGCTTCGTCGTCTTCTGCTGCTGGCCCAGCGGTGCAAAATAATGTTAGAACATCGCAAGGCAAGACTAGACCGAAATGTTCCTTTTGTAAGATGTTCGGCCATATCAAAGATGACTGCCGCAGATTAGCAAATAAAAGTAAAGTCACTTCGGAACCTGTTAAAAGTGAACCAGATGCTGCACAGTCGGAGCAGCGCCCGTCCGTCACTTGTTTCGGATGCGGTGCGCCCGGTGTAATACGGTCAAATTGCGCAGTGTGTAAAGGAAAACGCACGGCGCCACTGCCCACAACGTCTTCGTTACAATCAGTGTCTGCGTGTAATACAGTGTTGGACCCGCGAGTGCGTCCGTTATTAAATATAGAAGTGTTTGGTGTTGTGAAAACCGCGTTGTTAGATACGGGAGCGAAACAATCCGTTGCTAGTGAAAATCTATCCGAACTTTTGCAGGCCAATGGCCAAGTGTTTAAGAAAGTAAAAACCGAGTTAAAATTCGCGGATGGCTCCCACCGTGTTCAGTTAGTCGAAACAGCCTTAGTTGATGTAAAGGTGCAGGGAGTTGCAATATCAACACTCTTCATGGTCTTGCCCGGCGCCACCGAGTCATTGTTAGGGATGAATTTTATACGGGACGCTGGCATGATACTTGATTTCGATAGGAATCAGTACTCCTTACATTCTTTAGGGTTTTACGACATTCAGTATGAACGCGAGGACCGCATTGCGGTAAGTTCTGCGATTAGCCTACGCGAGTGTGAGGGTGTTCTTCTGCCACCAGCTGATAGAGAGAAGTTGGCTGAACTCCTAGAGGAAAACACTGATATCTTCAGTGCAGGGGGAGGGCCGACGCCCTTCGCTTTACACAGGATTGATACAGGGAACGCCACGCCTATCTCTACACCACCTTATCGGGTGAACCCCACTAAGAAGGAGATAATAAAGGCAGAAATCGACAAAATGTTAGAATTGGAAATTATAGAAGAAGCTGAGTCGGAATGGACTTCTCCAATCGTGTTGGTACCTAAGAAAAATGGTGAGACCAGATTTTGCGTCGATTACAGGAAATTAAACGCTGTGACGCGAACGGACAAATATCCGCTGCCTCTAATCGATGACATCTTATCTACCACGAAAAGTAATTGCGTGATGTCCACCATCGATTTAAAATCTGGCTACTGGCAGATAGAAGTGTCCCCTGAGGACCGACATAAGACAGCATTTGTCTCGCCATTTGGCACATTCCAGTTTCGGCGCATGCCTTTTGGTTTGAAGAATTCGCCATCGACTTTCCAGCGTTTGATGGATCGCTTTCGTGCTGGATTAGGAGATGTAAAGGTAGTGGCATATTTAGATGACATTCTGATTATTTCAGCTGACCTGGATGCTCATTTACGAGATCTCAACCAGGTATTCGATCGTCTTCGTCAATTTAAACTCAAAGCAAATCGAGATAAGTGTGTTTTTGCCAGAGAGAGAGTTACCTATCTAGGGCACGTAATTACAGCCCAAGGTATTGAGCCCGACCCAACGAAGGTCCAAGCAGTTGTGGATATGGTGCCTCCTACTAATCTGAAAGAGTTACTAACCTTTTTACAAACCTGTGCATGGTTTCGAAAATTTATCCCCCACTTCTCTGAAGTTGCTCAACCGTTAACTGACCTCACGAAGAAAAACAAACCTTGGAAATGGGGTGAAACGGAGGTCAAAGCATATAACAAGCTCAAACAGAGACTTACCACAAGTCCGATTCTGCGACAGCCAGACTTCGAGCAACCCTTTATTCTGCGCACGGACGCCAGTGCATACGCGCTGGGTGCGGTGCTCATGCAAGGTCCTGATCCGAAGTCTGAGAAGCCCATTGAATATGCGAGCCGATTATTGACGTCGGCAGAGATAAATTATTCGACGACAGAGAGGGAAGCGTTGGCCGTGGTATGGGCCCTCGATAAGTTCCGTGGTTACCTGGAAGGCGCTCAGGTTCGCGTTGCAACTGATCACCAACCTCTGAAGTGGCTGTTATCTCTGAAGACTCCAAGTGGCCGTCTAGCTCGTTGGGCCCTGAAAATTCAAGCTTTTAACCTAGATGTTGAATATACTCCGGGAAAAGTTAATGTTGTGGCGGACACTCTCAGTCGTCCGGTATGCACGTCCTCGACGGATGAGACTCCTAGCTGTGATCTGTGTCCAGTTTCCATTGACTTACCTCACCGTAGCTCAGAAGAGTTGCGCGCTGCTCAGCTTGAAGACCCTGAAATAAAGAAAATACTTACCGACTTCGAAGATAACGATGCTGCTGCTCGATGGACAGATCGTGGATATTACTTGACGCAAGGTGTTCTCTTTCGCTTCAATCCGGATGGAGAATCTGAGGAACCCCAGCTGGTCGTACCAGAGTCCATGCGCCGTGAGATCATGAAAGAACTTCATGATGCGCCCACAGCCGGACACTTGGGTTTGGAGCGTACTTTGAAGAAGATCAAAGAGCGATTTTACTTTCCCAACATGCGTCAATACGTCTCGAAATATCTGAAGACATGTGACCTATGTCAGAAATTTAAGGCTACCAATCTTAAACCGGCTGGTCTTCTACAAACACCGGTCCCGCAGCAACGATTTGAACTCCTCGCAATGGATCTATTTGGTCCTCTGCCTGAAGGTAGTCAGGGAGAGAAGTGGATCCTTCTGATTGAGGACACTGCGAGCAGATGGGTAGAGTTGTTTCCATTGGCTGAGGCCAATGCTGGAAATTGTGCTAAAATATTAATTGAGGAAATATTTATGAGGTATGGGTTCCCTCGGAGAGTGATCTCCGACAACGGGACGCAGTTTGTGTCAGCAGTAATGCAAAAAGCGATGCTCGTCCTAGGTGTTTCACAAAGTCTGATCAAGAGAATTATGTGCCTCAAATCACACCTTACTTGCGTGACTTTGTACAGCGCCTGCAAGAGACCAAGTGGAGAGTTGAAAGTCAGCAGGACGCCCGTAAGGATGCTGCAGACAAGAATCGACGCCCCAGTCCCAATCACCAGGAGGGTGACCTCGTGCTCGTCGAAAGCCATCGTCTTAGTCAGGCCTCCAAAGGATTTACCAGCAAGTTTGCCCCGAGACGCGAAGGTCCTTATAGGATTAGTAAAATTGTTTCCCCAACCACGTATGAAGTCGTTGATAAAGATGATGCCCCTCGAGGCAAGTATCATGCCAGTCTCCTAACACCGTACGTAGGTGATTCGGACGTTGCAGTCCATAATAGGAAGAAAGGTAGACCCCGTAAATTACCGGATCCCAAGCCAGCGCCAGAGCCTTCTGCTGACTTGGAGGGGGAGGATGTAGCGCGTAAGAATATTGCAACTCCGCGCATCTCTCGCAAGCGCCGTTTGCCTGTTCGTCTACTCTCGTACAAGCTCGTATAGGCTTCGACGCTTGCCCAGGGAGTCCGGGAGTCCGGCACACACCTCAGCGATCGACGCACGTGCTACCTGTATCTGCGCACCGGCGCTCCGCGTGTCGTCACATTTTGTCGCGTCGTAATATTAAGTTCCGTGCATGTTAATTGTTTACCCACTATTGTCTTACACCAATACACATGTACCTAAACTAAATCAGTGTTATAGTCATTGACACAAAATTCCTACCTACAAATCTCACTAATATTAACACTCCCGACCCGCGGTCCAACAGCCAAATCCGAAAGTTTGTTTGGATGTATGGAGGTTTGTTACCTCTTCACGCAAAAACTACCCAACGAATTGAGTTGAAATTTTGCACACGTTTTGATGTGGACCAGGAATAATATATAGACTAATTTTTGTTTCAAAATTGAGTTCCGGAAGATAGATATGACGTAAACAGTTTTCTTTTGTATGAAAATTTTACGTTGCTACATCTCTACAGCTGATAGAGATAGAGCTGAAACTTTGCACACGAATAGATGAGGACAAGGATAAATATTTAGGCTACTTTTTGTCCCAAAAATTTGTTCCCTTAAGATAGATATGACCTAATCAGTTTTCCTTTGTGTGATATTTTTTGTTAGATCTTTACGCAAAAACTACGCTAAGGGGTGAGCTACAACTTTGCACATAGATAAATATAGACTCAGATTAGCTACTTTTAGTCCCGAAAACTAGATCCCGTAGGGTAGCTAAGACGTAATAAGTATTTCTTTGTAATATAATTTGTCTTCGTTACATCTTTACGCAAAAACTACTAGGTACACCGATTGCGCTGAAACTTTGCTCACGTATAAATATGGTCCAGAAATAACATATGAGCAACTTTTTGTTCTTAAAATTTATTTAAATAAGTTGATTATGACGTTATTTATTTTATTTTATTTGATTTTGTGTTTGTTACATCTTAGCACAAAAGCTACCGGTAGTAACTGGAATTAACACATAGGTCAAGGTTAAAAGTTAATTAGTCAGGATCCTCTTAGGTAAAGGTATGAGAGATGAGTCCTATTTCTCTTATTCCGTATTTCGTTCACGTCACGTTAAGAGCAATTTCTGCTGGAGTATCTTATTTCACCCCGTCAAGTAAAGTTTGAGAAATGCGTCATAAAATATTAACAGCTACTGTGGTAGCTGTTAATATTTTATGAGCTGTTAATGTTACGCTGTGGCGTCTGCCAAATACCGTATTCAGCTCCCGTTAAGTTAAACAAGCAAGGGGGTACCAGAAAAGGGAGCGAGGTTTCCGAAAAATGCCATTTTTGATCTTTAGTGACCCTTGGAGGTCACTATAACTCTGGTACCTGTGACCCTACGGTCACCAAAATCAATCAGTACCCTTTTCTTATTAATACAGTGGTAACAAAAAAGGTTTCATGTAAATCGGTCAACGCTTTCGGTTGTAACCGTGTTATGCACAGTTAGACAGACCGACAGCGCATTGTATAATAAAGGGCTTCGCCCCTTATTTGAGAGCTGAGTCATAAAAATTTCCAGCTACCGCAGCTTCTGCAAAAGTACCTTATTCGGCTTCCATCAACAAAAGTTCAAGAAAGGCGCCATTAAAAACTTCCAGCTATCCCAGTGTCTGCTAAAGGACCATATTTTACTTCCGTCAGAAGTAAAAAAGGTCCTTTAGCCGTCAGAAAGTTTAAAAGATGCTTCATAAAAACTTCCAGCTACCGCAGCTTCTGCCAAAGTACTTTGAACCTGAGAGCTGTGTCATAAAAATTTCCAGCTACCGCAGCTTCCGTCAAAGTGTGGCTTCCATCAACAAAAGTTCGGGAGATGCGTCATAAAAAAAAACCGGGCAAGAGCGAGCCGGACTCGCGCACCGAGGGTTCCGTAAAGATAAAAGATAAAGATAAAGACATTTATTCGCAAAAAACATGTGTTTACATTTTAAAATAATATTTATAATTTAAGTTGTAGTTGTAGTATTTTCTTTGATTTTTCTGTAACATCATACAATATAATATAAGGCGGTTTTATATTTGTAGGAGAACCTTGACAGCGCCATCTCTTATCTGATAGCGGAACTTATGTAGATTTTTTACACTTTCGATGATTTCTAAAAAAGTATCCTATGTAGAGAGTGCGTTCTCGTACATATATGTATACATAATGTAGTGCGTACGACTTGCACCCGTTCGTTGTTACAAATAAGGTTGAATGTGGTGCTTACACATGCATGATCCGCAGTGACATTTTGCGTGCCACTGTTAGAGATAAGCGCTGCCGCCGGTCTATTGTTCTTGTTGCTAGCAAAAAATGGTAATACAATGTAGGTAGTTTGCGCCTTGACAAATTATTTAGCCTACCGTCAGGCGTCCGTCACTCGCTCAAGGCCACGCGTTAAATGCCTACCGCTCTGGACATCGCCGGAGTTGCAAGTAGGGATGTTCCGATACCATCAAAGTATCGATACCTACTCATATCAGTAGTACTCATATCGTTTTACGATACTACTCATATAAGTAACCATAGAGTATCGATACCTAGTTATAACGATAGGTTTTATTATTTTTTAGGAATAATGAAAAGATAGTTTTCTTTTTTATTATTATTAACATACATATGACAACCGTCCATTAACCACCATTAACACACATACAACCGGGTATTTATCGCGTAAATTACTTTTATTTTTTATTTTTATTTAATTTTTAAATATTTATTATTAAATTTCCTAAAAAGAGCAGTTGCTCCAGATATTTGGGAGATAATCGGTTCCTCGCTTTGCACATCGTAAAACCCGCTTTGGAAAAAAGACTCGCTCGGCACCGATGTTGCTATTACTGGTAAATATTGAAGTGCATATTTATATAGGCAGGGAAACACGAACTTCATGTCATCCTATTCGGCAAATGGATTATGTTTTCGACTTAGATAAAGAGGAGGTTCTCAGGCCATCTGATTTTTTTATTTGTTTGAGAACTCTATCGTTTATGAACTGATTATTACTATATTGGATTAACGGGTATTTATCGCGTAATTACCTTTATTATTATCCTGACGTTTCGAACATCGAAAGGTATCCATCATTTTAAAAAACTAAATCATATTTGAGCAACCAATAAAAATAGCTGTTTTTTTCACCACATTCGTTTTATTATAAAAATCTTATCGTAGAAGCGCAACCCTAGCCCTAGCGATGCCGCGTCACAGATTACTTGCAAGTAGGTGAGGCGGGTGAGCAAAGCAATCTCAACGATTTTGTAGGCTATTATAGCGTAGGTATTTTCGCTTTTGTATTGGAGTGATGTATCTGTTAGTTTCTGTAATCTGTGCTACCGTCTACATTTGAGTTGAAAGCTTAATTACATGTTTTTTGGTTAGTTTATTCTATCTTTTATACTATTATAATGTATTTTATATTATGTGTGTTGTTGTACTAAAACATACACGTTCTTATTTGTCAGTAACTGTTTATTAGTATATATCTACCATTATGTCATTTAAATTAAATTAATATTGCAATTGCATTTTTTCATAAGTTTTTATATAGCCGAAATGTTGGCTCAAAAACGGTTTATATCATGTGTTTTTATAGTACTAGGATTTAATGTACACTGGAACTGTAACTTGTTATTTTTTATGTGTTAATAAAGAACCTTTTAAATTGAATTGAATTGAAATTGATTGCTATGTAGAGAGATTGTAATAAATTTCCTCTAATCTTTACATACACTTCTAATAGCAATAAAAACTTCAGAGGTTTATCTCCGCAAACTTCGGAGATAAGGGGGACGCTATTTTTTTCAACATTTTTGTAAATATCTCAAAAACAATACGGCTTAAAGGAAAAATAAAAACTGTTTATTAATGTGCAAATGAATACCTTTCATATGATACCCCATATCACCTATTAACTTAACAAAAATTTTGAAAACGCCCTTTCCGCCCCCCTTGTCTAAAAAACTACGCAAATACAAATACAAATACAAATCTTTATTATAACAACAAGGTGGTAACAAATTCGTTGCAAGCCCTGAATCCCAAACTAGCGTTAGCTGTATGTTGGGAGTCAGTTCCTTCCCAATTCTATGTAAAACAACTGTTACAAAAAAAAAACAAACACAAACTAAGATATAACAAATGTTTAAAATATTTAGTGTGTCAGCGCGCGTGTATGTGTATTGTGAGTGTCTGTATGTGAGGGTTTATGTGTGTGTTAGCGCGCATGTGTGGTTGTGTATGTGTAACAATAAATATAGTATATAATTATAGTATATACATATTATGTATTTTATATGTATTACTTTAATATATTAAATAAGTTTTCTACGTCATCGTAACTCAGATCTTTAAGCCAAAGATTAATTTTAGCCTTAATTTGGTAGTTAGATAGGGTTTTAGTTTTGTACAGGGCATTTAATTTATTATATAGTCTAGGTGCCACATTGGTATAATGTTGTTGGGCAAATTTACTTTTTACAAATGGTACAGGACATGGATCTCTCCTTTTATTTGTTGGGACGAGTGTTGGCACAATGTTGGCAAATTAGAGAGTTCGCTATAATTTTCCTATAAAGTATACATATTATTTGTCTATGCCAGGGGCAGAGTCTGTCAGTCTGTGAAGTGCGAGAGAAAGTTCATTAAAGAAAAAGATGAATCTATCGAACAAGAAGAAGGAAGAAAGGTTGGGATTGGAGGGAGAGACGATACAGATGGAACTGATGGAGAAGCTAATTTATCCAGAAAGGCCTCTAGCCATGATATAGGATCATTGGCTAAAATGGTGTCTAAGTTGGATGAACCCCTAAAGCGTCTGATCTGTCTCCAAACTAAAGACAAGAGAGTTCGGGGAGAGAGGTTTTCGCAGAAATGAATCCAACTTTGTTTTTAGGGTTCCGGACCAAAATGGTAAAAAGGAACCCTTATAGAATCACTCCGTCTGTCTGTCTGTCTGTCTGTCTGTCTGTCTGTCTGTCACACATGGATATCTCGAGAACTACTGATGCTATCGACTTGAAATTTAAAATGGTAAAATACAACACTTTTTTACTAATATAGCATATTAAAAAATGTTAAAAAATATTCTTATTTTGATTGCAGGGGGGCGGATAGGGGATCTCAAAAATTTTAAGTGAAGTTACTAGGCCGTGTGGGGTATCATATGAAAGGTATTCATTTGCACATTAATAAACAGTTTTTAATTTTTCTTTAAAACGTATCGTTTTTGAGTTATTTACAAAAATGTTGAAAAAACGACCGTTCCCCCCCCCTTATCTCCGAAGTTTGCAGAGATAACCCCGTGATACTTTTAAAGCTAATAGAAGTGTATGTAAACTTTATAGGAAAATTATAGCGAACTCTCTAATTAGCATAGTTTTTTGGACAAGGGGGGTGGAAGGGGGGTTTTCAAAATTTTTGTAAAGTAAATAGTTAATGTGGGGTATCATATGAAAGGTATTCATTTGCACATTAACAAACAGTTTTTAGTTTTTCTATAAGCCGTATTGTTTTTGAGTTATTTACAAAAATGTTAAAAAATTGACCGTTCCCCCCCCCTTATCTCCGAAGTTTGCAGAGATAAACCCGTGATACTTTTATAGCTCATAGAAGTGTATGTAAACTTTATAGGAAAATTATTACAATCTCTCTACATAGCATACTTTTTTAGAAATCATCGAAAGTGTAAAAAATCTACATAAGTTCCGCTATCAGACAAGAGATGGCGCTGTCAAGGTTCTCCTACAAATATAAAACCGCCTTTGTCATATATTATATTGTATGCTCCTCTCCTGCCCGTGGATGCAGTAAGAATCTGCTAAGGGATATCTCCGGAAGATGGGCAGCAGCGTCTTTTCGTGCAAGAACATCCCGAACTGCGCTCACCAACCCGCCTGCCAAGCGTGGTGAGTATGGCAACAACCCCTCATGCACTTGGATCTCTAAGTCAATGAGGGAGGCCTATGTCCAGCAGTGGATATCTTACGGCTGTAATGATGATGATGATATTGTATGATGGCACGGAACCCTCGGTGCGCGAGTCCGACTCGCTCTTGCCCGGTTTTATTCTTATTAGAGGTAAGCTTTCTAAATTTTGCAGCAGATTTCTTATATTTTAAAATTTACTTGTGGTCATAATAATATACTGAGAGTATGCCTGTAGAAAAATAATTTAAATAACATTCGGTTGCCATGCAAGAGAGTAGGCTATTGCGCGCATGCCAAGTAATGCCAACTGTGTTGGCGGTACAAGTTCACAGGCGCCTCTCTCCCCGCGCCCCGCCTGTGCGCGGGGTGGCCTACGTGACCACGCGATCCCGGCCCCACCCGCGCCCGCGCGTCTCGCCGCGTGCGTGCGCCGGTACGACGGTACTCCGGTAGTATCTAACGAGCCGAGCTGTGTGACGGTCGCCGGGATCACGCGGCGGGACGCAAGCGATCGTCATAATTATGTACCTAGTATAAGTTTTTGTGCCTTTTGATATTGACTGTGTGTGATCGTAAATAGTTGTGCGTACGTACCTCCGTCTAAAACATTGTTCAATTTGTGACTTTATTAATATATTCTTCACGTTAAACATTACCTATGGCCATGTTGCCGTGGGGTGCCGGCAGTAGAATGTTACCCCTCCTCTCCTACCCGTGGATGCAGTAAGAGCCTGCTAAGGGACACCTCCAGAAGATGGGCAGCAGCGTCTATCCGTGTATCAACATCCCATACTGCGCTCACCAACCCGCCTGCCAAGCGTGGTGAGAATGGCAACTACCCCTCATGGAGATCCATGAGGGAGGCCTGTGTTCATCAGTGGACGTTTTATGGCTGAAATAATGAAACATTACCTACGTAAAAAAAATGCAACAAAAATAAAAACTAGATATTTTCATTGCATTTTATTGTTATGATTTCCGCAAAGTAACGCCGGATTCCATTAACCTTTTGAGCGCCATAGTCACCTATACATGACAAGCACTTGCGGGTCCTCAGCGCCAATGACGTCTATAGTTGACAAAAAACCCGGCCTACAAAAATATTAAATAAAGATATTGAAAAACTATTAGTGGTATTTTAGGTCTACATTTCCCAAATAAGAATATCTCAGCTATATCTGAGTATAAAAAACAAGTCTCTTAGAGCTACCAGTACTGAGAGATATTGAAATAAAAATGATAGATTTTTATCCAAGCAAATACTATGCCCAGAGCGCCAAAGTCGTCTATAGTTGACCACTAGTGATGTGATACAGGAGGCATAGATTCATTGAATTTGCATATAAGAGATATAGAAGATAACTTAAGGTCAAATCCACGTGAGTTTTGGCGACACATTTCTAGTTTGCGTACCAGGGGAGGATTTGAACCTGACGTTGTCTACGGCGGTAAAACCTTTTCTGGTGTGGATGCGGCAGAAGCATTTGCAGACTTTTTTGCTAGTGTTTTTCTGCCAGACATTCCTGTGCTCAATTCCGAATTGGTAGGCAGTAGGGATGAAGTTTGTAACAGCAATTATGTAAATATTTTTCGCATCGCACCCAGTGATGTCATATATGGTATTAAAAAACTGAAGCCGACTAGCTCTGCTGGACCTGACGGTGTGCCTTCAACTGTAATTAAGCAGGCAGGAAAATGTATTTGCACTCCTTTATGTCACATTTTTAATCTGGCACTAGAAACTGGACAATATCCGCCTCAATGGAAACTGTCAAGGGTAACTCCTATACCAAAGTGCTCAGACAAGTCGCAGGTGGAAGGGTACCGACCGATCGCCGTGTTATCGTCTCCTGCTAAGGTATTTGAGAGCATTATCCACAAAAATATACTTGCACAAGTGGGAAAATACCTTTGTAATGAGCAACACGGCTTCAGACCGAAGAGATCTGTTGATTCCAACTTATTGACCCTCGTAGAGTTTATATCGGCAAAACTCGACATGGGTTCTCAAGTCGACGTGCTTTACTTTGATTTCCGGAAGGCGTTTGGTAGGGTCAACAATGACATACTGTTGGCAAAACTTAGCTCCATAGGCTTCGCCCCGAGACTTCTTCGGCTCCTAGCGGACTATCTTCGGGATCGCCAGCAGTTTGTCAGACTCGGTTTATATGAGTCCAGACCCTATCACACGCGTTCCGGAGTGAGTCAGGGCTCGATTCTAGGACCACTTTTATTCTTGCTGATGGTCAACGACTTGCCTACCGTTCTGCAGTGCTCTCGATGCTTGTTATACGCTGATGATCTCAAACTCTTCACAGAGGTGCGATCTGAACTGGACTGTATAGCCCTGCAGCAGGATGTCGATGCCGTTGACCTATGGAGTCATGAGAATGGGATGGAATTCAACGCCTCTAAATGCTACGCGATGAGTTTCGGTCGAATGCGGCACCCAATTAGTTACGACTATCAAATTAATGGCGTCTCTGTAACTAGGACGACAACGATGAAGGACCTGGGAGTCACATTCGACTGCAAACTTACATTTCACGACCACATAACTGCGCTTGCGAAAGAGTCTTTTAGGCGTTTGGGTTTCATCCTTCGAAATTCTCGCGACTTTCGTAATCAACATGTCATACGGTTAATTTTTGGGGCTTTGGTACGTTCTAAGCTCGAGAGCGCTATGTGTGTGTGGAATCCACACGAGAGCACATACGCCCTTCTCCTCGAGAAGGTACAAAAGGCCTTTCTTCGGTACCTATACAAGCGTATAAACGGATACTACCCATTCATGTATCCGACGAAATTTCTGTTGGGTTGTCTTGGGTATAATTCCTTGGAAGTCAGACGGGATGCGAATCAACTTACAGTCATGTGTAAGATTCTCCGGGGGAAAATTGACGCGCCTGATCTGCATGATGATTTGTGTCGATTTTTTGTTCCTAACAAATATCTGCGTGCCAGACGGCATAATTTATTCGCCGTGCCACATCATCGTACCGTGGCGCGTGCTAACTCGCCCACACCGCGCACGCTCGCGGCACTCAACGCTCTCCTGACCGCCAATCCTGAATGTGATTTGTTTGCGGATGGATGGCTGGATATATTGTCAGAGTGTTTGTGTTTCTGTGAGAAGGAAGGATGGTTACGTTTTCTTTTATTTTTCAATTGTTATATATATTTTTTTTATTAATATTATTATTATGAAAATTATGATTATTATGTTACTTTTAATTGAGTTCATTTTCGTTTTTTTCTTTAATTATTGTAATTGGTGTTGTACCGTTATAATTAAAGTAAATAAATAAATAAAATAAATAAATTGAAAATTATTCAAAATTCGATTTAAACGTATTATTTTATCTTTTATGTTACTCCGTTAATGATATTTGAATAAAACAAAAGGTAAAAAACATAAACTGTCATCAGCTACACAAATATAAAAATCAAATCAACCTGGCAAAATAAATCTGACAACTGAACTTTGGCGCATCCCTAATACGTCACCGACAATCAGTGTCCTGTGCGCCATGGTCACGAATAGATGACAACTTGATGACGTCACATACGAGAAGCAAAAAAATAGTGTAGTGTAGTGTGTAATAATAACACGATCGATGGATGCCTCGGAACTTCTTCGCATTTTGGAAGGTGTCGATGATGATGCAGAGATTTCGGAATCTGATTTTTGAAAAATTATGTTAGGCTGATAGATAAGTAAATAATTATGTCAAATTTGTTGATTTCTATAATAAGTATATAAGTACTGATTTTTTATTCCATGACAAAGATTTTAATACCTATTTTAAGACATCACATATTAGTGAGAATAATAATAATTATGTAAGATTTATAAGTAACTAATTATGTACAATTGTTCATTTTTGCCGTGGGGTGCCGGCAGTAGAATGTTGCCCCTCCTCTTGCCCGTGGATGCAGTAAGAGTCTGCTAAGAGCTACCTCCGGAAGATGGGCAGCAGCGTCATTCCGTGTATCAACATCCCATACTGCGCTCGCCAACCCGCCTGCCAAGCGTGGTGAGTATGGCAACTGCCCCTTATGGAGATTCATGTGGGAGGCCTGTGTTCAGTAGTGGACGCTTTGCGGCTGAAATGATGATGATGATGATGAATTGTTCATTTTGATAATATACATTTACAAATCAAAAATGAGTTTATTATTAAAGGTATGAAGAGCGAAGATTGCTATTTCCATTCTCATTCTCAAAATCATCTGGGAGCACCATCTCAAACCTCATTCTCATAACGTTTTTCATAACTTGACCTACCAAAACAAAACATTATGTTTCATCGATGTCTGCCTATTTCGTCTATATGTAGAAAATCGACATCTATTTCGAAATCGATACTCAGCGTGCGACACGGCTCGGCTACATCTCTAGAGAAGTTTCAAAACCGTAAGCCAGCTGCGCCGTTGTCGTCCAGTCGTGACAATGACGTCAACGCTATAGCGAGTAGTGCTGTGCTCTACTACTATTTTACTTTTAATGTTTGTTTGTATCTATGTACATATGTATGTATTAAATTATATTATTGTATTAAGAGTAGGAGATAGCACAAGATTAAATAAAACTTCCCAGATTTTAAGAAGTTGTTTATTGCATAAAAAAACAACGAAATCAAGTGTCTATGTGTTTCGCGACAATTTACATTTTATCGACTCTTGGCAGCACTTTTTTTTCGTAGGTATTTTTGTTCACTTTGTGCTTTGGCGAAGAGGACAGGGGAATGCGTTTGGGGTGTGGCGCTCAAAAGGTTAATTATATATACCTACGTGTTATCGTTATTCCATTCTGCACCTAAATTCTATATTCTAGGTCCTTCTGAGTCGCATCAAGAAATAAATTTAAAGTAAAAAAAAACTTTTTAACAAATAAGCTTTTATGTACCCCCTAAAAATAATAAAATAAACACTTTCCATTAAAGTTTGATACCAACTTAAAACGTCTTTACACAATATAATATGTAATACCGCCGATAACGCCGCTCCCGCCATCGAGTTCGAGCCACGAGTACTCCCGCGATCCGCACATAAGTACATACCTGCGGCGGAGTCCCGTATGCACGTGCCGTGCTCGGCAACAGCGCCGCATGCCAGTCAGATAGTATTACCACCCGTACCTGCCGTCCAAGCGTCACCGGTCGCGCCCCTGACTGGGCCAATGAAAATAATAAGTTACGAGATGCCATCATTCGCGGGTGGCCCTGACAGACAGACAGACAGACAGACAGACAGACAGACAGACAGACAGGTTAGGTTAGGTTAGGTTAGGTTAGGTTAGGTTAGGTTAGGTTAGGTTAGGTTAGGTTACGAGCAAGGCTCCGGGGCCTGACGGAATTCACGGCCGGGTATGGGTTCTGGCGCTAGAAGAGCTCGGGGACCGATTCCGTTGGCTACTAGACGCCTGTCTAGAGACGGGTCAGTTTCCGACCACGTGGAAGACGGGTAGGCTTGTCCTTCTAAGGAAAGACGGACGACCTGCAGACTCTCCGTCCGCGTACAGGCCGCTGGTGATGCTGGATGAAGCTGACAAGCTCTTCGAGCGAATAGTAGCCTCTCGGCTCATCCAGCATCTTCGTAGGGAAGGACCGGACCTATCTGATCAACAGTTTGGATTCCGGGCGGGCAGGTCGACGATTGACGCGATAGGTCTCGTCAGGGCTCGCTCGGATGAAGTGGTAGCTAGCGGCGGCGTTATGTTGGCGGTATCATTAGATATCGCCAACGCGTTTAACACGCTGCCGTGGGCTTGTGTTAGGGAGGCGCTAAAGTACCATAAAGTGCCTCCCTATCTCAGTCGGATAGTTGCAGCGTACCTTTCCTACCGTTATATCTCATATCCTGGACGGGGAGGTACGCTGCTGAGAAGAGCTATGTCGTGCGGTGTTCCGCAGGGCTCGGTCCTCGGACCGCTCCTGTGGAACATCGGCTACGACTGGGTCCTACGAGGATCTCTCAATCCGGGCGCCGGCGTCATCTGCTACGCAGATGATACGCTTGTGACGGCCCGGGGCGAGACATTCGGGGAGGCTGCCCGTCTGGCCACGGAATCGGTGGCAATGGTGGTGGAAAGGATAGGGAGATTGGGACTCCGGGTGGCGCTCAATAAGTCGGAGGCTGTTTGTTTTCACGGCCCACGACGAGCGCCACCAAGGGGTTCCACTATCTCTATCGGGGAGGTGCGTATCGAGGTCGACTCCAAGATGAAATATCTTGGGCTCTTCCTCGATAGCAGGTGGAGCTTTCGCGAGCACTTCACGCGCATGGCCCCCCGATTGATGGGTGCGGCGGGCGCGCTTAAACGCCTGCTGCCGAATCTCGGGGGTCCCAAAGCGACAAGCCGCCGCCTGTATCTGGGGGTGGTGCGGTCGATGGCCCTATACGGGGCGCCCATCTGGGCAGACACCCTGACGGACAAAACCATCGCTCTGCTGAGGCGGTCTCAGAGAGTGATGGCCGTTGGGGTCGTCCGAGGTTACCGCACCGTCTCCTACGAGGCGGCCTGCTTACTGGCGGGGTCCCCTCCATGGGATCTTGAGGCCGAGTGCTATGCCGCGACTTACGAATGGCGCATAGCTCTCCGCCTCCGAGGGGAGTACCCCCCTCCGCCTGGTGAGGTGCCCGCGTGGAAGCTCCACATCCGACGGGTTCTGAGGGAGAGGTGGAAGGAGCGGCTGGCCAATCCAAAGGCCGGCAGCTGGACCGTCGAGGCTGTCCGCCCAGTACTGGAGAGCTGGTTGGACAGGGCACACGGGTCGCTTTCCTTCCGACTGGTGCAGGTGCTGACCGGGCATGGCTGCTTCGGCAAGTACTTGTGCCGAATAGCCGGAAGGGAACCGACGACCGAGTGCCATCATTGTAGCTGTGACGAGGACACGGCGCAACACACGCTGGAGGTGTGCCCAGCTTGGGCCGATGAGCGCCGCGCCCTTGTCGCAGTAGTGGGGGACGACCTCTCGCTTGCAGCATTGATCAAATCAATGCTGGAAAGCGAGACGTCATGGAGGGAGGCGTTATCCTTCTGTGAAATAGTAATGTCACGGAAGGAGGCTGCGGAGCGGGAAAGGGAGATATCCTCTACCCTCCCGATCCGCAGCCGGAGAGTCGGGCGTAGGAGGAGGCTCTACAACGCCCACCTACATCCCCCATAACAGGGGCGTTGGCGGTCGAGTCGGGGGACTCCACCGCCGACAATATAATGCCCCGAGGTGGCGCGCGCGGGTGTGTTCCCGCGCGCCACAGAGTAGGTGTGTCGGTGATCTCCTGCACTGACGCACCCGAGGAGGGGCCCGCAATGGTGATTGTGGGCTGACGCCGTCGGGGCTGTGGAAGAATGCTCACGTGCTCCCACGGTTCCTGACTTAAAGGCGTGAGAAGGAACACACCCCAGGGTTTTAGTCGGTATCAGGAGTCCGACATAACCTTCTTGCCCCCCCGGGCTTGGAGGTATCCATAAAGGATTTCCCTGGGTCAAAAAAAAAAAAAAAAAAAAAAAAAGGTTAGGTTACGAGGATCTCTCAATCCGGGCGCCGGCGTCATCTGCTACGCAGATGATACGCTTGTGACGGCCCGGGGCGAGACATTCGGGGAGGCTGCCCGTTTGGCCACGGAATCGGTGGCAATGGTGGTGGAAAGGATAGGGAGATTGGGACTCCGGGTGGCGCTCAATAAGTCGGAGGCTGTTTGTTTTCACGGCCCACGACGAGCACCACCAAGGGGTTCCACTATCTCTATCGGGGAGGTGCGTATCGAGGTCGACTCCAAGATGAAATATCTTGGGCTCTTCCTCGATAGCAGGTGGAGCTTTCGCGAGCACTTCACGTGCATGGCCCCCCGATTGATGGGTGCGGCGGGCGCGCTTAAACGCCTGCTGCCGAATCTCGGGGGTCCCAAAGCGACAAGCCGCCGCCTGTATCTGGGGGTAGTGCGGTCGATGGCCCTATACGGGGCGCCCATCTGGGCCGACACCCTGACGGACAAAACCATCGCTCTGCTGAGGCGGCCTCAGAGAGTCATGGCCGTTGGGGTCGTCCGAGGATACCGCACCGTCTCCTACGAGGCGGCCTGCTTACTGGCGGGGTCCCCTCCGTGGGATCTTGAGGCTGAGTGCTATGCCGCGACTTACGAGTGGCGCATAGCTCTCCGCCTCCGAGGGGAATATCCCCCTCCGCCAGGTGAGGTGCCCGCGTGGAAGCTCCACATCCGACGGGTTCTGAGAGAGAGGTGGAAGGAGCGGCTTGCCAATCCAAAGGCCGGCAGCTGGACCGTCGAGGCTGTCCGCCCAGTACTGGAGAGCTGGCTGGACAGGGCACACGGGTCGCTTTCCTTCCGACTGGTGCAGGTGCTGACCGGACATGGCTGCTTCGGGAAGTACTTGTGCCGAATAGCCGGAAGGGAACCGACGACCGAGTGCCATCATTGTGACTGCGACGAGGACACGGCGCAGCACACGCTGGAGGTGTGCCCAGCTTGGGACGACGAGCGCCGCGCCCTCGTCGCAGCAGTGGGGGACGACCTCTCGCTTGCAGCATTGATCAAATCAATGCTGGAAAGCGAGACGTCATGGAGGGAGGCGTTATCCTTCTGTGAAAACGTAATGTCACGGAAGGAGGCTGCCGAGCGGGAGAGGGAAATATCCTCAACCCTCCCGATCCGCAGCCGGAGAGCGGGGCGTAGGAGGAGGCTCTTCAACGCCCACTTACTTCCCCCATAACAGGGGCGTTGGCGGTCGAGTCGGGGGACTCCACCGCCGACAGTATAATGCCCTGAGTTGGCGCGCGTGGGTGTGTTCCCGCGCGCCACTGAGTAGGTGCGTCGGTGATCTCCTGCACTGACGCACCCGAGGAGGGGCCCGCAATGGTGATTGTGGGCCGACGCCGTCGGGGGCTGTGGAAGAATGCTCACGTGCTCCCACGGTTCCTGACTTAAAGGCGTAAGAAGGAACACACCCCAGGGTTTTAGTCGGTATAAGGAGTCCGACATAACCTCTTTGCCCCCCCGGGCTTGGAGGTATCCATAAAGGATTTCCCTGGGTCAAAAAAAAAAAAAAAAAAAAAAAAAAAAAGGTTAGGTTAGGTTAGGTTAGGTTCATGGCGGAGGTCGAAACTATGCGAAAAGAAATGGCGGAGTTTCGCAATCTATCGCGCCCCCCTGCTTCCACTCCAATAAACATGGAGGAAATCGCGCGTTCAGTCATGGTCCAGTGTGGGGCCATGCTGAATGCGCGAATAGAGGGGCTAGAGGATCGCCTGCTGCCGGCTAAGCGTCTCAGACCCCCATTGGCCGCAGACAAACGGAGGGAACCAGACGTCGCTGCCCTAACACCTGCAGTGGCAACAACTTCCATGCTTTCCCCTTCTCCTGCGCAGGCAGGCACCAGCGGGGCAAGAACGAAAAAGGCCAAGAACAAGGCGGCCACGAAGGCACCTCGTCCATTGCCTCCTGCGCCGGACACAATGGATGAGGGGTGGAATGTGGTGGCCCGCAAGGGCTCAAAGGCAGCAAAAGTCCCAGCGGCGAGTCCAGCACAGGTCATCCGGCCAACGCCCACGACGAAAAAGGCTCCTAAGAAACGGGAGCCGAAACTAAAGGTTCCCCGGACTGCAGCGATTGTGCTTACGCTACAGCCGGAGGCCGAAAACAAGGGGACAACATATGCCCAGGTGCTTTCTGAAGCAAGAGAAAAAATCGACGTTCGGGCCCTGGGCATAGAGGGACTGCGGTTCCGTACAGCCGCAACAGGTGCCAGAATGCTGGAAGTGTCTGGTGCCGCTGGAGCCGACAGGGCAGACTCCCTCGCCAAAAAACTGAAGGAGTGTCTAAGCCCTGAGGTGGTAAAGGTGTCCCGCCCGGAGAAGTGCGTGGAATTGCGGCTCTCTGGGCTGGATGATTCCGCCACTAAGGAGGACGTGGCGGCTGCCGTCGCCGAGTCTGGAGGTTGCTCCGTGGAGGCTGTCAAGGTCGGGAATGTTGTCAGGCCTCCCGGCCGGCAGGGCACAGTGTGGATTAAGTGCCCTATAGCTGCAGCCAAAAAGGTTGCAGCCAGCCGGATCTTAGTAGGCTGGGTTTCGGTGTCTGCAAAGATACTGGAGCCCAGGCCCCTGCATTGTTACCGCTGCCTAGAGGCGGGACATATGGGGGCGAAGTGCACGACTGGCGTCGACCGCAGCGCGGTCTGCTTTAAGTGCGGCAAGCCTGGGCATATGGCTGCCCAGTGCGAAGCTGAGCCGCACTGCCCAGCGTGTGAAGCGGCAGGCAGAAAAGCCGACCACCCGGTCCGGGGCTGCAAAGGCTCGGCCCCGGGAAAGAAAGGCGGGAGCAAGAAGGTCAGCGTAGGGTTGAAGCCCCCCCCCTCCTCGCAACAATCTTCGCGCCCAGCGCGAGCGGAGGGTCAGATGGACACTAATTAAATGGCCATCCGATGCCTTCAGGCGAATATCAACCACTCTGCCAGGGCACAGGATCTCTTGCTCCAGAGCCTCGCAGAGTGGTTGATACAAATAGCCGTGGTTACCGAGCCCTACATGATTCCCGCCCGTACAAACTGGGTGGGAGATCGGGAGGACTCGGTAGCCATATACGCTCCAGCGGCCGGTGGCTCCCTGCCCTTCGAAAAAGTAGCGAAGGGTCATGGATGCGTGCTGGCCGTTGTGGGTGGTGGCTGTGGCGTGGCGGTAATTGGGGTGTACTGTTCTCCAAACCGTAACCTGGCCAGCTTCGAGCAGACGCTCGCAGAGGTCGGGTTTCTGGTGGGAACAGCACACCCCAGTCCGGTGTTGGTTGCCGGGGACTTCAACGCCAAATCAACGGCTTGGGGCTCTCCGGCCACCGACGTAAGAGGGGAGGTGTTGGAGGAGTGGGCGTCGTCCTTGGGCCTCGACATCTTAAACAGAGGAATCGAGAACACGTGCGTGCGGCAACAGGGTGGGTCAATCGTTGACCTCACGTTTGCAACGCCTACCCTGGCGCGCCGTGTTCTCGACTGGAAGGTAGAGATAGACGTAGAGACGCTATCAGACCACAGATACATTCGGTATAGCGTCTCTGCGTCCGTAGGGCAGGCTCCGGCCCCGCCGGCAAGAGAGGGACCCCGGTGGTCGCTGAGGGGGATCGACCGGGAGCTGGCGAAGGAGGCGGCCATCGTTGAGGCATGGATGGCTGTCTCGGACCTGGGGGATGTTGACGTCGCGGCGGATGCTCTGGGCGAAGCCCTTGCACGCATCTGTGACGCCTCCATGCCCCGGGTCAAGACGTCGGTGCCACCTCGGCGCATATACTGGTGGAGTCCGGGGCTCAGGGAGCTCAGGCGGGCTTGCGTCGTCGCGCGGCGTAATTACGCCCATTACCGCCGGAGGAGGGTGCGCGACGAGGAGGTTGAAAGGGACCGCTACGCCGACTATAGGGCCGCCTGTTCCAATCTTAAGGTGGCCATTAAGGATGCCAAGGAGTCGGCGTGGCAAGAGTGGTTGGAGTCCCTCAACCGCGACCCTTGGGGTCGTCCCTACAAAATAGTGACGGGCAAGCTCCGCCCCTGGACTCCCCCTCTCACGGCGATCTTGGAGCCAGAGCTCTTGGAGAGGGTGGTCTCAGTGCTCTTCCCCCACAGAGAGGCGTGGCACCCGCCACCCATGGCCTCTCTAGGAGTGGGGGAATCCGACGACGAGGTGCCCGAGGTGTCTGAGGCAGAGTTTGGGCTGGCCGTGTTGAGGCTTCGGGCGAAGAACACGGCCCCCGGACCCGATGGCGTGCCGGGACGAGCGCTGGTGTTGGCAGCCGGGCAGCTGGAAGAGCACATTAGAGCGGTGTTCTCGGCTTGCCTGGCGCGGGGCCACTTTCCGCAGAGCTGGAAGAGCGGAAAGTTGGTCCTGCTGAGGAAGAGCGGGCGCCCTGCTGACTCCTCGTCGGCCTACCGTCCGATCGTGCTGCTGAGTGAGACGAGCAAGCTTTTCGAACGTGTGCTCGCTGCTCGTCTCACTCAGCACATGAGGGAGGTAGGACCGAATCTGAGCGATGGGCAGTTTGGTTTCCGGCAAGGGCGCTCGACGGTGGACGCCATAGCGAAGGTGCGAGAGTTAGCGGAAGAGGCGGTCTCCGAAGGCAGGGTGTTGCTGGCAGTGTCGTTGGACATTAAGAATGCCTTTAACACCCTCCCTTGGGAGACCGTGATGGAGTCCCTCAGATACCATGGTGTGCCCCGGTATTTGAGGGACTCCGTGGCGAGTTATTTCACCGACCGGGCCGTTATGTACCCGGCCCGGGACGGTGATTGGAAAATAAGGCGTATGTCGTGCGGTGTTCCACAGGGCTCGGTCCTGGGACCGCTCCTGTGGAACATCGGGTACGACTTCGTGCTCCGCGGGCGGAACTTACACGGTGTCAGCGTAGTCTGCTACGCTGATGACACCTTGGTAACTGCCCGTGGGCGCACACACAGGGAGGCGGCCATCTTGGCCACTGCTGGAGTAGCCCATGTGGTCCACAGGATCAGGACCCTTGGGCTGGAGGTGGCACTGGAGAAGTCCGAGGCCCTCTTCTTTCACGGGCCTCGGAGATCTCCACCGCGGGGGATGGAGATAGTGGTGGGCGGAACCTCCATTGCCGTCGAGTCGAAGATGAGGTACTTAGGCCTCGTCCTCGACGGCAGATGGAGGTTCGCGGAGCACTTCCGGCAATTGGCGCCCAAGATCATAGCCTTTGCCGGAGTGCTCGGGAGACTCCTCCCGAATTTGGGAGGGCCGAGTGTGGGGTGCCGCCGCCTTTATGCCGGTGTGGTTCGCTCCAAGGCACTCTACGGAGCGCCAATATGGGCGGACGCCCTAGACGCTGAAAACCTGACCCTGCTGCGACATCCGCAGCGGGTCATGGCCGTCAGGGCGGCCCGAGCGTACCACACCGTCTCGTTTGAGGCGGCGTGCGTGCTGGCCGGTACACCGCCGTGGAACCTCGAGGCGGAGGTGTTGGCGACGGTGTATTGGCGCAGCGTAGAGGCCAAGATGGCAGGAGAGT
Organism: Pasiphila rectangulata; assembly: GCA_963082625.1. Taxonomy (NCBI): domain Eukaryota; kingdom Metazoa; phylum Arthropoda; class Insecta; order Lepidoptera; family Geometridae; genus Pasiphila; species Pasiphila rectangulata. The sequence goes on from OY720243.1 coordinate 22,205,162, forward strand.
GGCCACTCCCGGAGGAGATCAGGCGGTGGAGAGAGGGTGCCCGCGAGGATCTCCTCCTGGACTGGGCACAGAGACTGGAGTCCCCGGCTGCTAGCCGGGAAATGGTGGCCGCCTTTCGCCCCAGCCTCCAGCAGTGGGTCGATCGGCGGCATGGCGCACCGACGTTCCGTCTGACGCAGATCCTCTCCGGGCATGGTTGCTTCGGGAGGTATCTGTGTCGGGTGGCACGTCGGGAACCCACAATGGAATGCCACCATTGTGGGGCGCCGGAGGACACGGCGCAGCACACCCGCGCCGTGTGTCCGGAATGGGCGGAGTCGCGCGCAGCGATGACAGCGGTGATAGGAGGCGACCTCTCGCTGTCAGCCATAGTCAGCGCTATGGCTGACAGTGAGACGAATTGGGAGGCCGTAGCCACTTTTGCGGAAGAGGTGATGCGGACGAAGGAGACGGCGGAGAGGGACCGAGAGGCAGATCCTCTCTTGGCCCCTATCCGCCAACGGAGAACGGGCCGTAGGCGGCTGGCGTATGCCGGCCGCATACTACCCTGAACGGGGACCTGTTGGGTTGCGGATCGGGGGATCCGCTTCCTGACCTGAGGGGTCCCGGGCTGTAAGGCGCCTCGTCACGTGTTCCGAGGTGCCTTAAGCGGAGATATGGGGAGGGCATTTTACACCCTCCCGAGGAGGGCCCTCACGGGCACCCGCTGAGGGAGTTGCGGGACGCATTGCGACACCGTGGCTTCCTCCTTGTAAAGCGGCGAGGGCGGAACACCCCAGGTTTTTAGTGGGTACACTGCCTTTATCAAGGCGGGAATCCCACATAACCATCGGTCCCCCCGGACTGGTGGTATCTATAAAAGATTTTCCTGGGCAACAAAAAAAAAAAAAAAAAAAAAAGGTTAGGTTAGGTTAGGTTAGGTTAGGTTAGGTTAGGTTAGGTTAGGTTAGGTTCCCCCCCCACCGATGTGTTCCCACGTTGTCGTCGTGGTGGGGCTTGCGTGTCTTTATGATCTTGAGGGCTACGCCGGTAGAGTTACTCATGCCGGAAGGCCTCAAGGGAGAGACCTGACCAAGAGGAACACATGTATATATGTTTATGTATTTATTATATTACATAGTTTATTTTATCATGTATTTATGTATCTATTTGTATTTATATATTTATATTTAAAGTTTATATATTACGTTTATTTATGTAACTTATTTATGTATTATATTTATGAACTGAGGTGGGCTCGCCTTCTTGCTCTCTGAGTACAGTTGGCGGAGCACGGGACGTGCCCGGTGTGTACTTACACTACCACCGGGCAGGCTTTGGAAGATTATATCTTTCATGCCAGCGTCGTAGATCGGAACCCTGACAAGCGTCGCGGTCATGTCTCGTAACGCGAGTTGGGACCGATGGCTTTGGCTTCATTGCCCGGGCCGCGAGGAGTAAACCTCTATAAAATAATCCCGAAGGACAAGTGGCGGTGCAGCATGAGGTCTATTCTCCAACGAGGATGGCTGGCCGGAAAAGTCAGTCGCTACTGCACCTAGGCGTCGCGCCTGGGTATGGTTCACCTACCCTTCCCGGATACACGTGGGCACTGTTCGGGTCGTACCTTTTCCCCGGTACTCGTGGGACTTTTTTATGTATTCATCAAATTCAAAAAAAACTCCTGGCTCCGAGGAGGAAACTTCTCAGGGCCCCAAAGGCCCTTCTCAGGGCCACCCCAAAGGCCCTTCTCAGGGCCACCCCAAAGGCCCTTCTCAGGGCCAACCTGATGAAGAGAGGTGTGTCGATGGGCCTTGCTCTGCTACACTCCAGCCGTTTGTTGTCCTGACTCGCCTATCTGAGTCAGACACAGACAGGAGCGTAGGTAGTGTGGTGTCATTGGGAAAAAAGGAGTACGCGGCGGCGAAATCCGCAAAGGCTACTCCTAGCGTAAAAGTGGCGAACGAACCAGTGTCTGGTCACTGCTCCGACGATTCAGACGTCTCATTATTGACGGTGTCATCCCGGGCTTCATCGCCCGGAGCTAAGAGGAGGAAAGAGGAGGAAAGCCGCCTCTGGCGGAAAAGGGGTGTTTCCTCAAGTGAAGATAGTGCAGACGGGGAGCCATCGCACCAAGGCGGAACATCCAAGAGAGGTCGCGGACGTCCGCCTACGACTGGCACCCATGTAGGACTGTTCAAAGCCAGACTCGAGCGGAGGCGTCTCGAGGAGGAAGAGGCGATGCTGCAGGTGGAGAAAGAGTTTGAGGAGAAGGAGGAGCGAAAAAGAAAAGCCGCTGCTGCTACCTTTCGCAAAGTGGCAGCAGCAGGACCAGCTGCCTTCGATATTGCTGCGGCGGATCTAGCGGGACTTGTCGGAGATGCCCTGTCGACGATCAAGGACGTCTCCTGCAAGTCAAAACATATTAAGGGGACCTTTCAGAGGGCTCTTAATGAGGCCTCTGATACCATCCGAAAGGCTTTCTCCGAAATTAGGACCCGAACGGTGACGGAGGAGATCACTCGCCTCGAAGCGGCAAATGCGAAGCTTATGGCGGATGTCGCTACCATGAGGACTGAAATAACGGAGCTTCGCAATATATCGCGCCCCCCTGCTTCCGCTCCAATAAACGTGGAGGAAATCGCGCGTTCAGTAATGGTCCAGTGTGGGACCATGCTGAATGCACGTATAGAGGGTCTTGAGGAGCGCCTGCTGCCGGCTAAGCGTCTCAGACCCCCATTGGCCGCAGATAAAAGGAGGGAGTCAGTCGATGCTGCTGTTACAGCCGCAGTAGTGACCACTCGCATGCCTTCCCCCCCTCTTGCACAAGCCAGCACAAGTGGGACTGGGGCAAAAAAGGCTAAAAACAAGGCGGCCACGAAGGCACCCCGTCCGTTGCCTCCTGCGCCGGAGACAATGGAGGAAGGGTGGAATGTGGTGGCCCGCAAGGGCACAAAGGCCGCAAAGGCCCCAGTGGCGAGCCCAGCACAAGCCATCCGGCCAACGCCCATGACGAAAAAGGCTCCTAAGAAACGGGAGCCAAAACTGAAGGTTCCCCGGACTGCAGCGATCGTGCTAACGCTGCAGCCGGAGGCCGAAAAGAAAGGGACAACATATGCCCAGGTGCTGTCCGAAGCGCGAGATAAAATCGACGTTCGGGCCCTGGGCATAGATGGATTGCGTTTTCGCACAGCCGCAACAGGTGCCAGGATACTGGAGGTGTCCGGTGCCACTGGAGCCGAAAGGGCAGACTCCCTCGCCAAGAAACTGAGGGAGCATCTAAGCGCGGAGGTAGTAAAGGTGTCCCGCCCGGAGAAGTGCGTGGAATTGCGCCTCTCCGGGCTGGATGATTCCGCCACAAAGGAGGACGTGGCGGCGGCCGTCGCCGAGTCTGGAGGGTGCTCCGTGGAGGCCGTCAAGGTCGGAGATATAGTCAGACCTCCGGGCCGGCAGGGCACAGTATGGATTAAGTGCCCTATAGCTGCAGCCAAAAAGGTTGCAGCTAGCCGGATTTTAGTGGGCTGGGTTTCGGTGTCTGCAAAGATACTGGAGCCCAGGCCCCTGCATTGTTACCGCTGCCTAGAAGCGGGACATATGGGGGCGAAGTGCACGGCTGGCGTCGACCGCAGCGAGGCCTGCTTTAAGTGCGGTAAGCCTGGGCACAAGGCTGTCCAGTGCGAAGCTGAGCCGCACTGCCCGGCGTGCGAGGCGGTAGGGAGAAATGCCGACCACCCGGTCCGAGGTTGCAAAGGCGCGGGCTCGGCAAAAAGTGGAGGGAAAAAGAAGGCTGGTGTAGGCGTAAAGGCCCCCTCGCCACCATCTTCGCGCCCAGCGCGAGCGGAGGATCGGATGGAAACTAATTAGATGGCCATCCGATGCCTCCAGGCGAACATCAACCACTCTGCCAGGGCACAGGATCTCTTGCTCCAGAGCCTGGCAGAGTGGTTGATACAAATAGCCGTGGTTACCGAGCCCTACTTGATTCCCGCCCGTACAAACTGGGTGGGAGATCGGGAGGACTCGGTAGCCATATATGCTCCAGCGGCCGGTGGCTCCCTGCCCTTCGAAAAAGTAGCGAAGGGTCATGGATGCGTGCTGGCCGTTGTGGGTGGTGGCTGTGGCGTGGCGGTAATTGGGGTGTACTGTTCTCCGAACCGTAACCTGGCCAGCTTCGAGCAGACGCTCGCAGAGGTCGGGTTTCTGGTGGGAACAGCACACCCCAGTCCGGTGTTGGTTGCCGGAGATTTCAACGCCAAATCAACGGCGTGGGGCTCTCCGGCTACCGACGTGAGAGGGGAGGCGTTGGAGGAGTGGGCGGCGTCCCTAGGCCTCAACATCCTCAATAGGGGCTTCGAGAACACGTGCGTGCGGCAACAGGGTGGGTCAATAGTTGACCTCACGTTTGCAACGCCTACCCTGGCGCGCCGTGTTCTCGACTGGAAGGTGGAGGTAGACGTAGAGACGCTATCAGACCACAGATACATTCGGTATAGCGTCTCTGCGTCCGTAGGGCGGGCTCCGGCCCCGCCGGCAAGAGAGGGACCCCGGTGGTCGCTGAGGGGGATCGACCAGGAGCTGGCGAAGGAGGCGGCCATCGTTGAGGCATGGATGGCTGTCTCGGACCTGGGGGATGTTGACGTCGCGGCGGATGCTCTGGGCGAAGCCCTTGCGCGCATCTGTGACGCCTCCATGCCCCGGGTCAAGACGTCGGTGCCACCCCGGCGCATATACTGGTGGAGTCCGGGGCTCAGGGAGCTCAGGCGGGCTTGCGTCGTCACGCGGCGTAATTACGCCCATTACCGCCGGAGGAGGGTGCGCGACGAGGAGGTTGAAAGGGACCGCTACGCCGACTATAGGGCCGCCTGTTCCAATCTTAAGGCGGCCATTAAGGATGCCAAGGAGTCGGCGTGGCAAGAGTGGTTAGAGTCCCTCAACCGCGACCCTTGGGGTCGTCCCTACAAGGCGGTGACGGGCAAGCTCCGCCCCTGGACTCCCCCTCTCACGGCGATCTTAGAGCCAGAGCTCTTGGAGAGGGTGGTCTCAGTGCTCTTTCCCCACAGAGAGGCGTGGCACCCGCCACCGATGGCTTCTCTAGGAGTGGGGGAATCCGACGATGAGGTGCCCGAGGTGTCTGAGGCAGAGTTTGGGCTGGCCGTGTTGAGGCTTCGGGCGAAGAACACGGCCCCCGGACCCGATGGCGTGCCGGGACGAGCCCTGGTGTTGGCAGCCGGGCAGCTGGAAGAGCACATTAGAGCGGTGTTCTCGGCTTGCCTGGCGCGGGGCCACTTTCCGCAAAGCTGGAAGAGCGGAAAGTTGGTCCTGCTGAGGAAGAGCGGGCGCCCTGCTGACTCCTCGTCGGCCTACCGTCCGATCGTGCTGCTGAGTGAGACGAGCAAACTTTTCGAGCGTGTGCTCGCTGCTCGTCTCACTCAGCACATGAGGGAGGTAGGACCGAATCTGAGCGATGGGCAGTTTGGTTTCCGGCAAGGGCGCTCGACGGTGGACGCCATAGCGAAGGTGCGAGAGTTAGCGGAAGAGGCGGTCTCCGAAGGCAGGGTGTTATTGGCAGTGTCGTTGGACATTAAGAATGCCTTTAACACCCTCCCTTGGGAGACCGTGATGGAGTCCCTCAGATACCATGGTGTGCCCCGGTATTTGAGGGACTCCGTGGCGAGTTATTTCACCGACCGGGCCGTTATGTACCCGGCCCGGGACGGTGAATGGAAAGTAAGGCGGATGTCGTGCGGTGTTCCACAGGGTTCGGTCTTAGGACCGCTCCTGTGGAACATCGGGTACGACTACGTGCTCCGCGGGCGGAACCTACACGGTGTCGGTGTAGTGTGTTACGCCGACGACACCCTGGTAACTGCCTGCGGGGACACGCATAGGGAGGCGGCCATCTTGGCCACGGCCGGTGTAGCCCATGTGGTCCACAGGATCAGGACCCTTGGGCTGGAGGTGGCGCTGGAGAAGTCCGAGGCCCTCTTCTTCCATGGACCTCGGAGATCTCCACCGCGGGGTATGGAGATTGTGGTGGGCGGAACCTCTATTGCCGTCGAGTCGAAGATGAGGTATCTAGGCCTCATCCTCGACGGCAGATGGAGGTTCGCGGAGCACTTCCGGCAATTGGCGCCCAAGATCGTAGCCTTTGCCGGAGTGCTCGGGAGACTCCTCCCGAATTTGGGAGGGCCGAGTGTGGGGTGCCGCCGCCTTTATGCCGGTGTGGTTCGCTCCAAGGCACTCTACGGAGCGCCAATATGGGCGGACGCCCTAGACGCTGAAAACCTGACCCTGCTGCGACGTCCGCAGCGGGTCATGGCCGTCAGGGCGGCCCGAGCGTACCACACCGTCTCGTTTGAGGCGGCGTGCGTGCTGGCCGGTACACCGCCGTGGAACCTCGAGGCGGAGGTGTTGGCGACGGTGTATCGGCGCAGCGCAGAGGCCAAGATGGCAGGAGGGTGGCCACTCCCGGAGGAGATCAGGCGGTGGAGAGAGGGTGCCCGCGAGGATCTCCTCCTGGACTGGGCACAGAGACTGGAGTCCCCGGCTGCTAGCCGGGAAATGGTGGCCGCCTTTCGCCCCAGCCTCCAGCAGTGGGTCGATCGGCGGCATGGCGCACCGACGTTCCGACTGACGCAGATCCTCTCCGGGCATGGTTGCTTCGGGAGGTATCTGTGTCGGGTGGCACGTCGGGAACCCACAATGGAATGCCACCATTGTGGGGCGCCGGAGGACACGGCGCAGCACACCCGCGCCGTGTGTCCGGAATGGGCGGAGTCGCGCGCAGCGATGACAGCGGTGATAGGAGGCGACCTCTCGCTGTCAGCCATAGTCAGCGCTATGGCTGACAGTGAGACGAATTGGGAGGCCGTAGCCACTTTTGCGGAAGAGGTGATGCGGACGAAGGAGACGGCGGAGAGGGACCGAGAGGCAGATCCTCTCTCGGCCCCTATCCGCCAACGGAGAACGGGCCGTAGGCGGCTGGCGTATGCCGGCCGCATACTACCCTGAACGGGGACCTGTTGGGTTGCGGATCGGGGGATCCGCTTCCTGACCTGAGGGGTCCCGGGCTGTAAGGCGCCTCGTCACGTGTTCCGAGGTGCCTTAAGCGGAGATATGGGGAGGGCATTTTACACCCTCCCGAGGAGGGCCCTCACGGGCACCCGCTGAGGGAGTTGCGGGACGCATTGCGACACCGTGGCTTCCTCCTTGTAAAGCGGCGAGGGCGGAACACCCCAGGTTTTTAGTGGGTACACTGCCTTTATCAAGGCGGGAATCCCACATAACCATCGGTCCCCCCGGACTGGTGGTATCTATAAAAGATTTTCCTGGGCAACAAAAAAAAAAAAAAAAAAAAAAAAAGGTTAGGTTCCCCACCGATGTGTTCCCACGTTGTCGTCGTGGTGGGGCTTGCGTGTCTTTATGATCTTGAGGGCTACGCCGGTAGAGTTACTCATGCCGGAAGGCCTCAAGGGAGAGACCTGACCAAGAGGAACACATGTATATATGTTTATGTATTTATTATATTACATAGTTTATTTTATCATGTATTTATGTATTTATTTGTATTTATATATTTATATTTAATGTTTATATATTACGTTTATTTATGTAACTTATTTATGTATTATATTTATGAACTGAGGTGGGCTCGCCTTCTTGCTCTCTGAGTACAGTTGGCGGAGCACGGGACGTGCCCGGTGTGTACTTACACTACCACCGGGCAGGCTTTGGAAGATTATATCTTTCATGCCAGCGTCGTAGATCGGAACCCTGACAAGCGTCGCGGTCATGTCTCGTAACGCGAGTTGGGACCGATGGCTTTGGCTTCATTGCCCGGGCCGCGAGGAGTAAACCTCTATAAAATAATCCCGAAGGACAAGTGGCGGTGCAGCATGAGGTCTATTCTCCAACGAGGATGGCTGGCCGGAAAAGTCAGTCGCTACTGCACCTAGGCGTCGCGCCTGGGTATGGTTCACCTACCCTTCCCGGATACACGTGGGCACTGTTCGGGTCGTACCTTTTCCCCGGTACTCGTGGGACTTTTTTATGTATTCATCAAATTCAAAAAAAACTCCTGGCTCTGAGGAGGAAACTTCTCAGGGCCCCAAAGGCCCTTCTCAGGGCCACCCCAAAGGCCCTTCTCAGGGCCACCCCAAAGGCCCTTCTCAGGGCCAACCTGATGAAGAGAGGTGTGTCGATGGGCCTTGCTCTGCTACACTCCAGCCGTTTGTTGTCCTGACTCGCCTATCTGAGTCAGACACAGACAGGAGCGTAGGTAGTGTGGTGTCATTGGCAAAAAAGGAGTACGCGGCGGCGAAATCCGCGAAGGCTACTCCTAGCGTAAATGTGGCGAACGAATCAGTGTCTGGTCACTGCTCCGACGATTCAGACGTCTCATTATTGACGGTGTCATCCCGGGCTTCATCGCCCGGAGCTAAGAGGAGGAAAGAGGAGGAAAGCCGCCTCTGGCGGAAAAGGGGTGTTTCCTCAAGTGAAGATAGTGCAGACGGGGAGCCATCGCACCAAGGCAGAACATCCAAGAGAGGTCGCGGACGTCCGCCTACGACTGGCACCCATGTAGGACTGTTCAAAGCCAGACTCGAGCAGAGGCGTCTCGAGGAGGAAGAGGCGATGCTGCAGGTGGAGAAAGAGTTTGAGGAGAAGGAGGAGCGAAAAAGAAAAGCCGCTGCTGCTACCTTTCGCAAAGTGGCAGCAGCAGGACCAGCTGCCTTCGATATTGCTGCGGCGGATCTAGCGGGACTTGTCGGAGATGCCCTGTCGACGATCAAGGACGTCTCCTGCAAGTCAAAACATATTAAGGGGACCTTTCAGAGGGCTCTAAATGAGGCCTCTGATACCATCCGAAAGGCTTTCTCCGAAATTAGGACCCGCACGGTGACGGAGGAGATCGCTCGCCTCGAAGCGGCAAATGCGAAGCTTATGGCGGATGTCGCTACCATGAGGACTGAAATAACGGAGCTTCGCAATATATCGCGCCCCCCTGCTTCCGCTCCAATAAACGTGGAGGAAATCGCGCGTTCAGTCATGGTCCAGTGTGGGACCATGCTGAATGCACGTATAGAGGGTCTTGAGGAGCGCCTGCTGCCGGCTAAGCGTCTCAGACCCCCATTGGCCGCAGATAAAAGGAGGGAGTCAGTCGATGCTGCTGTTACAGCCGCAGTAGTGACCACTCGCATGCCTTCCCCCCCTCTTGCACAAGCCAGCACAAGCGGGACTGGGGCAAAAAAGGCTAAAAACAAGGCGGCCACGAAGGCACCCCGTCCGTTGCCTCCTGCGCCGGAGACAATGGAGGAAGGGTGGAATGTGGTGGCCCGCAAGGGCTCAAAGGCCGCAAAGGCCCCAGTGGCGAGCCCAGCACAAGCCATCCGGCCAACGCCCATGACGAAAAAGGCTCCTAAGAAACGGGAGCCAAAACTGAATGTTCCCCGGACTGCAGCGATCGTGCTAACGCTGCAGCCGGAGGCCGAAAAGAAGGGGACAACATATGCCCAGGTGCTGTCCGAAGCGCGAGATAAAATCGACGTTCGGGCCCTGGGCATAGATGGATTGCGGTTTCGCACAGCCGCAACAGGTGCCAGGATACTGGAGGTGTCCGGTGCCACTGGAGCCGAAAGGGCAGACTCCCTCGCCAAGAAACTGAGGGAGCATCTAAGCGCGGAGGTAGTAAAGGTGTCCCGCCCGGAGAAGTGCGTGGAATTGCGCCTCTCCGGGCTGGATGATTCCGCCACAAAGGAGGACGTGGCGGCGGCCGTCGCCGAGTCTGGAGGGTGCTCCGTGGAGGCCGTCAAGGTCGGAGATATAGTCAGACCTCCGGGCCGGCAGGGCACAGTATGGATTAAGTGCCCTATAGCTGCAGCCAAAAAGGTTGCAGCTAGCCGGATTTTAGTGGGCTGGGTTTCGGTGTCTGCAAAGATACTGGAGCCCAGGCCCCTGCATTGTTACCGCTGCCTAGAAGCGGGACATATGGGGGCGAAGTGCACGGCTGGCGTCGACCGCAGCGAGGCCTGCTTTAAGTGCGGCAAGCCTGGGCACAAGGCTGTCCAGTGCGAAGCTGAGCCGCACTGCCCGGCGTGCGAGGCGGTAGGGAGAAATGCCGACCACCCGGTCCGAGGTTGCAAAGGCGCGGGCTCGGCAAAAAGTGGAGGGAAAAAGAAGGCTGGTGTAGGCGTAAAGGCCCCCTCGCCACCATCTTCGCGCCCAGCGCGAGCGGAGGATCGGATGGAAACTAATTAGATGGCCATCCGATGCCTCCAGGCGAACATCAACCACTCTGCCAGGGCACAGGATCTCTTGCTCCAGAGCCTGGCAGAGTGGTTGATACAAATAGCCGTGGTTACCGAGCCCTACTTGATTCCCGCCCGTACAAACTGGGTGGGAGATCGGGAGGACTCGGTAGCCATATATGCTCCAGCGGCCGGTGGCTCCCTGCCCTTCGAAAAAGTAGCGAAGGGTCATGGATGCGTGCTGGCCGTTGTGGGTGGTGGCTGTGGCGTGGCGGTAATTGGGGTGTACTGTTCTCCGAACCGTAACCTGGCCAGCTTCGAGCAGACGCTCGCAGAGGTCGGGTTTCTGGTGGGAACAGCACACCCCAGTCCGGTGTTGGTTGCCGGAGATTTCAACGCCAAATCAACGGCGTGGGGCTCTCCGGCTACCGACGTGAGAGGGGAGGCGTTGGAGGAGTGGGCGGCGTCCCTAGGCCTCAACATCCTCAATAGGGGCTTCGAGAACACGTGCGTGCGGCAACAGGGTGGGTCAATAGTTGACCTCACGTTTGCAACGCCTACCCTGGCGCGCCGTGTTCTCGACTGGAAGGTGGAGGTAGACGTAGAGACGCTATCAGACCACAGATACATTCGGTATAGCGTCTCTGCGTCCGTAGGGCAGGCTCCGGCCCCGCCGGCAAGAGAGGGACCCCGGTGGTCGCTGAGGGGGATCGACCAGGAGCTGGCGAAGGAGGCGGCCATCGTTGAGGCATGGATGGCTGTCTCGGACCTGGGGGATGTTGACGTCGCGGCGGATGCTCTGGGCGAAGCCCTTGCGCGCATCTGTGACGCCTCCATGCCCCGGGTCAAGACGTCGGTGCCACCCCGGCGCATATACTGGTGGAGTCCGGGGCTCAGGGAGCTCAGGCGGGCTTGCGTCGTCACGCGGCGTAAATACGCCCATTACCGCCGGAGGAGGGTGCGCGACGAGGAGGTTGAAAGGGACCGCTACGCCGACTATAGGGCCGCCTGTTCCAATCTTAAGGCGGCCATTAAGGATGCCAAGGAGTCGGCGTGGCAAGAGTGGTTAGAGTCCCTCAACCGCGACCCTTGGGGTCGTCCCTACAAGGCGGTGACGGGCAAGCTCCGCCCCTGGACTCCCCCTCTCACGGCGATCTTAGAGCCAGAGCTCTTGGAGAGGGTGGTCTCAGTGCTCTTTCCCCACAGAGAGGCGTGGCACCCGCCACCGATGGCTTCTCTAGGAGTGGGGGAATCCGACGACGAGGTGCCCGAGGTGTCTGAGGCAGAGTTTGGGCTGGCCGTGTTGAGGCTTCGGGCGAAGAACACGGCCCCCGGACCCGATGGCGTGCCGGGACGAGCCCTGGTGTTGGCAGCCGGGCAGCTGGAAGAGCACATTAGAGCGGTGTTCTCGGCTTGCCTGGCGCGGGGCCACTTTCCGCAAAGCTGGAAGAGCGGAAAGTTGGTCCTGCTGAGGAAGAGCGGGCGCCCTGCTGACTCCTCGTCGGCCTACCGTCCGATCGTGCTGCTGAGTGAGACGAGCAAACTTTTCGAGCGTGTGCTCGCTGCTCGTCTCACTCAGCACATGAGGGAGGTAGGACCGAATCTGAGCGTTGGGCAGTTTGGTTTCCGGCAAGGGCGTTCGACGGTGGACGCCATAGCGAAGGTGCGAGAGTTAGCGGAAGAGGCGGTCTCCGAAGGCAGGGTGTTATTGGCAGTGTCGTTGGACATTAAGAATGCCTTTAACACCCTCCCTTGGGAGACCGTGATGGAGTCCCTCAGATACCATGGTGTGCCCCGGTATTTGAGGGACTCCGTGGCGAGTTATTTCACCGACCGGGCCGTTATGTACCCGGCCCGGGACGGTGATTGGAAAGTGAGACAGATGTCGTGCGGTGTTCCACAGGGCTCGGTCCTGGGACCGCTCCTGTGGAACATCGGGTACGACTTCGTGCTCCGCGGGCGAAACCTACACGGTGTCAGCGTGGTCTGCTACGCTGATGACACCTTGGTAACTGCCCGTGGGTGCACACACAGGGAGGCGGCCATCTTGGCCACTGCTGGAGTAGCCCATGTGGTCCGAAGGATCAGGACCCTTGGGCTGGAGGTGGCACTGGAGAAGTCCGAGGCCCTCTTCTTTCACGGGCCTCGGAGATCTCCACCGCGGGGGATGGAAATTGTGGTGGGCGGAACCTCCATTGCCGTCGAGTCGAAGATGAGGTATCTAGGCCTCATCCTCGACGGCAGATGGAGGTTCGCGGAGCACTTCCGGCAATTGGCGCCCAAGATCGTAGCCTTTGCCGGAGTGCTCGGGAGACTCCTCCCGAATTTGGGAGGGCCGAGTGTGGGGTGCCGCCGCCTTTATGCCGGTGTGGTTCGCTCCAAGGCACTCTACGGAGCGCCAATATGGGCGGACGCCCTAGACGCTGAAAACCTGACCCTGCTGCGACGTCCGCAGCGGGTCATGGCCGTCAGGGCGGCCCGAGCGTACCACACCGTCTCGTTTGAGGCGGCGTGCGTGCTGGCCGGTACACCGCCGTGGAACCTCGAGGCGGAGGTGTTGGCGACGGTGTATCGGCGCAGCGCAGAGGCCAAGATGGCAGGAGGGTGGCCACTCCCGGAGGAGATCAGGCGGTGGAGAGAGGGTGCCCGCGAGGATCTCCTCCTGGACTGGGCACAGAGACTGGAGTCCCCGGCTGCTAGCCGGGAAATGGTGGCCGCCTTTCGCCCCAGCCTCCAGCAGTGGGTCGATCGGCGGCATGGCGCACCGACGTTCCGACTGACGCAGATCCTCTCCGGGCATGGTTGCTTCGGGAGGTATCTGTGTCGGGTGGCACGTCGGGAACCCACAAAGGAATGCCACCATTGTGGGGCGCCGGAGGACACGGCGCAGCACACCCGCGCCGTGTGTCCGGAATGGGCGGAGTCGCGCGCAGCGATGACAGCGGTGATAGGAGGCGACCTCTCGCTGTCAGCCATAGTCAGCGCTATGGCTGACAGTGAGACGAATTGGGAGGCCGTAGCCACTTTTGCGGAAGAGGTGATGCGGACGAAGGAGACGGCGGAGAGGGACCGAGAGGCAGATCCTCTCTCGGCCCCTATCCGCCAACGGAGAACGGGCCGTAGGCGGCTGGCGTATGCCGGCCGCATACTACCCTGAACGGGGACCTGTTGGGTTGCGGATCGGGGGATCCGCTTCCTGACCTGAGGGGTCCCGGGCTGTAAGGCGCCTCGTCACGTGTTCCGAGGTGCCTTAAGCGGAGATATGGGGCGGGCATTTTACACCCTCCCGAGGAGGGCCCTCACGGGCACCCGCTGAGGGAGTTGCGGGACGCATTGCGACACCGTGGCTTCCTCCTTGTAAAGCGGCGAGGGCGGAACACCCCAGGTTTTTAGTGGGTACACTGCCTTTATCAAGGCGGGAATCCCACATAACCATCGGTCCCCCCGGACTGGTGGTATCTATAAAAGATTTTCCTGGGCAACAAAAAATAGGTTAGGTTAGGTTAGGTTAGGTTTTTTTTTTTTTTTTTTTTTTTTTTTTTTTTTTTTTTTTTTTTTTTTTTTGTCCCTACCGCCACTCAGATGATCTAAATGGGGCAGGGTAACAATGGGGACCTCTAGCGTGGCTAGAGAATTTGCTTAATCATTTAACTTATTTGCTAATCTTATTCTCTACTTCTTAAATGAAAATTTAAACATAACTTATTGTATCCTGATACAATGTTGAGGCTTATAAATACTGTTATGCCTAAGGTGTTCTTTTACATAGAATCACTATTTTATTGTTCAAAAGATTTTTGTTACAATAGTATGTTGTGGTTTATCCACAGTAAGCTTATATCTAGTTTATTTATCTTTTTTACTGTATTGTGTACAAGATTATATTAACTTAATCTTATTTTCTATCTCATATTTTATATGTATGAGTATAACGGTTTTATTATTGAGTATACAAAATACATGTATTCAGTGACATTTATGTATCATAAATTGTCTATGGCTTTATTTTTACTTATTATCTTATTTGTTATAATTGAACAAAAGTCTATAAATTCGTATCTTGTTTCCTTATTACTAATTATACAATGTGCATTGTTGGTGCTTATAATGCAGTCCATTTTTTGTTCCGCCTCGTACCTTTCGCGACCGAAGATGGGGCATTCAAAAATAATGTGTTCCGCCGATTCGTTTTTTCCCGGTTCGCAAGCGCATGATGGATCCTCTCTAAGTTTGAACCTAGCTAGATAGTCAGAAAACCCACCATGCCCTGTCATGAATTGTGTAAGAGTGTGAGTAAGTGTTATTTTCCTTACGAGATTGTATGCTTTGATGGCGTCCGGGAAGAAGATTTTTGTAGTGGATGCTTGTGTACCTGCTTTATAGCGTTTGTTCCAGGTTTCGATTGATTCCTTTCGGATCTGTTTTTTGATGTATGACATCGGGCACGCGTCGTAGTCGGGTTTTCTTTTGTTGTTTAGGGCAGCTTCCTTAGCAAGAACATCCGCCCTTTCATTCCCCAGCATCCCAGCATGTGCTTTAATCCAAAACAAGGAAGTGTCCTTATTTTGGAGTGAGATCGTCTCAAGGTTTTGTCTTGTTTCTTGTGCCAAAGGATGGGTGGAATTGCAGTTCTTGACTGTATCCAGTGCTGCCCGGGAGTCGCTGTATATTCCAAAACTGGTTTCGCGTCGTTTGAGGATTTCACGTGTTGCTATGCAGATCGCATAGAGCTCGGCCTGGTAAACGGTGCAGTATGGTGGCAGCTTTATCTTGAGGGTTTTTGTCTCGGCTGCACTATTCCATACGGATAGCGCGGCTCCGACTTTACCCTCAATTTTGCTGCCATCAGTAAATATGCGGACTGCTTGAGAGTTGTTCTGCTCTACATCTTGGTCGTCTATCAAGTGTTTGTATCCTAAGATGGTCCGTTTTGCCGGGTGTGGGAACGTGCTGAAGGCTACCATACGTTCAATCTCTCTATCCTCCGGTATATGTATGGTAAGTCCTCGCTTGGCTTTATAGAGGGCCGCTGCCTCCTGGATTCTAAGATCCAGTGGGAGCAAACCGGCGAGGATCAGTGCCGAGTTTAGAGACACAGTTTTGTATGACTTCGTCAACTTCTGCGCAAAAAGCCTTTGTACGGAGTTGAGTTGCTTTTGTACCCCCAATTTAGCCGTCGCAGGAGCCCAGGCGCTAGCGGCGTACATCATCACAGGTTCCACTGCAGCTGTGTATATGGTCCTGATGACTTCTGGGTGAAGACCCCAGCTGCACTTTGCCGCCCGCGACAGCTGTTTGAAGATGTTCAGGGCTTTTCTGCAGGTGTTTGCTGTGTGTGCATTGAATGTTAATTTCTCATCGATTGTTAGTCCCAAGAGTTTGATTTCTTTTGACATGCCGATGTCGATCCCGCCCATCCTCAGGAGTGGGGTATCGTACTTTAGTTTCCTGGTAATTGTCATGGCATTTGTTTTATGTGGAGCAAACTTTAACTTATTCCGGATACCCCAATCCCGAACATAAGCGAGAGCGGCATTGGCCTGTCGTTGGACTTCCAAGGCAGTGTTCCCATCAAAGACAAGAACCACGTCGTCAGCAAACGCCTGGACGTAGTCTCCTCTATTTTGAAGCTCATTTAAAAGGGGGTCCAGGATTAGGTTCCAAAGTATTGGGCCTCCTATGGACCCTTGGACACACCCTTTATTTGTGTCCCTAGCGTGTTCGTGTCCCGCATAGCGCACCTTCACCTTTCTGTCCTGAAGGTAGCTGTCAACTAGCCTTCTCAGGTTTACAGGGCAGCCCGATTTTGCCAATCTTACCCTGATTGCAGGCCACCATGCACTGTCGAAGGCTCCCTCTATGTCTAGTGAGATTATTACTAAGATCTTTTTCTCGTCTAGTTTAGTTTTCACGCGCTGCATCAGGTCATAGAGGGAGTCTTCGGTGCTTTTTTGCGGCATGAATCCATACTGGCTGTTGTTCATTTTCGGAACCAGGTGCCACTTGAGTCGGCCAATCAACATTTTCTCCAGGATTTTGCCAAAGACTGGTAGGAGGCCTATGGGTCGGTAAGATTTCGGGCTCGTGTAGTCGTCCTTCCCTGGTTTTCTGAGGACTACAACGGTTGCCTCCTTCCATACGATGGGAAAGTGTTTGAGGCTTAAACATTTGTTGCAAAGGGCGAGAAACAGTTCTGGGTTATTTTGGATGGCTTGGGTACATATGTCTGCGGTCAATCCGTCCGACCCGGGAGCTTTTTTGGGGTTAAAACTCGTTGTCGAAAGATTTAATTCCTGGATTGTGAACGGTGGGTCAATGTGTTCATCATTTTTCCACACGTTCACTTTTTCAGCTTCTTCTCTTATAAGGCTATGGTCTGCGTTGTCGTCCATTTCTAGATCCTTCGGGTAAAAGGTCTCGGCGATTAGTCTCACTGAATTCTCACTGTCCAGAGCGTTCCCATCCTTCACCATAGGAAGGTCCTCCTGTCTTTTCGATGTTCTAGCTATTATCCTGTATATCCCCTCCCAGAGCCCCTCCTTGTCCTGCTTTCCGCAGAAACTCTTCCAGCTTTCAGTTTGTGCTTTTTTTGCCTCTATCTCATATTTTTCTTTTTCTTCCAGATATTCTGCGACGACCTTTGACCTGCGGACAGGTGCTGCGCAACGGATTCGACGCCTCAACGTGTTGACCAGTTTTTTCTGCTTTTCCATTGACTCCGACCACCAAGGTAAGTTTAGTGTGTTATTTTCTTTCTTCTTCGGTATGGTATTTTCGCAGGTCTCTATTATTGTTTTAATGTATGATTCTGTTGTTTTTTCCAGATCCGTTTTGTCTTGAAGTTTCTCTATTTCTGTTTGATTTAAGTTTTTCGTATCGAGCAATTGGGTTAGTTTTGTGTGAAATTGAGTCCAGTTTGCTTTTTTAGTATTAAATATTCTTGTGTTTCGCTTTATGCTAATTCCCTTTGATTTTACTAATTTGATTTTGAAAGTTAATACATTGTGATCGGAGCTCGTCAAGCCAGTTTCCACTCTCCAGTCCTCCACGTATTGCATCAGGTCTGATGTACAGGCCGTTACGTCGATGTGGCTACAGTATGTTTTTTGGCCTCTTATAGTGTCGTAGGTTGGTGTTGTTCCCTCGTTTAGCACATGCATTTTCATTTCCTCCATAGTTCCGGCCATTTCCTCTCCCCTTTCATCGAGTTTTAGGCTGCCCCACAGAGGGTTTTTGGCGTTACAATCTCCTCCTATTAACACGTGTCGTGTACCTAACTTCTCTATGATTGACTTCAGATGTTCTAAGTAGGGCTGGATTGGTTCTGTGGGTTCAAAATAATATGAGATCGCCACGACCTCCCAGGCGCTTGTCCTAAGTTTCACTACTGCAATGTTGTTCGTAGTGAATTGTGAAAGAGGAGTGGCGTCTAATTCAGTGTCAAAAACGGCTACTGCCGCTTTTATAACGCCATCCCCTCTGTTGGTGTTCTGAAAGATCCTGGCACTCCCATATTTACTCAAGCTGCCCGAGTTTCCGGTGTATGGTTCCTGAAGGAGTGCGAATGCCAATTTCCGTTTGCTGGCTTCAAGCATAATCTCGTGCGTTGCCAGAGCTTTTCTCTGCAGATTTGCCTGTGCTGAAAGATACATCTTAGATTTAGGTTGACCAGCGTTTAATACAGGGACGCCCTTAACAATACGCCACTGTTGCCCGGGCCAAGGCTTCCCACTTCCTTCTGATAGGGCATTCACTGCTGAAGGCGTTGTGATCCAGTCTATCTAGTTTTGAGTGTGCACAGTTGGGACAGGAGGCAGGGACATCGGCAATCCAGTCCTCACATTCCGTCCTCATGTGGGCGCCCCCACAGTGGCTGCATTTGGGTTTTGTTTCTTTACAGAAACGTCTACCGTGGCCGTAACCCAAGCAGAGCGAACATTGTACGAGTGGCGATTGGTCTGCCACTCTGATTCGTTGGATGTCAATCTGCACGGTTCCAATGTCTACCATTTGCTGCCAAATTTTTGGGGCCACCCTCATGACGATGTGGTGCGTGTGCGGGTTTCTTGTTCGTTTTTTATAAGCAATTTCCATCTTTTGTTCTGTTGAATCATTGAAGATTCCCTTGTTCTGTTTCCTCAAAGCTTCGAGGACGTCTTCGTCTGAGTTGTAATTTAGAACGTTTTTGAGAATGACAAGGGGATCTTTGTTTTTCATTTCTTCGACCTTTAGTTCTCTTACTCCCATTAGCCTTTCTTTCACTCTTTGCCTCTCTTGTTCCGTTTTACACCCCACTATAACTTTTCTATCTTTAGCCTTTCTTATCTTTTCTATCGTTATTCCCGTTACCTTTGCGTCTAAAGCTTTCCTTATCTGGTTTACAACTTCATCTCCTGTTTCCGTCTCGTCAATTGCGGATATGGCTACGGAGTGTAGTGCGGTCTGATCAGGGAAATTTCTCCTGGTTGGTGTCGCTGCCACACTCGCGTAGGTCTGCCTTTCTCTCTCTTTTGAGTCTCTCTCTATCGTCTCTGTAAGTTTTTCCATCTTTTGGTTGTTTTCCCTTATCAGTCTTATATGTTCTTTCATTTGGAGAGAGAGTTCTTCGTTTTTATTTTCGTCTCTATCCTTCCCTGGTCCTTCTATTGTTTCTTTTTCTTTCCCGTTTTCCAGACTACTGTCCGGCAGAGGAGCTCTACTGAGTTCCTTTACCAGTGCGTATAATCGGTCAACGCCTTCCAGTACCGCCACCTTTATCTTTCCATTCATATTTCGAGTTAGATTCAAGTTGATCTTTATCTTCTGAATACAGGCTTTTGCTTCCGCCAGTTTGTTTGGGTGTTTACGTGGCTCTTTCTGTTCTGAAGGATTCTGTGTTAGGTCCAAGGTCTGATTTTCCATGATCTCCGGAGAAAGTGCTTTCCCAGGGATTGGGTGATCGTCAATCTCCGAAGGTTGTGCTGTTTTTAAGTCGGCTTCTAATGGATTAGATCGCTCTACTTGCGCGGGGGATGTTGCCTTGAGGATTGGTATTTTAGTTACTGGGGAACGTACTACCGACATCTTTCGGCTTTACGTATAGAGCCCTGTTTTGATACGGCGATCGGTTTTGGAAAATCTCTGAAATTTAGGCAATTTTCCGACGTAGTTTAGTCTGTCGGGTACTTTTAATTAATACCACTATGTTATTTTAATGTCAAAATGATATTTTATCGCTAAGGATACAACATACACTCGATTTATCTAAAGTTGAAATTTTGTAAAATCGACCTTTCCTTCCTAACCCTTTGAGGTAAGGGTGGGTGGGCGGGCGATTTTTTCGAACTTTCTCTCGCTAATTGAATTTTTTCTGTTGCAGGTACATGCAGGGAGGTCAGCAGAGGTGTTACAGGCAGAAAAAGATGGTAAATTTGGAAGAAATTTATGAAAAACAACGTTTTTTGGTTAAATCTAAGTTAAAATCAATGAAAAAGTTAAGAAAATCTCCGAAAATAGGTGTAGAAGATCGGGAATAGGTTTTGCGGATGTCTACACACCACTACGCAACTATTGAAGCTAAAAGAAAAAACGAAAGCACAAAAAACCAGAAATCTTAGCAATATTTGTATGAAAATCTCGTCGGGTTATGTAAACTTTTTGTTGGCAAATGTTTAGGAAACTCGATTTTTTCGAACTTTCTCTCGCTAATTGAATTTTTTCTGTTGCAGGTACATGCAGGGAGGTCAGCAGAGGTGTTACAGGCAGAAAAAGATGGTAAATTTGGAAGAAATTTATGAAAAACAACGTTTTTTGGTTAAATCTAAGTTAAAATCAATGAAAAAGTTAAGAAAATCTCCGAAAATAGGTGTAGAAGATCGGGAATAGGTTTTGCGGATGTCTACACACCACTACGCAACTATTGAAGCTAAAAGAAAAAACGAAAGCACAAAAAACCAGAAATCTTAGCAATATTTGTATGAAAATCTCGTCGGGTTATGTAAACTTTTTGTTGGCAAATGTTTAGGAAACTCGATTTTTTCGAACTTTCTCTCGCTAATTGAATTTTTTCTGTTGCAGGTACATGCAGGGAGGTCAGCAGAGGTGTTACAGGCAGAAAAAGATGGTAAATTTGGAAGAAATTTATGAAAAACAACGTTTTTTGGTTAAATCTAAGTTAAAATCAATGAAAAAGTTAAGAAAATCTCCGAAAATAGGTGTAGAAGATCGGGAATAGGTTTTGCGGATGTCTACACACCACTACGCAACTATTGAAGCTAAAAGAAAAAACGAAAGCACAAAAAACCAGAAATCTTAGCAATATTTGTATGAAAATCTCGTCGGGTTATGTAAACTTTTTGTTGGCAAATGTTTAGGAAACTCGATTTTTTCGAACTTTCTCTCGCTAATTGAATTTTTTCTGTTGCAGGTACATGCAGGGAGGTCAGCAGAGGTGTTACAGGCAGAAAAAGATGGTAAATTTGGAAGAAATTTATGAAAAACAACGTTTTTTGGTTAAATCTAAGTTAAAATCAATGAAAAAGTTAAGAAAATCTCCGAAAATAGGTGTAGAAGATCGGGAATAGGTTTTGCGGATGTCTACACACCACTACGCAACTATTGAAGCTAAAAGAAAAAACGAAAGCACAAAAAACCAGAAATCTTAGCAATATTTGTATGAAAATCTCGTCGGGTTATGTAAACTTTTTGTTGGCAAATGTTTAGGAAACTCGATTTTTTCGAACTTTCTCTCGCTAATTGAATTTTTTCTGTTGCAGGTACATGCAGGGAGGTCAGCAGAGGTGTTACAGGCAGAAAAAGATGGTAAATTTGGAAGAAATTTATGAAAAACAACGTTTTTTGGTTAAATCTAAGTTAAAATCAATGAAAAAGTTAAGAAAATCTCCGAAAATAGGTGTAGAAGATCGGGAATAGGTTTTGCGGATGTCTACACACCACTACGCAACTATTGAAGCTAAAAGAAAAAACGAAAGCACAAAAAACCAGAAATCTTAGCAATATTTGTATGAAAATCTCGTCGGGTTATGTAAACTTTTTGTTGGCAAATGTTTAGGAAACTCGATTTTTTCGAACTTTCTCTCGCTAATTGAATTTTTTCTGTTGCAGGTACATGCAGGGAGGTCAGCAGAGGTGTTACAGGCAGAAAAAGATGGTAAATTTGGAAGAAATTTATGAAAAACAACGTTTTTTGGTTAAATCTAAGTTAAAATCAATGAAAAAGTTAAGAAAATCTCCGAAAATAGGTGTAGAAGATCGGGAATAGGTTTTGCGGATGTCTACACACCACTACGCAACTATTGAAGCTAAAAGAAAAAACGAAAGCACAAAAAACCAGAAATCTTAGCAATATTTGTATGAAAATCTCGTCGGGTTATGTAAACTTTTTGTTGGCAAATGTTTAGGAAACTCGATTTTTTCGAACTTTCTCTCGCTAATTGAATTTTTTCTGTTGCAGGTACATGCAGGGAGGTCAGCAGAGGTGTTACAGGCAGAAAAAGATGGTAAATTTGGAAGAAATTTATGAAAAACAACGTTTTTTGGTTAAATCTAAGTTAAAATCAATGAAAAAGTTAAGAAAATCTCCGAAAATAGGTGTAGAAGATCGGGAATAGGTTTTGCGGATGTCTACACACCACTACGCAACTATTGAAGCTAAAAGAAAAAACGAAAGCACAAAAAACCAGAAATCTTAGCAATATTTGTATGAAAATCTCGTCGGGTTATGTAAACTTTTTGTTGGCAAATGTTTAGGAAACTCGATTTTTTCGAACTTTCTCTCGCTAATTGAATTTTTTCTGTTGCAGGTACATGCAGGGAGGTCAGCAGAGGTGTTACAGGCAGAAAAAGATGGTAAATTTGGAAGAAATTTATGAAAAACAACGTTTTTTGGTTAAATCTAAGTTAAAATCAATGAAAAAGTTAAGAAAATCTCCGAAAATAGGTGTAGAAGATCGGGAATAGGTTTTGCGGATGTCTACACACCACTACGCAACTATTGAAGCTAAAAGAAAAAACGAAAGCACAAAAAACCAGAAATCTTAGCAATATTTGTATGAAAATCTCGTCGGGTTATGTAAACTTTTTGTTGGCAAATGTTTAGGAAACTCGATTTTTTCGAACTTTCTCTCGCTAATTGAATTTTTTCTGTTGCAGGTACATGCAGGGAGGTCAGCAGAGGTGTTACAGGCAGAAAAAGATGGTAAATTTGGAAGAAATTTATGAAAAACAACGTTTTTTGGTTAAATCTAAGTTAAAATCAATGAAAAAGTTAAGAAAATCTCCGAAAATAGGTGTAGAAGATCGGGAATAGGTTTTGCGGATGTCTACACACCACTACGCAACTATTGAAGCTAAAAGAAAAAACGAAAGCACAAAAAACCAGAAATCTTAGCAATATTTGTATGAAAATCTCGTCGGGTTATGTAAACTTTTTGTTGGCAAATGTTTAGGAAACTCGATTTTTTCGAACTTTCTCTCGCTAATTGAATTTTTTCTGTTGCAGGTACATGCAGGGAGGTCAGCAGAGGTGTTACAGGCAGAAAAAGATGGTAAATTTGGAAGAAATTTATGAAAAACAACGTTTTTTGGTTAAATCTAAGTTAAAATCAATGAAAAAGTTAAGAAAATCTCCGAAAATAGGTGTAGAAGATCGGGAATAGGTTTTGCGGATGTCTACACACCACTACGCAACTATTGAAGCTAAAAGAAAAAACGAAAGCACAAAAAACCAGAAATCTTAGCAATATTTGTATGAAAATCTCGTCGGGTTATGTAAACTTTTTGTTGGCAAATGTTTAGGAAACTCGATTTTTTCGAACTTTCTCTCGCTAATTGAATTTTTTCTGTTGCAGGTACATGCAGGGAGGTCAGCAGAGGTGTTACAGGCAGAAAAAGATGGTAAATTTGGAAGAAATTTATGAAAAACAACGTTTTTTGGTTAAATCTAAGTTAAAATCAATGAAAAAGTTAAGAAAATCTCCGAAAATAGGTGTAGAAGATCGGGAATAGGTTTTGCGGATGTCTACACACCACTACGCAACTATTGAAGCTAAAAGAAAAAACGAAAGCACAAAAAACCAGAAATCTTAGCAATATTTGTATGAAAATCTCGTCGGGTTATGTAAACTTTTTGTTGGCAAATGTTTAGGAAACTCGATTTTTTCGAACTTTCTCTCGCTAATTGAATTTTTTCTGTTGCAGGTACATGCAGGGAGGTCAGCAGAGGTGTTACAGGCAGAAAAAGATGGTAAATTTGGAAGAAATTTATGAAAAACAACGTTTTTTGGTTAAATCTAAGTTAAAATCAATGAAAAAGTTAAGAAAATCTCCGAAAATAGGTGTAGAAGATCGGGAATAGGTTTTGCGGATGTCTACACACCACTACGCAACTATTGAAGCTAAAAGAAAAAACGAAAGCACAAAAAACCAGAAATCTTAGCAATATTTGTATGAAAATCTCGTCGGGTTATGTAAACTTTTTGTTGGCAAATGTTTAGGAAACTCGATTTTTTCGAACTTTCTCTCGCTAATTGAATTTTTTCTGTTGCAGGTACATGCAGGGAGGTCAGCAGAGGTGTTACAGGCAGAAAAAGATGGTAAATTTGGAAGAAATTTATGAAAAACAACGTTTTTTGGTTAAATCTAAGTTAAAATCAATGAAAAAGTTAAGAAAATCTCCGAAAATAGGTGTAGAAGATCGGGAATAGGTTTTGCGGATGTCTACACACCACTACGCAACTATTGAAGCTAAAAGAAAAAACGAAAGCACAAAAAACCAGAAATCTTAGCAATATTTGTATGAAAATCTCGTCGGGTTATGTAAACTTTTTGTTGGCAAATGTTTAGGAAACTCGATTTTTTCGAACTTTCTCTCGCTAATTGAATTTTTTCTGTTGCAGGTACATGCAGGGAGGTCAGCAGAGGTGTTACAGGCAGAAAAAGATGGTAAATTTGGAAGAAATTTATGAAAAACAACGTTTTTTGGTTAAATCTAAGTTAAAATCAATGAAAAAGTTAAGAAAATCTCCGAAAATAGGTGTAGAAGATCGGGAATAGGTTTTGCGGATGTCTACACACCACTACGCAACTATTGAAGCTAAAAGAAAAAACGAAAGCACAAAAAACCAGAAATCTTAGCAATATTTGTATGAAAATCTCGTCGGGTTATGTAAACTTTTTGTTGGCAAATGTTTAGGAAACTCGATTTTTTCGAACTTTCTCTCGCTAATTGAATTTTTTCTGTTGCAGGTACATGCAGGGAGGTCAGCAGAGGTGTTACAGGCAGAAAAAGATGGTAAATTTGGAAGAAATTTATGAAAAACAACGTTTTTTGGTTAAATCTAAGTTAAAATCAATGAAAAAGTTAAGAAAATCTCCGAAAATAGGTGTAGAAGATCGGGAATAGGTTTTGCGGATGTCTACACACCACTACGCAACTATTGAAGCTAAAAGAAAAAACGAAAGCACAAAAAACCAGAAATCTTAGCAATATTTGTATGAAAATCTCGTCGGGTTATGTAAACTTTTTGTTGGCAAATGTTTAGGAAACTCGATTTTTTCGAACTTTCTCTCGCTAATTGAATTTTTTCTGTTGCAGGTACATGCAGGGAGGTCAGCAGAGGTGTTACAGGCAGAAAAAGATGGTAAATTTGGAAGAAATTTATGAAAAACAACGTTTTTTGGTTAAATCTAAGTTAAAATCAATGAAAAAGTTAAGAAAATCTCCGAAAATAGGTGTAGAAGATCGGGAATAGGTTTTGCGGATGTCTACACACCACTACGCAACTATTGAAGCTAAAAGAAAAAACGAAAGCACAAAAAACCAGAAATCTTAGCAATATTTGTATGAAAATCTCGTCGGGTTATGTAAACTTTTTGTTGGCAAATGTTTAGGAAACTCGATTTTTTCGAACTTTCTCTCGCTAATTGAATTTTTTCTGTTGCAGGTACATGCAGGGAGGTCAGCAGAGGTGTTACAGGCAGAAAAAGATGGTAAATTTGGAAGAAATTTATGAAAAACAACGTTTTTTGGTTAAATCTAAGTTAAAATCAATGAAAAAGTTAAGAAAATCTCCGAAAATAGGTGTAGAAGATCGGGAATAGGTTTTGCGGATGTCTACACACCACTACGCAACTATTGAAGCTAAAAGAAAAAACGAAAGCACAAAAAACCAGAAATCTTAGCAATATTTGTATGAAAATCTCGTCGGGTTATGTAAACTTTTTGTTGGCAAATGTTTAGGAAACTCGATTTTTTCGAACTTTCTCTCGCTAATTGAATTTTTTCTGTTGCAGGTACATGCAGGGAGGTCAGCAGAGGTGTTACAGGCAGAAAAAGATGGTAAATTTGGAAGAAATTTATGAAAAACAACGTTTTTTGGTTAAATCTAAGTTAAAATCAATGAAAAAGTTAAGAAAATCTCCGAAAATAGGTGTAGAAGATCGGGAATAGGTTTTGCGGATGTCTACACACCACTACGCAACTATTGAAGCTAAAAGAAAAAACGAAAGCACAAAAAACCAGAAATCTTAGCAATATTTGTATGAAAATCTCGTCGGGTTATGTAAACTTTTTGTTGGCAAATGTTTAGGAAACTCGATTTTTTCGAACTTTCTCTCGCTAATTGAATTTTTTCTGTTGCAGGTACATGCAGGGAGGTCAGCAGAGGTGTTACAGGCAGAAAAAGATGGTAAATTTGGAAGAAATTTATGAAAAACAACGTTTTTTGGTTAAATCTAAGTTAAAATCAATGAAAAAGTTAAGAAAATCTCCGAAAATAGGTGTAGAAGATCGGGAATAGGTTTTGCGGATGTCTACACACCACTACGCAACTATTGAAGCTAAAAGAAAAAACGAAAGCACAAAAAACCAGAAATCTTAGCAATATTTGTATGAAAATCTCGTCGGGTTATGTAAACTTTTTGTTGGCAAATGTTTAGGAAACTCGATTTTTTCGAACTTTCTCTCGCTAATTGAATTTTTTCTGTTGCAGGTACATGCAGGGAGGTCAGCAGAGGTGTTACAGGCAGAAAAAGATGGTAAATTTGGAAGAAATTTATGAAAAACAACGTTTTTTGGTTAAATCTAAGTTAAAATCAATGAAAAAGTTAAGAAAATCTCCGAAAATAGGTGTAGAAGATCGGGAATAGGTTTTGCGGATGTCTACACACCACTACGCAACTATTGAAGCTAAAAGAAAAAACGAAAGCACAAAAAACCAGAAATCTTAGCAATATTTGTATGAAAATCTCGTCGGGTTATGTAAACTTTTTGTTGGCAAATGTTTAGGAAACTCGATTTTTTCGAACTTTCTCTCGCTAATTGAATTTTTTCTGTTGCAGGTACATGCAGGGAGGTCAGCAGAGGTGTTACAGGCAGAAAAAGATGGTAAATTTGGAAGAAATTTATGAAAAACAACGTTTTTTGGTTAAATCTAAGTTAAAATCAATGAAAAAGTTAAGAAAATCTCCGAAAATAGGTGTAGAAGATCGGGAATAGGTTTTGCGGATGTCTACACACCACTACGCAACTATTGAAGCTAAAAGAAAAAACGAAAGCACAAAAAACCAGAAATCTTAGCAATGGTTAGGTTAGGTTAGGTTAGGTTAGGTTAGGTTAGGTTAGGTTAGGTTAGGTTAGGTTAGGTTAGGTTAGGTTAGGTTAGGTTAGGTTAGGTTAGGTTAGGTTAGGTTAGGTTAGGTTAGGTTAGGTTAGGTTAGGTTAGGTTAGGTTAGGTTAGGTTAGGTTAGGTTAGGTTAGGTTAGGTTAGGTTAGGTTAGGTTAGGTTAGGTTAGGTTAGGTTAGGTTAGGTTAGGTTAGGTTAGGTTAGGTTAGGTTAGGTTTTTTTTTTTTTTTTTTTTTTTTTTATGGCGCCTACCAATTGCCTTTTTAGGGGCCGTCGGCTAGCCTACAACTTATCGTCCCTATTTATTTTGGGTCGTTTATTTCATACGAGTATTAAACATAACATGGTTTTCTGTGTCTAATCCGCGCCCTACACATTTACAACTCTTTTTTTTTTTTTTTTGCATGGCTATACCTTTTGAATTATATTAACTTTCAACATTCTTATTTTAATTATAATATTGCTTACAATTCCTTTTGTATTACTATTATTCTACTACTTGTTCTATCGCTAAAATAGAAGGGTGACTATAAGGATTCGTTCTTATAAAATAAATGTAACTAGATAGATATTATTCTTTTTTTTTTTCCTTTCACTCATATTTTTTTTTTTTTTGTTTTTTTTGGTTTTTTTTTTCTCTTTTAGATTAATGCAATTTATTATAATGGATAAATACAATTCTTATCTAAAATTAAATCAAAATCAAATCAAAATTAAAACAAAATTAAATTAAAATTAAACTAAAATTAAACTAAAATTAGACTAAAATTAAATGAAAATTAAATCAAAATCAAACCAAAATCAAATTAAAATTAAATCTAAATTAAATTGAATTAAATAAACATTAAATTTAAGTCTTTAATAAGGTTAAAATTATATCCAATATTAATTATTTATTCTTTTTATACATTTACAATACAAATTCATTAACTGTATAGCCATTTGCCATTTCTTATAAATAATAGTTTCTTATTCATACAAGTATATAATTTTGTATAAAATTATATCAACTATCAATGTATTATTCCATGTACAATATAATATAATTTACTGTAGAGCCATTTGCTATTTCTTATAAGTAATAAATTCTAATTCATGCATTTAAAATTATAAAATTATTTTTAAAATTAATATATTATTTAATTAACAATACAATCTAATTTACTGTGGAGCCATTTGCCCTTGCGGCTCTTTTCAAAGCATTTTCCGCAAAGGCCAGGAAATGGGTCCGTCGGTTGTCGTCGTCAATAGCTAGGGTTACATTATTCTTACTTAGAACTAAATCCATCCTGCACTCACAATCATATCGCTCTGGACCGAACTTTGGACAGTGAAACAGGATGTGTTCTATTGTTTCCAAAGTTACTTGATCGCATGTGCAGCAGGGATCCTCTATAAGCTTAAACCTATGTAAATAAGCTCTTATGCCCGTGTGACCGCTCAACAGTTGCGTTCTTAGGGCTATAGTTTCTATTTTAGCTAAGATTTTGTAAGCTCTCCTGACATCGGGGAAAAACATCCTCGTTGTTTCGCCAGTGGTTGCGTTGCTGTATCGCTCCTGCCACTTCTCCAAAGTTTCTTCCCTGATGCAGCGCTTTGCGAAGGACAGCGGAAATGCCTCGTACGCAGGGGTGATCTTAAGCATAGTCGACGCTTTTGCGAGTTCGTCGGCTCGCTCATTCCCTGCTATTCCAACGTGAGCACGGATCCAGAAGAAATTGATCCCACCAACCTCTTTCGCCATCTCTTGAATCTCCTGAGCCACAGGGTTTTCCGTACAGGGGTCGGCGATGGTTTCAAGTGCTGACTGGGAGTCTGAAATGATGTTTCCCATGCTTCTGCTCTCTTTGAGGTAGGTAATGGCTTTATGTATTGCGACCATCTCAGCTTGGTAGACAGTGCAGTAGTTTTCTAGTTTAATTTTGATAGTCTTGATTTCTGTTTGTTCTTTCCAAACCGTAACGGCCGCTCCGACCCTGCCATTCAGCTTACTGCCATCGGTATAGACTCTCAGCCAGTCATTTTCGATTTGTTCGGCCTCTTCCTGGTTGTTTATGGTGCCGAAACTTATATGGCTCCGCTGCGATGGATGTGGGAGACTGAAAGGGGAAAGTCTTCTCTCCAGCGGTCGACCTGGTAGAGCATCGAAGGGCTTTCCTCGCTTGACTTCGTATAGGGTGGCTTGTTCCTTCAGTCTTAGGTCAAGGGGAAGAATGCGAGAGATGAGAACACTTGAGGTGAGGGAGACTGTCCGATGCGCCCTGCAGATCTTTAGGGCGAACATTCTGGTGATATGATCCAGTTTGGCCTTTATAAATTTCCTTTCTACAGCGGGAGCCCAGGCACTGGCTGCATACAATATCACTGGCTCAACAGTTACATGATAGAGAAGTCTCATGATATCTGTGTTTAGGCCCCACTGAGTCCTTACTGCCCTGGACACCATTTTGAAAATGTTTACAGATTTCCTGTAGATGTTGTCCAGGTGCTCTTTGAAGTTCAGTGTTTTGTCGATAGTAAGGCCTAAAACTTTGAGACTGCTTGATAGCTCCAGGGTCGTTCCATTGAGTATGAATCGGGGTGTCTCAAATTTTAATTTCTTTGTGATAATCACCGCCTGAGTCTTGTGCGCTGCGAAGCGCATCTTATGTGCGGTTCCCCACTCAGAAATTTTAAGGAGTGCCTCATTCACCTTCTCTTCCAGCTGCGCAGTCGTCTTGGCACTAGCTACTATCAGAAGGTCGTCTGCGAAGGCCTGCACGTGGGCTTCGAGTGTTTCGGCCACCTCCAGGAGTGGGTTCAGTTGGATGTTCCATAATAGTGGTCCGCATATAGAGCCCTGAACACACCCCTTGTTGGTGCTTCTGCACACTAATTCCCCCATGTATCCGAGATTTACGTTCCTTCCCGATAGGTAGCTCACAATCAGTCTGAAGGTAGATTTGTCGAGTCCCTTGTTGTGAAGCTGTTTGAGAATTCCGGGCCACCAGCAGTTGTCAAATGCCCCTTCGATGTCCAAGGAGATGATGGCGACTATCCTCTTGTCTCTCACCGCCTGCCTCACCATCCCAACAGAGTCGTAGAGGGCGTCTTCCGTACTTTTTTGCGGTGTAAAGCCATACTGCCGATTACTCAGTAGAGTCATGCTCCCCAGATGCCATGCAATTCTCGTAGCAAACAGCTTCTCCAGTACTTTGCCCAAAACGGATAGGAGGCCAATGGGTCTGTATGACTTAGGAGCAGAATAATCGTCTTTTCCTGCTTTGGGGATGATTTTTATGCGTGCTGTCTTCCATGCGCTCGGAAAATGGCTTGCTTTGAGGCATGTGTTAAAAATGGCCAATTGGATCGCAGGAGCCACCTCAAAGCTGTTCTGGCATATGTCTGAGGTCAAACCGTCTTCTCCAGGGGATTTCTTTGGGCTCATCCTAGAGTACACCATTCTGACCTCGTCTAGTGTGAAATTGGGACAGTCCTGCTCAGGTTTTTGGCTAGTATACTCCTCGATGACTTCCCTCATTTCGCTTCTAACCCTGGCCTGCTCTTCGTTATCCGTAGCTTCCTCATCTGCAGGGTAGAATGTTTCGGCCAAGAGATTTGCTGAAGCCAGGGGGTCCATAAGGTTGGAGTTGTTGTGTCGGCGCAGCATTTTCTCGACAGCTTGACCTTCACAGAGCTTTAAGACCCGGTAAGACCTTTGCCATACAGACTCTTTCTTCTCTCCCGTACAAAAGTCTTTCCAGCTGGTATTGATTGCCGTCTGCATCAGCTCCTTGTACTCTGCCTTAGCTATTTTGTACTCCTCTATGACCATTTCCTTTCTAGACACGTTGGCTCTCCTTATTCGCTCCCTACGTTTTAGGACCTCCTTCTTCTTTTCGGTTAGCTCATCTGTCCACCACACTATCTTCTTTCCTCTCTTCTTGTCAGGAAGTTCTGGGATCGCCGTTTTGCAAGAGTTGAGAATGACTTCCGTGTACCTATCTACCACGCTATCGACTCCTGCCTGGTCAGAAGTGGCTTCAATGGCCTCCACGCTTAGATTTTCGTCGGTCAAGTTTGTTTTCAGTACTTTTCGGAAACACTCCCAGTTGGCTTTGTCAGTTCTGAAGATTCTCGTGCCGGTCCTCTTTGGCCCATCTGTGGATTTATCCAGCTCCAGTTCAAAAATGATTTGCCTGTGATCCGACAAAGTTACTGACGTGATGTCAACGTGCCAGTTTTTCACCCTACTCATCAGACCGGTAGAAGAAGCAGTGACATCCACGATGCTTGAGAAAAGTCTCCCTCCCCTGTAAACATGAAACGTCGACGTGTTGCCCTCATTCATGACGTTAAGATCATATTGTGTTAGGAATTCCACGTACTTGGCACCTCTACTGTCCTCCTCTCGGCAACCCCACCAAGGGCTCGAAGCGTTGATGTCCCCGCCGACGAGGATGTTAGGAGTTCCCATTTTCCTGATGATGTCCTGGAGCTTAATTAGGTTTAGGTTAGGTTAGGTTAGGTTAGGTTAGGTTAGGTTAGGTTAGGTTAGGTTAGGTTAGGTTAGGTTAGGTTAGGTTAGGTTAGGTTAGGTTAGGTTAGGTTAGGTTAGGTTAGGTTAGGTTAGGTTAGGTTAGGTTAGGTTAGGTTAGGTTAGGTTAGGTTAGGTTAGGTTAGGTTAGGTTAGGTTAGGTTAGGTTAGGTTAGGTTAGGTTAGGTTAGGTTAGGTTAGGTTAGGTTAGGTTAGGTTAGGTTAGGTTAGGTTAGGTTAGGTTCCGGGGGTGAGTGTCACATGCTATGCAGATGACACGCTGGTTACGGCCCGTGGAAATACCCACAGGGAAGCGGCCCATCTTACCACCGCGGGCGTTGCCCAGGTCGTATCGAGGATACGAGCATTAGGGCTTGAGGTCGCACTACACAAATCCGAGGCCATAGTCTTCCATGGACCTCGCAATGCACCTCCCCGCAATGCATCTATTATGGTAGGCGGAACTTCCATCCCTGTCGGGTCGACGATGAAGTACCTGGGAATCGTCCTCGACAGCAGATGGAAGTTTGTAGAGCACTTCCGGCGCTTGGCTCCAAAGCTGGTGAAGACCGCTGCAGCTTTAGGGAGAATCCTCCCAAATAAAGGGGGTCCTGGAGGAACTTGCCGTCGCCTATATATGGGCGTTGTGCGCTCGATGGCGCTGTACGGTGCGCCAATATGGGCAGACACTATGACTGCTCATAACGTACCTTTTCTGCGGCGTCCGCAAAGGGTAATGACACTTAGGGTAGCTCGGGCGTACCGCTCAGTATCTTACACTGGAGCATGTCTGCTCGCAGGCAGCCCGCCTTGGGACCTGGAAGCGGAGATGTTGGCGGAGGTATATTGGAGAGGTATATGGGCACAAGAAGAAGGTGGCCGTCCGCTTCTGCAAGAAATTGCGAAGTGGAGGGAAGAGTCCCGCGAGAAGGTGTTACAGAAATGGACTGATCGGTTGGAGGACGCAGGGCCTAGCCGGGATCTGGTGATGGCGATTCGACCCGTGCTGAAGGAATGGGTAAATCGAAAGCATGGCACACTTTCGTACCACCTGACACAGATACTAAGTGGCCATGGTTGCTTTGGAAAATATCTGTGCCAGGTGGGGCGAGAACCATCAACTATGTGCCACCATTGTAGAGGGACTAATGACACGGCACAACACACGCGCGAGGAATGCCCAGCCTGGGCGGAGCCCCGCGCTGCCATGTCTGGTGTGGTGGGGCAAGATCTCTCGCTGCCGGCTCTGGTCAAGGCCATGGTGGGTAGCGAAGAAGCTTGGATTGCCGTATCAACATTCTGCGAGGACACGCTAACGCAAAAAGAAACAGCTGAGCGAGAACGGGAACAAGACCCGAACTCGCTCCCGATGCGCCGCAGAAGAACTGGTCGGCGGCGACTGGCATTTATAGCGCGAATGCCGCCATAAAGGGGGCTTGCGGGCGATGGATCGGGGGATCTATCGCCCGCAATAAAGCCCCGTGCTATAAGGCACCCTTGGTGTTCTGGGGTGCCTTAAGCTGAGGACATGAGGACATGATAGGCTTGCAAGCCTTCATGAGATGGGCCTGAAAAGGCAACCGCCGATGGGGTCGCGGATGAAATGCGTAAGCCTACCCGTGGCCCCATCCTGTTGCGCGGTGGGAAGGAACACCCCAGGTTTTTAGTGGGTACACTGCCTTTATCAAGGCGGGAATCCCACATAACCATCAGTCCCCCCGGGCTGGTGGTATCTATAAAAGATTTTCCTGGGAAAAAAAAAAAAAAAAAAAAAAAAAGGTTAGGTTAGGTTAGGTTAGGTTAGGTTAGGTTAGGTTAGGTTAGGTTAGGTTAGGTTAGGTTAGGTTAGGTTAGGTTTTTTTTTTTTTTTTTTTTTTTTTTTTTTTTTTTTTTTTTTTTTTTTTTTTTGTCCCTACCGCCACTCAGATGATCTAAATGGGGCAGGGTAACAATGGGGACCTCTAGCGTGGCTAGAGAATTTGCTTAATCATTTAACTTATTTGCTAATCTTATTCTCTACTTCTTAAATGAAAATTTAAACATAACTTATTGTATCATGATACAAAGTTGAGGCTTATAAATACTGTTATGCCTAAGGTGTTCTTTTACATAGAATCACTATTTTATTGTTCAAAAGATTTTTGTTACAATAGTATGTTGTGGTTTATCCACAGTAAGCTTATATCTAGTTTATTTATCTTTTTTACTGTATTGTGTACAAGATTATATTAACTTAATCTTATTTTCTATCTCATATTTTATATGTATGAGTATAACGGTTTTATTATTGAGTATACAAAATACATGTATTCAGTGACATTTATGTATCATAAATTGTCTATGGCTTTATTTTTACTTATTATCTTATTTGTTATAATTGAACAAAAGTCTATAAATTCGTATCTTGTTTCCTTATTACTAATTATACAATGTGCATTGTTGGTGCTTATAATGCAGTCCATTTTTTGTTCCGCCTCGTACCTTTCGCGACCGAAGATGGGGCATTCAAAAATAATGTGTTCCGCCGATTCGTTTTTTCCCGGTTCGCAAGCGCATGATGGATCCTCTCTAAGTTTGAACCTAGCTAGATAGTCAGAAAACCCACCATGCCCTGTCATGAATTGTGTAAGAGTGTGAGTAAGTGTTATTTTCCTTACGAGATTGTATGCTTTGATGGCGTCCGGGAAGAAGATTTTTGTAGTGGATGCTTGTGTACCTGCTTTATAGCGTTTGTTCCAGGTTTCGATTGATTCCTTTCGGATCTGTTTTTTGATGTATGACATCGGGCACGCGTCGTAGTCGGGTTTTCTTTTGTTGTTTAGGGCAGCTTCCTTAGCAAGAACATCCGCCCTTTCATTCCCCAGCATCCCAGCATGTGCTTTAATCCAAAACAAGGAAGTGTCCTTATTTTGGAGTGAGATCGTCTCAAGGTTTTGTCTTGTTTCTTGTGCCAAAGGATGGGTGGAATTGCAGTTCTTGACTGTATCCAGTGCTGCCCGGGAGTCGCTGTATATTCCAAAACTGGTTTCGCGTCGTTTGAGGATTTCACGTGTTGCTATGCAGATCGCATAGAGCTCGGCCTGGTAAACGGTGCAGTATGGTGGCAGCTTTATCTTGAGGGTTTTTGTCTCGGCTGCACTATTCCATACGGATAGCGCGGCTCCGACTTTACCCTCAATTTTGCTGCCATCAGTAAATATGCGGACTGCTTGAGAGTTGTTCTGCTCTACATCTTGGTCGTCTATCAAGTGTTTGTATCCTAAGATGGTCCGTTTTGCCGGGTGTGGGAACGTGCTGAAGGCTACCATACGTTCAATCTCTCTATCCTCCGGTATATGTATGGTAAGTCCTCGCTTGGCTTTATAGAGGGCCGCTGCCTCCTGGATTCTAAGATCCAGTGGGAGCAAACCGGCGAGGATCAGTGCCGAGTTTAGAGACACAGTTTTGTATGACTTCGTCAACTTCTGCGCAAAAAGCCTTTGTACGGAGTTGAGTTGCTTTTGTACCCCCAATTTAGCCGTCGCAGGAGCCCAGGCGCTAGCGGCGTACATCATCACAGGTTCCACTGCAGCTGTGTATATGGTCCTGATGACTTCTGGGTGAAGACCCCAGCTGCACTTTGCCGCCCGCGACAGCTGTTTGAAGATGTTCAGGGCTTTTCTGCAGGTGTTTGCTGTGTGTGCATTGAATGTTAATTTCTCATCGATTGTTAGTCCCAAGAGTTTGATTTCTTTTGACATGCCGATGTCGATCCCGCCCATCCTCAGGAGTGGGGTATCGTACTTTAGTTTCCTGGTAATTGTCATGGCATTTGTTTTATGTGGAGCAAACTTTAACTTATTCCGGATACCCCAATCCCGAACATAAGCGAGAGCGGCATTGGCCTGTCGTTGGACTTCCAAGGCAGTGTTCCCATCAAAGACAAGAACCACGTCGTCAGCAAACGCCTGGACGTAGTCTCCTCTATTTTGAAGCTCATTTAAAAGGGGGTCCAGGATTAGGTTCCAAAGTATTGGGCCTCCTATGGACCCTTGGACACACCCTTTATTTGTGTCCCTAGCGTGTTCGTGTCCCGCATAGCGCACCTTCACCTTTCTGTCCTGAAGGTAGCTGTCAACTAGCCTTCTCAGGTTTACAGGGCAGCCCGATTTTGCCAATCTTACCCTGATTGCAGGCCACCATGCACTGTCGAAGGCTCCCTCTATGTCTAGTGAGATTATTACTAAGATCTTTTTCTCGTCTAGTTTAGTTTTCACGCGCTGCATCAGGTCATAGAGGGAGTCTTCGGTGCTTTTTTGCGGCATGAATCCATACTGGCTGTTGTTCATTTTCGGAACCAGGTGCCACTTGAGTCGGCCAATCAACATTTTCTCCAGGATTTTGCCAAAGACTGGTAGGAGGCCTATGGGTCGGTAAGATTTCGGGCTCGTGTAGTCGTCCTTCCCTGGTTTTCTGAGGACTACAACGGTTGCCTCCTTCCATACGATGGGAAAGTGTTTGAGGCTTAAACATTTGTTGCAAAGGGCGAGAAACAGTTCTGGGTTATTTTGGATGGCTTGGGTACATATGTCTGCGGTCAATCCGTCCGACCCGGGAGCTTTTTTGGGGTTAAAACTCGTTGTCGAAAGATTTAATTCCTGGATTGTGAACGGTGGGTCAATGTGTTCATCATTTTTCCACACGTTCACTTTTTCAGCTTCTTCTCTTATAAGGCTATGGTCTGCGTTGTCGTCCATTTCTAGATCCTTCGGGTAAAAGGTCTCGGCGATTAGTCTCACTGAATTCTCACTGTCCAGAGCGTTCCCATCCTTCACCATAGGAAGGTCCTCCTGTCTTTTCGATGTTCTAGCTATTATCCTGTATATCCCCTCCCAGAGCCCCTCCTTGTCCTGCTTTCCGCAGAAACTCTTCCAGCTTTCAGTTTGTGCTTTTTTTGCCTCTATCTCATATTTTTCTTTTTCTTCCAGATATTCTGCGACGACCTTTGACCTGCGGACAGGTGCTGCGCAACGGATTCGACGCCTCAACGTGTTGACCAGTTTTTTCTGCTTTTCCATTGACTCCGACCACCAAGGTAAGTTTAGTGTGTTATTTTCTTTCTTCTTCGGTATGGTATTTTCGCAGGTCTCTATTATTGTTTTAATGTATGATTCTGTTGTTTTTTCCAGATCCGTTTTGTCTTGAAGTTTCTCTATTTCTGTTTGATTTAAGTTTTTCGTATCGAGCAATTGGGTTAGTTTTGTGTGAAATTGAGTCCAGTTTGCTTTTTTAGTATTAAATATTCTTGTGTTTCGCTTTATGCTAATTCCCTTTGATTTTACTAATTTGATTTTGAAAGTTAATACATTGTGATCGGAGCTCGTCAAGCCAGTTTCCACTCTCCAGTCCTCCACGTATTGCATCAGGTCTGATGTACAGGCCGTTACGTCGATGTGGCTACAGTATGTTTTTTGGCCTCTTATAGTGTCGTAGGTTGGTGTTGTTCCCTCGTTTAGCACATGCATTTTCATTTCCTCCATAGTTCCGGCCATTTCCTCTCCCCTTTCATCGAGTTTTAGGCTGCCCCACAGAGGGTTTTTGGCGTTACAATCTCCTCCTATTAACACGTGTCGTGTACCTAACTTCTCTATGATTGACTTCAGATGTTCTAAGTAGGGCTGGATTGGTTCTGTGGGTTCAAAATAATATGAGATCGCCACGACCTCCCAGGCGCTTGTCCTAAGTTTCACTACTGCAATGTTGTTCGTAGTGAATTGTGAAAGAGGAGTGGCGTCTAATTCAGTGTCAAAAACGGCTACTGCCGCTTTTATAACGCCATCCCCTCTGTTGGTGTTCTGAAAGATCCTGGCACTCCCATATTTACTCAAGCTGCCCGAGTTTCCGGTGTATGGTTCCTGAAGGAGTGCGAATGCCAATTTCCGTTTGCTGGCTTCAAGCATAATCTCGTGCGTTGCCAGAGCTTTTCTCTGCAGATTTGCCTGTGCTGAAAGATACATCTTAGATTTAGGTTGACCAGCGTTTAATACAGGGACGCCCTTAACAATACGCCACTGTTGCCCGGGCCAAGGCTTCCCACTTCCTTCTGATAGGGCATTCACTGCTGAAGGCGTTGTGATCCAGTCTATCTAGTTTTGAGTGTGCACAGTTGGGACAGGAGGCAGGGACATCGGCAATCCAGTCCTCACATTCCGTCCTCATGTGGGCGCCCCCACAGTGGCTGCATTTGGGTTTTGTTTCTTTACAGAAACGTCTACCGTGGCCGTAACCCAAGCAGAGCGAACATTGTACGAGTGGCGATTGGTCTGCCACTCTGATTCGTTGGATGTCAATCTGCACGGTTCCAATGTCTACCATTTGCTGCCAAATTTTTGGGGCCACCCTCATGACGATGTGGTGCGTGTGCGGGTTTCTTGTTCGTTTTTTATAAGCAATTTCCATCTTTTGTTCTGTTGAATCATTGAAGATTCCCTTGTTCTGTTTCCTCAAAGCTTCGAGGACGTCTTCGTCTGAGTTGTAATTTAGAACGTTTTTGAGAATGACAAGGGGATCTTTGTTTTTCATTTCTTCGACCTTTAGTTCTCTTACTCCCATTAGCCTTTCTTTCACTCTTTGCCTCTCTTGTTCCGTTTTACACCCCACTATAACTTTTCTATCTTTAGCCTTTCTTATCTTTTCTATCGTTATTCCCGTTACCTTTGCGTCTAAAGCTTTCCTTATCTGGTTTACAACTTCATCTCCTGTTTCCGTCTCGTCAATTGCGGATATGGCTACGGAGTGTAGTGCGGTCTGATCAGGGAAATTTCTCCTGGTTGGTGTCGCTGCCACACTCGCGTAGGTCTGCCTTTCTCTCTCTTTTGAGTCTCTCTCTATCGTCTCTGTAAGTTTTTCCATCTTTTGGTTGTTTTCCCTTATCAGTCTTATATGTTCTTTCATTTGGAGAGAGAGTTCTTCGTTTTTATTTTCGTCTCTATCCTTCCCTGGTCCTTCTATTGTTTCTTTTTCTTTCCCGTTTTCCAGACTACTGTCCGGCAGAGGAGCTCTACTGAGTTCCTTTACCAGTGCGTATAATCGGTCAACGCCTTCCAGTACCGCCACCTTTATCTTTCCATTCATATTTCGAGTTAGATTCAAGTTGATCTTTATCTTCTGAATACAGGCTTTTGCTTCCGCCAGTTTGTTTGGGTGTTTACGTGGCTCTTTCTGTTCTGAAGGATTCTGTGTTAGGTCCAAGGTCTGATTTTCCATGATCTCCGGAGAAAGTGCTTTCCCAGGGATTGGGTGATCGTCAATCTCCGAAGGTTGTGCTGTTTTTAAGTCGGCTTCTAATGGATTAGATCGCTCTACTTGCGCGGGGGATGTTGCCTTGAGGATTGGTATTTTAGTTACTGGGGAACGTACTACCGACATCTTTCGGCTTTACGTATAGAGCCCTGTTTTGATACGGCGATCGGTTTTGGAAAATCTCTGAAATTTAGGCAATTTTCCGACGTAGTTTAGTCTGTCGGGTACTTTTAATTAATACCACTATGTTATTTTAATGTCAAAATGATATTTTATCGCTAAGGATACAACATACACTCGATTTATCTAAAGTTGAAATTTTGTAAAATCGACCTTTCCTTCCTAACCCTTTGAGGTAAGGGTGGGTGGGCGGGCGATTTTTTCGAACTTTCTCTCGCTAATTGAATTTTTTCTGTTGCAGGTACATGCAGGGAGGTCAGCAGAGGTGTTACAGGCAGAAAAAGATGGTAAATTTGGAAGAAATTTATGAAAAACAACGTTTTTTGGTTAAATCTAAGTTAAAATCAATGAAAAAGTTAAGAAAATCTCCGAAAATAGGTGTAGAAGATCGGGAATAGGTTTTGCGGATGTCTACACACCACTACGCAACTATTGAAGCTAAAAGAAAAAACGAAAGCACAAAAAACCAGAAATCTTAGCAATATTTGTATGAAAATCTCGTCGGGTTATGTAAACTTTTTGTTGGCAAATGTTTAGGAAACTCGATTTTTTCGAACTTTCTCTCGCTAATTGAATTTTTTCTGTTGCAGGTACATGCAGGGAGGTCAGCAGAGGTGTTACAGGCAGAAAAAGATGGTAAATTTGGAAGAAATTTATGAAAAACAACGTTTTTTGGTTAAATCTAAGTTAAAATCAATGAAAAAGTTAAGAAAATCTCCGAAAATAGGTGTAGAAGATCGGGAATAGGTTTTGCGGATGTCTACACACCACTACGCAACTATTGAAGCTAAAAGAAAAAACGAAAGCACAAAAAACCAGAAATCTTAGCAATATTTGTATGAAAATCTCGTCGGGTTATGTAAACTTTTTGTTGGCAAATGTTTAGGAAACTCGATTTTTTCGAACTTTCTCTCGCTAATTGAATTTTTTCTGTTGCAGGTACATGCAGGGAGGTCAGCAGAGGTGTTACAGGCAGAAAAAGATGGTAAATTTGGAAGAAATTTATGAAAAACAACGTTTTTTGGTTAAATCTAAGTTAAAATCAATGAAAAAGTTAAGAAAATCTCCGAAAATAGGTGTAGAAGATCGGGAATAGGTTTTGCGGATGTCTACACACCACTACGCAACTATTGAAGCTAAAAGAAAAAACGAAAGCACAAAAAACCAGAAATCTTAGCAATATTTGTATGAAAATCTCGTCGGGTTATGTAAACTTTTTGTTGGCAAATGTTTAGGAAACTCGATTTTTTCGAACTTTCTCTCGCTAATTGAATTTTTTCTGTTGCAGGTACATGCAGGGAGGTCAGCAGAGGTGTTACAGGCAGAAAAAGATGGTAAATTTGGAAGAAATTTATGAAAAACAACGTTTTTTGGTTAAATCTAAGTTAAAATCAATGAAAAAGTTAAGAAAATCTCCGAAAATAGGTGTAGAAGATCGGGAATAGGTTTTGCGGATGTCTACACACCACTACGCAACTATTGAAGCTAAAAGAAAAAACGAAAGCACAAAAAACCAGAAATCTTAGCAATATTTGTATGAAAATCTCGTCGGGTTATGTAAACTTTTTGTTGGCAAATGTTTAGGAAACTCGATTTTTTCGAACTTTCTCTCGCTAATTGAATTTTTTCTGTTGCAGGTACATGCAGGGAGGTCAGCAGAGGTGTTACAGGCAGAAAAAGATGGTAAATTTGGAAGAAATTTATGAAAAACAACGTTTTTTGGTTAAATCTAAGTTAAAATCAATGAAAAAGTTAAGAAAATCTCCGAAAATAGGTGTAGAAGATCGGGAATAGGTTTTGCGGATGTCTACACACCACTACGCAACTATTGAAGCTAAAAGAAAAAACGAAAGCACAAAAAACCAGAAATCTTAGCAATATTTGTATGAAAATCTCGTCGGGTTATGTAAACTTTTTGTTGGCAAATGTTTAGGAAACTCGATTTTTTCGAACTTTCTCTCGCTAATTGAATTTTTTCTGTTGCAGGTACATGCAGGGAGGTCAGCAGAGGTGTTACAGGCAGAAAAAGATGGTAAATTTGGAAGAAATTTATGAAAAACAACGTTTTTTGGTTAAATCTAAGTTAAAATCAATGAAAAAGTTAAGAAAATCTCCGAAAATAGGTGTAGAAGATCGGGAATAGGTTTTGCGGATGTCTACACACCACTACGCAACTATTGAAGCTAAAAGAAAAAACGAAAGCACAAAAAACCAGAAATCTTAGCAATATTTGTATGAAAATCTCGTCGGGTTATGTAAACTTTTTGTTGGCAAATGTTTAGGAAACTCGATTTTTTCGAACTTTCTCTCGCTAATTGAATTTTTTCTGTTGCAGGTACATGCAGGGAGGTCAGCAGAGGTGTTACAGGCAGAAAAAGATGGTAAATTTGGAAGAAATTTATGAAAAACAACGTTTTTTGGTTAAATCTAAGTTAAAATCAATGAAAAAGTTAAGAAAATCTCCGAAAATAGGTGTAGAAGATCGGGAATAGGTTTTGCGGATGTCTACACACCACTACGCAACTATTGAAGCTAAAAGAAAAAACGAAAGCACAAAAAACCAGAAATCTTAGCAATATTTGTATGAAAATCTCGTCGGGTTATGTAAACTTTTTGTTGGCAAATGTTTAGGAAACTCGATTTTTTCGAACTTTCTCTCGCTAATTGAATTTTTTCTGTTGCAGGTACATGCAGGGAGGTCAGCAGAGGTGTTACAGGCAGAAAAAGATGGTAAATTTGGAAGAAATTTATGAAAAACAACGTTTTTTGGTTAAATCTAAGTTAAAATCAATGAAAAAGTTAAGAAAATCTCCGAAAATAGGTGTAGAAGATCGGGAATAGGTTTTGCGGATGTCTACACACCACTACGCAACTATTGAAGCTAAAAGAAAAAACGAAAGCACAAAAAACCAGAAATCTTAGCAATATTTGTATGAAAATCTCGTCGGGTTATGTAAACTTTTTGTTGGCAAATGTTTAGGAAACTCGATTTTTTCGAACTTTCTCTCGCTAATTGAATTTTTTCTGTTGCAGGTACATGCAGGGAGGTCAGCAGAGGTGTTACAGGCAGAAAAAGATGGTAAATTTGGAAGAAATTTATGAAAAACAACGTTTTTTGGTTAAATCTAAGTTAAAATCAATGAAAAAGTTAAGAAAATCTCCGAAAATAGGTGTAGAAGATCGGGAATAGGTTTTGCGGATGTCTACACACCACTACGCAACTATTGAAGCTAAAAGAAAAAACGAAAGCACAAAAAACCAGAAATCTTAGCAATATTTGTATGAAAATCTCGTCGGGTTATGTAAACTTTTTGTTGGCAAATGTTTAGGAAACTCGATTTTTTCGAACTTTCTCTCGCTAATTGAATTTTTTCTGTTGCAGGTACATGCAGGGAGGTCAGCAGAGGTGTTACAGGCAGAAAAAGATGGTAAATTTGGAAGAAATTTATGAAAAACAACGTTTTTTGGTTAAATCTAAGTTAAAATCAATGAAAAAGTTAAGAAAATCTCCGAAAATAGGTGTAGAAGATCGGGAATAGGTTTTGCGGATGTCTACACACCACTACGCAACTATTGAAGCTAAAAGAAAAAACGAAAGCACAAAAAACCAGAAATCTTAGCAATATTTGTATGAAAATCTCGTCGGGTTATGTAAACTTTTTGTTGGCAAATGTTTAGGAAACTCGATTTTTTCGAACTTTCTCTCGCTAATTGAATTTTTTCTGTTGCAGGTACATGCAGGGAGGTCAGCAGAGGTGTTACAGGCAGAAAAAGATGGTAAATTTGGAAGAAATTTATGAAAAACAACGTTTTTTGGTTAAATCTAAGTTAAAATCAATGAAAAAGTTAAGAAAATCTCCGAAAATAGGTGTAGAAGATCGGGAATAGGTTTTGCGGATGTCTACACACCACTACGCAACTATTGAAGCTAAAAGAAAAAACGAAAGCACAAAAAACCAGAAATCTTAGCAATATTTGTATGAAAATCTCGTCGGGTTATGTAAACTTTTTGTTGGCAAATGTTTAGGAAACTCGATTTTTTCGAACTTTCTCTCGCTAATTGAATTTTTTCTGTTGCAGGTACATGCAGGGAGGTCAGCAGAGGTGTTACAGGCAGAAAAAGATGGTAAATTTGGAAGAAATTTATGAAAAACAACGTTTTTTGGTTAAATCTAAGTTAAAATCAATGAAAAAGTTAAGAAAATCTCCGAAAATAGGTGTAGAAGATCGGGAATAGGTTTTGCGGATGTCTACACACCACTACGCAACTATTGAAGCTAAAAGAAAAAACGAAAGCACAAAAAACCAGAAATCTTAGCAATATTTGTATGAAAATCTCGTCGGGTTATGTAAACTTTTTGTTGGCAAATGTTTAGGAAACTCGATTTTTTCGAACTTTCTCTCGCTAATTGAATTTTTTCTGTTGCAGGTACATGCAGGGAGGTCAGCAGAGGTGTTACAGGCAGAAAAAGATGGTAAATTTGGAAGAAATTTATGAAAAACAACGTTTTTTGGTTAAATCTAAGTTAAAATCAATGAAAAAGTTAAGAAAATCTCCGAAAATAGGTGTAGAAGATCGGGAATAGGTTTTGCGGATGTCTACACACCACTACGCAACTATTGAAGCTAAAAGAAAAAACGAAAGCACAAAAAACCAGAAATCTTAGCAATATTTGTATGAAAATCTCGTCGGGTTATGTAAACTTTTTGTTGGCAAATGTTTAGGAAACTCGATTTTTTCGAACTTTCTCTCGCTAATTGAATTTTTTCTGTTGCAGGTACATGCAGGGAGGTCAGCAGAGGTGTTACAGGCAGAAAAAGATGGTAAATTTGGAAGAAATTTATGAAAAACAACGTTTTTTGGTTAAATCTAAGTTAAAATCAATGAAAAAGTTAAGAAAATCTCCGAAAATAGGTGTAGAAGATCGGGAATAGGTTTTGCGGATGTCTACACACCACTACGCAACTATTGAAGCTAAAAGAAAAAACGAAAGCACAAAAAACCAGAAATCTTAGCAATATTTGTATGAAAATCTCGTCGGGTTATGTAAACTTTTTGTTGGCAAATGTTTAGGAAACTCGATTTTTTCGAACTTTCTCTCGCTAATTGAATTTTTTCTGTTGCAGGTACATGCAGGGAGGTCAGCAGAGGTGTTACAGGCAGAAAAAGATGGTAAATTTGGAAGAAATTTATGAAAAACAACGTTTTTTGGTTAAATCTAAGTTAAAATCAATGAAAAAGTTAAGAAAATCTCCGAAAATAGGTGTAGAAGATCGGGAATAGGTTTTGCGGATGTCTACACACCACTACGCAACTATTGAAGCTAAAAGAAAAAACGAAAGCACAAAAAACCAGAAATCTTAGCAATATTTGTATGAAAATCTCGTCGGGTTATGTAAACTTTTTGTTGGCAAATGTTTAGGAAACTCGATTTTTTCGAACTTTCTCTCGCTAATTGAATTTTTTCTGTTGCAGGTACATGCAGGGAGGTCAGCAGAGGTGTTACAGGCAGAAAAAGATGGTAAATTTGGAAGAAATTTATGAAAAACAACGTTTTTTGGTTAAATCTAAGTTAAAATCAATGAAAAAGTTAAGAAAATCTCCGAAAATAGGTGTAGAAGATCGGGAATAGGTTTTGCGGATGTCTACACACCACTACGCAACTATTGAAGCTAAAAGAAAAAACGAAAGCACAAAAAACCAGAAATCTTAGCAATATTTGTATGAAAATCTCGTCGGGTTATGTAAACTTTTTGTTGGCAAATGTTTAGGAAACTCGATTTTTTCGAACTTTCTCTCGCTAATTGAATTTTTTCTGTTGCAGG
This sequence comes from Pasiphila rectangulata, assembly GCA_963082625.1. Classification (NCBI taxonomy): domain Eukaryota; kingdom Metazoa; phylum Arthropoda; class Insecta; order Lepidoptera; family Geometridae; genus Pasiphila; species Pasiphila rectangulata. The sequence continues at coordinate 22,249,813 of OY720243.1, forward strand.
TACATGCAGGGAGGTCAGCAGAGGTGTTACAGGCAGAAAAAGATGGTAAATTTGGAAGAAATTTATGAAAAACAACGTTTTTTGGTTAAATCTAAGTTAAAATCAATGAAAAAGTTAAGAAAATCTCCGAAAATAGGTGTAGAAGATCGGGAATAGGTTTTGCGGATGTCTACACACCACTACGCAACTATTGAAGCTAAAAGAAAAAACGAAAGCACAAAAAACCAGAAATCTTAGCAATATTTGTATGAAAATCTCGTCGGGTTATGTAAACTTTTTGTTGGCAAATGTTTAGGAAACTCGATTTTTTCGAACTTTCTCTCGCTAATTGAATTTTTTCTGTTGCAGGTACATGCAGGGAGGTCAGCAGAGGTGTTACAGGCAGAAAAAGATGGTAAATTTGGAAGAAATTTATGAAAAACAACGTTTTTTGGTTAAATCTAAGTTAAAATCAATGAAAAAGTTAAGAAAATCTCCGAAAATAGGTGTAGAAGATCGGGAATAGGTTTTGCGGATGTCTACACACCACTACGCAACTATTGAAGCTAAAAGAAAAAACGAAAGCACAAAAAACCAGAAATCTTAGCAATATTTGTATGAAAATCTCGTCGGGTTATGTAAACTTTTTGTTGGCAAATGTTTAGGAAACTCGATTTTTTCGAACTTTCTCTCGCTAATTGAATTTTTTCTGTTGCAGGTACATGCAGGGAGGTCAGCAGAGGTGTTACAGGCAGAAAAAGATGGTAAATTTGGAAGAAATTTATGAAAAACAACGTTTTTTGGTTAAATCTAAGTTAAAATCAATGAAAAAGTTAAGAAAATCTCCGAAAATAGGTGTAGAAGATCGGGAATAGGTTTTGCGGATGTCTACACACCACTACGCAACTATTGAAGCTAAAAGAAAAAACGAAAGCACAAAAAACCAGAAATCTTAGCAATATTTGTATGAAAATCTCGTCGGGTTATGTAAACTTTTTGTTGGCAAATGTTTAGGAAACTCGATTTTTTCGAACTTTCTCTCGCTAATTGAATTTTTTCTGTTGCAGGTACATGCAGGGAGGTCAGCAGAGGTGTTACAGGCAGAAAAAGATGGTAAATTTGGAAGAAATTTATGAAAAACAACGTTTTTTGGTTAAATCTAAGTTAAAATCAATGAAAAAGTTAAGAAAATCTCCGAAAATAGGTGTAGAAGATCGGGAATAGGTTTTGCGGATGTCTACACACCACTACGCAACTATTGAAGCTAAAAGAAAAAACGAAAGCACAAAAAACCAGAAATCTTAGCAATATTTGTATGAAAATCTCGTCGGGTTATGTAAACTTTTTGTTGGCAAATGTTTAGGAAACTCGATTTTTTCGAACTTTCTCTCGCTAATTGAATTTTTTCTGTTGCAGGTACATGCAGGGAGGTCAGCAGAGGTGTTACAGGCAGAAAAAGATGGTAAATTTGGAAGAAATTTATGAAAAACAACGTTTTTTGGTTAAATCTAAGTTAAAATCAATGAAAAAGTTAAGAAAATCTCCGAAAATAGGTGTAGAAGATCGGGAATAGGTTTTGCGGATGTCTACACACCACTACGCAACTATTGAAGCTAAAAGAAAAAACGAAAGCACAAAAAACCAGAAATCTTAGCAATATTTGTATGAAAATCTCGTCGGGTTATGTAAACTTTTTGTTGGCAAATGTTTAGGAAACTCGATTTTTTCGAACTTTCTCTCGCTAATTGAATTTTTTCTGTTGCAGGTACATGCAGGGAGGTCAGCAGAGGTGTTACAGGCAGAAAAAGATGGTAAATTTGGAAGAAATTTATGAAAAACAACGTTTTTTGGTTAAATCTAAGTTAAAATCAATGAAAAAGTTAAGAAAATCTCCGAAAATAGGTGTAGAAGATCGGGAATAGGTTTTGCGGATGTCTACACACCACTACGCAACTATTGAAGCTAAAAGAAAAAAACGAAAGCACAAAAAACCAGAAATCTTAGCAATATTTGTATGAAAATCTCGTCGGGTTATGTAAACTTTTTGTTGGCAAATGTTTAGGAAACTCGATTTTTTCGAACTTTCTCTCGCTAATTGAATTTTTTCTGTTGCAGGTACATGCAGGGAGGTCAGCAGAGGTGTTACAGGCAGAAAAAGATGGTAAATTTGGAAGAAATTTATGAAAAACAACGTTTTTTGGTTAAATCTAAGTTAAAATCAATGAAAAAGTTAAGAAAATCTCCGAAAATAGGTGTAGAAGATCGGGAATAGGTTTTGCGGATGTCTACACACCACTACGCAACTATTGAAGCTAAAAGAAAAAACGAAAGCACAAAAAACCAGAAATCTTAGCAATATTTGTATGAAAATCTCGTCGGGTTATGTAAACTTTTTGTTGGCAAATGTTTAGGAAACTCGATTTTTTCGAACTTTCTCTCGCTAATTGAATTTTTTCTGTTGCAGGTACATGCAGGGAGGTCAGCAGAGGTGTTACAGGCAGAAAAAGATGGTAAATTTGGAAGAAATTTATGAAAAACAACGTTTTTTGGTTAAATCTAAGTTAAAATCAATGAAAAAGTTAAGAAAATCTCCGAAAATAGGTGTAGAAGATCGGGAATAGGTTTTGCGGATGTCTACACACCACTACGCAACTATTGAAGCTAAAAGAAAAAACGAAAGCACAAAAAACCAGAAATCTTAGCAATATTTGTATGAAAATCTCGTCGGGTTATGTAAACTTTTTGTTGGCAAATGTTTAGGAAACTCGATTTTTTCGAACTTTCTCTCGCTAATTGAATTTTTTCTGTTGCAGGTACATGCAGGGAGGTCAGCAGAGGTGTTACAGGCAGAAAAAGATGGTAAATTTGGAAGAAATTTATGAAAAACAACGTTTTTTGGTTAAATCTAAGTTAAAATCAATGAAAAAGTTAAGAAAATCTCCGAAAATAGGTGTAGAAGATCGGGAATAGGTTTTGCGGATGTCTACACACCACTACGCAACTATTGAAGCTAAAAGAAAAAACGAAAGCACAAAAAACCAGAAATCTTAGCAATATTTGTATGAAAATCTCGTCGGGTTATGTAAACTTTTTGTTGGCAAATGTTTAGGAAACTCGATTTTTTCGAACTTTCTCTCGCTAATTGAATTTTTTCTGTTGCAGGTACATGCAGGGAGGTCAGCAGAGGTGTTACAGGCAGAAAAAGATGGTAAATTTGGAAGAAATTTATGAAAAACAACGTTTTTTGGTTAAATCTAAGTTAAAATCAATGAAAAAGTTAAGAAAATCTCCGAAAATAGGTGTAGAAGATCGGGAATAGGTTTTGCGGATGTCTACACACCACTACGCAACTATTGAAGCTAAAAGAAAAAACGAAAGCACAAAAAACCAGAAATCTTAGCAATATTTGTATGAAAATCTCGTCGGGTTATGTAAACTTTTTGTTGGCAAATGTTTAGGAAACTCGATTTTTTCGAACTTTCTCTCGCTAATTGAATTTTTTCTGTTGCAGGTACATGCAGGGAGGTCAGCAGAGGTGTTACAGGCAGAAAAAGATGGTAAATTTGGAAGAAATTTATGAAAAACAACGTTTTTTGGTTAAATCTAAGTTAAAATCAATGAAAAAGTTAAGAAAATCTCCGAAAATAGGTGTAGAAGATCGGGAATAGGTTTTGCGGATGTCTACACACCACTACGCAACTATTGAAGCTAAAAGAAAAAACGAAAGCACAAAAAACCAGAAATCTTAGCAATATTTGTATGAAAATCTCGTCGGGTTATGTAAACTTTTTGTTGGCAAATGTTTAGGAAACTCGATTTTTTCGAACTTTCTCTCGCTAATTGAATTTTTTCTGTTGCAGGTACATGCAGGGAGGTCAGCAGAGGTGTTACAGGCAGAAAAAGATGGTAAATTTGGAAGAAATTTATGAAAAACAACGTTTTTTGGTTAAATCTAAGTTAAAATCAATGAAAAAGTTAAGAAAATCTCCGAAAATAGGTGTAGAAGATCGGGAATAGGTTTTGCGGATGTCTACACACCACTACGCAACTATTGAAGCTAAAAGAAAAAACGAAAGCACAAAAAACCAGAAATCTTAGCAATATTTGTATGAAAATCTCGTCGGGTTATGTAAACTTTTTGTTGGCAAATGTTTAGGAAACTCGATTTTTTCGAACTTTCTCTCGCTAATTGAATTTTTTCTGTTGCAGGTACATGCAGGGAGGTCAGCAGAGGTGTTACAGGCAGAAAAAGATGGTAAATTTGGAAGAAATTTATGAAAAACAACGTTTTTGGTTAAATCTAAGTTAAAATCAATGAAAAAGTTAAGAAAATCTCCGAAAATAGGTGTAGAAGATCGGGAATAGGTTTTGCGGATGTCTACACACCACTACGCAACTATTGAAGCTAAAAGAAAAAACGAAAGCACAAAAAACCAGAAATCTTAGCAATATTTGTATGAAAATCTCGTCGGGTTATGTAAACTTTTTGTTGGCAAATGTTTAGGAAACTCGATTTTTTCGAACTTTCTCTCGCTAATTGAATTTTTTCTGTTGCAGGTACATGCAGGGAGGTCAGCAGAGGTGTTACAGGCAGAAAAAGATGGTAAATTTGGAAGAAATTTATGAAAAACAACGTTTTTTGGTTAAATCTAAGTTAAAATCAATGAAAAAGTTAAGAAAATCTCCGAAAATAGGTGTAGAAGATCGGGAATAGGTTTTGCGGATGTCTACACACCACTACGCAACTATTGAAGCTAAAAGAAAAAACGAAAGCACAAAAAACCAGAAATCTTAGCAATATTTGTATGAAAATCTCGTCGGGTTATGTAAACTTTTTGTTGGCAAATGTTTAGGAAACTCGATTTTTCGAACTTTCTCTCGCTAATTGAATTTTTTCTGTTGCAGGTACATGCAGGGAGGTCAGCAGAGGTGTTACAGGCAGAAAAAGATGGTAAATTTGGAAGAAATTTATGAAAAACAACGTTTTTTGGTTAAATCTAAGTTAAAATCAATGAAAAAGTTAAGAAAATCTCCGAAAATAGGTGTAGAAGATCGGGAATAGGTTTTGCGGATGTCTACACACCACTACGCAACTATTGAAGCTAAAAGAAAAAACGAAAGCACAAAAAACCAGAAATCTTAGCAATATTTGTATGAAAATCTCGTCGGGTTATGTAAACTTTTTGTTGGCAAATGTTTAGGAAACTCGATTTTTTCGAACTTTCTCTCGCTAATTGAATTTTTTCTGTTGCAGGTACATGCAGGGAGGTCAGCAGAGGTGTTACAGGCAGAAAAAGATGGTAAATTTGGAAGAAATTTATGAAAAACAACGTTTTTTGGTTAAATCTAAGTTAAAATCAATGAAAAAGTTAAGAAAATCTCCGAAAATAGGTGTAGAAGATCGGGAATAGGTTTTGCGGATGTCTACACACCACTACGCAACTATTGAAGCTAAAAGAAAAAACGAAAGCACAAAAAACCAGAAATCTTAGCAATATTTGTATGAAAATCTCGTCGGGTTATGTAAACTTTTTGTTGGCAAATGTTTAGGAAACTCGATTTTTTCGAACTTTCTCTCGCTAATTGAATTTTTTCTGTTGCAGGTACATGCAGGGAGGTCAGCAGAGGTGTTACAGGCAGAAAAAGATGGTAAATTTGGAAGAAATTTATGAAAAACAACGTTTTTTGGTTAAATCTAAGTTAAAATCAATGAAAAAGTTAAGAAAATCTCCGAAAATAGGTGTAGAAGATCGGGAATAGGTTTTGCGGATGTCTACACACCACTACGCAACTATTGAAGCTAAAGAAAAAACGAAAGCACAAAAAACCAGAAATCTTAGCAATATTTGTATGAAAATCTCGTCGGGTTATGTAAACTTTTTGTTGGCAAATGTTTAGGAAACTCGATTTTTTCGAACTTTCTCTCGCTAATTGAATTTTTTCTGTTGCAGGTACATGCAGGGAGGTCAGCAGAGGTGTTACAGGCAGAAAAAGATGGTAAATTTGGAAGAAATTTATGAAAAAACAACGTTTTTTGGTTAAATCTAAGTTAAAATCAATGAAAAAGTTAAGAAAATCTCCGAAAATAGGTGTAGAAGATCGGGAATAGGTTTTGCGGATGTCTACACACCACTACGCAACTATTGAAGCTAAAAGAAAAAACGAAAGCACAAAAAACCAGAAATCTTAGCAATATTTGTATGAAAATCTCGTCGGGTTATGTAAACTTTTTGTTGGCAAATGTTTAGGAAACTCGATTTTTTCGAACTTTCTCTCGCTAATTGAATTTTTTCTGTTGCAGGTACATGCAGGGAGGTCAGCAGAGGTGTTACAGGCAGAAAAAGATGGTAAATTTGGAAGAAATTTATGAAAAACAACGTTTTTTGGTTAAATCTAAGTTAAAATCAATGAAAAAGTTAAGAAAATCTCCGAAAATAGGTGTAGAAGATCGGGAATAGGTTTTGCGGATGTCTACACACCACTACGCAACTATTGAAGCTAAAAGAAAAAACGAAAGCACAAAAAACCAGAAATCTTAGCAATATTTGTATGAAAATCTCGTCGGGTTATGTAAACTTTTTGTTGGCAAATGTTTAGGAAACTCGATTTTTTCGAACTTTCTCTCGCTAATTGAATTTTTTCTGTTGCAGGTACATGCAGGGAGGTCAGCAGAGGTGTTACAGGCAGAAAAAGATGGTAAATTTGGAAGAAATTTATGAAAAACAACGTTTTTTGGTTAAATCTAAGTTAAAATCAATGAAAAAGTTAAGAAAATCTCCGAAAATAGGTGTAGAAGATCGGGAATAGGTTTTGCGGATGTCTACACACCACTACGCAACTATTGAAGCTAAAAGAAAAAACGAAAGCACAAAAACCAGAAATCTTAGCAATATTTGTATGAAAATCTCGTCGGGTTATGTAAACTTTTTGTTGGCAAATGTTTAGGAAACTCGATTTTTTCGAACTTTCTCTCGCTAATTGAATTTTTTCTGTTGCAGGTACATGCAGGGAGGTCAGCAGAGGTGTTACAGGCAGAAAAAGATGTAAATTTGGAAGAAATTTATGAAAAACAACGTTTTTTGGTTAAATCTAAGTTAAAATCAATGAAAAAGTTAAGAAAATCTCCGAAAATAGGTGTAGAAGATCGGGAATAGGTTTTGCGGATGTCTACACACCACTACGCAACTATTGAAGCTAAAAGAAAAAACGAAAGCACAAAAAACCAGAAATCTTAGCAATATTTGTATGAAAATCTCGTCGGGTTATGTAAACTTTTTGTTGGCAAATGTTTAGGAAACTCGATTTTTTCGAACTTTCTCTCGCTAATTGAATTTTTTCTGTTGCAGGTACATGCAGGGAGGTCAGCAGAGGTGTTACAGGCAGAAAAAGATGGTAAATTTGAAGAAATTTATGAAAAACAACGTTTTTGGTTAAATCTAAGTTAAAATCAA